>JADWPU010000013.1:46623-646623 GCA_016109575.1 Phialophora chinensis
CACACACACACACACACACACACAATCATGGGTTCCGAACAAACTATGCGTGCCGTCGTAATCACTGCCTTTGGTGGTCCTGAGGTTCTTCAGCACAAACCTGTGGCCAAACCCTTACCCACGGAGGGCGAAGTTCTGGTAAGGCTCTCTCATTATGGAAACACAGTTCCTCCCCCGGGTGCCGTCTGTTGTCCTTGTCGCTACATCATACTAACAGGACTCGCACAGATTCGCGTCAAAGCATTCGGCCTCAACCACGCAGAAATGCACATGCGGCTCGGCGAATGGGACGAATGGAACCCCATCTCCGGCCTCGAATGCGTCGGTCTGGTCGAAGCCGATCCCTCCAACACATACCATCCGGGCGAGAAGGTCGTCGGGGTGATGGGCGGTATGGGCCGCAACCGACCGGGCGGGTACGGTGAGTTCGTCAACGTCCCCATCACCAACGTCGCGCGCATCACGACCACACTACCGTGGGACCAACTGGCCGCCCTGCCGGAAGTCTATTCCACGGCATATTCCTGCGTCTTCACGATCCTGGACGTCCGCAGGGGTGAGAAACTGCTGATCCGCGGCGCGACGAGCACGATCGGCCAAGCAGCCGTCCACCTCGCGGTGAACGCCGGGGTGCGCGTCACGGCGACGACGCGCCGGGCCTCGCGCTTCGAAATGCTCAAGAAGATGGGCGTCGAGGACGCAGTGCTCGAGGACAATCCACTCAGCCAGAACTACGCGCCGGACAACAAGTTCGACAAGACGCTCAATCTCATAGGCAACTCGGCACTGCTCGATTCCATCCGCCTGACCCGCGCCGGCGGGAGGATGTTGCAGGCCGGCTGGCTGGGCGGGCTCGCGCCAGTCAAGGACTTCAACCCCATGGTCGAGATGGACAGCGGCGTGCATTTCAGCCTGTTTCACAGCAAGACGCTGGGCACGAGGGACTTTCCGTTGTCGGGAATCGGCTTGCAGGCCATTGTCGAGAAGATCGAACGTGGCGAATGGGATGCGAAGCCCGCTTATGTCTTTGGATATGACGAGATTCAGGAGGCGCATCGGGTTTTGCAGGGCCATGATGCGGGCGGGAAGATTGTGGTGGTGCATCGAGAGTGAGAGAAGGGAAGCCCGGCAAGAAAGGTAGACAGTTAGATTCTCGATCATCGCTCCGATACTGGAGATATACGGATCCACGGTTCTTTTCCAGCCAAGGTCAATCAACCGGTCAGTCAGTTAGTTCAAGTGCCGTGTCGTGGTTCAAGGGTCCGGTTGTCTGGTTGTCTGTCTCGTCTAGACTATCTAGAGTATTTAATCATGTCCGGCGCGAAAACCACCGACCAGATCTATTTCTTTTCGATCAAGTCCGAGACACGCCCTGCCATGTCTTGTACCTGTACGTGTACCTGTGCTATCTTGTGTAGTGGTATATCATCGTGGAATCTTATTAACTACGCCTGCGGGGTGATGGCGAAGAGTTTGTTAAAGACGTTGCCTGGATCGTACTGAGCCTTCAGTTTCTGCAGGCGAGGGTAATTCTCGCCGAAAATGTCTCGAGACTTCTCGTCGTATTCTGCGCGGGGAGGACAAGTTAGCGAGACAAAGTCCCATGAGAACGGTCAATGCGGAAGAGTCCATAAAAGCACCCCACACTCCATACTCAACCCTCAAAGTGGCATTCAAAGGAGCGCGGAGCCGACGAGCCGGGCCAAGTTGGGACTTCCCAGTGGGGGAGAAACACTCACGATCGTAGTTCCCATAAAGCATGGTCGCGCCTTTCTTGCCTCTCAACCCAACACCCCCGTCAACACCCTTACCCGTGGCCTTGGCCTGGGTTTCCAATTCGGTCTTGAACAAGGCAGTCATATCCCTGGCCCACTGGCGACAGTGCTGATCGTGCTCCTCCTTGGTCCAGATCGGGCAGACCATGCCGTTGAGATGCCAGCCCCTGTTGGCGAAACTGCCCTCGTCGTGCGCGACGACCTGGCTGGGGTCGTACATTTCGAACAGCACGAGGCTGATGCCCGTGTCGTCGTTGCCGTCCGTAAACTTTGTATACTCGGCCCCCACGGCCTCGACGAACTCGGTGCGGAGCGGCATCGTGAAGGCCGTGCCCTTCATGCTGGCGCGGAGCCCGATTGGTGGGGCGAGCAGCGTGTTGGTGACCGGGTACGGTACCATGGCGGTGGTGTCGACGACGGGCCCGGCATCGTACAGCGGCTTGTACAGCTCCTTGGCCTCCTGCTCGGTGCCGAAGTAGATGATCACGACCATCAGCATGACCTTGCCTTCCGCCGGGGGAGGGCGCCCGAACGCAATCCCGCCGGCGCCCCGCCCCGCGACTTTCGTCTGCCCCTCGCCGTTGGGGGTGTACAGGTCGTTCGTGGCGGCGACGACCTTCTCGATCACGTCCGGCGCCGGCGGGTAGATGAGCATCCCTGCGAAGACGTCGCCCTGATCGTACGCCTTGAGGACAAACTCGGTAACGACGCCGAAGTTCTGCCCCGCGCCCTGGATGGCCCAGAACAGATCCGGGTCCGCTTTCCTACTGACCTTCTTGATTTCGCCTGTCGCCAGCACGATCGTGCCCTCCACCCAGTTGTCGATGACGAGGCCCCGCTGGCCGGACAGCCACCCGTAGCCGCCTCCGAGCGTCAGCCCGCCGACGCCCGTGTCGGCAACGGTCCCGCCGGGCGTGGCGAGCCCGTGCTGCAGCCCGACCTGGTCGACGTCCCCCCACGCGGCGCCGCCTTGCACAAAGAACAGTTTCCTATCCGTGTCGACCTTCACGTGGCGCATCTTGGCGTTCATGTCGATCAGGAGGCCGCCGTTGGTGCTGCTGACTCCCGCGGTGGAGTGGCCTCCACCCTTGACCGCGAGGTCGATGCCCTGTTCCGAGGCATATTCGACGACGATGGCCACTTCGTCCGCGGTAGTCGGCACGATGACTACGCCAGCTGGCTTCTGCGCCGCGCTGGACCACCGCTTGATCGACGCGGAGTACTCCGCCGCATCGGGGGTGAGGACAGTGGCATTTGTCGAGGACAGCAAGGACTTGAGCGTGGAGATGTCGTCGCTTGTGATGGTCCGTTTGGAGGAGGCTGTGGTGATCGAGCCCATGGTTGCGAACAGCCGACTGTGGGAAGAACGGTACAATACGAAGTACTTGTGGAGCGGTTGTGTTCCGCGGGATGGTCTCTTGCTGGTGGACCGGTTGGTCAGGCCGAACTTGCCTGATAAAAGTGTGAGCACGACGACACCTACTGCGTGTACTGGCACTTGATCTTGGCTTGGAGCGGGATGACGACGACGACGACAACGAGTGTAGCTCCCCGTTTATATACTTGTCAGCTCAATACTCGGGCCTCGGACGAGTGTCTCTCTGATGACTGGTGAGTGGGGCTGAGAGTGAAGGGGTACGAGTACGGGCAGAGAGACGAGATCCAATTCTCGGCATCGGGAGGAGCGAATACGTAAAAATGGGAAGGGCCCAGGCTTCCAAGCTGGGCAGATGGTCAGTTTCCCCAATAATGGGCCACGCCCCTCCTGGCGCATATCGGGCTAGTCCTCCACTTACTTTACCTTGAGAACTGCTGTAGACGCTCCAGGCTGCCCAGCGCCGAGGGATCCCACCTGTGGTGCATCTGAAGCCTTAAAATCGAGGGTTGTATAGTGTATCACGGCTGCCTGAACGCGTTGAAGGCTTGACAATGACCAGATGTGGCCTTAAATCTCACTCACCCTGGAGGAGGGAGATGACCAAGACACGCCCTTGCTGAGATTTGGGCAATTATGATTAATCAGTGTCAGAGAGTTCGTGTTGTGTGCAACCTGACCTGCTGTAGGAATTTATCGAAATGATCATGGTGATTGTGATCATTGTCAGGCCGAGATGAGGTTGATGAGCCCGCTGAGGATTCCCCACCTCGTCTACGTCCAGTTCTCCCCCTCCCTCCCTCCCCTCATCAACACTTCACTCTCTCCACATTGTGGTTTGACTTCAAGTACTGTACTGTGTCCCGAATGGCGGAACTTTGCCTCTGTGCGCGGGCCGCTCCCTCGCCTACGTTTGGGTATCTTGACGACTGTGTTCCAACCCCGAGGACCAAGACACTCTGTATGGGCCTTTATTCCCTCTGCTTTAAGGGTTGAGATCCTTCGAGCACAGCTTGAGCACAAACGAAGTCGAAGACTGTTTGGAAGCGCGCAAGGATGTCCTGATTCTGGCATAATCAGGCCACGTAGAGACGAGCTATAGTGTGGGCTTGGGATAAAGCTCACCACGACGCCGCAGCCAATAACACTGTAATCTGTCTCGCATGAGCTGAGCGAGCCCCTCTGGCGATTCACCACGTTCGATTTGCTTCAGGCATCCCTACAGGCAGAGGCTGTCACGCCGCCGTCAAAGGATCAGAGCGTATCCAACATGATAGCACGACTCCTTATCCAGCCACCCAGCATACAATTACCCTCGATGCCCCTCACATCATCATTCGCACATCTCACATCCGACCCATTTGAAAGGCCAGCACGTACTTCCTGCAGGAGCACATCGTTGTCAGCTCTCGAAGGATATCGCAGCTCGTAGCATGGGAATTCGCGCTGACCCCGCCATCCAGCGAACAGACCGTCCTATTTTAAGTGCGTGGTATGCAACTGCTGTGAGTGCGCCAAACGCACACCCCACAATACATGGTTAGTCCAGCTTGATTGGAAGGTCGCCGAACTAGGTGAACAGTATAGCACGTGTACCGACTTCGTAGTGGAAAATAATGTAAGAGATGTGCTCCTCTCTGCGGCTCGCTCGCGGAATGGTGCGCAAGACGGAGTGTGCTGGGCTTTGAGTGCCGAACGAGGGAGGCCCATCTGGCAAGCGACCGTTCCCAGGATCTCCGAGCATTGATGATAATATTTCGACGTGAATCCGCTCATGGCGGACGGATTGTTGAGAACGATTCGAGGCTATAGTATACGAGGAGGTCCGAAACAGGGTTAGAGTCCTCGACTGCTGTGGCAGGCGTGACGTCCGCGCCTTTACCTTCGCCCGATAGAAACATCCTCGCTGCTCACAAGCCTGGAAGATTCGTCTTTTATGGGGGCCTCAGCGGGGTTCGTATCGTCCACAGGCGGCTTTCCAACGTCCTGAGAAGCTAAGTCGAGGAGATGTTTCGAGCTACGCAGCTGTCAAGTCGTCTGGAAAGGGTGGACAATCCGAGTTTGCGACGTCTGGTGTGAATACCCGTCCTGTACATGTAACGCTTTCATGATGACACGTCAGCTATGTTGGGGCATTGAGAAAGAGAAGAAAGAGAAATCCACGCCAGGTGATATCCTGCCTTTCATTTTGCTGCCACGCGCAAGCGGTGACGGGCCCTATCGCTTGAGACCAAAAACGATTGACAACGGAGACAACCGCTAGCATATCAACTTTTCTGAGTCAAGCTATGCTGGTATCCGAACACATATCAGAATGTCCCGGTCATTGTGCTTCCGTATCCTCGCCGACGCGGTACCATTATATCACAGGTCAGCACATAAAGTGGCTCTAAACAGGGTCAGTATTGCAGGAGTGTCGAAGAAGTAAGCCGATGTCCAGACACATGCCACAGAGCAATAGGAAGTCTGATCGTCGTGAGGAATAGGAAGCATCAGCTGGAAATTCTACTCATTGCTGTGTCATCACCGCCTAGGATCAGGGGCAAAGAGTCAATGTATATCCTCCAAGCACGAGTCCACTTGGGTCTCAATTGAAATTCTGCTTCATGGCGGCCAACAGACTCTTCTCGTTTCCACCTTGAGTAGCATCCAGTTGAGGAATTCTTCCTTCTCTTTCAGCTCGGTCCATGGCGTCCGGGTCGTCCACATTGACACCGGCAACCTCAGCTTCCACTTGGCGGATTGGACCTTTGAACCACTTCCTCGCCCATAGAGCCCAGCTAGCGAGGCACCAGAATGCGATGATGCCCACAGCGACAGGGGTATAGTTCAAAGTCTGTGAATTGACGGGGTTGAGCTCCGGAAGACAGAAAATGATGGTGATGAAGCTAATCCACAGACATGCAATGATTGCGACGGGGCGCGAGAACCATTTCAGGTTGAATGGTCCATGAATGAAGCCTTCGGAGTTTACTAGGCCGATCAAAATCGGGAGACCGTAAGAGAGATAGAGTCCGATGGTAGCAATCGAGGTGGCCGCCGCAAATGCCACAGAGGACCCTAGACTAGGCACGGCCAGTAGGAACGCCAGGAATGCAGCCAGCCAGATTGTTCGGATTGGGCTGCGGAAGCGGGCATCGACGCTGTGAAAGAAGTGCGGGATGCCGCCATCGCGTGCGAAGCTGAACATCATGCGTGAATTTGAGGTCAAACTGAAGAGGCCGCAATGCCAGACGCAGACAATAACCAGCACGAAGAGCACGATAGCACTGGTCTTGCCAAACACGTCGACCAGGATTTGCAGTACCGGATTGCCATACTCGGGGTCAGCGGTAGCATCGAAATCCTGAATGCTGAAAAGAAGGCAAAGGATGAGGAACCAGCCAAAGACAGCAGAGCACCCAATCGACATCAGAACACCCAGAGGTGCCGACCAGGACGCGTTTTGTGTTTCTTCCGAGAGGTGAGCGCTGCGATCGGGTTAGTATATCACCGGATCTTTGAGTTTCACGGGACCACACTAACCTTGCGTCGAAGCCAGTGATGGTATACTGTGACATCAAGATGCCAATACAAGCCACGTAGGCTGAAGAAGCTCGAACTGACCACCCTGGATCACCTGTTCCGTCGTAGAAGGTCGCGAATACGAATTTTGCCGATTGATGATGAGGAGCCTTGGCTACCACGGCCACTGCGAAGGAGAAGACACCCAGGGAGTGAAGGACGATGGAAGCGTTGTTTAGATAGCGTAGAATGTGTACGCCAAAGGAGTTCACAATGCCGTGCGAGAACAGAAGTGCCGCATAAATTCCCAATGTTCTGCCTGCTGTTGGCTCGTACCCATTGATAGTTGCCAGAGTAGAAATGAGCCCTGCGCAACCGAAGGTGATACCCGTCGTGACTGCTACTTGACCGAGCAGATTGAACCACCCTGTCACCCAACTAGCAAACGGGGCCCATTTCTTCGGCGCGAGGATCGCAGCCCAGAAGTAGGGGCCTCCAGCACTTGGGATGGCACTGACAATCTCTGCCATGCCCAGTCCAACGAACATGGTAAAGAATGAAACAACCAGCCAGCCGCAGGACATAACTCCCGGTCCGCCAGTGTTTAATCCATAGCTAAACAGTGTGGTGATGCCAGTAATAACCGAAATGATGCTGAATGAGACCCCGAAGTTGTGCATCAAGGACCAATCGCGCTTCAATTCCTGCTTGTAGCCCAGCTCTCGTAGACGGCCTTCGTCCTTCGACATGCTGCGCGTAGCAGTGCCAGCATGCTCGCTGTCAGCCATGGCTGGCTGGGTTGTTGGGACTCGGTGTCGAGACTTGGGTAGCCAGAGCAGCCAAACGCAGCAATTGACGATGATATGGTTTCGTGGGGAATGCGGGGGTGAGCAGCTTGGAGCAGCGGCGCTGGTGACGCAAACCAAGGACTGCCACGGACGAGCTGTCACCGATGATCTGGCTAGCTCCAGTGAGAGGGGAGAGCGACCATTTTTATAATCCCAGCTCGGAAGATAGCTGGCGATACCAGCGTTACAGCAGGGAATCGCCTGGTTGATAACAGGCCACACAGTGAAAGGCTCGATAGGCGAAAGATAATGACTTGACACCCTTGTCAAGCCCTGTCAAGCTCAAACAAGCGTTGCCATTTCCGGGAAGAGCACGCGAGGATTCAAGAGTGGTATTTCACTCGCTGGGCATCCGTCATCCAACTTGGATCGCAAGAAGACCTGCACCTTCTTGTTACAGGCATCCAAGTTAGCGTGCTGGGTAACCACGTGTGCTTCTGCTTCCTTGCATCCCGGCGCCAAGTGAGTAGAGTGAGAAAAACTGTTTGATCTGCATTGTTCTCTCCACGCCCGACCGTGGGGCGCGCATCTTAGCTTCTGGAGCTTGTCTCAACTTGGCGACAACTGTAAATCGCGAGCCTTCATCACCACCAGAAACTTACACTGATGCCCATCGAGCAGCTCCGCACGTAGTGCCACCATCCAATCGGTATATATAGGGCTTCGCCAGCCTCAAGGATGCACTCCACATAGGGCAATCGGCTGATGCCGGGATACACATCGTCCCAATCTTCCAGGGGAGACAGTTCCATGGCGGCAACGTCGATCTGTGACGTATTCGACATGTCAATCGTGTCGTGTTTTTGTCCGCCTGCCCCTACGATGCCGCTTACATCCTTTAGATCTTGAGGCTGCGAAATGTGAGGAGCGGGCTCGTCTGTACGTTTAGGTAGCAGCGCCTTGCTGTGGTGTGGTGAATACAACCTCACGTATTTCTTCCCGACTATCTGGCACAGGATGTTGTGGTAGGGGTCATGGTGAAGTGGAGAGATTGTCCAGGCCGGTCCAAACCAGATGTGCATTTGTAGCTCGCTCTCGAGATCTGCTTCCTTGGTGTGTCTCTCGCTAGAGGGCGGGCATGCCAAGGATGGACTAGCGGTAGGGTCACCTTCCTTTGCCTTTGTCAAAGCAACCGGAGTACCAGCTTCAGCGGGAGGGGCATCCAGATAGCAATAGTCAGGGATTGCAATGTCGTTCCGAAGGGCAGGGATTTGCTTGAATAGATCGTGCTGTGCCAAGTAACCCGTCTGCACGCCATCTGCAGACTCGCTATCACGACCAACGTCTGATGCTCTTTGGATATACTGAGTAAGAAATTCTCGAAACGGGACGATCTTCTGGCCCCAGTCGTCGTCAACGTAGCTTCGGCCTATTTCGATTGGCACTAGGCGACGCCCGCCTAAGGTGGTCTGAAGCCAGAACGAACTGCTCTTCCACTTTTCCAGGGCTGGCCAGTGATCCAGCACGTTCGTCAGAACAGCAGGCTCTCGTCTTTGCTGGATGTGCTTTGAGAAATCTGTAAGGGAAGGATGATCGAGTGTCTCAACAGGAAAGTTGACAGGTGGGACAGAGACACTGTCAACGAGAAAAAGGTCACTGGATTTATCACCCACGCAGCTTTCGTCGAGTCGCCGTCTCTTCTGCGGGCGTTCGTCGGCATCAGCGGCGTCCTGTACAGTAGACCGGAGTTCAGCTAAAATACCGTGAATCAGCTCTTGGCGGCCGAGTCCACCAGCCATGATGAGGGCCATGTCAAGAGTAGAAACAATCGTGTCAAGGTGACCATGTAGATCATAGCCAGATTCTGAATGTTCTTCAGCAGAAGAGGAGTCGATCTCGATCAACTTCAGGGCTTTCGCAACGCTGGCGTCAGTATACAGCCGAAACCAACATGGCTTGACATCCTTGAACGGGAAGGTATTCAGCTTCTTGTTCGCCAAGTCGAGAAATTCATCAGGCCGATCGAGGACTTCACTCATATCGACGCCATCAGGGAAACACTGATGGATGGTATCATCAGGAAGCACTTCTTTCAGTTCGGATCTGACAAACTGCCAGTAGGCAATTCCACGTTCCATAGTGAAGATGTGTCGGTGATCGGGAAGTGAAAGAATGGCTGAGATTGTCCTCAGACTGAATAAGTGCGGAGCGTGATGGAGTGATTGGCTGGATGCTGCGCACGGGTGGATGTTGATTTGGCTGGGCTGGGCTTGGCAAGCTTTGAAAGTGAGGCAACAGCCGACTCGCTCGTTCTTCTTCTCCCTTCTTCCCTGCGCTTTTCACAGTCTGTCGTCTCAGACACATCTGGCCTTCTCTTCATCTTGATCGGATCTCAATCCGCAGCTTGATCTGCGCCTCTGTGGGGTCACAGCTTGTCTGGGGCATACTCTTGCCCAGGATCCCTTCCTTTGCAAGGCCACGATTCCACCTGCGACCGGGCTCTGGTATTGGAGGCTTCGAATTGGATTGTCTGGCTGCGCTTGACCTCGAAACACTCGTGCCTTCGCGAATTTAGCTGGACTTGATCTGGACTCCTTCCGAGACATCAGTCATCCATGGCTGACGTATCTTCTACCCGGCTCTACCTGGGCAATCTACCGCGCAACAGTATGCTCACCTCGATCTGTTCTTCTTTTGGTCTCCCTGGACAATGTTGCACTCTTGGAGGATAATCAGGCGATGCTTCCGGGATCCACTTGCTGCTCTCTGGGAATGCGCCGTCCGCTGACTCGCACCTCTCTTCACCTTCAGTCACGAAACAGGACATCGAGGAGCACTTTGGTACTCATGGCGCGGGCACCATCAAGGAAATCAAGCTCATGAACGGCTTCGGTTTCATTGAATATGAGGATGCCATGGACGCTCGGGACGTTGTTCCAGGCAAGTTCTTGGTTCTCAAACCCGATTAACCTATGCTAACGCTTCCCTAGCTTTCCGTATGATCATCCCACCTCTCCTTTTCCGCTGCATGGCCTTCCCTGACAAGCGCAATAGATGGAACCGAGTTCAAAGGCGAACGACTGACTGTCCAGTTTGCTCGCGGACCACGCCGAAAAGATGATTTTGGAGGTCCTTCCGACCGCAACGTCCCTCGCCCTCGTCGCACAATCTACCGTATGCAAATCACTGGTCTTCAACCGGATACTAGTTGGCAGGTCAGCAAACCCCTTATGCTATACCCATGATACATCTTGGATGGAGATCTTCCTAGCGGCGGCAGGCTCTGTCTACGGCCTGCGCTATTGTTGTCCTGGGATCTGGGGCCCCTTCATAATGCGCTGGTAGACGGCTCGCATGTTCCCGAACGCGCCTGGATTGACCAAAAGCTCTCCACCGCATACCACTTCATTTCTTCAAACCGCAAACTCTTCCTACTCTCGCGGCTTCGGACTGTGCTCACCAAATCCCAGGATCTCAAAGATTTCGCACGAAATTCTGGTCAATTGGATGTCGTCTATTCCGAAACTGGCCGTGACCGCGATGGCAAAGGGTAACTACCACTTTCGTCCCGGATATATCGACTTGTGCTCACGTTTGCAAAGGTTCGTGGAATTCGAAACTGCAGCCGACCTCAAGACTGCAGTAGAGAAGCTAGATGGACAAACTTTCAAGGGAGCGACTGTCCATTGCACAGCTGATGTAAGTCCCCCACCTTTGACAATATGTGGTAGTCTCTAATTCGCCTGCAGATTCAAGATGAGAAACCCGATGCACGAAGCTACCGCCAGCGATCCCCCCCAAGAGGCCGCCACGGACCACCAGATGACGATCGCCGGCCTCCACCTCGCGGATGGAGTCCTCGAGGTTATGGTCGAGAACGCTCGCCTGGACGTCGCCCTCCCGTCGACGACTACTATGACCGAGGATACGGTAGACGCAGCCCACCACGCGACTATGGACCGCCACCACCAAGACGATACGACGCCGACCCGTATGATCCTCGAGGACCGCCACCACCACCGGTTCGAGGCTACGGAGACCCATACGCTCGGGGTGATCCCTATGGTCGACCCAGAAGCCCACCTCGGTATGGTTATGCTGGCGGCTATGGCTACGATGATCGCCGATACTAGAAATGATCACTGCCGTCCCTTGGCGTCCCACACGCTCCCAGGCTCGAATGGACAGACTGTTGCCTACCCGAAGCGCGAGAGCTACACTGGCGATGCCGAGATCGAGCAGGAGCTCTGATGGGATAGGTGAACACACACTTGCGCTTTTTCTTACTTGGAGTTCTCTTCGCACCTGCCGCGCTCACAAATGTCATGACAATGTTTCTTCGGTGTAACTCTTGATGCGACTCCACAGATTGTACTATGGAAGGGATCCCGAAGCTGGATTGTTTCGATTTCTAGGAGGACGACCACTGCGGTTGGCGGAGAGATCCCTCTTGTTCAAACCCAGGATGATGGAGCGACGACATACAAAAGTGCTTACAACCAAAATATTGCGAGTGCAAACAGTTACTTTGGACCTTCTCTTCTCTGGCCATGACGGACCGGAAGCATAGTCCTGATCCCAAAATAGGCTTATCGCCCTTAGAACTGGAGCTGGCCCGGGACTATCTTACCTCCTAACGCGTCTCCCTCTCGATATTCCAAGCAACCGGTTACTCCTAGGATAATTTGGTGCTGACATGGTAATGTTGGCCGTTTCATCTTGATCTAGGTCTGAAGCTTGAGACCGGTGACTGTAGACCAACATCGGAGTAGTCTCGCCAAGCTCTTGCGCCCAGGGACCGGCTGCCATAACACCACTTTCGATTTCAGCACCGATGGAAAATAGAGGTCCCCAAAAGTAGGTTGGCTTGCATAGCCAGGGTCGAGATCGGCTGGACCCACGGATCCGTGCGATAGCTGCCTAGGTATCGAAGTCGCCGTGGGTTCGTTTTGAAGCGTCCAAAACCGGGTGCCGCAGCGTCCGACATCAGTGAGGTGCAATCAAAATGGCTTGGCAAGCGCTTCTCCAGGCGATTCACCCATCATCGTCTCTCCGTAAGAGACCGCTCAACATGCTACTTAGCCTCATTTCAAGTTCAAATGGCTGTTTGAAGTGTTGAAGTTCACTTTCGATACTGCAGGTATTCGAGGATATAGCATGTCCTTGACCATCTCCGGTCGTCAAGGTAGCCTGCTGTTTACTGATGACTTCTCTGAGATATCCTGTAGTAACCTCGAGCCTGTTCGTATAGCGGTCTCTGTCCGTATGAGAGAGCAAGTTGTCGAGATTCGACGGTTCGCAATTATTCCTGGGGTTTGGATATCCTAATTTATATTTGCATCCACATTCATACTCGCGTTCACATTCGCATTCACATCGTAGCTCGTTAGTCCTCGTTCGCACCGCTCTGAGTATCGGTGCTGGTGGCACAATCAGTCACGTGCGGCGACCGAAGAACTTCTTGCGCAAGCCTTGAGATTTGTTAACGTCTTTCAACTTGGCCGGGTCTTCGGGGACGTCTTTTTCGCGTTCTTTCTGCTTGCCCTTGCTTTCGGAGGGGGCAGTGTTGGGTCTCGGGCGGTTTGCTTGCGGTGGTAGTGCTGCTTGTCCCAGAGTTGGGCCTGATGCCATGGGAGGCGAGGGCCGCACAGGCAGGGCTGTCAAGCCCGGGGAGCTTACCTGGCGCTGGCGTTGGGGCTGTTGTTGCGCATAGCTGCGTTGCTGTGAGGCGATATGTTGGGCCTGTGCGACCGAGGACGCTCCCGGCGGGGTGGTGATGGGATATGCCCCCATTGAAGATGTGGGGATCGGGGCGTTCTCGCTACCTGTGGGACGATGACCCCTCGCGGAGGACCCAACGCCGGTGACAGTAGCAGGACTCACTGGAGATGCCACCGCTCTCCTTCCTCCTCCAGTGGGTGTTTGTGCCTGCTGGTGCTGGTGCTCCTCGACGTCCTGGACATCCTCCATTTCCTCGTCGTCGGCCTCGTCGTCAAAGTCCTCGTCGTCATCGTCGTCCTCATCAAGGTCATCGAACGACCGCTCCGGATCCCCATTGTACACAACCCACCATCCGATCTTCTCCCCTTCGGCGATCTTGTCTCTCAGGTCGGCGAGAGCTTCCCAGGCTTTATTCGTCAGGCCGGGCCCGTCGGCGATTACTTCCTCCACATTGACGCTCAAGGCCGTGATATCCGCGGGCGAGTTGAACGGCGCGGCCTTGGACATGGGCAGTGTTGCCGAGCGGGGGGTTTTCTTCTGCGTCCGGCCAGGCGAGTCTGGCTGCTGTTGTTGTGAGCTTCCCGGCCCGTTCATCCCCATGCCTGGACTGGCCGCCATGAGGACGACCTTGTCCCCCACGTAGGCGTACGGCTGGCTGACAGCGTACGGCCCGTCCACGTCGTCCGGGTTATACTGCTCGATGAACTCTAATCTTCTGCCGCCCTTGCCGCCCACCACCCCAGGCTGCATGTATACTTCGTTGTCCGGGTCCGAGTGGTCCAGCTCTTTCATGATCTCCGGATATGCCCTGCGGAAGGAGCGCAGGAGCCCCCGTCGCGAGTTGCCGTTCTGGATGTACTCAGCTGACACGTCGTCGAGGTTGTTGATCACGGCGTGGACGCGGATGCCGCTGAAGCCTTCGCGCGGCCAGCGGAACCCGTGGACCAAGTAGACGGGCATTGCGTGGGATGTGGGAGGTAGCGCAGATGCGCAGGGCAGAGTGATTGTCCCTCGTAGGGGGAGGGGAGGGGAGGGGAGGTGTATGGATATGGTCTTAAGCTGCGCGCTGTACTGGGTAGCTGCTAGCTGTTCACGAACACGTTCGCACGCCGCGATGTACCAAGTAATGGAGCCGCTTGTGGTTCAGCATGTTCGTCTCGCCCAAGAGGGGAGCGACCTTTTGAGAAACTCTTTTCTTGGCTCGCGAGGGAAATTTTCCCCGGAAGCGCCACTAAGTACTGTAGGCGGCTCTTTGTGCAACCACCGTAGTACAGTGTACACAGTACAAGTACTTGGACGGAGTGTCTAAATATGGCATTTTCTAGAACAGAACCCGGGCGGACCTGAGCAGCTCAGCTGCGGTTGGGGAATTCCTGCGGGGCTTGCCACGTGGTGCGAAATTCTCCGATTGAAACGATTGCTCGCTTCCGCTCTAGCATACGAACCTCGTACTGCATATTATGGGAAGCCTCGCGACGTTGTATGGTATGTACTCGCTCCTCCCCAGGGGCCTTCCTATGCCTGTAGCGATGAGGTAAAGCTGTACTGTTCGTCAGGCTGTGACGAGCTCACTGAGTGATCGAACCCGTTGATAATGTGTATGAGCGGCGCCATTGATGCAAAGCACGAAAAAAAGCAAGCAGTGCGGACAGAGGTGGAAGCCCCCGAACTGAGTAGCTCGTGCCAGGCCTGTTTCCCGGCAAATCGGCAGCTATCCGCCTGGAGATGCACTCCTGAAATGGAGGCATTACGAGATCACACGGAGTCAATGTAATGTGTATCTTCCTTAATGGCGTGGGATCGAGCAGTGGAAGCGAAGTACACGGGTTTGAGACTCAAGAAGGACATACCCCTTAGCTTGCTGCCGATGGGAACCACCATTCCGCTCATTCAGTTTCAGCAAAGTTCGATGCAGCGACCCCTTCAGGTTCAAATACGGAAGAAGCTGTCATTGCCGACTTTTTTCATGGTACTTGTTCCAGCTCTTCTCGAATGTTTCCTGATCCAATGCAAACTTCTTGATGTAATCTTTCTCCAGCTCATGCGCTCTCTTACCAAGCAGCACGAGGCTATGCAGCGGAGCGCCTAGGTCGACATCACATAATTCCCTCAGAGTTCCGCAGGCGAAATGCTGGTCATCTGCGCCGACTCTGGCACAGCCAATGGCTAGACTGTCTTCCGAGTATACACTCTCTTGCTTCTCTTCTTCGATTTCAAGCATCTGTTGCGCGCACTGCGAGACGGTCATGTAGCGAGGCGGCTCATAGATCTTCCTACCTCTCGCCATATTCTCGAGCGATTGCTCCTTGACCTTGATATCGAGAAGTAATAGTGTGTGCAACCCAATTGAACTATTCTCGCGGATACGGTCATAGAAACTGGCCGGTTTCCAGGTCTCGGTAAAGAAGACCATGGACACGGTTTGGCCAAAGTTGTACAGCTGTAGACCTGTGGCACCAATGGCGTTGAGGATGGAGGCATTGGGGATGGATTTTGTGGGTATCGACAGTTCTTGGGCTCGGAGGACGAGATCTGTGTGAGTAGTCGCACTGCAACACCAGTCAGAGACAGGCCAATTGAAGGGGCCAGGCGCAGGCATATTAACCTACCCGAAAGGATCACCAACAACCAGAAAGGCAATGTCGATTTTGTCGGCGCCGTCCAGGATTTCGTCGCTGGCAGACTCTACCATCTCGCGGTCCGCCACGATCATGGGGCGTCCATAGAATGACTCCTACCTTGACTGTCAGAAGATGATCATGTCAGCAAGATATGCGATGACAGGAGATAAAACAGCAGCAAGAGTGTCTCGTCATACCAGTCTCTCCTTGCCAACGTGTAGAATGCTGGTGTACGCCTCGAGATAGACTCTCTCGGCGCGCTTCACAACCTCGAGGCCTTTAACAGTGATGTCGGTTTCATCGGCGAGGCCGAGACCCACGAGGTAGAGCATCTTCACCAGGACGCCGTCAAGAGAGACCCGAGAAGTGACGGCGACAGTGATTCATGGTCTGAAAGAAACAATCTGTGCGGCGAGGGACACTGATTTTGTGGGTCGATGGTCACTCGGCTAAACATCGTGAAAGTCTGTCACTCCCCTCACAAGCGACGACGCCCATCTGCCCTTTTCTCATCGATCACAGTGCGAACCTATCTGTACATTATCATCAAGTGTTGTCTGTTGGTTTGAAATTCCTCTAGATTCATATCCTGGGTCCAATCTAGAAGCATAAGAAAGCTATCAGTCTTAGCCACAAAGGACCGCCGGCGAGCGCAACCAACCGTCAAGATGGCAGAGAGGCCGGCAAAGTACAGACAGGAGATCCAACAGGTGAGAGCAAGTTTTATTTCTGTCGCTTTCCAATATGCGCCACCCTAGTACCACCCCCTGCCTGCTCCAGAGGCATACAGGCATGATCCCGCACGAGATTGGAAGAAACCTAGACCGGCACCCGTAGACGGACAGATGCTTTACGGAATATCTGTCTGCCAAACATTCGCCACGGAATCCGCTTCTCTCTTTGGCAGCTACTGTACGCGCTTCACAAAACTGCTGGCAAAGAGGAAGCCAACTGCCAGACCCGCACGCGAGATAGGAAAACGGTGAACAGACCGCTTTACCGTACAAAGAAACCGGCGTCAAGAGGCTTTAGAACTGATGTTACGAACCGGGACCCACGAGATACATTACTTTTTGGATACTGAACCACCAACATGGAAGATTGCAGGATTGGAGATCGCAGAAGCCAAGTGGCCAGGTCCTTGATTCTTGGAGACGACATGCAAGATTCCACCGCTGCTGCCGCGTCCCGCGCCAACAGCTATGATGACGAAACCGCAGAGGAATTCAAGCAGAGACTAATCCACGTCCTCAAACAGATGATGTTCGTCAGCGGAGAAACAGCCGAGCCCGGCCCCGAGACGACGTGGATGATCGAAGAGATCGTGCGAGATCAAGTGACAGAAATGGTATGTCCATCCCCGGCATTTTTGGCTCCTGGTAACAGTGACTAACCCATGCGACTCAGCTGTCCCGAGCGACCATGCTCGCAAATCGGCGCGGCTCCCGATCCATCTCCATAGGCGACCTGATCTTCCAGATCCGGCATGACAGAGCCAAAGTCTCGCGGCTGAAGACGTTCCTCTCATGGAAAGACGTGCGCAAAAACGTTAAGGACTCGGACGATAAAGGCGGCGGCGATGCTGGCGATGTCGGTGATTTCGAGGAGGTAAAAGCTTGCCCGTTCTTTTTCCGTCTCCCTCTCCATCTCAGTCTCTAACCGATTGCTAACTCCACGGGCTCTTCAAGGCACCCGGTGGTGTGAACCCGTCAGCGCCGCAAAAGACCAGTGCCGCCAAAAAAGCCAAGCTCGTCCTTCCGTGGGAGATTCACTCCTTCTACGCCGAACAGGTACCCGAGCGAGATGACGAAGAAGACGAGGAAGAAGAGGAGCAGAATGAAGCCACGCTGGCGCGCCTCGCCTCCGCGGATGAACGCACAAAGAACATGACCCGAGAGGAATACGTCTACTGGAGCGATTGCCGGCAAGCGAGCTTTACATTCCGTAAGAGCAAACGATTCCGCGAGTGGGCCGGTTTCGCCACCATCCTCGACAGCAAACCAAACGACGACGTTGTGGACATCCTCGGCTTCCTGACGTTCGAGATCGTCCAGACGCTCACGGAGGAGGCGTTGAAAGTCAAGGCTGCAGAGGATGCGGCGAACAGAAAATTAAGCGGCACCAGGGCCGGGGAGGAGGCGAGCAAGAAACGCAAGAGAGAAGGGTGCAGTCTTTTCGATATGCCCGAGGAGGGCCGCACGCCGGTGGAGCCCAAGCATGTGAGGGAGGCGTTTCGCCGTCTTCAGATGGTGCCGACCAAGTATAAGTTCATGAGGCAGGGATATGCGGGGATGAGGACGCCGTTGAGGTTGATCTAGAGAGATTCGACCGATCCATCGGCAAGCGAGGCAGAGTATTGACGTGTTTGAGACCAACCGGGATATGATGATACGGCACGAGGGGTGGGCGTTCAGGAGTCACGCCGAGCATGATACCCATTTTAGCAAGAAATCAGGCTACAGACAACTGGGAGGGCGTTTAGTAGCACTACCGTGTACGAAGTATGGCCAACTTCAACGTTTAAGACGATCCCCTGCTTGTGAAACTGCTGCTATATATGTATATTTTCCAACCTGCCACACCCGCTTCGGCATGGCGAATTGTGTGCGCGCCCAGCCACGCAAGGACCAGACTCAGTAGCGGCCATGTATCGAGGCAGTAAAGGTCGACAAAGGTACTCATACGACGACAATCTGAGTGGTCAGGTCATGGAATAGTAGTATCAGGAAGCGCAGATTTCCTTCTTAGGTAGGATATGTACTCCGTGCAGTAAGTGCGTGTCCGTCTACAAACTCCTAGTCCGCTTGGCTGAGGTTCAAGCACAGTTGCTTCTGCCGTCGCAATTACCATTAGCCAGCCGAAAACTTCGAGGGATATGCCCCTGCTGTAACTTCGTGAAGGGGAGGATAATCCGAGCCTCTTGATCGGTGAAAAGCATATCGCAACTTGCCGCCACTGCAATGTTCCAAGGGGGCCCATCACGCAGGTGTGCAAAGCTCTGCGGAACCTGGTAAGTGGCAGACCGGTTGAAATTCAAGATGGAGACCAAGCAGAGCTAGAGATAAAACCGCCAGTGTGTAGGCTCTCTGTTCGTTCATCTTCACGGCATCGAGAGAGGCTGTGGTGAACTCAGCCCTACCAGAAAGCGAGACAACTCGCATTCTGTCGAAGTAGCTCATTGCCCGGCATGGCTGAGTTCGTGTTCACGATTCTGCTTGTTGGTTTGAAGGCATTCTTGCCTCTGGCATTGGGAACTCTGTGTACCTAATGTAAGGCTAACGGGCATATCGTGCCTCTAACAGGGACGACGGCGGTACCTCGTGGCTGGTGACTCAGGATCCATGGCTCTGTGAGGAAGAAAGTACGACAATTTCTCGGTTAACATGTTCCTTGTCATGAGCGGCGATGCCAGCAAAATGGCATATGACTTGACGATCGCCCAGGCATCCCTCAGAGCTGTACAGAGTAATAGAGAGTAGCCGCGACAGACTGTCGAACCGAAGGTCGATCGGTGCTCGAGCTGAAGCAATTTCATGACGTCATCTGCTATGCACGAGGCTCCCACGCAGCCTCGGACCGATGTGAAGATCGAGGCAACCCGACGTCGGAGTCATATGATTTGAGCAGCACCCAGAAGTAACAAAATTGAATTGTATGCCTCACAACCCCTTCATTTTCTCACCCACACAGTTCATTCGCATCTTCGTGATCGTCAACATCACGACCTACATTTCCGCCAAAGCCTACCTAGGCGCTCGGTCAGGAGCCGCAGACCAACCACTGCCCCACCCCGAGAACACTTTCCAGAAGCCCCGTCCCTCCCCCGCCACAATGGCGCCCAAAAACAAAGGCGAGAACACGAAGAAAGCCGCCGGCAACGCCCGGAAAGCCGAAGCCGCAGCCACGAAACAAGCGCAAGCGGAACGTGCCAGCGAACAGCGAGAATCCGAGAAATGGGAACAAGGCGCCAAAGACTCCTCCAAAAAGCAAGCCGCTGCAGCGAAAGCGGCAGAACAGGCCGCAAAAAAGGCCGAACGGGACGCTCTGCTGGCCGAAGAGGAGAAGAACCAACCCAGCAAACCAAAGGGGGCGGGCAAGAAGACTGCTGAGAAAAAGAATGTGGGACGACCCCTGGACCTGGGACAGCTTGATGGTGATGGGCCGTCTGGTGCAGACGGGAAGATGAAGGCTATCAGCGCCTCGGGGATTGATAATGCTCTGGATGCGCTCAGTCTGACGACGGGTTCGGCGAATGACATGAAGCTGGATCGCCATCCGGAGAGGAGATATGCAGCGGCGTACAAAGCATACGAAGAGAGACGACTCCCCGAGGTCAAGACAGAACATCCTGGCCTGAGGAGAAACCAACAGATCGAACTGATCAGGAAGGAGTTCGAGAGGTCGGAAGAGAATCCATTCAACCAGCAAGGTAACGTCAGGTACGATGCCAGTAAAGAAGAGTTGGCCGATGTGAGGAGGCAGCAGAGAGAGGGAATTGAGAAGAGGCTAGGGGAGAAATGAGGGTAAATGTTTTGTGACTATGCGATGCCGAATGGTTTGAGGCCCGGTAGCCTTGATTTATTCTTGGGCTAGAATTCAGCGCTGGCACCAAGAAAAGGAGGCGGCAGTTGCTCCCGGATCGAGACTGTGTCGGGCACCAGTACGGCTGCAACGACGACATGCGCACCATCACTACTAACTACGACGAGGCTACGAAGTACGAAAGACATGATAATGAAGGTTAATGTCAGTCTACTGGCTCGATGAATGGTATCAGCCATGGCCCGAGATACACATTGAACCGAAAGGCCTGTCGTTGAGCAGATATGAGTAGACGAAGAAACCGGGGAAATGGCCGTTACACCTCCAGAGACTGAACATTGATATCATGTGGACATAGAAGGACTTGGTATTGCCATTTATAGTCATCTCATCTCATCAGATCGACATATAGCCCGGATTTTAGAAGACTGCTCAGCTTCGAAGAGATTGTCATACCCAATTCGATCCCCTTGCCCCACAGAACCAGCAAACCCCAATAACACAGACTCAGCTCGATGGTTCTCAGGGGTTGGCACCAGCACACGCCACAAAATCATCCCCACTCGCTCCTGTATGCGTAATGACACCGGCGTAGTCACCATTCTCGTTGAAAATCACCCGATCAGGCCCTGGGCTCCCACCCGAATAGACCTGAAAGCTGCTCAAGATCGGGAACTCATACCACGGTCCACTGACAGGGAAGTCGAAGCCCTCATAATCGTTATACTCATGAGGATACTTGTCAGAGCCCAGTGTTTTGCCCGACTGATAGAGACTGAAGCCCTTTGAGACGGCGTCGTCGATATCGGACTGCCAATAACAGACGTTTGCGCAGGTCTCGACGCAGGATTGACGCTTTGTGAAAGGACTGTAATCACGGGGCCAGAAAGATGGTGAAGCGAGTGATTTGCTTGATGAGAACGCCGATGGCAGGGCTAAGGCTGGAGCAAAGGTAATGAAGACGCCGGCCAAAATCTGAAGCATGTTAGTCCCCGATATCGCAAGTAGCATTGACATCGATATACCTGTGAGAGCTGCATGGTGGTGAGTTGACTGGAGACAGGTAAATGGGAGTTACTTGTGGTTGAACCAATATTCCGTAAGACGTCTTGCTCTGAACCCTCCTGACAGTTCTTCCTGTTTTTCTGCCCGTTGCGAAACAACAGCGAATCCACCATCATATATTCGTCCACAGTTCTTGGATAAAACTCATGATATGGACCCTAACACTCACCTGCATATGTTGTAACACAAACAGAATCCACACTGATCCTGTGATCATCATCCTACATCAGCATCGACCGCTCACAGGGACAAACATGGTTCTACGCAAATTCCAATACAACCCATCCTCAGTCCTTCCTTATCTCGCCTCGGCTGACCGGGACACCAGCAGGGAATGATCAACCAAGATCAGCCTGGAACACTGCATACGGTAGAAGCAGGTACCCGCAGCTTTGAGATAGGCGAAATATGAATGGCTCGTGCTGAGACCTCGCCCCGGACAGGCGGTTGCGGAGGTGTAGACAATACAAATGAGGACTGACGATAGGCGTGATCAGTGTAAACAAGCAATGCGCAAGCATCGGCCTAGAGATGACCTGCTCCATCCAGTGCCATCGTGCTGCACCTATCACGGAGTAGATGCTGAGCACGAAAGCCGAAATGAAAGTCCGAGGGGCGCTGGGGGATCGACGAGGCCCATGGTTTCTGGGGGCTCTTGGCATGCTGATTGGTTGAAACGCCATCGGCCAGCGAAAAGAAAAGAGATTAGACGACCGAGGCTCAGAGCTGCATATGCAATCCTCTTGTCTCCTTCCTATTCTGCTGCTGCCGATGAACAACGACATGAAACTTGGAGCCTTGTTATGTTTCGTAGATGTAACGTAAGCCGGTGAACAGCCTTGTTTTCGGGTCGGATCTGCCCTCGTGCATAAGAGTCTCGGAATATGACATCTGTAATGCCGACTTTGCGGCTTGTTGACAGTGATAACAGTTGCACTTTGTTGCTTCCTTCTGTCGGCGTGGAGGATTTCCTGTTACCAGATTGATCCAAAGTCGTCTGTCGCATGCACTGATTCATCCAATACCGATGGCGAAATTGAGCACGCATAGGATGTTCCATCGCCGCGTCGGGTCACGAACGCATGACTGTTCTCACATCCCAAACGCAAAGACGTTCGTCCCAACCACAACTGGCAGCCCACCCTTCGGAACCGAACAAGCACCAATCGACTCCGGTCACAAACTCGGTATGTCTTCCCATACTGCCAAGCTCCCTTGCGGGGCCTCCTTGCTCGCCTCCATCTGTCCAGACTCGACAGGTCATGTCGTAGCTGGCGCTAAGTAGTAGATCTGGGAGGTGTGGGCTCCATGCAACCTTCCGTACTGCGTAACCGTGACCTTGCAACAGCTGGAGGGGCCCCTTGGGCTGACGAATATCGAATGTCCGAATGATTCTGTCAACGCCGCCGGTCGCGACGACTGTCCCTCGGTACTTGTTCCAATCATGAGTCAGAGCTTCCGCAGGTGGGAAGGTTGGTTGGATTTTCCCGACACCGGCGCCGGCAGACAAAGGAGCGGCATGGATCGGGATCTGCAGTACAAGATGGTTACTTGCACTTGCGGGTGTCCTTAAATCCCACACCCGCAGGTGGCTGTCTGAACATACCGCACTGAGCATGCCATCGTTGTGAGGATTCCATTGGACACTATATGTGCACGAATGGGTGGGAAGTGTCAGCAGACTTTGCTGTCGTTCCGGATTCCATATCTTGACGGTGCCATCCCACGAAGAAGAGGCGAAAGTTGCCTTTGACGTGAGATTCCAGCTACATGAAAAAGCTTCTCGAGAATGTTCTTCGAACTTTGCGATGGGAAACTCGGGTGCCAAGGACGTGTCATAAAGACGGAGCGTGCCGTCACCGGAGGAGGTCAGGAGATGAAAGGAGTGTGCTTCAGAATGTGTTACATCGTAGAGGGCGTCTTGGGTAGGGTAGCTGGTGGATAGGCACAAGCAGTTAGCACGAGTTTCTTGCTTTGAAATATCAGGTAAAATATGAGCCAGTACACTTTCAAAGGCACAATGCCATGAGAAGTCAGCTCCAGGACGTAGAGCCGCCCATTCCCAACCAAGCCATAGTTTGCTGCGGCGGCGACGGCTATTCGATTGTCGAAGAATGGAGAGTACTTGACTGAATAGCCTTGAAAGCCTTGCGTCCGAAACTCTAGCATGGCTGATCTCGGTCCTCACTCATTGCGCTTGGGATCCGTTCATCGATCTGGCCCAGGTACTAAGGAGAGATCTTCCGTCTACCAAGCGGCTTCTCAAGGACACTGTGTATAATTGTAGCGCCGACTGTACAGAAGCTGCAAGGAAAGTGAGAGCAGAATGAGGACCGCGCACGACTTTGGCGGGCCGAGGTTTCTTCCCCCACGATCCACCGCACACCCACTTTGCCTGCATCCGCAAGCTTCGACGTTCAGCCTGATCTTACCGTCCGTTTCTGCTTCACTGGTTTTGAATCTGGGCTCTCAGCACAATATTAAGATTTCTACAATGACATCCTCCCAGTCGCTAGGTCAGAACTTATTTGCGAACACCAGCCTAATCGTTATCGGAAGCGAGTCGCCTCGAAAACTTGTATCCTACGTATTGATCATAATGTTCAAAGGGTTCAGCTTGGATGCACCGCAGGATTCGCCGGGTTGAAAGACGCGAGAGCGCCCACGATGAGGACGGCATGCCAATCCAGCCCAAGGGTCGAATAAACGCCCAAGTTGAGTCGATTTATATCGGGGGTCGTCGTGACCGCCACAAACTTGAAGTGCCTTGCACCAAACGTGTTGATGGTCGTGTTAAGTGACAAGTCCTCTGTTTCATTTCCTCGAGAACATGTCGGCATCTCCAAGTCTCTCAATACGCTGCAGTGGCCGATCTTCTTGACTTTGTCGAGCTCAAGAAAGCTGCTATACTTTCGCGTTGGGACCTCTACGGCAGTACTTCCAGTTTGTTGACTGGCTGAGCGATACCATAGCCTTGCCTCTCGCATTTCGCCAAATTTGAACCCTTCGCCGTCATTCAAGATTGGATCTTTGGAGGGGTCGTCTGAGGGGTTCGAGAGCGACACGTACTCTCTCCCACATGCATTCGTATGGGGGAAGAATACGCGTAGATTTCGACTCATTTCAGTCCCTTCAGAGAATACTGCTTCGTACCAGGCATCGACACGCTCTCTGGACCCGAACAACCACAGCACTCCCCAGAAAGAAAATCCTTGTTGTAGACGACCAGTATTCTCCTCAGAAGAGAAATCCAAGAGCTCGTCCGTGAAACGATCAGCTGGGGTATCAGTGGAAAGGGTAGATAAGTCCTCAGGCGACGGAATTGAGAGTTCTTCCATCAGGACGTCGACTGAATTCTCAATCGCACGGTTCGTCACCGATCACAAGCGAGAGGATCCTCTCTTCTCAACCTCGACTTGCTCGACCAAGCCAGTGAAGGTATCTAGCTTGAAACCCAGAATGTTCATCCCGCCCAAAATCTTCTGGTCCCTGAGCGTCCTGACATCGGCCTTGATGACTTCCTCAAGGTCCTCGCCCTTGAAGCATCCAAAGTCGATCTTCTCGATCTCTGATTTCGCATTGGGGATCTTCTCGATAGCCTCCTTTGCGACACCTTCATCGGTCAAATGCGTCACGCCGCAGTCTATAAGTATCAGCGCCTCGGCCTTCACAACACGCCGGAATGGCAAGGCAACGCACTAGTGTGTTGTACCACCGCAACAGTCTCACAACCTGTCAGAATCCTTAAGAGCGCGATGCTGCGAATGGCATCCGGCGTAGCCCTCCCACCAGCGTTTCGAAAAACCGGCCCGAAGTGATTGGGTCCGAAGAACTTCTCGGGCACGCAGCGTGGGTCAAGACAAGTCACTGTACGTGCGAGGCAAGTTGAGCGGCAGAACTGAGGCTCAGACTATCGCGATACATACCGATGAAGGTGGCCTTGCCACTTGCTTTGCTTGCCTCCATCATTCGCTCCATTGGAGGCGGTGCTTCAAAGTTCTTGGCGTACTCTTTGTTCTTCGCCATCCATCTGGGGAGGTTGCCGGGTAAAGCCATTGCGTTTCTTGGGACGTAAAGGATAAAAGGCGGTCAGTGGATAGTCTCAAACGACTCTGTGCGACCAGCCTCTTCGCTTCTATGATTTTATACTTAGTACACTGTATGGAATCAGCGTTCGAACCATGCATCTCCTGGTTGTCACAGCATCATGACGTGAAGGGGAAGCTAATAGTGGTTCTTCTTTGGCGAAAAGCTCGGAACGGAGCTTCCGATTGACCAACCTCGGCCAAATGTTAATGAAGTCACCGCGAGGATTCTTGAAACCCCTTCGGCGCACGGCACCGCGGAAAAAGTACCTCTATGCACACTCAAGCATCGAAATCACACAAGCATTTTGAGCTGAACGCGTGGCCGAGAAAGTCGCCTCCAAGCCAGCCCTGGGCATGGTTGGGTGGCTCAGTGCCATACTGCTTCCCCATCTTGGAGAGCTTTTCATCGCGCGTTGCGTAAGGGCAAAGTAAGATGCGTCACTCCATGATCCATGAGGATGAATACCACGGCGGGCTTTGTAAGAGTATCTTGACAACCGAAGCTATTTTGAACTGCACGAGAGTGGAACTGGGTCTTCCTTTTCTTGCTCGAAATCTTTGGAATTGAAAGCCATCATGCCAGAGACAGTGGCATGAGGCACATTCATTCAGCCTCTATTGCTATCCATAAATCTAATGCCAATACGCAAGCGCTTTTCTAACTGATCGCAAGGAGTGCTGGATGCTTTACTTAGATTAGACGGCCAGTCATTACCTTAGTCTATCCAAAGGCTGTTCAACCTTCACTGTCAATAACTTGGCGATGAGACTGTGGTCTGACCTAAGCATGCACTCGAGGAAAGGTGATTGCGTATCTGGAATGTGCCATGTGCGGATGGTGGGTGGGTCTATTTCAGTCGAGGTGTCATTTTGTACACCACTACTAGTATCTGTAGGTGGCCCAGAGTCCTAGATTTCGCTTGATGTCGAACAACTACTCCTGGTGGTATCTGCCCTGCTGCGAAATGGAGATTAGAACTCGACTGCGCAGTATGCTTGAGTTCCTCTAGAGTCGTGTGATGATTTGAACTCAACGGCTGGTTACACAGAATGATGTGACCGTGAAGTCCCGCCTCGGGGAGTTTGATCACAATCGAAGGGGAATTCCAGTGATGCATTCAAAGCATCATAGTATTGTTCGTACAACAATGGAACGACTAAGCAAAGTGATTTATATCTTGTCGTTTAATCAACCAAAAGATCTGTCGTCCATGCACGACGAACGTTCGCCACCTCGCACAATCAAATCGTCAGCCAACTCTCCAGCAGGTCTCTCTGATTCACACCGTGACATGGCTGGAATATGGGCTCTTACGGTTCTGTAAGACCATGTCTGCGAAGCTTCAATCCCTCACAAATTGCTCTTTTCGCCAGCGTGTCGCACGCTCTGCTTCAACCATGCCGCAAGCTCACTGCCAATTAGATCCGGATGATCCTCCTGCGGCCAATGCCTCCCAGGTCCAATGTGTACACTTGTGACATTCTTCAATGCTTTCCTGTATTCACTGGCTATGCCCTCTGTAATGAGCGCTCCAGGAGTGCCATAGAAGAACAATTTCGGCACTTCACATTCCAGAAGCCATGTGTGGTACTTCTCCGCAATGGCAACAACGTCTGCTGGCTTTCCCTCTATAGGAATTTCATTTGGCCAGCGATAAAGCGGTTCCCGACTCGACGGCTCTAAATACGGCTCTCGATAATGTTGCATCTCCTTCTCCGTCAGCCCCCTAACGACCCCAGCGGGCAGAATTTTCTCGATGAAGAAGTTTTTTTCAATAATGAGCTTTCGCCCTACTTCTGGCGGGCCTCGGAACTGGCGGAAGATACTGGAGCCACCCTGATCGAAACGTTCCCATGTCATCGGTGCAACAAACTCCATGAACGCAAGACCAGCCACCCGATGCTCGTTACGGCGGGCCCAGTGGAAGCCTAGCGCAGAGCCCCAATCATGGAGAACGAGGACGACAGGCTGACTCCTTGGTATGACGGCGGCAATGAATTCGTCAAGGTAAAGGGCGTGCTCAACAAACCGGTAGGTAAGATGAGGAAGCTTGTCGGATGCACCCATACCAATAAGATCTGGCGCGATACAGCGGATGTCGTTCGAAAGATGAGGAATGATGTTGCGCCACAGATACGACGAAGTCGGATTACCATGTAGGAAGAGCATGACTGGCTTCCGCTGAGACGTCCATCCCGGGTCAGTATCGACGTAGGCCATCTCGGCATCTAAGACCTTGATACGATGGAGGGTGAAGGGAAATTCGGGAGATATAGCTTTCCTGGCCATGTCTAATGGATGAGAGAAATGCTGAGATACGAATAGAGACTCTGGCTTCTATTTTGCCGCAAGATCCTAATGCATCGATGGGCCAAAGCTAATGGTATTAATACGCAAGGTCTTGTAGACGTTTACCGTTCAGAACAGCATCCTTAGGCTTCAAAATCCGGAATCACCTTGGAGAGACGACATCCAAATCGGAATTGGAGCCGAACCAAGCAGATCCTTCGGAAGCGGGAAGATCGTGCGCCCGTAGGCCGACACCGGACGACTACTCGACTCGTACCTCTCATTTGCACGCGAACATCGCCTTTGCTTAAATGCCTTTTTTATGTTTGATTACATCGGCTATTGCTCGGTATGAGGTCCTCGTCAAGACCTGCGCCGCGACTGCCTGGAATACCCTTGATGCACCCACTAATGATGTTTGTACTGGTATGGTGCTAACCGGCGTCAATTCGACCAAGATCAATAGTCACATTGGACACAAAGGCCTGTAATGGAAAGACATGTTCTAGCTTGGGAGTCATGTGGACTGTGCTCGAGACTCGATCAAAGGCAACGGGGGCTATATAACAGCAAGGAATACTTTGGAGACTGCTGCATTACGTCTGTGCGAAAGGAGTATGAGTACAATGTGCCAGGAGCGACAGTGATCAGTGATTTAGCCGCAGTTACACCAAGTCACGTATGCGGAGAACGCGTGGGGTAACTGGCGCCGGCAAGCCTGTCACCCTGTGTCCACAAGGCTGACCGTAACAGGGGAATCATCTCCGTCGAAGGTTGCATGGGTTCATGCGTCACAAGTCACCATTCATTGCCGTAGTATACTGCCAAAGATGTTGGCCGATTTGCTGCCGGTGGGACTCCTAATAAAGGAGATGGAGAAGCTCGACAACCTCCAAACCCGGTCCCAAACCTTGATGAGGACGAAAACAAAGCGACAAAGCAAGTCCTACATGTATCTAAAGAGCATTTCGGGTAATGTAATTCTTTGCGGATATTCACAATAGTATGGAAGTGTCCTGGATGTTGGTCCGACCTCAAATCATGCTCTTGAAGCTCCTCACAGTCTGCTTGCTTGTTGCGCAAACTCCACACTAGCTTTGTTATGCTCTGCAACAGAGAGTACTGCCCCACTCTCCTTGTTTTTCATTGTTCCCCGTATGGTGGCTAATCTTCTCCCAATCTGCAGTACTTCACATTCTATCAGGACTACCATTCCTAATTTGATGGGTCTGAGATAGGTGATGGAAAGGCTCCTTGATACACCCCCGAACCGCCAGAAATCATTGCGAGATGCCGGTGCTTGACACATGGTCGTAGTACTATCGAAGATTAGGGCCACAGCACCACCGTGCATATTTCCCATTCTGTTTGTGAACTCCTGAGTGACCGCAAGCTCGAAGGTTGCCGTGACGTGCGGTGGCGATGTTGCCGCAACAATCTTTAGGCGATCCCGTATCAAGACATCGTCAAAGTACTGAACCCCCTTGTTAGAAACTGTTTGAAATCGTATCAGGAAAGGACAAAGGGTTGAATTACATCCAACTGTGTAGCTTCGTGCCGCTGGTAGGAATTGATAAATGCTTGGATTCGCTCCTTCGGGTCTACCACATTTACGTCGAAGGCTATTCCTGGGACCGCAAGCAGGTCGCCAGTATATTGAGGTCCTTGCATCTCATCCAAAGTATAGCAGTTGGCGTTGGCACTAAACAGGAGTGCGCAAGGTTCAACTATGCAGAGATGAGAGATAGCGGCATGCCTGTACCAGTGACAAAAGTCTGACAAAAACAAAACTCACTGGCCGAGTACACAAGTTCAGAACGGCGAAGCATCTCACATCCATTATGGTAGTGAGACCACTTCAAAGGGAGCCTGGACGAAAATCCTTTTGCTGATACACCTGAAAATGCACTCTGATCGTATGGATGCTTCGAGTTCGGAAACGTGGACCGCGGAGTTGAGGAACTTCGGAATTCAGAATTCTTTTGAATTCCGTCGTCCAACTTCAATGACTCGTTTTGGGAGGTTTCGTCCTATGAGAGACTACATACTTGTGGATGAGCTGTTCGCACGAGTTGCTGGCCGTCCGATTGTTAATGCAGCGGGCTTGATTTAACATTGTTTTACGATCCCGTCCTCATATGGGTTTTCCAGATACTGCACCTTCGAGTTCGGTCAACATGCAGAAAGGAATCACCGAGGTTTTGAACATTCGCTCCCCAGGCTACGTTGTGCTCACAGGTGTCCTTTTCTCAACAACGTTGCTGTTGATTATCTATGAGCTCGTGCGGTGGTCTCTGCGGATTCCGAACTTTCGTGGTCCTGCTGGCCTGCCAATAGTGGGCAATCTCTACCAAATTCGTGGCAGGGATGCACCGGAACAGTATCGGTCTTGGGCAAGAAAGCATGGAGAGGTATACCAAATACAGCTCGGAAACATCCCTGTCTTGGTTGTAAACAGCGCTGCCGCTGCGAAAGCGATATTGGTGCAAAACGGCCGCGCAACAGCTTCGAGGCCCGAGTTCTACACTTTCCACAAGGTAAGATATACGTATGGTATTGTAACGGATTCGGACTGAACATTCAGATCATATCCACAACATCGGGTACCACCTTGGGTACCTCCCCATTCACCGAATCGCTAAAGCGTCGACGCAAAGCTGCCGCTACTGCACTTAACCGACCAGCTGTCGAGAGCTATGTCCCCCATATCGACGCTGAGACAAGAGTGTTCTTGGCTGAGGCATACCGCTATGGTGAGGCTGGTCAAAAATCAGTTGAACCCATGCCTCTCTTTCTACGGATGAACTTGAGCCTTGGTCTTACGCTCCATTGGGGAGATCGCATGGAATCACAGTCTGAGCTGTTCCGCGAGATGATTTACGTTGAGGATACGATCAGTAACTTTCGGAGTACTACTGGCAACTTACAGGACTACATTCCGTTATTAAGATTGAACCCGTTCAGCTCTGAGTCGAAGCTCGCGAGCACAATGCGGAGTCGAAGGGACTTTTACATAAGTCATTTGGATAAGCAAATGGATGAAAGGATAGCGAAGGGCGAGCAAAAGGACTGCATCAGAGCGAACGTACGACGGGACAAGGACGCAAAGTTGGACGATGTTGAACTCACCAGTTTGAATCTGACAATGCTTGCTGCAGGGCTTGACACTATGAACTCGGCAGTGAGCTGGGGCATTGCAATGTTAGCGACGATGCCAGAGATCCAGGGCAAAGCAATTGCAGCAATTCGAGAGATTTACGATGATGAATCACCACTTTGCGACGCAAACGACCAACAAACATGCAAATACCTGGTGAATATGATCAAGGAGATTCTGAGGTGCGTGGTAGGAAAGAACCCTAAAAGCGCTGAACTGAAACGGGTGCAGATACTACACAGTGACACGCCTGTCGCTCCCACGACGGTCCATTACCGATTTCGAATACCAGGGCAAGTTGATCCCAAAGGGCACGGTAATCTTCCTCAACGCCTGGGCGTGCAATATGGGTGAGTCAACACTGCTGTACGCCCTGACTTGAGTCATTTCAGCTGATGATAACCGTCCTAGACCTCAATGTCTGGGACGATCCCGAGAGTTTTCGCCCTGAACGATGGTCGGAACAGCCCGAGGCTCCTATCTTCACCTTCGGAGTAGGCCAAAGAATGTGTATCGGGATGCAAATGGCCTATCGCGAGCTCTATGTTCTTTTCTTGCGCCTGCTTAGTAGCTACGAGATCCAGGCGGACGGTGAAATCGACAGTCATCCGGTACATGGGGTGGCAGATCCCACCGCGCTGACGACGCAGCCTAAAAGTTACAGGGTCAAGTTCGTTCCAAGGAATGAGGATGCTCTGCAAAAGGCGCTCAAAGAGGATTTGAGCAAGGTGGTGGTGGAGAAGATTTAGGGCATTTGAGCAGCGTGCCTCATGCAGAGAGAAATGAAGTTGTTACGCTGCTCCAGGTTGGAGGTGCGTCTTTAGTGGCGACTCTTTACTCGGTGACCTTGAATGTTTAGATGTCATGAACAGGTTCCAAATAGGCAAATAAGCTAAGAGATCCAAGATCGGGCACGAATTGCCATGATTCTCAATCACTTTGGGCGATCCCCAGGGACTGTGGACTTCTTCCTGATATTAGAAGTGTAGGTTGGGAGCTTTTCGTTCTCGCTACTTAGGATGCTTGCTGCTTGCTCTAAGATTCATGATGTTGGAATTAGAGTCCAGCCAATTTGTTGTCAACTTCCTATTCGATATATGTCATAACGATGAAACATTACGACATTCAAATTTGTGCATCCGCACAATATACTATAGGGTCTTTGCTGTTTTAGGGACAGCCGATCATTCCACTGACCGGACGAGCTGCTGCTAATGATAAGATGATTGGGCTTGGGTTGTCCCCCCAATGACTACATTGGGAGAATGTGAGAACTAGCTCTGGCACGGTGAAGAGATCATAGGACCATACAAGCGACAGTCTGCAGACCGGCGGTTGCCAGGGAGGACGATGGGCCATGGTCGAGATCAGTCGCTTGAGTTGACAGCAGAAAGACTCTGATACCTCACCAACTGCTACACAACTTGGATTATGGGTGGCGTGATTGAATGCGCGCAATATTGGCAGTGGTATCCTGAAGTCTGGACGGACAAGAAGCCACAAAGCCCTCGGAATCTCTTTCCGCGTAAATCTGTCCGCGACTCGAGTTTGGCTCTTATTTCGCAGATGGAGTTCCGAGGAAGCGCTGGCCCGCCAAAGTTCGTGGATGGTCTTAGTCCCTGCAAAGTGGTTCGTTTAAAAGCCCCGTTCTTGATCCAGAGAGCCACGCAACGATCGAAGCCAGCAATCCATCTGCTGGACCAAGATGCCTACTTCCAAGTTCCTCACACCTGAGAAGTATATTTACCAAACGGGACTTGGTTCCTACCTTGAGTAAGACTCATCAGGTTCTAATTTAAAGGCGGCTGACCCAGTGTGTAGGACAGAAGCAATCGCAGGAGCCCTTCCGGTGGCGCAACATACTCCACAGAAACCACCTTACGGGCTTTACACCGAAAAGATATCTGGAACTTCTTTCACGGCTGACCGAGGAGAAAACCAGCAGACATGGCTCTACCGAATCATCCCAGCTGCAGTACACACTCCCTTCAGTGATGAATTCGAAGACAGCCATATGAGCCAGCAGGCTGGAAGTAAGCTTAGCTACAACCCAACACAAATGCGCTGGTCTCCTTTTGATATCGAGGAAGATAAGGACTGGGTCCACGGATTTCGACTTCTGGGCTCTGCGGGGGATGCAGCGACGCGCACAGGTGCCGCGTACTACATCTTCACGGCTGGAGTGTCTATGGATCCACGATCTGCGTATTATTCTATCGATGGCGATCTTCTCATCATCCCACAGCAGGGTGTACTTGATATCCGCACCGAGCTGGGACATCTGCTCGTTCGCCCCTTGGAGATATGTGTGATCCCACGGGGGATACGCTACAACGTCTCCCTGCCCGAAGGCCCGGTGCGTGGCTATGCCGTAGAGCTACACCAAGGCAGTTTTAAGCTTCCGGGTCTAGGCTTCATGGGCTCGTTCGGCCTGGCGAATCCTCGTGATTTCCAGATGCCCGTTGCATCGTTCGACGAGGATTTGAACAGCAGCTATACGATGCTGTGCAAGGTCAATGGTCAGCTATTTTCGACTACGCAGGATCATTCGCCTTTCGACATTGTCGCCTGGCATGGCCTTTATTACCCCTACAAATACGACCTGGGCCGCTTTATGACTGTCGGAAGCATCTCATACGACCATCCTGACCCTTCCATCTTCTCCTTGATCGGCACCTCGGACGATATCATCTCGATGGCTATCTTTCCGCCGCGATGGTTGGTCATGGAGGACACCTTTCGCCCTCCGTGGTACCACCGGAACACGATGGCCGAGTTCATGGGCCTCATACAGGGCGAGTATGACGCGAGGACAGACGGTGGTTTCCTCCCGGGCGGGGCCAGTCTGCACAACTCGTTCGCCGGCCATGGCCCGGACAGTGCGACACATCGCAAAGCCAGCGTGGCGAAGCTCCAGCCGGAGAAGGTCGGGGAAGGGAGCATGGCGTTTGTGATTGAGTGTAGTCTGACGTTGGGTCTGAGCCAATGGGCAGTCAAGACCAGCCAGAAGTTGCAGCCGCAATACAATGCACAGACGTGGGGCCATCTGAGATCGCATTTCGATCCACCGAAGAACAGCCTTGTCAAAAGTGTGCTGGCATCAGAGGCGGGAAGCCCTCGCCAAGTGGTGAAGAATGGACCGAATGGAAATGATGGAACACCCCGTTGAGGCTGTTTTGGAGACGGAAATCGGAATGAAAATTCCGTCGAGCTTGCGCGTTTCCGAGCATAGAACGTTCATTGATGCCGAGTTCCGCGAGGTGACCTGTGTGCATCCCTCTGCGCGCCTTTCCGTGCCGCTTTCCTAAGACATGCACATGCCCCCAACCTAGAGTGAGATCCATAGATACGTGTTGTCGCGTTGCTTGGAAATGGCAGAAGTGGCAGCAATGGCGTCGACAGCCTCGCAGTCCACTCCGCAGCACACCGGCGTCCAGCAGGCACAGGCTGAATTCGCACCTGCTCCGACCGCCGGGCCGGAGCCTGGGCCGGAACCTCGGGCGAAGCGACCACGTTACGTCTCCAACGCATGGTGAGGTCCATGACCCAAGTATGATGGCTGTATTGGATGTATCAGTCTGACATGTGTGCCGTAGTAATGGCTGCAAGCGGCGGAAAGTGAAGTGCGATGGGGAGCTGCCTTGCCAGCGCTGTTCAGAGCATGAGAGCGAGTGCACTTACGCCCAACCAAGTCGTGCTAGCCATGCTTCCTCCGAGTACGCCTCAAGACGCATGCCGGTGACGCTTGACGCTTGCTGAACATGTCTGCAGAGAGGTCAGGCAGATGCGAACGCAGATGAGCGCGTTGCAAAGCCGTATCGATGGCCTAGTGAGTACCATTGCGATGCTGCAGTCGCAAAATCGTGCCGTCGCACCAGCGAGTGAGCACGCCCCTGGCCACCTTCGGAAAGACGTGGATACTTCGTCGACGGCGGATTCTACGCTCGCCTACGCCGAAGACTTGCCACCCTACCGTGGCCCGACAAGCTCCATCGACAGTCTTGCCGTCGCAAGGGACGACCTTCAGGACATGGGTATCGACATCCGAGCCACGAATACGCAGCTTTTCACCACAGGTCCAGCAGGGGCAGACGGCTTGGTTGATTTCAGAGGTCATCCTTTCCTCGAGTTAGTATCCAAGGACCCGTTGTGGCAGATTTCCCGGAAACGAATGCTCGAGCTTCTCCAGAACTACACCTCCTTCATTGGCGCCATGTACCCCATCGTCGACCAGGATGGACTGATGAAGGAGGCCGAAAAGCTTTGCATTCAGATGGAACTGGTGCGCACGACTCGCTCTAGAGCGGCCATGGTTTCAGCAGCCGAGCTGCTTCTGAACCCTCGGATTGCGCTCCTAAAGCTGATCCTTTCGATATCGCTGGGCGTAGAAGGAACGGGCAGGGATCCGCTCGCAGAGCAACTGATAACCTCTGTGCGAGACAGCCACGAGGCATCCATATGGAACCCGGCGGGATTCGGCCACATCAAATGCTTTGTTCTTCTGGTAAGAGTGCTTTCAGTCGCCTCCGTTACAGGCCCTATTTACTGACATCCAGTGTTTCCAAGAGTCTTTATTACCATCATTCTGACGACGAAGTCAAGGCCAACCGAGCGGCCGGTGTTGCCGCACGATCCTGTCTTGAGATCGGGCTTAACCGGCGTGAAGTCCTGGAAAAGTATAAAGATATCAACGCCGATCTCGACCGCCTCACGCATTTATTCTGGACCGTTTGCTTGTTGGATAGACGTTCAAGTATTGGATTGGGCATTCCGTCCGTGATTGGGGAGGAGGACCTGGACCGTTCCTTACCAGAGCCAGTAAGTTGTTTGTACGCTGCCGCATCGCTGCACGGTGTCAGCCGTTGATGTCTACCAGGTCTCTGCCTCACCCTATTTCCGTGCAATGATTCGATTCACTCGATTTTCCAGCCAGGCATGGAGACTCGTCAGCGACTACAGTGGGAGCTCGAATCGACGGCGCCAGGAGGAGATCGACTTTTTAGACTACCAGATACTGCAGTGGCGTCGACAACTTCCTCCCACCACGTGCTGTGATCCATCGGCCTTCAAAATCGCTGTTAATAATGACCAGCAGGAGAGCAAGAATGCTTTGTTGGCGATGGTGCTTCACGTCCGCATTAATCAGCTTCGCAATCTTCTCTATCGTCCGGCTCTGAAGTCACTGAAATCCAGCAACGACAACTACGTACACGCTATGACGGCCATAAATATAGCCAAGGACACCGTGCGAGCCCTGTCGGATTTGCATGCGAGGACCGACCTGGTCTCTGGCCATGCGACCTTCTTCAAACACTTCCTCGTTTCCGCTTGGGGCGTTCTCTTGCTTGGTCTTACCTCATCAGTAGGAGACCTTGCTTCGCTAGTCACCGACGATTACGCCAGAGCTTTGGATCTAGTTGAATCCCTCAGCATCAAATCCAAGAGTCTTGCCAGGATCTGGGCTGCCATGGGACCGTTAAGAGACCTCGGTCGCGGTCCGAACTCCAAACCGAGCTGCAATCGCCGGTCAGTGGTGTCTACAGCACAGCAAGCTAGAGATATCACCGAGCAAATTCTGCAAGAAGAATCCGGTTTCCCGGCTGAGAGCGGCCGTCTAGGCTCATCCAATTCTGGCAATACTTTGGCAATTACCGAATGCCAGGTCTTCGACTTTGATAACATCAATGTGGACTCGAATGCTATCCTGGACTATCTAGGCGCCCCATTCAATGGACCGGCAACAGTGTCAGGATACGGTTCAGGCCTTGCGCAGGATCCCTTTCTCGGGCACCAAGGGCTCGATGGGGACATTCCACATCCTTTACGAGATACCCTTGGATAGATCTGGTCTCGTTGCTATCTAGGACAGTCGTATGACAAGAGCGTGGGTGGAGCTTGCTGTTGTGGCCACGTCCTTGCCGTTAGTTGCACACGTATGGCCCAGCCCGTTTTGCACTGTTGATGAGTCTCAGTCTGAATGATCGCTGGAAATTTGGCATCCAAAGAGATAAGGTTGCTTTCGAGGCCCCTCACACTGATACTACTTTCTAAAATAGGGTTTCAACCAGCTTCTTCACCTTTTCGTACATAGCTCCGCTCTCTTGCTTTGTTGCTAGCCTCGTGATAACTGGCACTTGGTCTTTACCAATCTCCCTTTGAGAGAGCGTAGTATGTAAACCAAGCCTCATGACAAGGTCTAAAATAGCATCTCCGACTGCAATGCCATCCTTCTCATCATCCCCAGATTTGGGAATGCCAATAAAAGGCGCCATCCGAGCTATTTGAGCAGCATCTTCTGTCGAATCTTGTGCCTTGAGCTTCAACACGTGCCCAAGGGTCAAGCATGATGTAATGCCGTGCGGAATATTGTAAGGGGACCCCAGAGCATACCCTAGACGATGAGAAAGCCCAAGGTCGCCCTTCTGGTTCAGTGCTAAGAAGCCAAGAGATGCAAAGGCAGCTAGTGACAGCCTGGTGATCACCTCCTCGTCTTCGGGATCGGCCTGGTAAATTGGTAGAAGCTTGAACAGCTCTCCCGCAGCAAAGAGGCACATCTGTCTGCACGGCACTTCCGTCGATGTCGGATGATCTTTGAGGAAGTTAGCGATTGTTTTGTTGGTCTTGCATGATACGGTACTGACACATCAGCTCCATTGCATGGTCCATAGATCTCATTGCCGTGCTCATCATAAGCCAAGGCGGAGTCATTAGCATGAACTTGCTATCATAGATGATAACCTTAACTGCAAGTTCTGCATGTGCAATGCCAGATTTGATGCCATTCTCGTTGGTGTGACCAGCTCTCATAGTGCATTCCGCGGCACTCAACGTGGTGGGGATAGCGATGTGAAACAAATACTTCCCTGCCTTCTCCATGCTACACCGATGACTTACAGCCTTGGCGGCATCGATAGGGCTTCCACCACCTATCGATATGATCGTATCCACGCTCTCGTCCTTGAGCACCAGCCTCGCCGCCTCCTCCACTTGTCCAATGGGGGCGTGTTGTCCAATCTTACTATATGTACCTGCATGCTTAGAGCCCAATAGCTCTTCGACCTCCTTGACCAGTGACGTCTTTTCTGCGAGCGACGACCCAGTAATGATGAAAGCTCGGGGGCAATTGCTAGGCATGCAATCTAGGAGATGCTTCTTCACGCTCTCGGAACCATAGTAGAGGCGTTGAAGATGGGTTGGTTGCCACAGTCCACTAAGAGGATGCTGCGAAGATTCTGAACGATTCGATTCCTAGCTTTTCTAAGGAAAGCGCTGAGAGAGTACTGACCTATGGAAGTATCCATTGCGCCTCCGGACGGCTACACGGTTGTTATTGCGTTGTATATGTGTGTCGAGTTGTTATTGACCGTAGGGTAGGGTAAAGCTCTTCTGGAAAGGGCGAAGCCGGAAGTGAAGTTTGCCCTGGAGCCTGACCAAGATTATACTGACAATTCGAAAGTAGCTACAGTGCCTCTGCCTCGATGGTGGAGAAAACTTGACAACACTGTGGATGGCAAAATTTTGCCGCGAGCGGTTCTGTCAAATTCAGCAGACACGAGTGGCCTAGAGGATGCAGAGGAATGGTAAATGAATCTTGTGTCTCCGGTAGAAGCGTCGAAAGGTATTCGGACGTCGGTGGGTATAACTCAACGTAGAGCTACACGGAATTTCTAGCAAAGGAAGGTATCCATCTCGGAAACTCGTCATGGCGCAGAGGGCCTATGTACCTCGAACCAACAACACTTCTCGGAGCTTCCGGTCTCGTGTACACTCTTTCTCCCGTGTTCATCATCTGAATCTTGCTTCCCGTGCGCTTTCGAAGCTGCTCATTCTCTTCGCCAACCAAGATCAACCTGGCATTTGAACACATCGCATCACTGCTTGCTGAGAGAGATGAATGAAAGAGACAAAAGCCGTTCGATCAGCATTGCATATTTCGTTACTGAACAGCATCGGTCGGAAGAATGACAGTAGATTCCCATGAACCATACGCGGGCATCGGTCCATCTTTGGATGACTTCAAGGCAACTGGACATTTTGGAAATATGTACGACGACAGGATCTATGATGCGCCGCTCAAGGGGCTACAGAGTCGGCTGCAATCAGCTGTCCACTACACTTGCCAAATCCAACTCTTCCAGCTCTCTCTGATTCAGCGAAGGCACTCAGCACTATACAGTCCCCGTCCTGCAACCATGTTCTTTGCTCTCCGTCCACGAGACTTATAGGCTTCTGGCCGTTGAGATTCTGCTCTAAAAGACAACCGAGGGAGTCCTTAGTCCGCCCGCTGATGGTCCCTGATGCTAACAAGTCTCCGACTTTCATTGGGCAACCAGTCACTGTGTGGTGCGTGAGCATCTGCTGAAAAGACCAGACAAGCCCGGCTGCTGCATTCACTCGACATATTGTACTGCTCTTGTTGCTTTTGCCGCTGATAAGCACAACGTTCATCTCCAAGTCGTACACTGTGTCTTTCTCTGCCTCGCACAAATACGGCAAGAGACTTTCTTCGTTTAGCACTCCCTGCGCGCGGAACGGCTCCAGGGCATCAGTAAGGATCACCCACGGACTGATTGAAGTGGCGAAGTTCTTCCCGTTGAAAGGCCCTAAAGGCGTAGACTCCCATTGCTGGACGCCTCGAGCGGACCAGTCGTTAACAAGAACAAAGCCAAAGATTTGGTCTTTTGCATCGTCGATCGACACCCGTGTACCAGTGGCGTTCTCCCCACATAGAAGAGCACCCAACTCGAGCTCGAAATCCATCGAATCGCAGACTTCAAAGACAGGCGCTTTGGGTACGGATTTGTCTCGCACCATTTGACCCCATGGCCTTTTGATCGGTGTTCCCGAAACGCATATTGACGAAGCGCGACCATGATACGCCATGGGGAGATGTAGGAAGTTTGGAAGCAATGCGCCGTTCAGTCCCCGAATCAATGTTCCCGCGTTGATAGCATGATTAATGCCACCATAGAAATCAGTGTAATTTCCAATTTGCATGGGCAGATGGTTTTCCACCTCTTTGATTGGGACCAGGCATTGAGCCTTCAGTGAATGGTTGTCGCGGAGGACCTGTGGATAATTTGTGTTCTCCGAAAAGATTTCCTGGAGGAAATTACGCACTTCTCGATGAATCTGCCGGCCCAATGAGGCGAAAGCATTCAAGGTTGGCTGGTGGAAGACGCCCAAGTGCTCCTGCACACAGAGCAACGTGGAAAACCCTCCTCCATCCGAAAATCGGGCCAAGTCCAAGACAAAATCACCCACAGCAGTAGCCGGGACCTTGCCCGAGGGATGGGTCCGCGATATGATGCCAAAGGGTATGTTTGCAAGAGTGAAGTCCGAATCTGACGGGACATGAATCCAAGATTTGGCCATGGTTCTTTAGCCGAGACAATGTTCCCGTGTCGTTGCTTGAGCTAGCTCATGACCTTCAGAATCGAAGGTAGGATTCCATCTAGCTGTTCCTATGCAGAACACTTATGCAAAAGCTTTCAGAGGCTTTGCTTCCATGAAGAGCGGTTGCCTGTTTTCCGAACTTGTTTTCTAGCAACGGAAGTCATTCCGAGGAACACATTCAATCGTTTCCCTTCTTTTGGTCGACCAGTTGGCGTTTTGATCCGAAACTACTGACCTCTTCCAGGTATGCAACACTCAACCGCCCACGTCCCACGACAGGCAGTTGGTTTTATCGGTATCAAGAGACACTGTGCAGCCTCGGTCGGAACACTCAAATTCGTCTGAGACGGGGAGCATCGGGCTATCCGTTACCCAACGGTGTACTCGCCAACCCTTTAGTGGTTCTTGATTAACGGCTCGAATGCCCCAGACATACCTCTTCACCAAATGTGCCGGGAATGAGGTCCAGATTCCGAGTCTCTTTTCGGTACCTCGCCAGGCCTCACCACGCTCAACTGTCACCTCTCATACTTGAAAAGCGGCTAGTCCGGTCAAACCAGGCCAACTGCGGCACATACTTGAGGTTTGTCGTCGCCACCAGCAAGCAATGATTTCACCCGTGGACTATCCAAAAAAGTCAATCACCCAAAGTTCGCAAATGAGACAATGTTTCCCTTGTCTTGTCCCTCAGTAGAGATCTCATGCAAAGATCTCCTGAGCTTTCTGTTCGACACAACCGCGGTGCAAGATGAAACGTTGCCGGTCTGTACTAATCACCGGGTATATTGCGCCTATTGGACTAACTTGGGTCACCAAATAGGTGTACGTGAGCCACGAGCACCCTCATCATGAATCTATCTCGATCAACCAGGCCCGTTCCTTGGTCAAGCGGCTGGTCAGAGGCTTTCAGGCGATAGGACTCCAACCTGGCGACTGTGTTTGTCTCCAGTCTTCCAACAACGTACAGCTGCGTAAAAAAAGCCCTCGCTCTTTCGTTGCTAATGTGATAAAGATATACTACCCTATGCTATGCCTAGGTATTATAGGCGCCGGCGGGATCTACACTGGAATCAATCCTGGTTTATCACTCCCTGAAGTCAGTCACCACCTCAAGGCGTGTGGCGCTAAATTTGTCATCTGCTCCGCTGAGCTTGATGCGCGTACAAGACGAGCGGCAGAGGAATCCAAGATTCGCCATGACCGAATCTTCGCTTTCACGACATCTTTACAGTCTCGTGGCGTACAAAATCCATGGACGAGCCTCTTGGATCACGGGTCTGGACCGTGGCTTGGATTCAATGACGAGGAGGTCTCAAAGAAGACAGTGGTAGCATACTATACCACTAGCGGGACAAGTGGGCGACCGAAACTTGCAAAGATCACTCACCACAACATGGTCGCCTCCGCCACACTATTGCACAATGAGAAGCCGAGGGATTATCGGGTGAAGCAAATATTGGCGCTCCCGATGTTCCACCTTGCCTCGCTACCTTTTATGTTGCTTAGTCCTCTGCGACAAGGTTGGACAACCTACATACTTCCCAAGTTTGAGGTTGAGACTTTCCTCGACATCGTGGAGCGCTTTCAGATCACTGACACACTACTGGTCCCAGCAATGTTGTCGCTGCTAATGGAAAGTGACATGACGACCAAAGCCAAACTGAAGTCATTCAAGTGTGGGATCTGCGGCGCGGCTACGTTAAGCCCACAGGTCCTACAAAAGTGGCGCAACCTCCTGCCTGATGGATGCGTCTGGTCAGGAGGCTACGGGATGACCGAAACAACCGGTGTCATCTGCCGGACGTCATATCCAGAAGAAGCTCCTGGCTCTGGTGTTGGCCGTCTATTTGCAAACGTCGAAGCGCGGTAAATTGACGTCAAGTCTCCCCCTCCTCTCTACATTCCTAACAATCACTAGCTTAGTAGACGAGCAAGGTAACGAGATCACCGACTTCGGAACCCCTGGCGAGTTACTTCTCCGAGGCCCGACAGTCTTCACCGGCTACCTTGACGACGAGCAAGCAACTATCGAAGCCTTTAGTAGTGACGGATTCTTGAAAACTGGGGACGTGCTTTACTGCGATGAGAAGACTAAGTGTTGGTTTATCGTGGACAGAAAGAAGGTAGCGTCATTGCATCTTTTGCACCTGTGGCAGCAAACTTACTTCGGCGATCTACAGGAATTGATCAAAGTCCGTGGATTCCAGGTCGCCCCAGCTGAACTTGAGGATATTTTACTCTCTCACGAAGCCATTGCGGACGCTGCGGTTATTGGTATACCAACAGCCGATGAAGACGAAATGCCGCGAGCGTACATTGTCCTTTCACAATCTCGTACAACGCAAGTCAGCGAACAGTCCATCAATGAGTTTGTCGCTTCGCAAGTCGCAAGATATAAAAGATTGACAGGCGGGATTTTGTTCGTAGAGAGTCTTCCCCGAAACGCGAATGGCAAGGTCATGAAGAAGGTTCTAAAAGAAGAATGGAGGAAGGCGACGAGTACATCTCGACTATGATCGCAGGCGCTAGAGACATGAAAAGAAAGTATTCTCTGCCTTTCTAATCTTTACACTAATATTAGAAAAGGACCGTCTACGTCTCGCAACGGTGGGTTGCCTAGGCTCTACTGTCACGAAGTCGCCGTCGCCCATAATATCTTACAGCGTGCGCCCAGAATGGGTGTACATTATAGAAAAGGGATAGTAGACGTAAAGAAAGACGGGGCAAGGCTATCGGCAAATGATACTCGAACGCTAATTAGCCTGATGGTTTCCGCGACCCCCTGCCGGAAGTGCACCGAGCGAAATCGACCAAGCTCGGAATTGTGCCGAGGAGACCTTTCCAGCTTCTAGACTTTTGAGTGAGTATACATTCCCCTTTGCCTGTGGCAAACAGATAATTACTGGTACCTCGTACGCTTCGTGCAAATCTACGAATATGTATCCAGAGCTGCAGACTCTTACAATAGCGGTTGATAAAGGAGTGGCTGTCCTTCAATACAACAGACCCGAAGCGGCGAATGCTTTGAGCCTTTCTTCTCTGCAGGTACTGTTATGCGATAGCTCACCGCAGATGAATGTCCTACATCGTACTCACGAATTCTAGGACCTGTTATATGCTCTCGAATGGGCTCACAATGACTCGAACGTCCAGGTGGTGGTTTTGACGGGCAAGGGAAGGTTCTTTACCGCAGGCAAGTTGGAAATATTTGATGCACGAGTCTTAATAGCTAATGATCATTCAAGGACTTGATCTCGGCGACCTTCCACGCGAAGGATCTATCATATCCGATGAATATCTCGAGACTGCTGAGTAGGAAATGTCTGCGTGAAGAACCGACGGCTCACTGATCACAATCCAGCCAAGTGCACCAAGTGCTAATCAAGTACGACAAAGTCCTAGTCGCGGCGGTCAACGGACCTGCGGCAGGCTGGGGAACGAGCAGCATCGCGCTATTCGACTTGGTGTACTGCATTCCAGAGGCCTACTTCTTCACCCCATTTGCGACATGGGGTCTTTCCTGCGAGGCGTGCTCCAGCGTTACATTTTCGCGCATCATGGGTCGTCAAAAAGCGTCGGCGCTGGTGCTTGCGCAGGAGAAATTCACGGCGGAAGAGGCGGAAAAAGTAGGGCTGGTCACCAAAGTTCTCCCGCGAGAGAACTTCATGCAAGAGGTCATGAAAATCACTCATCGTATAGCTGCTTTACCGCAAGAGTCTCTTCGCTTCAATAAACGCCTATTGATGCAACCAGTCATGGAAGAATTGCTGGCGACCAATCAGCGGGAATTGGAGGGATTACGATGCAGAGCGAGATCCCATGAAGCGCGAGAAGCAACCCAACGCTTCGCATCCAGAAACCGTCCAGGGGCGGCGAAGCTTTGAGTGCTCGGCCTGTCCATGTCAAGGCTTTGCACTAATCGGTAACGCATGTACCATATGCCTCGATGTTCACGCGAGATGAGTCCGTCAGGCCGAGATCGCAGGGCTCATGTCATTACAGCAATAGAATTGCCCTAATATCACCAGATCCTGCCCCGAAACGGCGGATAAACTTGCTGAGACAACTGTTATAGGCCGCGTGCTCCGTTGTGCAAGTTGTGCGCTTGAAACAAACTCACAAATCATTTGAAGCTTCGGGTTCTCCGCATATATGACATTTACGTCGGAGGTTCCGTTGCACGATCAGCCTCTCCGACGCAATCGGAATGTCGGAGTTCGAGGTGAGGTGACTGCCTCAGCCTCGAACCTTTTGTGGTAGCAACTAAAGACCTCCATGGCTCCTCCTCTGCCTTGACGATGACGGTGGGGCACAACCACACACCATCTCTTGATACGAAGGTCCACTGTCAACAGTGATAGCAGTTGTATTGCCGCCCACGTCGTTCCCTGTGCCAAGGATGAAGGTCCTGCTGACTGGTGGTACTGGTTTCGTTGCGACACACTGCATCGACGCATTGTTATCCCACGGGTGAGTCACGCTGGAAGCAGCACTTTCGATGACGGTTCTGACTCAAATAGACATACCGTTGTTGTCACGGTGAGGTCGCAAACGAAAGGCGAGCAGGTCTTGAGGGCACATCAAGCCACTGCTCCGCTGTCCTTTCGAGTCGTGGAAGACATCGCCAAAGAAGGCGCTTTCGATTCAGCTGTTCAGTCCGAGCCCCCGTTTGATGCGGTCGTTCACACTGCCAGTCCATTTCATTACAAGCCAGTGGACGTACAACGCGATCTAATCGACCCCGCTGTCAAGGGTACGGTTGGAATACTGGACTCAATAAATCGCCATGCTCCATCCGTGAAGAAGGTGGTGATAACGTCGTCTTTTGCGGCGATTATTAGCCCCCACGAGCGACGGGAACTCTACACCGCCCGAGACTGGAACCCAGTCACCATTGAAGATGCTTTGAAAGATAATGGACAGGCATACCGGGCAAGCAAGACATTCGCCGAGAGAGCTGCATGGCTTTTTGTGGGCCGGGACGATGTCAAGTTCACGCTTACGACAATCTGTCCGCCGTTGATCCTGGGCCCCGTGAAGCAGGCCATCAGCTCTTTGGACAGCATCAACACTTCTAGCGAAGTGATCCGCGACATGTTACAGGGCAAAATGAAAGATGGTCTTTCCCCCACCATCGCCTTCACCTGGGTCGATGTTCGTGATGTGGCACTCGCTCATGTCCGGGCCCTGGAAGTCCCGGAAGCGGCTGGTCAAAGATTCATAATTGCACAAGGATCGTTTTGCAATGCTGACATTGCGTCTGCCGCCATCAAGAACTTCCCCGAGTTAAAAAAAGTTTTTCCTCTTGCGCTAGAGCGCGATATACCAGCGGGGCTGTACAAGTGCGATGTCCAGGCGTCGAAAGAGGTCCTAGGACTGCAGTACACGTCGCTAGAAGACAGCGTCGTGGACAGCATCGTTTCATTGAAAGCTCTTGGCCTATGAAGGACGTGGAGGGCACGATAGGTATACTTACCTATTCAACAGTCAGTAAATCTAAGGACAGAAAACAATTCCACATACCGGGATAAATGCCATTAGTGTTGATATAATCATTGATGCAGAAAACAATCTCCTCTTCTATCTTCTCGGGACAGCCAGAGAGAGCGTCCGTTGAACTTTCGTTTTCGGGCGGCGGCGGGGCTAGACAGCCACCTATCATCGACCCTCAACAGCAACAATCATGCTCCCGGCTTCAGTCAGGATCTTGTCCAAAGCATCCCCAACAGCCAGAGCTCTATCAGCCACATGGTTACCGCTTCCCCCGCCAATAATGACCTTCTCAACGCCGTCAGGCTGACGGTACCAATTAGGACCAGCAGTGTTACCCTGGGGAGCACTGGCAGCGACAACTTCCGGGCTAGCAAGGTAAGCCTTTGGTCTCACATCTCCCATCCTGCCCTTGAAATGGGGCAGGCAACGAAAGGGGAAAGAGCGGACAGCTGGTGTCTGGCAGAATAATATTTAACGCAATCCTCGCCGACAAATTCCTCAATCTGCCGGCGAGGTCGGCGCGACTGGTATTTCGTAGCTCCTGGTCGAGGGCTGTGGCTCATTCATCGCGCTGGCGCCAAAATGATACAGTCGGCATTGCGAATGAGAGTCATTGGATCTAGCGCGGGCGGGGTCGTGCTCAGCGAGCGTGGGTGTAAATAAGGCGATACGAATCGCCTCTGACGGTCATCTTCCTTACTCGGCGGGCGGGCGAGTAATCGAACACATTTTGGCCGAAACTTGGGCGGGTAGATCTTATACCACCGTCAGAAGCAACGTGTTGACTCATTTGATCTGCAACTCATTACGCTGGAGATGGAGCTCTCGTCGTAGGTGCTAATTGATGTCGACAGTCCGAAAGTTCTATCGGAGTCAAGGCTGGAACGAATTATGCTCTTATTACTGACAAAAGGGCCGCACGATAAAGAATGAGTTAGATTGTGATTCAAAGGAGGACCTTGAGGATATAATGCCAAGAACATTCATGCTCTTTCTTCCTTTTTCCTCAGCCGACTTAAAGATCGAGCTGCTATTGAGCAAGAAGCTTGTCCCTCCGAGTGCTTCAGAAAAATAGATTCCTTCTCTGGTCAATGGTCCCGATCCTTCAGGTATTGAACTGATAGTTAGAGCGACAGCACTCGCTTTTTATGATCACTCCCTGGACTCGCAAGCACTTCGACTTCTGATTCAAATGCACGTCCACTCCTTGTTCTCTGGACCAAGTCTCGCTTGTCGTGACCTCCCCATCTCATGACCAGTTTCCCGTCTCGCTCAAACCCAACACCAGAGAGAAGAGCCTGTCCTCCCTTGGACCAAACCGCCTGATAGATCTAATATGCATAAACACCAAAACATGTCAGTCATTGTCGCCAACGGGCTCCATTTTCGAAGAATTTTGCGCAGGAGCCGTGAGCATCCATCGGGGTCTCATACCTCTCCTTGCCGGTTGATTTCAAGGTCCAGAGTCGCCGAGAAGTCTCCATTAGGCTTATAATAGCTGATCGTCCAAAGTCCACAAAATCCAGGTTCGGATTTCGCACCATTTACAGTGGCACACCCAGAGCCAGGGTGATCAAAATGATTGATGCTCGTGGCAAACCAGATGGCGTTCAAAGTCTCCTCGCCTGCACCGTTCGCTTCTAACGAATAGATAACCACCCCAGCAACATTAGACCACTTCGAATCTTGGGTTTCGGACATGATGAGTGCAATGGTGATAATTTTAGGATAATGCGAGCTCAATAGGTCTCAGTTACTCCATAACATCCAGAGGTACAAATATCATATTAAAACTAGGAAATGAAAAACAGCGCTCGGAACAATTCCCCGATTGCCGAAGTCTGTAGTAATTCGGGCGGTATATTAATAGTACCCGGTCCAGGTCTTTACCTCTTCACTTTACCGAGGTCGACATATTCCAGCACCAAAGCACTGACCTGATCAGCCATCATAATGCGCGCAACATATGGTTGGATGTGAGATCCGCGGAGGTGTAGGGTGAACGGTATCTCAGATCGGAATAGAATTCCGACGTATATCCTATTGCTGTACATGAGAGATCATGAATCGAAGCTGACGATTTAGTCAAACCTCGATGCCGACGGGGCAAGGGCATGGGCGTTTTTATATTCTGCTCTTTTGCTCTCGCTGTCGTGATGCCCTTTCCTCAACTTTCCGGGACGAGGGGCTTTGATTCACTCCCAGACCTATCCAATTTTCTTAGGAGCTTGATTGAAATTCACCTGTTCTCCCCTCCCCAAGAATGGCTGCTCTCGTTCCATTCTCGGAGCCGCCTTGGTTGGCTGGCATGCCGTCGCCATATTACAAACAGACACATCGACGGTTTCAGAAGGCATGTCGGGCGTTTCTCGACAAGTACCTGACTCCCTTTGTCATGGAGTGGGAGCGCCAAGAGACGGTGCCGGACCACCTGTTCGAGACGTTCAGAGACCACAACATGCTCATTCCCAATCTGCCTGCGCCCCTGCCTGTCGAGTGGTTGAAGAGATTAGGCATCAACGATGTCCTTGGCACGCCTGTGGAAGAGTGGGATTACTTACACACTGGCATATACATGGACGAGATGTGGCGGACTGGTCTTCCGGGTCCTAGTATATCGATGATGGCAGGGCATGCGTTTTGTAAGTAGGCATTCTTGAATACGATACGCCTTATAATTACGCAGTTCATGGTTTATTAACGCTGCCTCTAGGCATTCCGCCCATCATTAAGTTCGGAAGCAAGTCTCTGCATGAGAAGTTCCTCCCGGAGCTTCTATCGGCCAAGAAGAGGGCGTGTATCGCCATCACAGAGCCTGGGGCCGGGAGTGATGTCGCGAACATTGCCACTACGGCTGTCAAGTCTACGGATGGAAAGCACTACATCATTAATGGACAAAAGGTCAGATATGGCAAGCCACTTCCCCGAAGAGATGTGCGGCACCTCTAGAACGTGAACTAATGCGAAGGAATTTTTACAGAAATGGATCACCAACGGTTATTGGTCCGACTATGCCGCCATGGCCGTCCGAACAGGCGGATCAGGTGGATTAGGTCTCAGTATAGTCGTGTGTCCACTGAAAGGATACCCAGGTGTAACCATGCGCCGACTTAAAGTGGCCGGGCAGATTAGCGGGGGCACGACCTTTATTGAACTTGACGATGTCAAGGTACCAGTCGAGAACCTGATCGGCGAGGAGGGCATGGGAATGCGCTATATTATGACCAACTTTAACCACGAGCGGTTACTTATTACGGTCGGTGTAACGCGGCAGGCTCGCGTAGCTGTGTCCTCGGCGTTGGAGTACGTCCTGAAGCGCGAGGCCTTTGGTAAGGCACTCATCGAGCAACCTGTCGTACGGCACCGGCTGGCTAAAGCTGGCGCGGAGCTCGAAACTCTACAGGCCTGGGTCGAGCAGATCCTATATCAGATGGTCCACCTGACTAGGGCCGAGGCGGATCTCAAGCTCGGCGGCCTCACTGCGCTCGCGAAGGCCAAGGCCGGAATGGTGCTGAACGAGTGTGCGCAGACGGCCATGCTGTTGTTCGGCGGCAACGGCTACACGCGGACGGGACAGGGCGAGATCGCTGAGAAGCTCTATCGCGAGGTTTTTGGCGCCAGGGTCCCTGGTGGCAGTGAAGATGTTATGCTTGATCTGGCGATCCGGCAGCTGGTCAAGAACTATCGCAATGCGACCAAGGCTTTGGAGAGGCCAAGTGGGAGCAGCAAGCTATGAGGAAAAGGGAACGTATAGGAGAGCTGGCGAATCAACGGGGCGGCGGTTTAGGCAATGCATTCATACCCTCTAGTATAGAAAGCACACGGGGAATTTTCGGTGATCGCTCTCAGCCCGTTGATAGATTGCAGTCCTTGACATCGAGGAAGAAGCACTTTCTCCCGACGCGGGCGGTGTCCAAGTGGCGGCGATCTACGACTACGGCTGGCCCTGTGACTCAATTCGGAGGACACGATGGATTTAAAGGGGTCAGGGGCGGCGCATGACTATTAGTTACGAAGGTCTACTGTACGGGTCTGGGACAGATGACCTTCCCAGTCACAGCCTGCCTTAATTGGTGATTTGGCGGCATGTCGCCTGGTGGATCCACGTATCCGTACGTTTTCGTATTGCGGAGGTTAGTACCAATTGAGACTAAATCTTTCTTGCCAGGCTTCGAGATAACGCCATCGGTAATAATGCATGATCGTATCCTTCACCACCAGGAGCTACAGCCGGCGGAGAGTTAAGCAGTGTCTTCTTTATATTTCATTTCTTCATCTCTTTGCTTTCGTTCGGACGGAGGCACAAATTACTTTGCACTATGCACTGTGCAACTCCAGCATGCCTTCCGATCAGACATACCACTTGCGTTCATCGAGGCCCTACACGGCTCATTATCCTCTAACTATCGCCGACAATTTTATGGTACAGCTTGATCCTACCTACCTCTATATCTTCTCACATGCTAAACCACCCTCGGATACTGATAAATCGAACCTAAGCGACATACTGCGCCAGTCACTTTCCAGCTTTTTCGAGGAGCCTCAGCCTTCTGCCTTTAATCTCCCCGAGCTGCTGGGAAGAATCTATGAAGACCCTGAAACTGCAAACCTTACAGTCAAGGTCACTCCAACTTCGTCGGTTCCCTTCATCGTTAAGGATCGAACATCGGATGTGCGACTGCGGGATCTGAGACCAGACCTCTCCTTCCCTTTGCGACCTCTACAGTCATCGATCTTTGGACCAGGGGTGACCGCTCCTCCACCCGACGCCAAGAAGGGTGTTCCAGCGCTCTTGATTCAGCTGACCTTCATTGATGGTGGATTTGTGATTCATCTACACTTGCACCATTGGATCGGTGGTGCTGATCCGGCCGCTCGACTCGTCGAAGCATGGTTTGAAAGAGCACGTCTTCTGGCTAGGGCGGGCGGTATTGACAAAGGCACCGAGTTACAGGCGCATAATTTGGCTTCGCAATGCAGTATCCATTTTGGAAATCGTCAACAATTGAGCGAGACCTTCGCTCAGTCGACCGTCGCCCAAGCCGCACATCCTGACCTCATCCACGTTCCGGGCGGTAGACGCGTGTGGGCCGGACTGGATCTCCCTCCCATCCTCCTTCGTTTGCTCTTTCGAGTCTTTTCTTTCCTTCAAACATATTTGCCATTCGTGCTGCCCCGAAGTGATGTACAGTTATTCCATTTCAGCTCCGAGACACTGAAACAGCTCAGGACTGATGTCCAGAGCGAAGTGGCCGATGCTGGACAAGGCACGAACAATGACTTGACGGCAAACGATTGCCTCACAGCCTTTTTGTGGCATCACATCACGCGGGCACGCTTTGGTCATACTGCCCTAGACGAGAAAACGAGAAACAAGACATCGACCATCCTAACAGCGGCAGACTTCAAGGCACGCCTCCAACCGAGGCTTCACCCAAATTTCTTCGGCAACGCCACCGTGGACGTCTACACCGAGATGCCAATCTCCGAAGTCCTCGGGAAGTACAAGCCTCTCACCAGTCCAAATGGACCTGCTCTCACTGCGGCAGCCACAACACTCGCTCATGTTGCAACGAAAATCCATCAGTCCGTCACATCCATCACGGACTCATACATCAGATCCTTCTTCCAGGTCATAATGTCGCGTCCCAGAGTGACCGACACTCGACACCGTCCTCTGAACTTTCAGTACGGTACTGATGTTATGTGCACGTCTTGGGAACACATCCACAAAGACGCAGCTCTCCTGCAACTGGAACTTCCCTCACCCAACGGGAACAGAAACGAAATCAAGTTCGAGGCTCTGCGGCACATGCATCTCGAAGGAGCCGACGGTGCCGTGGTGGTCTTCCCGGCGTTCGGGCGAAAATGGGCCCAACAACCTGATGAGACTCTCGGAGGTAATCCCCAGGGCGGACTTCAAGTGGCAGTCAGTTTGACAGCGCGGTCTATGAAGCGAATGATAGAGGACGAGGAGTTCCGCCGGTATGCATCGTGTGTTGAAACTTGAGCGGATATGTCAACTAGATAAAAGGTGCCGCAATGGCGGAAAGTTGTCAAGCCAAATGATTGACCGCTCGTGACCCGGAGAACTGATGGTCATGTTGAGAGCTGGAGATCCACCGCCCGGCTGAATCATGGCTTTTGCCGGCTTTTCCTTCAACACCGAAACGTCCATCAATAGATGGTTTCCCTGAGCCGATTTTGACCCAAACTCGAACTCGACGGGCTTTCTCCGATCCCAACCGTAACCCAAGCCCATTAGTGACAACTGACAATCCAGATGGGGCGATCTGGTCAGCAAGGTCGCAAACTCTGGTCTCTGGCATTGTCCAGCTGTTGGGCTAGCACCGTTGCGTTATTACTCCAGGCACTCATCCTACAGGCTCCAACAACGCACTCGACGCCAACGCCGGCAATGTTCCTATAACTGCATACAAATACCAAGTGGTAATGGAAAAGCTCAAAATATCAGGGCATTGCCCATCGCCATCGAACTCATTCAGCTGCCTGGATAAGGCAACAGGTGCAAACCTCAATCCATGATCATACAGCCACTAAATCAGTCAAGTCGTCGCCGCACACCCACTCAAGAGCGGCGACATACAGACATTCAAAACCACGACAGCTACACAGTTTAAAGCGAACAGGCGGTGGCTCAGAGGTCTTGGGGAACAGGTGGAACTTTATTGTGTTAACCTACGTAGTCATCGCCCACGGTATCACCATTAAATCCATTAAGGTAGTATTAAAGTCCAGAGAGTAACTATTCATTAGATGCTCGCAGACGAGGACGCGGTGATCCCTAACGACGAGATACCGTACGTGGAATGGCTTACCAAGGAAGCAACTCTCAAACGTACATCCTCAATAGTTATTAAATTTATAGACCTAGAAGTGGCTAACGCCATCCTCTACACCGGGATAGTGTGGGATGGCCGAATCCACCAATGTCACCGCGCCTGTGGAGTGAAACAGTGCTTCCGCTGTCACAGTTACGGTCACATCGGTTCTCAATGTAAACACATCCCAGATATGCGGCTATTGCGCAGAGCAACACGAGACAAAACACTGTAAGCAGAAGGGAGTGGAAGGCAACATTCCCCATTGCGAAGTGTGTAAAGGTGGTCATACAGCGTGGAGCAATGCCTGCCCCGCAAGGAAGTGGGAAATGGGAAGAGTAGAACAAGCCAGACAGGTCCGGAGCATCTGCTGGCACGTCCCGACAAAAGGACAACACCAAAAGACCCAGGACATATGACAATGGCGATACCAATCCTGGAGTGGAGGGGAGGGGTGCTTACAGTCTCCAGCACACATCAGCTAGTCGACGTTGTGGGACAGCACAAGAGGCTTGCTTCTGCTTCTCTGTCAACCATCCCAGTCATTCGGCTGGTGTACTCTCGCTTCGATTGAGCTCCCTCTCGCGCGGCCTCACCCAATACCAAATGGATGATGGGTGTCCTTCGTTCTGGGCAGCGAGCTACTTGGACCCACTGTCCCACAACGACTGACAAAGGAAAACAGCTTCAACTAAAGAGTGAGCCTGAGGAAATGGGTCTTGAGTCGGATGATTGAAATTCCTACAAGTGGGCAAGTGGCTCGATCGCAAATCGCATCAACCCGGACTTCGGGACGGGATCCCGGGCGAGCTTGCTCACTTTCTAAGCCGCTTAGAAATGCGCCTCCTGCGGCCTGCCCCGAAAAAAAAGGACACGTGAGGTGATTGTGTATATAATGATTAGATGGGACCGGAAGCAGTAGTACTGCAGCTCAGAGAACTTCACTCACATCGCAGAGACAGGGCACAAATTCCAGTAGTGTTCAAAATGTCGTCGACAAAGAGTCGAGACAAGATTCAATCCTGGCTTGAAGGCGTAAGTCCGTCCGAGTTTCATGCAAGACCACGAATAACATGACGGGAACTAACGGGTTTCTGTCCTTCCGTTCAATCCAGTTCCATCGTGGAAGCGCCGAGCTGGACGCAGAAAAGTGGTGCAGTACCTTCATGACCGACGACATCGAACTCCAATACGCCAACAACCCGGTCCTCAAGGGCGCTGAAGTCAAAGCCATGTTTGCCAAAACGTTCAAACATCTTGCCCTGATGGAGCACAAGATTGTGTACTTCGACTTTGTGCCACCGAGAATCTATCAGGCTGCCCGCATTCGATACCGAGTCGTGGGAGATCCGGACGACGGGAGTCAGGACATCGAGATCCCGGGATTTGCCACTTTCTTTGTTCGCGAGGGGCCGGATGGGGAGCTGAAGTGTTATCGGGCAGAGACTTTCTTGGACCCATCTCTGGTTTTTGCGAGGATCTCGCAGAAGACGGCGGTAGAAGGGCCGTAGACTTCAAAGTTGGACTTGAGGCTGGAGAGAAGACTATTTGTTTTTTCCGCCACCACATCATGACATTTCCTTAAAGTCATAAAAAGGAATTTCAGCCGTGTGCCCATTCGACCCACGTTCACGTTGCCTTGAGGCTTGCTCTTCCACCGTTTCAAGCCTTGACCGCGAGCAGAGCGCTACCGGCTGTGATGCCATATCTCTCCCCACCGTTTCTGGTTACAAAGTGTACCTGTACTCGGGGTGCAAATGGCCTAGCCTTGTGATCAGTTCTGGTGCCTGTTCAAGCCTTTCGGCCCTCCCACCAGCACGTCTGAGTCTGTTCTCTCTCCTCAAATTCCAAGTCGCCACAGCCACAAGGAAGCCCATCAAGATACTTCCACCAAGGTTGATGTAATGGCCCTGCAGATACAGTGGTGCGGATTTAGGGAGGTATGTCCAAGTCGCAATCAAGGAACCAATGTTTCCGGCCCCGGCGATGTACCCCGAGACAATAGCACGGACGGAGGGTCCGGCTGCGTTGTCGACAGCCCACGCAAGCAGGATCGGTGCGGCAGTGAAAGCGCCGCAAGTTGCCAGAAAGACGGCAAAGTATCTGACTGCTATTCCTTCGAGGCCGACAAGGATTGAGAAGCCGGTGATGCCAAACACCACGAGGTAGATGAAGAGAACGCCACGCTTCTTCAGCCTGTCTGAGAGGAAGCAACTTCCAAGGCAGCAAAGAGCTGAACACGTGAATGGAGGCACAGTGAGAAGTTGGGCATGGATTTTGGAATATCCCATGGATTTTAGGAGTGTTGGCTAAGACATGGTAAGCACTCTGCAGTAATTTTCTTCAAAAATATTGTTGCTTACCATGAACAGCGATAGAGCTGTGAGGGTCATCAATGAGCACAGAGTGGCAAGAGACATGAGCTGGGTGTTCCAATTCAGTAGCGCTCTTTTGAATGACATGTTATCCATGGGTTCTTTGTCGGTGGCCATCGTCTCCGAGTCGATACGCCTGACAGCGTATTCACGATCGGATTCGCTGAGGAAGGTGGCCTCGGGGACTGAGTTGGGCAGAAACATCAGAACGCACACGGCAAGAGCCATGGAAACCAAGCCTTCCACGAAGAAGATCCATCTCCAGCTGTGCAAGATCCCTGCACTGGGAATATTCGAAAGTCCACTAGCGAGCAAACCTCCAAATGAGCCTGCCACTGATGCCATGGAAGCTTTGACACCCCAGCGTCCAACAAGCTCATGACGGCGGTAATATTGTGCGTAGAGATACATGATACCGGGCTGAATACCCGACTCGAAGCACCCAAGCAGGACTCGGAGGAACATCATGACTGGGTAAGAAGAAGCGAAGGAGACGCAAAACGTTGTGATGCCAAAGCCCAACGTCAAGAAGGCCAGCCATTTCTTGGGGCCCAATATGCGACAAGCTATGTTGGCAGGACTAGAGCAACGGGTTAGGCACGAACAAGGGTGCAGTGGAGTCCAGCTTACATTTCAAGCAGAATGTATGCAATGTAAAATCCTGTCAGTATCATGTTGAACCGATTACCAGTCAGGTCGGCGTCCTCTTTCATGCCGAGAATGATGGCGTTGCCCGTATTTGTTCTGTCAATATTGGCCAGTAGCCAAATCAAGACTCCAAAGGGCAGAATACGTAGATCAAATTTCCGTCGTAGGCGCTTCTCTGTGTCTTCGTCAACAGTCATGTTGACCACCCCCTGTTCGAGCGCGACATCCTTCTGTGAGGTGTATTCGACATACACTTCCTTGTTGTCCTTCAACATGGTGTCTGCTGGGGTCGCCACAATGTTCCTGCAAGAGAATGGCTCAAAAGATCGTAGACCAAGCTGGGACGAAACTGGAGGGACAATGTGCCTTTGAGAGGCTGGAGAGTCTCAATTTATGTTCGTCCACTTCAAGCCTTCTGGATCTCTTAAGAAAGCTGGGCACTCCATGTGGAGATCTATCCCCGATCATCATCTGATGAATGGAGGACAAGCATATCCACTTGGTTGGGGTATCGTCGGCAAGAGCGGTATAGCCGGGATTGCGTCCCGGATCCGAGATCACTCGGGATGAGTCCCGAGACCAAGATCCCGAGCTGTCGTCCAGAACGATCCGATTCTAAACAAAAGTCAGCTGCTTGCGAAACAACGGTAATGAAGCTAAGGTCTTCCTAGTCGTTGCCGCTGGAAAGGCGTATCAATGAATTGTCGGTGGCATTTTACATTCAGCAGCGCGACTTCTTCAGGAACATCATTACCTATAGCCTCTCAAATATTGCGGTTCTGGGCAGCATCCAGAATCTCACTGTCATCGAAACCTATGCCAATGGCTACCAGCGAGATACCTGATTTAGAAGAATACGAAGTAATCATTGTTGGCGGTGGGGCGGCTGGCATTGGAGCCGCGATTGGGGCGAGACAAGCCTCCCCAGATGCTCGCATACTGCTCGTTGAGTCTGAAGGCTGCCTTGGTGGTGCAGCGACTCACCGTGGGGTTGTTTCATACTGTGGTTTGTTTACAATCGAGGACAACCCCAGACAGGCGGTGGGGGCGGTGTGGGAAGAGATCAGGGACAACTTACTGCCCATGGCAGGTACCTCAGAAAGGCCTGTTCGGCATCGAGGAATCTTCCAGGTAAGTGATTCCCATTTATCGAATAGATTTTTCTGATTGAGTCCTGGCCAGGTGATCGAGCCTGAATGTCTGAAGATTGTCTTCGATGATATGATGGCCAAGCGCAATATCCAAGTTCTCTTGCACACAACCGTAGTGGGAGCGACACGCTTGCCGAGCGGCAAAGTTGGGAGAATACAGATTCAAGAAAGAAGAGGAAGACGAGACATCTTTGCAAAAGCCTTCGTCGACTGCTCAGGTGATGCGGATCTTGCCTTCCACTGCGGTGCCTCGACACGGTATGGAAGTCATGGAACACTCAACCTTGGGTCTCTGGCGACTCGCTTCGGAGGCATTCCGTCCAGCACCACACCCTCTGCTGCGTCGTGGCGAGATGCGATCTTGACAGCTAAATCAAAGAGCCCGGAGCTTCAGAAGCTAGTCAGGAAGAACCAGTCGGTCCTCATACGTCTTCCAATGTCAGGGGATGTCGTGGCGTTTCTGGCGTCTGCTTCTTATGATGCAAGGGACTCTTCGAGTATCACCGCAGCTGAGGTTTCTGGACGACGACAAGCTCAAGCATATCTAGAGATACTCCGGAAACTGCCTGGTCATGAAAGAATGTACCTCGTTTCCACTGGCCCGAATTTTGGGACAAGAGAATCCCGCCACGTCATTTCGATGTACCAGCTGACCGAGGACGATATTATGTCCAATCGACATTTTTCCGATAGCATTGCACTAGGTGTCTGGGGAATGGAGTTCCATGATCCTGACCATCGTGATTGGGAAAGCACTTTCAAATTACCTCCCAAAGGTTCTTTCGAAATTCCACTAAGGTCACTCCGGTGTGTGGACACACCGAATCTGTTTGTCGCAGGTCGGTGTGTGGATGGCGATCGTGGAGCAGGAAGTGCAGTCCGTGTTATGGGAACGGCTCTGGCAACAGGCCAGGCGGCCGGAGTCGCTGCTGGCTTTGCAGCTTCGCGGGGCGTTGAGGGCGACTGGGACAGTAGAGACGTTCAGGATTGTCTGAGATCTCATGGTGCCTTGCTGGATGCTGCAGACTTACCAGCTCTTGATCATCTTGCGTAGGACAGCCAGAAATATCTCCAGTCTCCGTAAATACATAGTAGTACCTATATTCAGATGAAGACACAAACAAGGAGTTGGGCGAGCAGAGGACGAGCACCATCGCGAAGTTGTTGCGTAATGACTCGAGAGCTCAAATGGTTCACCGTATCTTTGCCAAGAAATTCCCTCTTCAAACTACGTTACAGCATCTAATTTCGCCCGGAAGTTCCAGTTCGTCTACTTTTACTCTGACGATGGGTACTTGTATCTCACCGCTCACCGTTGAGAGCTCCCTATTCAAACATGGGTGACAATGCTCCGCGGGCACCTCGGCGCAAGACTCCTTTGGCCTGTCAGCACTGTCGCGTGAAAAAGATCAAATGTGACGGTGTCCATCCAGGTAGGTGGTGATCCCCCGTCCGAATGAGAGGATTACCACAAAAACTAACCTCATGGTCAGTGTGTGGTGCATGTTCCAGGAGAGGCTGGGGCACGGACAGGTGTCTGTACAGGCATATTGAGAGGAAGAACGGGAGCGTATCAGAGAGGTGAGCCACAATAATAAGTCAATCTCTCTAAGCTCGGTTTTGCTGCCATCATCAAATGCTTCAGCACTTCAGCACCATTATCGACCTGACGCTGACTTGAGGTTCGTGGCAAGCATTTTGCGCGAACTGCAGAATCGCATCCATATTCTTGAACAGAACCAGAACCAGCTGGCGTCACCGAGTCCGCGCATCTCGACATCCCCAGCACAGCGAAGTCGGGGGACTATTGACCTTGATAACCACTCTCTCCCAGTCATCCACAGTCCGGAAAACTCTAGCACTGGCCCAGGAGTAAATGCTATCACTGGCGCCGCCACAGGCGAGCTTCAAAACGAAGGATTCCATGGAATGTCCTCAGCAGCATCTTTCATGAATTCTGTTCGGCAAGCTATTGAAGGCCAAGTCTCGACCGGATTTGCTGGCGACGTTATCTATCCATCTCCAGCGGCCATTCCACCGAGAAAACGACAACTCGAATATGTCCTCCCGCCTCGTACAGCATCTGACGAGCTTCAGGAAAGCTATTGGCGTTTTGTTTATCCACTCTATCCTTTCATCGACCGAGAAAGTTTCAATAGGGTGTACACGTCTCTATGGGACGGCACGCCTTTGCCAGACAGCGCTTCCCATCTCATGCGCCTTGATGAAGCGGCATCTGTTGCCCTTTTAAATCTCGTCCTCGCGCTCGGCTGCCAGTATCGCGCTCAAAGCGCGCCTGGAGAAGCCCACGACGCAGCCGAGGTCTTTTTCAATCGAGCACATTCTCTGGTCCGATTTGATCCGACGGACACAACTCTGCTGTCGTTACAATATGTTCAAGTAATGTTGGTCATGGCGCAGTATTTGACCGGGACGGGGAATACCCACAAGGCCTGGGGCATCATTGGGACTGCAATTCGGGGTTGTCATCATCTGGGCCTACATCGCAGTGCAATTTACGACAAAAGTTCCCTGAATCACCAAGACAAGGAATTTGTGAGGAGGATCTATCATGGCTGTGTAATGCTTGAGAGGTACTTTTAGTGTCCACTTTGGAAAAATTCTGAGTACTAATACCCCTTAGGATGGTCTGCATGAATCTTGGTCGACCCGTGATGATATCGCCATCGAAAGACGACCCAGTCCATTTACATTCGGATATCAATCAAGAAGACGCCTCTGCTGTCGAAATGTCCAATTCCACTCCAGAGCAGTCCGTGTTAACCTTTTTCGTAGCATCTACGAAATTGTATTCAATCGCTCAGCAGATTATGTGTTCATTCTACTCGGAGGAAAATGAGAGGTCGGTGCGAGGTTATGAGAAGTACTTTGAAGGGGATGCTTCTATCTTTCGGTTTGACAGAGCTCTCCAAGAATGGTACGACGAGATTCTTCCACACCTCGAATTCCGAGGTAGTGAAGTCTCAGGGGAGACTGAAAACGACTGGCAGATGACTTTTCGCAGACAGGCGGTTGTTCTGCGGCTCAGGTGCGTACCTCGAAATTCTGAGAGAAGAATGCTGACCACCGGTTTGAATAGATTCATGCAAATCAGAATTTATCTCTTTCGTCCCGTATTCGTCAGACTCTGCGTCTCGCAACCCACACCTGACGTCTCTGCAGAAACGACCAAACGACCCTGTGGTGATGATTTGCATTATCGGGTTGCACTGCAATGCTGCATTCTCTGTGTCAAAACTGCCAGAGAGCTTATCGAAATCATGCATGACAATTTAGCAACGACGAGAAGCTGGGGCAGAAAGCCTGCGTGGCTTTACGGAGTCTTGCGTAAGATTTCCATCCAATGTGTTTCATTCTGTCGTGCACCGGCCTTCCTTTTGGCTCTTTGTTTGGCTAGAGCTGACTGTTGATTTACATGCAGATGTCTACCTCTCTGCCACAGTCTTGTTAGCGGCACGATCCAAGCCAGTCGTCACTCTAGGGGCTATATCGGATGCTGAACTGCACAATTCATGGCAAAAAGCGATGCACATACTTCGATGTTTCCAGTACGACAGTACTTCCGCTAAAAGATGTGTGACTGCACTTGGCACTCTCTACGAGAGGCTGTCATTGCCTAATGGCACAATTTGCGCAAGCGGCGCCGAATCCACTTCAACACAACCTCGTCCTGTACGGACGCACTCGATTCAACATGATCAGGTGCCGACTCATGGTGATACTGGCGGAACTTTCATCGACTCTACAGCACTGGATACGCAAGAAATGGCGCAGGTATTTGGTTGGCTTGATGCGTTTGAACCATTCGATCCGTCCGACCTCTCCTGGCTCAATGTTGTTCCCGGTGACTTGTTGTCCTGAAGAGATTCGTCTCGTTTTGTCTTCAACGCGAATACACCGCTTTTTAACTAAGAGCAAACGTGTGGATTGGCATTACGAGCAGAGATATCGCGGGGAAACAACGGCGGTGCAGGGTTCAAGAATGGTTCCGAGCTCGGACGATCAATCCGAAAGCCGGGATGCAACCCCGAAAGCCAGTGGCCAAGCTCAAAGCAACTTGATTCAGCCACCTTTCGACGAGTTCGCAGCGAGATTGAATGCACGACACGTCAGTCGCAGGCAAATTACAACTACACCAGCAACATCATGAAAACTGGCTCATGCAAAAGCGTCGACTTCCGCGGAACAAAAATATGCTACCAGATCTATGGAGCGGGAAACAAAGCCCTGGTATTCATCCACGGTTGGACCTGTGACAGCTCCTTGTGGCGGCTTCAAGCACCGCTGTTTCAAGAATATTGCTCAGTCTTGATTGATCTTCCTGGCCATGGAAAGAGCGGTGCGCCAAGTTGGGATTATACTCAGCAACTCTTTGCCCATGCTGTCAAGGAGGTTTTGAATCAAGAATACATAGAGTCGGCAGTCTTGATAGGACACAGCATGGGCGGACCCGTGTCAACCATGGTTCTCCGGCTGTTTCCAGATTTAGTCCTCGCTATTATCTACGTGGATTCGTTCTTCAACCTCCCTGAGTACTATCTCACAAGTCTGCAGCGCAAGGAGTTGGCCAGAAGATTGTCGGACGACGCCACATTTGAAGCGTCAATCAGAACCATCACTGGGGATCGAGCGGCAGACGAACACAAGAACGAGATTTTGAACGTCATGAAGAGTACTGCAAAGCACGTTCGGATCAACGCCAGGACAACAGATACCCAACCAGATGCCATGTCGGCCTATCAGATCTATCACATCCCAGCCTTGCACCTGGTCACCCCACGGTATGCTGATTTCGACAAAAGCTGGGTATACCATCTCCCACGACTTGAAACAAGGCTTTGGGAAGATCACGGCCACTTCCCGTTCTTAGAGGACGCGGCTCGATTCAACCACGACGTCGACCTGTTCCTGAAGAAGCATAAGCTCTTGCAGTGAAGTAGCTTTATCGTCGTAACGCCTTCCATAAAGAGACCCGCGTTCTGCGAGGTGTGGTATTGATGTGGAGAGGATCATCCTTGGCCAGGCTGAAGCCCCGTATACTACCTATACAGACTTTCCAAGCGGAGTGTGAACCAGAACCTGAAGACGGGGGTCCCTTCAAATTCTTGCCCCAACTGCCTTTTGCCAACATTTATATCCTCGGAGCCCACTTGCACCGACAGTTTCTACCGCTTGTATAGGCGGAATAGCGGAATGATCATCCGTTGATACTGGATTCGTCAACCTATTCAATGACAACCCCCGATAAGTACAGCAACACAGCAGAGATTCGACCGATTAGTCTGTCTGGCCCATTTTCCATTCAGCTAGAGTCTTGGCAAGAAAAAGACAGGTCTCGTTTTCAGGTCCAACACCTTTCCTGACTGCCCATGATTTTCACGCTCCTCTTTCTGCAACGGGATAGACATATTCTTACTATTTCGGACGAAGATTGTGTCACACTTCAGCACGCCGATTGCCGGTTTTCGACGCAATCTTGGTCAGGGAGTAAAATGTCGTCCACGGTGCTCAAAATTTGCTCCCAGATGGAGTCAATTTTCCATTCCAGGGCAAGAAAAATGTGACCTCGGGACTGCTGCCAACATAGAGGAGTTACTCCCGTGCGCCATTCTAAGCATGATATGCCCAAAATTACACTTGACCTCAAAATGAAAGATACCGACAGTTTGAGGCTGGATGTTCACAAGGATGAAAGGCTATATAAACCTTCACTGTGTCTCCGATCGACGTTGACAATCAACCATTCGATTGTCATCCCCACATCATTGACGAGCTATCAGTACAGTTCAGCACTAACTTTTCAAATCAGGAGTCTCCTTGCTATCACGCTTTGCTCGCGATAGGAAAGATGACCACGAACATTGACAATCCCCAGGACCCGGTCACTGGTGGTTCTATTAAAGCACCGAAATCGCGCCCTCGACATGGCCTGCCCACCACCGACGGCACGCCTGCGCCAGAGGACGCAAAGATTGCGGCCGATAAAGGATGGAGTGAGCGGGAGACTAGGCAGCAAGGTAGCATGCCTCTAAGCCCGCCGTCAAAGGAAACGGGCTACAAGCTAGTGACGTTCCCCCCCCTCCGGTCCAGACCGGTGATATACCAGGCTGCCGGCGGTGCAAGCGAAGGACCGGATACGTGCGGGAAGATGGAATTGATAAGAAAATCGAGGGATCACTCAGAGTAGGTTTCGATCATCAGCTGCTGATCAGTCACCCCGGGAAGAGCAATCTCACCATCTGCGAGAAAGTCGCTGCTTCCACGTTTGGTAAAGGGTTTGGAGACACAGACAGCAGGCGTTCAGATGCGAAAGCCATTACGATAGGAAAGGCTGAAGAACCGGAGGACGAGACATTCGAGGAAATGGTGATCGCAGGTGTCGCAGGCGACAGAAGGGATCCTGGAAAGGAGCCCGCGCTCGGGGGGCTCAACAGGCGAAGACCATCGTCCTTGTGGGATTTGACGACAGTCCTGCCAAGTTCACTTGGTATGCACGATCCATTCTCTGCCAAAGATTCGGTCAAGCACTTGTCGGCGAAGAGATCCACGCATAATACCCGGCCTATCCAAACAGATCACTCTCGTTCGGTCTCACTCATGAGTATGCGCCTGCAGGAAATCTCTCTTTTCGGAGCTTTCCGTCAAAGGAACTCAACGATGTCTACGTACACCTGTGGTTTGCTGATTTTCCGGTGCCGCCTGGACCATTGCGCTGCCAAATGGTTCTGCGGGGGGAGATAGTCGTCGTCAAAAAGATGGACATGTATCTGCTCTGGGCAGTGGGCGCATGTTCCTCAAGTCAATTCCGCGATACCTCTTTCTTGCGCCCTTTTAGCAATTATACTTGCAGTGCCAGGATACTTGTGACTGCCCCAGAAGTCAACGGAAGAGGCGAAGTTCTTCACAGAAGCGCTAGAATTAGGTCGCATGGCGAATCCCCAAGAACCAGCATTGACAACATCTCGCACATTTGAGCAGCGTACTCCCAATAACTCGGATACCAGCCAGCAACTTCGCAGCCCAAGAGGACTACCCGGACATTCTCAATCCCAGTAACATGGGAAGGCAGATTTTCAATAACGATATTCTTCCGTTGTACATCCGAGTGACAAAAGGTCGCGGAGCGGTCCTCGAGGCCTGGGGCGAGGTTCCTTCCAAAGAATTCTACGAGATAGGAATCTTCGTGATTGAGGGCTGAATTCGCTAGGATGAAGGGTGAGTGTGAAGGTGAGCGAAGTGAATGCGAAGGGTGAGGGGAGAGTGAGTGCTGATGAAGGCGGCACCGCCGAGGGGGGTGAGTCGCACGTGAGCTCCCGACCACTTCATCTGCCAATGTCATCGTGGCTTCCTGCGTATCCTACAGCCCCGCTTGACCGAGAAACTGCCTCTCCTTCAGGATATTCGTGACACTACGTTTCCCAGCTGCCTTCCTGCAGAGATCATGACAGGAGCCATTCTGGCCACTTCCTCTGAAGTACATATTATGGCTCCGAGCCGCGGCGAAACTCACCATGGACGCGTTCATCTCGAAGAAGAGGCGTCGCGCGTCACCGCAGCCGCAGCAGCCGCAGGCTGAATGGCCCGAGAATCACACTCCCGCACGGTCAACCGAGCAAGAAGAGGAGTCAACGGATATCAAGCTGGCGATTCTGTCGTCCCTGCATCCAGCCAGATCGCAGGACGATTTGTTGGAAATTCTACTAAGCTGCGACGGCTCAGTGGATGCTGCTCTCGAAGCACTCTCGACAGGCGGCCACGACCATCTCCCCACCCCACGAAAGCGTCGACTCACAACACCGGGCATGCAGAGTGCCTTACCTTTCAAATCCGAGAACAAGAGTCCGTCAAAGACGGCGGTGCAGCCATTGACGCGGAAAGGCAAAACCCTCCACCTGTATTCCCCGGAAGATATCGCAAACCACACCCCGTGTTCCATCATCCACAACTTCCTGCCTTCCCATCTTGCCGGTGCCCTTCTCGAGGAACTGCTCGCCGAAGTGCCCAGCTACGAGTCGATTGAATTCAGAATCTTTGACAACGTGGTCAAGTCTCCCCACACGGCATGCTTCTATGTTGACAGCTTGGCGGACATCCAGCGGCAGAGAAGCGAGTACTACTACAACGGCAATGACCTTGGTGACATTCGACAGATCTTGCCCGTCATGAGGCAAGTCAGCGATCTAGTGCGTGACGCAGTCAATAAAGAGATTGGCCTCCGCATCCGTGACTTCTATCCGGACGGCAAGAAATTGAAGTATCAATCGCCCAAGCCATGGCAGCCAAATGCAGCTTTCGTCAACTGCTATGACGGCGGCGCCCAACACGTGGGTTATCATTCCGATCAACTCTCATATCTCGGACCTCGAGCCATCATCGGTAGTCTCAGTCTGGGCGTAGCGAGAGAATTCCGCGTCCGAAAGATCGTGCCCAAGGACGATCCGACCGAAGAGAGTAAGTCTGACAATACCTCCTCGGCCGACATCTCCGGGCAGATCGCAATCCATCTTCCTCATAACTCTCTGCTCGTGATGCACGCCGAGATGCAAGAAGAATGGAAACACAGCATCGCTCCAGCCCTGAACATTACCCCTCATCCTGTCGCAGGCAACAAACGCATCAACATCACGTACCGCTGGTACCGAGAAGAATTCCGTCCCAAGTACACTCCGAAGTGCAAATGTGGTCTCCCCACCGTGCTGAAGACGGTACAGAAGCAAAAGGTGAACAGGGGCCGGTACATGTGGATGTGTCAGGTGGGGAATAAACCGGGGGCAGGCGAAGGTTGCGGTCATTTTGAATGGGCAAAGTTCACGGACGACGGTGTCCCTGTAGGTTGGAACACGGCGGCAAGCGAGGAAACCCCTCAGCCGGGAATGGGAATGGTGCAAGCCCAGCACGTCGAGAAGGCAGGAACTCATGATGTACAAAGTGGGCGAGACGTTGCGCTTGGGGAGCGTGTCGAGGCCGAATGATATACCTGAGCTATCCTCCATCCCATATATGTCCATCGACACCTGAACAATGATCCACCGTGCCCCAGTCGTTGGTGGTCTGCTTGAGGCTATTCCCAGCAACTCGGTGGCACGTGAAGGAGCTAGAAAACAGGACGTGTTCGTTTCTTCATGTTCGGGCACTCATAGCCAAGGCGGCCCCATCAGTCCTGTCTCATCATATAGGCTATTGGCCTCATCATTCAGCCCAGAGTTCTCTCTCATATGTCGCCAGACCAAAGCAGCTTTGTCGACGCTGTTTATACTTTCCAAGTCATCTTTCTCAGCTCTCATATTGACCTCTCCGCCAGCAACAGGCCCCATTTCCGTGTTTTCCTGATCCACATTTTTCTTCTTCAACGACATCTTGCTGACCGCTGCTCTGGCGCGGCGTAGGGACTTTGTGATTGTCGACGGTTTCTTGGGTGTTGACTGAGTCTTCTGAACGTGGTAGTAATGAGCATCGAGATTAGCGAGGTCGATCTGCACGGGACGAGGAATTGCTTCGCCAAAGACAAGCCGGAAATCGTTGATTAGTGTCAGGGCCTCGTTGGCAGGAAAGTCGATGTAGGGCTGACATTTTGGCCCGGTGATTGAAGTGAGATGTAGGTAGCTGCTAGGGCCAGGGTACAGGGCATGGATGATAGAGGCTGAGAGTGCGCCGTTGGTAAGGACGGTGGTGGGGGAGGTGGTCATCAGTGAGCCAACCGGGCAGACGGCACGAGTTTCCAGAGTGGTGTTTTCAGGCAAGAAAGCGTGTCGGTATTTGATGCTCGCGTGAACGAAGACAGGTTCACTTTTCTTGCTGTCTATCTCGAGTGTTTGAAGAAATTGGTCGATCAACGCGAGCGAAGATCGTACCGAGCTGGACATCCTGGCCGCTAAGTTGTTCTCTTTCAAGCCGAGTTTGATCATTACGACCCACCGATCGTTGACACGGAGGGTTTGACACTGGGGAGCCCCGACCTCGTAAACCACCGTAGCGGGGCCGTCGATGTCAATGGCGATGTAGAGGCCGTCCAGGTACCCAGGGTCGTTGTCGAGGTGGTTGACAAGGGGACCACGTCGGGAAACGCGCTGTCGCTCCAGGAGGGCGTTTTGAAGCGCACAGATCACGTCGACGATGACATAGGCATAGGGCTTGCGCCCCATATCCTCTCCGACCACAAAAGCGCTCATTGTCACCATTGGCGCCGCAAGTGCCGGCAGACGCAACGGCGGCGGTTGCAGTGGGTTGGGACGCTGATTGTCTCCGACATCAACGATGGCCAAATCTTGCTGTTGATCAATGGATACCCGCCTGTAGTAAGGAGGTGAGGAGGGCGATGGTGACGATGAAGTGATTGACGGAGGACCGAATGACAAGCAACCTGAGGTGCTGTTGCTGCTGTGCCTGCGCCAAAGTGAAGAGAAGGATCCGGAGAATGATCTGAATGAAAACGTTTTGCTCTTCTCAGAAGCCATTCGCGAAGAAATACTGCCGCTCTCGTTCAAACTCGGATTCATCACCTTCAGGACCCTCGGTGTGACATCAACCTCCTCTTCATCCATCATATTGTCGTGCTTGAAGTTCTCCGACAATGCCATTGATACGCAGAAAGGTAACACGCCTGTTTGCCTTGAACTGTCCAATACTGGTGCTAATGATGGGCAGGTGTTGACAGCGTCGTGGGAAGGCTGTCCTCCTCAATATCGGGTGGAACTTTCAAATTCGGCTGCGGATCTCCTATTCCAGTACCTTTGTTAAATCGATTAAGGCCGACAATCGGTCCATTGGCACGCCTGAAATGGCAACCCGCGGTGTGCTTGACGCTTGCGTCCACGAAGGACTTCTCAAGTAACAAGGAGCCGAGATCCGGGGGCCGATGACCGCAGATAACCAAGAGACGTCCCAATACGAGGCCAATGCTGTGAACACGGACAAGGAGGCCCAGGACTAGAGGTACACACGGCTGTGACTGGGTTCAACTTCAGTATATTCCGGTCTACAGGCTCAGGATCGATTGGTGGCACTGTAGAACCTCCCAGGGCGCAAGGGAAGCGAGGCCGCAGACAATCGTGCACAAGAGACAATGGTGTCGAGGCCGGCGGGCGGGAACGCTGGAATCTGAAGAACAGTCGGTGCGTGGTTCGATCTCGACGTATTACTCTTCCAGTTACCAGTTCTGGATCGTGCTCGATAGGACGACGAGACTGTGTCAGTCTAGGTAAGAGGACGACGGGGATATTTTTCCTCAGGAACGTCGGTTCTTCTGCGAGAGGGGGCCTGGGTGATAAGAAAACCGTACGATTATACAGGACGGGGCTTGTAATTGAAGCCAAAGCATGCAAAGTATCCTGTGCAAGTTACTAGGTTGGGGGTAGGAAATTGGACGGCAGACTGCGGCCGAAACGGATATTGAAATGCTCTTGCAGATGGACACAGCAAGAGCGTCGTCGGCTTCTGCCACGACGAGCACCGCAAGAAGGAAGCTGTGGCCGTTGACGCCCAGGTGTATGTGAGCGGCAGGTGCGACAACGACTGGACTGGAATAGTTCAGGGGCAGCTGCGGCGGTCGAATTTATGCTCTCCAGTGTTGTTCCCGACTACCTTCAGGGAGCGGGTATAGTGGTGTCCGAGATGCGTATTTGCGCCTTTAGCTCGTCGAGCCGCTCCTCGCTCAGCTTCGAAAAGCGAAGTTGTCGGTCGGCAGCAGCAAGCATTTTCTGACGCGGGTCTACGGTCGTAGACTCCATAGGGCCTGACCCAAATCGAGTGTTGATGGTGGTGTTGCCGAAAAGCGCGGCTTCACTGATACTGGCTTCGATGCCGTTCCTCACTCGAGATTCCCAAACGCCATCCCATTTCCATTCGCCAGGATGTTTGGGTGATGAGGGAGGTGCATCTTGACCAGTAAGTTCGGGGCTTCCCTGATCTCTCCGTCGCAGGGGGAGTCCGCGGTGGGCACGCCAGGCATGCCATGCGCTTGGGTCGCCGACAGCTTCAAGTGGAATCTCATCCAACAAATTTTCGTTCTCAAAGGCGTCTTTGAGGTGTTGCAAGACGGCCAGGATGGGACTCTTCGGGTCGGGTGGCTCTTGGCTCGATTCACTGTCCTCAGCTGCGGCATTGAGCGCGGCAGCCGTGTCGGTGGGAGTCATTGGTCGACCAGTATCTAGCAGGGTCGCACCAGCGGCGTCGTGCTTCGGGTCTGTGGAGGATGCTGACGAGAGCCACTGGCGAAATCCATACCGTAGGCTAAAGGCGCCAGGGGGCAGGCGATCCTCGTCTGAGGCACTGACCGTGGCTGAAGCGTCGGCAGCGCTGACGCTAAAGGTGTAAGTCGTCAACGGTACAACCAGTGGATGAAAAACGTCGCTGGAGAAAATGATGAGTGGGGGAACGGTCGGATATGTGTCTGGAAATGATATTTGGAAGCGAAGGATTGCTCCTTCGTAGGGACCTGCAACCCGAAGTGAGTACGCAAGTCTCATCGTAACTGATGTCGTCGTCACGGTCAGGGCAATATCATACCTTTCCGTACAAAGAGGACGGCGACCCAGAGCGACGCGTCGCCAGGAGTAAGGGAGAGGTAAAGCCCCTCTGGACAGCGGTCTCTCAGAGACGAGCTTCACGACCGTCAGCTTGGCGGTCGTCATGTTCCAATGGTCACTTACAACTCCAACACAAGCAGCTGTCGGCGAAAGGAAGGGAGCAGGGAAAGGGACATGGTTGGCATGGTTGACCGTTCGTTATGGGAGATAAAGTTCCAATTGACGGAGATGAATGCCCCGGCGCCCCACGCCCAGACCAAGGATCGCTAGGCTCGCTAGCTCCCACGACGCTGGAAAAAGAGCGAGCGACGCGGGGTTCTGGGGTCGACGGCGGCGGCGGTAGAGGTGACATCAAGGGAGAAGGGTACAGCAAACAACTATCAACGAAGCACCAGAGGCACCAGAAGCGTATGGTCATCTGTATCATTTACAGGCCGTATCAAATGGGTATCTTGCGACAATTTCACTCTAATCATATAGAAGAAAGGCAGTTACAGCGCCTGGCCTCGCTTATGACACTCTTCTTCGACTCTGAGCGACGGCGTCAAGGCCGTCATTAACTCCGCCAACTATGCCTTCAATGAACCATGATCCCAGGTCAAAGCAAGCGCCGCCCACCCGGCCACCTTTAAAGCGAATTATTGCCTGATGCAGCTCAGCACCACGTTCACCAAGGGCAGACGTCACTTGAACACCATTTGAAATAACGCGTTCAGTGACCTGGTGCTGGCGCTCAAATTGGAGAAGTCGGTTGAGCAATGTCATGATCATTGGGAGGACCAGAAGCAGTCCAGCAACGAGCCAACACACAGCCTGTGCAATGCTTTGCCTCAAAATGTTCGATTGTCTCGGAGCGTGAAAATCTCCGGATTCGGCTGCTTCAGCAGTGAGTTGAGGCGACATACTAGCGCGCAAAGATTGGATCTCAAGAGGCGTCAAATCCGGGGGCAGTGCCATGTGCATATACCGCAAAGCGTCAATATGCATGCTCCTCAGCGCGAGCGGATCTCCGCCCTGCTCGGCTTGTGCTTTCGCAGTCACCCACAACCTGATTCCAGTCAATGCAACATCCCAGTCTACACCAGATCTCCTCTCCAGACGAGGGTAGTTTGACAAAATCAAGTCTTGTGAAGGTACACTCCCTTCCGGACTCTCTGGTCTCGTCGTGGGCGTGGTGGCTCTGCTCGAGTCTGCGGTCGATCCGATGCTATAGCTTTCCTTCTCTTTTGTGGTTTCGACGCATGACAAGGCATATCCTTCGCCTCCTCTTCGCACCCTTGAGCCGTGCAGAACGACTGTTCTTGCGGTATGCCGTAGCGAGGTCAATACCGGTATCCTCGATCGGACCATCGAGGGGATCATTGTATAGATGGTCGACTTGGAGAAGCTTCGCATAGGTAGTGTATCTGCCCCCGCTTCTGTTGGATGAGCGTGAGGCATCGTGGACGTCATCTCGAGAGCGCGTGCTGCGAGTGAGGGACTTCGCGTACGGCGTCTGCTCTTTTACCGTGGTAGAGATCTGTACTGGACAGCCCAAAACACCGTGCTCGTCAAACGCCGGCGGGGGTCAACTGGCCACTCAAAGTGGCAAAATGGGGGAGCGAAAGTAAAACATAAATCATAGCTGTCAGTGGGTGGGCATAAGAATGCTATCAGATCTCCCCGCAAGCTATGTGGGTGTTTCACATGCACAGAATCTCATGCACGACATACCAAAGGTCCAACGAAAGAGAGAAAGGAAAGGCTGGGACCGGGAGCATGTGGCAGATGGGTGACTGGTGAGGTGGTATGGGAGAACACAAGATTAGTGTTTCGCCATTACTTCTTGTGGTTTTGTTGAGGCAAGAGGAAGCAGGGGCGTGGGCGAGATGGGTCCTTGGATACCCACGAAATCAGCGCATGTGAAGAACGTGGTTCGCATGTGCTCGCGGTGAATGATCGGCCAATCCGGGCAGGTATCCAGATCTGGTTGCCCTTCGGCTGCTCGGAGTCTAAGTCTCGGATAAGCACCTCGAGAGGCTGATTCCGCTCACATGGTCATGTCTGATGGTGGGCGAAATGATAAGAGGCGGTCACGCAGTGTCGACGAAGGCTTTCGCAATCCTGAAACTGTTGGAGCCTCGGATGCGGATTTTCTTTATGCCGAGGATGACGCAGCCTTGCTGGAGCCTCAGAGCCTGACAAGCACAAGGCGTGATGCAGCTCTTGCGATGCCATTACCAGGGCGTGTGGTCAGATCAGGCTGGGACAGAGACAGACATCAAGCGGGAAACTCACACAGCTGCAGGAGAGGTGGTCCAATTATGGGTATCCATTATGTACGTGACTCTTTTTCTACTTGCTTGTGGCGGCCACGACACCAATCAAGCGGTTAAAGGACTCCGTATCCCTTTGCTCCTGTCCGAAGGACATCCCGCGCCTCCCGCCTGACTCTTTCAATCTTCCGATAGTAAGCACGCCTTTCGTCCTGCTAAAAAGTCGAGTGAACAGCTTATATAGCTCTCGAACATTCAACCTTCCCCTCCATTTTGGATTCTCCCAAGTCACCAAGGTGTTCAGTTGAACCCGGCCATATATCCGGTCAGCTGATTCAGATCTTGCTCACTCATGAACTGCTGACTGCTGTCTTGTGGCTTTGTCTGCCTGTGCTGCATGGGTACACCTGCATTCATACCCATACCCATATTCATCCCTGGACTCACACCGTACGAGTCGAATAAAGCGTCTCCAGGGATACTGGAGGAGAAGGGTGCGGTTGAAATTCCAATGCCATGATTGTTACCAAATTCCAAATCAAAATTCATCTCATCCGCCATGCCGAGGTCAAGATTGCTGAAGTCAATGCTGTCAAAGTCAAGCTCCATACCGTTTTCAAAGGTCGCTGCTGTTGCCGAGTTTGGCATACTACCACAGTCTGGAGTCGCATTGAAAGAGTCGCACGTGGAGTCCGTGGACAAATTCCTCCGCTGATGACTTTGCGCCGTTGCGGGTTTGGACTTCAGCCCTCCCTTGATCACATAAGGAGCCAAGATGGGCACTTCAGCTAGACTCTTGGAGGCTACCATGGCCCCTGTGATGCTACCGATGCCTTGTTGGTACTTGAACGTGTCAAGCCATTGCTGATTGTCTGCGCAGGTCCAGTTCCACGGGTCGTTGTCCTCATATATTATGGTGCGAGCCTGATCCTGGAGATCCTTGTCCGAAGGGATCTGACCCAAAGCTCTTTGCTGTGAGACGAACTTGCTCAATTCTTGTTCCAGTCTGCCCCAGCAGTTGGAGTCTTTTGTTATCTGGTCTGGCTCCGTGCTCTCTGCAGAAGTGCCGGTTGTCAAGCCTCCTTCAGTGGCCGACGAGGGCGTTGCCATGGCTCTCGCCACGTAAGGATCCATTGTGTTCCTTTCGTGGCCGATGAGGTACGGTGGAATTGCGTTCTCGACCAACCTTTCGACATACGGTTCAAATCCCCATCCACCGGCCCAGTGGGCGATATCGGCACCGTTCCTGAAATGAGCAGCCAAGTGGTCGGCTCGTTGCTGCCAAGTGGTGAACTTGGATGGGCAGAAGCCACAGGCGGACTTGAGTTCATTGGTGGTGCTCTTCCAGGTGTCCATATGAAACTGCACCTTCGCATTGTGCATCAGCTTCAGATGCTGGCTAAGATGATCCTTCCGGTAAAAGGTACGCTCCTGGACCGTCTTCTCTTGACAGGCATTGAAATTGTGTGACTCAAGATGATCTGCAGAGGGGTTTGGCTCGCGGCAGAAGACACAGAGCTCCAACCCTGTCAGAGCATCTGTCATTGTGCCTCCGTTGGGACAGCAGCTCCAGCGCTCCAGTGCGAGGTGGAGGGACTTCTCGTGCCTCTGCCAGTCATACTTGGCCGGGAAGGAGTCTGTGCAGAATGTGCATTGAAATATTCTTGCAGCTCGAGATTTGGCTTGCTGTGCCGCAGCGCGCTGTGCTACAGGTGCTCGCCTGCGCCTCCGTCGATCTTGGGAGGAGGCGAAGGACCCCTTTGATCGGTTCGATCGGGAGGAGGCAAACGTAAGATCAGAGTTACTGGACTCTCTGGTTTCGAAACTGCTCACGGAGGGAGCGCGGAACATGGAAAAGGACGAGTCGTCTTCACTGGAAGCTCTGCGAGAGCTAGGTCGCGAATTAGGCCGAGAGCCTTGAAGACTAGAAACAGATGGATTCCGGACCGGAAGGGGTGTGGAGGTGACGGCTCTGGCAATGGCAGTCATCGACGCAGGTTCGTGTTCTGGTGGAGAGGCTTTCCATCTGTCTAGAGGATTGAGGTCTGCGATGGCGGCCGAGCTATCCTGGCTATGAGGGATGTCGATTGCTCCGAGCATGGGAGAGGATGGACCCGATCCAGCAGGCCTAACTTTGCCTCGCCTGCGGGCATTGGCAAGCCAATTCGAGATCTGGCTTCTCTTCAAGCCAGTCACTTGCTTGAGTTCGTCTTTTTCCCGCTCATTGGGGTACGGATGATCAGCATGTTCGGCTAGCCATTGCTTCAAAATCTTGACCGCATCTCGTGGGAACCGAGCGCCGGTCTTCCGACCACGTCCCTCCTCCATCGACTTCATGGCCCTTCGGCGTTCCGTCAATGCATTTTCGGGAATCTGTTGGTCCTCGGCGATACCAGGGAAGGTGTTGACGAAGCCTCGGGGGATCTTTGGGTGCACAAAGCTACATTCCCGATAGAGAGAAATGCAGCAAGTGCACCCTGTGACCATTGCGCCTCTCGTAGCCAAGAAACAATCCAAGCCCATCCTCGCACAAAGTTCACATGGTTCTTTGGCACGAAACATGGGGTAGTCGGCAGAGATGTCGGAGGGATGCGGGATCGCCTCGATTTCGATGTTGTTGATTAACTTCAGCATGACCGTCGTAGGTGGTGCTGGTCGGCTTGTGGGGAGAAAAGCGGATTTGTCGAAGAAGAGTGATTCAAAGCAATCGTTAGCATCATTCTCACACGCCTCGCCAGTCAATGAAGAGAGGTCATCAAGGTCCAAACGCGGAATGGCGTGGGAAGCATCCTCGAAGTTGAAGTACTCCATTTTTGATGCTGCTGGCCCCCTCAGCGCTAGGGTCAGTATGAATCTTCAGTCTCCTCGGAGGCAGCAATGGAGGAGAGATGGAGAAGAATGAGTACGAGGAGTAATTCTGCTGATATTCACAGCCTTCTCCGTCGGACAGCCAATACGAATCTCCGAGAATCGGTGCGTAAAGCGTCCAGTATGACTCCCCCAGGGCTGGATCCGATTGTCAATGGCACGCCCTTCCCACGACATTTTGACCGGGATCTCTCGCGCTAGAGGCCTGTTCAGGCATGGAAGGATCCTCGGCGCCAAAGGTTGTTGGGCAATGCGGACAATTCCGAGCCCGCTAAGCGGAGCAACAGGGCCGTAAGTGGCTGCTTATGGTGCATTCTGGAAGCTCTGGAAGCCCACCGGAAGCCAATTGCTGGCTTTCTAAGTTGTCAGCGGGGTGAAATCGCTCAAAATGTTTAAACTGGGGGGGTAGTCGTCCTACCCGAGATGCACAAGATACGCAATGTGAGGTTGCATTGGCCCTGGCGTACTGTATTAGAGTTGATTTCGCTTGTTCATCCTTCTCCCGGATCTCGCTGGTCATGACCACAGGTGCCAATCGAGCTGACAAAGCGTTCAATGTTGGGGTCTTTCTTCCGCGGCCTGGACCACAAGACACTTCAGGCGGGGACACTCAGAGAACGGGACTCTCTTGCTCGGCCCCTGAAATTCCATCATCCCTAGTTGAGTCCGGGGAAGGAAAACCGGAGCATATGAGGGCTCGGTACTGTGCAGAGTTGCGAGTAAGTAATGTAGATGCCTCACGGAAACTCCGGTACTCGGAGCCCGTAATGGGCGGATGTTGACTGGCCTGTTGACCACCTCAATAACTTCACACTTACGGTAGGTCAGTATTAACAACGTCTTTTAGACATCCATCACTGTCAGTGAAGATATTTCAGATGAAGGAGAGACAACACTTGTGGGCACATCTACTATTGATTTCATGACACCGCTACTCGTACAGTACTGAGCTTATTGGCGAGGGAGGCGGTATTCGGTGAATTGACATGACAGGAGGGGTTGCGTCAGTCGAAAGTCCCGGCCGCCCGAGTTCCAGAGGTCCACTGTAGAAGTACAAGGCTGCTTGATGGCGACGAAATGGATGATCCAAATGCACTGATCCTCTACATCTCGAAGACAGTACTCCGTACTGCGACTCACAATGTCATGAGATGCACCCGCGTTGAAGCATTTGCTCTTCATGAGTCACTTACTCACCCACCCAACTGCCATACGACCAGTACGCTGATGAAAGTTGTTTTTATTTTTTCTGGCGATGGATCCCGATGATCATGTTACACGAGAGGGATGCTGAAGCGGAGGATTAGAACATACGCGGAGTATGTTTCAAAGTGGGTTATAGTCAATGGCATCACGTTCTTGCCATCGGTACTGTACCAGCGAGGACCGTCGACAGGGAGAAGGGACTTCAATGTCACAAGTAGGCGCCCTTTGGACCTGGAATAAGCCATCTTCCGAACAAGTAGCTAGTACGGGGTACAGCAGTGAGGAAGTGACATGCAAAGCACAATAGTCCTATTATCGTAATACTTCTGAGGAAGCGGAGAACACAAGGCAGCAGCAAAGAATGTAATATGGTCAGGATAGAACATCTAGGTAAAGATGTGTCCTCCAAGGATAAGCTGGCGTCGCCCGATGCGAATACTCCATACAAGGGCCACTTGGGCAATGCAAAAAAAGAGGTTGCCACACAAATTTGTACCTAGCTTTTGTTCGAGCCCCACTAGCAGTGAAAAGGCGAAATAGGAAATCAACAAAAAAAGATTTCACATTCCGAACCGGCTGAGTTGTTGTTAGACTTGATTTCCATCTCAGAAGGTGTTGAAGGTACTCACGGAATCGAACCCCGGGCGTGTCGGCGCCTTCATTACCAGAATGAGAGCGACAAATGTTACCTGAGATGTCAGGTTAGTGATCGGTGCCTCAGAAGGCTTTAACTAGACTAACCTCTACACCTAAGCAATTGTTAGATTCTGGTTGTTGAACACGAGGTTGAGAACCTTGACTCACCAGTTCGGATCACTGATTGTTGGAGAAGATTGAGTATGCAAAAAATATGAAGCAATTATTTTCGTCGCATCCGATAGGCCTAATCCCATCTTCGGATTAGCGGCCTATGAGGAGTCTCACAACACTCACGTCCTGCCTGGGTCGCGTGGGTCGCGCATGTCGCGTCACATCATTACTTTCCGCATGTCGGCACTCACGTTCGACTCCTTGGTTGACGACTTCGAAGGCCTCTCAAAAACTCCAGCTTTGATCAAGCAGATAAGTGCTTTCAACATCACAGGGATGAATCCGTTACCCGCACGTCACTCAGCCAAGTCCTATCGCACGCAGCGACCAACGGAATCGGCTCCGGACATGACTTCTCAGAGATGCAACCCGTCCCCATACCGGGCTTTTTGCTAGGAGCAATGCCTACGGAGTATAGGTATGCAGAAATCAGAACTGACCACTGTGGTATATAGCTGTGTTATATGCGGACATGCCTAGCGTGTGGCTCTCATCCCGCATGGTAGGATAGAGAGAAAACCCATCCCTCACCACATCGCATCTCATCGTCCATGTTCGCGATTGAACTCATCTATCACTTCCTTTGTCGTCTTGATGATCCCAAGGCAGCCGGGGGAGTCTGAATGGCAGCATATGGAAATCGGATAGTCCTTCACAGGCAGCTGGACGGTACTGCCGTCCGTGGCGGTGACGGACTGAGAGTTGAGCTGCTGGCTGACATGTTTCCTCACGTCTTCCAGGTCCCACGGCTTCTTCTTCCTATCGATCACCAGCATGCCGTCGTTGGAGTATTTGACGTCGCCGTACATCTCTGCCCAGAACGGGATACCCAGGTCGTTGGCCGCCTTTTCCATGTTCGTCCCTGCCAGACCAAAGACGGGAGTGCCTTTCGGGATGCCCTCCATCACAGCCTTTGCGACTTCGTAATCCCGGCACATCATGCCGTAGAGAACACCGTGCGGTTTAACGTGATGGAGGGGCACGCCTTCTTTGTCGAGGAAGCCTTTCAAGGCTCCGACTTGGTAGACCGTCATGGCAGTCAGCTCTTCCGGGGACATTTTAATTTCGCGACGCCCGAAGCCTTAGACAACAACTGCGGCGTTAGAGCAATGCCGGGATCACTTTGTCAGCCAGCCAACAAAACATACCTTGTATGTCCGGTAGCCCTGGATGTGCCCCGACCTTGATGTTATGCTTCTTGCAGTTCCGCACGGTGTCCTGCATTATCAGGGGATCACCTGCGTGAAAGCCGCAAGCAACATTGGCATGGTCGATGAGCGGTAGGAGTTCCAGATCAGGGCCACAGACCTTTAAAGCCCCGTCAGCCTGTACGAGCACCATGGATCTATGTTGACGGGACGACGACGACGACCTCGAAAACGGTATCGTCTTGGAGAACTCACATAGTTTCCGTACTATCATCTGGTCAGATATACGGCTTCAGCCAGTCACAACATATGGATCACTTACAGCCTCTCCCAAATCTACATTGAGCAGAGCTTTGTGTTTGATTGGCGGGGGTGCCATCTTATGTTTCGGTGTCGAGGTATGTATGGAGTACAGCGTTGTGTGTACGGCTAAACCTACCAGCCAGTTGATGCGCGCTTCAAGGCAGGTTCAGTACTAAAAGCCAACTGCTTGATAACACAGGACGCTTCCTTTTTTCTTTCTCACGCAATAGGCCTGCCCTCGGGCCACAGGAGATGCCCCGTATATCAAAGGATGAAAGCACCCGCGCTATACGTCACTGTGATAGCGGAGAAGAACGTGTCGAGCTGAGTGGAGTGATCCTCCCCGCTCCTCGTCCATGCAGGACGCTATGCATTGGGGAAACCCTGCAATCATGTCCAATGACGGCAGATGGCTTGACTGATAGCAAGGTTCGCCAGGGAACCGAATTGATAATGCCAATGATCCTTCCAACTTCCAGCCGGTCGACCTGCTCGTCAGCGGCCGTCCGTGCCAAAGCTGTTCACCTCATCTACCCACCTCACCACCTTACCACCGGCCCAGGATGCAGAAACTGAAGACCCTGCTGGTTGCAAATCGAGGAGAGATCGCAGTTCGAATATGCAAGACGGCTCGAAAGCTGGGCATCAAGACCGTCTCTATCTACACTGGAGCTGATGCCGCGTCGGCCCACGTTGGCGCAGCAGATGAGGCGGTCCTGCTCTCGGGCCCGGACTCCAAAGGCTACATCGATGGCGAGCAGATTGTTGGGATAGCCAAGTCGAAGGGAGCAGACGCTGTAATTCCAGGCTATGGGTTCCTTTCCGAGAACACAGATTTCGCGCGACACGTCTCAGAGGCGGGAATGGTCTTCGTGGGGCCGAGTCCGAAATGTATCGACGACTTCGGGATTAAGCACACAGCCCGCGAGCTGGCCGCGAAGGCGGACGTCCCAATCGTGCCGGGCACGAAAGGACTAGTTCAGTCGGAGGATGAGGCCGTTGAGGAAGCGAAGAAATTGGGATTTCCGGTAAGGAACCTCCAGGCCAGTTGGTTTCTTCACCCTTCGTGGAGGAGATGGAGAGACCAAGAGTTCTAACACAGCATTCAGGTCATGTTGAAGGCAACGGCAGGAGGGGGTGGGATGGGTCTTTTGACGTGCAACGACGAGAGCGAAGTCAGACAATCATTCAAAACAGTACAGTCTCGTGGCGAAACGCTATTCAAGAACTCTGGCCTTTTCATTGAGAAATTTTATCCCTCGTCTCATCACATCGAGGTACAAGTCTTTGGCAATGGCTTGGGCCAGGCGATCCATTTCGGCGAGCGCGAATGCTCTATCCAGCGGCGGCACCAGAAAGTCGTGGAAGAATGCCCGAGTCCCTTCGTCGTCAAACATCCCGAGCTGCGCGGAAAGCTGGGAGCCGCGGCTGTCCGGCTGGCCGAGTCCATCAGATACGGCTCCGCGGGAACTATAGAATACCTTGTCGACGACGAGTCGGGGGATTTCTTCTTCTTGGAGATGAACACGCGGTTGCAGGTTGAGCACGGCATCACGGAGCTGTGCTACGGCGTCGACCTGGTGGAGCTGATGTTGAAGCAAGCCGACGCCCAGCTTTCAGGAACAGGGGGGCTCGATGCCGAGTACCTACGGAACTTACAGCCCAAGAGTCCATCGGGCGCGGCGATCGAAGTGCGGGTATATGCCGAAAACCCGGCCAAAGAATACGCACCCTCGCCGGGCACGTTGCAGCACGTCTCATGGAAGGAAGTGCCTGGCTGTCGCATCGACGGGTGGATCCACACCGGCACCAAAGTGACCTCGTTCTATGACCCTCTGCTAGCAAAGGTCATGGTGCATGCTTCGGAGAGAGCTGAAGCCATCAGCTTGATGGCCGAAATGCTGGACGGGTCGAAGATCTTCGGACCACCCACGAACATGGACTTCCTCGCAAGCATCCTTCAAGACGAGACCTTCAAGTCCGGCAGGACAATGACCAAGTTCCTAGATTCCTTCAAGTATCAGCCCGCTGCGATAGACATCCTCCAAGGCGGGGCGTACACTCTGGTGGAGGATTGGCCTGGGCGCCCGACCATTGGGAAAGGGTTCTCCCATTCGGGACCCATGGATCCGCTTGCGTTCCGGATCGCGAACGCTCTGGTGGGAAACCCTCCGGGCAAGGAAGGCATGGAGATCACCTTGAGCGGACCAGATCTGAAGTTCCTGGGCGCGGCGATTATTGCTGTCTGCGGAGCCCCCATGGAAGTCAAACTCGATGGCAAGGATGTGCCCATGTGGACGCGCTTGGAGATCGAAGCTGGCCAGCGACTGACAATTGGCAAGACAACAGGAGGGGGCTGCAGGTCGTATCTCGCAATTTACGGAGGATTGCCCAGTATCGCGACGTGGTTTGGGTCGAAATCGACGGCCCCCATGACCGGCGTGGGCGGCTATCAAGGCAGGGCCCTCGCTGCCGGCGACCTGCTGGCCATCACGAAAGACCTCCCCAAGATCAGCGGCGAGTTGAAGCTGCCTGACACTTTGATCCCATCATACCCCACAGAATGGGACCTGTTTGCCATGCCGGGCCCCTACGATGAGGGTTTCATCACCTCTGAATCCATCGAGGAGTTCTACTCCACGACCTGGACGATCTCGCACAATGCCGCTCGAGGGGGCATCCGGCTCATCGGTTCTAAACCTAAGTGGGCGAGGCCCGACGGCGGCGAAGGCGGCGCTCGTGAGTTTCCTCTCCACCAAAACACTGTGTCATGCCAGAATGTTACTGTTTTCCATCTTCTTCGGTCCATGCTGACAGATGCCCGCAGATCCTAGCAACGTGATCGAGTACGGCTACCCGGTGGGAACGGTGAATTGGACAGGGGACGACCCGTGCCTGTTCCCCATCGATGCTCCTGACTTTGGTGGCTTCGTCTCGGCGACCACAATCATCAAAGCCGACTACTGGCGCTTGGGGCAGATGAAAGCCGGTAATAAGCTGAGGTTCCAGCGAGTATCCTACCAAGACGCCATGGCCAAGCGAAAAGAGGTTGAAAGCTTCCTCGGCAGCGTCCACGAATGCTGTAATGGCAAAGCGAAGTTCGAGGACGTAGCTCCCTTGAAGTATGACAACTTCCCCAGCTCAGTGGACAACAAGGGCTGGGAGCCTGCGATCATCCACCAAATCCAAGAAGATTCGGGCAAGCACCAACCGCTCGTCTCGTACAGACAGGGTGCCGACGACTTTATTCTGATCGACTATGGCCACGGCTCATTCGATCTGAACTATCGATGTCGTGCAGTGGCACTATACCGCAAGCTTCGCGAGTCGACTGGAGAGATCTCGTTCTCTAACGGAGCGCTCCATACCGGCATGGCGTGCGGCAACTCCCTCATGCTCTATTACGATTCCACAAAAGTGGCCCGGCAGACCATGATGGATTATCTGCTGAAGCTGGAGACCGAACTGGGCGACCTGAGTGAAGCCAAGTTTCCGAGCCGGAAGTACAAACTCCCCATTACCTTCGAGAGCAAGAGACAGAAGGAGAGCTTGCAGAGATATATGGAGACACAGCGACCGTACGCCTCCTATCTGCCGGACCCTATGGAGTTTGTGGCCAAGAATAATGCCTTTTCCATGCAACAGGTAGGCCATAAGCTATGATTTTTGAGTCTGAACGAAAGTCGCTAACGCATGCTAGCTCCGTGACATCTACACCAAGTCGTCGCTGATGGTGGTTGCCGTGGGCTTCTTCGTCGCTCTGCCCATCGCTCTGCCAATTGATCCTCGGCAGCGGATCCAATGTCCGAAGATGAATCCATCGCGCGTCCACACCCCAGAGGGCCAAGTCGGGTGGGGAGGCTCCTGTATGGCGTTGTACAACGTCGAATCCCCTGGCGGGTACATGAACACGGGGCTCTCCATCCCGGGGGCCGACATCCTTGGGTTTAAGAAGGGGTATAATTCCGAGAGGCCGTGGCTGTTCGAGGACTTCGACCAGATCACCTTCTACGAGGTCACGGAAGACGAATACGAAGCCATGATGGCCGTCTTCCGGAGTGGCCGATACGAGTATCAGTACGAGGACACCGAGTTTGACATGAAGGAACATAACAAGCTGCTGAGGGACACGAAGGACGAGGTCGAGGAGATCCGCGCCAAGCAGCGCAAGGCGCAGGCCGAGATGGACAAGCTCGAGAAGGAACTCCTCGAGAAATGGAACAAAGAGAAGGAAGCCGGGAAAATCAGCATGGATACTGTGGAAGAGTTGATGCACGGTCTGTCCTATTCCCATCCTACTCCCTCCGTCAACCGCGCACGCGCCTCAAGAGCTGACTTTTTGCCAGATCCGGACATCATTGCGGTGGAAGCCCCCTTGAATGCGAACGTATGGAAAGTGGAAGTCAAGGAAGGCGACGCCGTGAAACACGAGCAGGTGGTTTCCATCTTGGAAGCCATGAAGTTGGAGATCCCCGTCAAGGCCGAACAGAGTATGGAAGGCGCAACGGTGGAGAAACTTCTCGTCAAGCCGAATGATGTGGTGTCGGCCGGGAAGCCGCTCATGCTTCTCCGCCGGTCTGCGACAAAGGCATGAATGGCAGTTCATGCTGGGCAACAGGTCGGCCTGGGGTACGTTGTGCCCCACGCCCCCGGCCATTGGGTATCCTATTTGGTGCAGTGCAAATGTTGGAATTCCGCTCCCAAAACCTGGTGTCATACTCCAAGCTTGTCATACTTCCACAGTTTCATGAATTCGTCAACCACGGCACGGCTCTCAATCAGGATCCCGAGCTCTTGGCTCGTTTTCCAGCTCGCGGCATCCATGTTTCCACTCCCTAGCAAGATCGTCTCCCCGTCAATTATCGTCACCTTTGCGTGCAGCTTGACGGGGACTGTGTCTCGGTATTGCTCGATCTCGCGCAAGACCGGGTGTCGCGCACCTGGACCGCCGTCGCCGTCAAAGTACGACACTTCCAGATGATCGGCCCTTTCTGTTTCTTCTGCTGCCCGTCTTCTGAGCCTCTGGATGCATGTCGGAGTGGTCGTGCCGGCAGTGACCAGCTGCTCCATCGTCATGAGCGTCCGGTTTGTCCAAATGCGTACGCTGACGCCACGCGCGAGAGCTTGCAGTAGGACTTCGACAACGGTCGGCTCCGTCAGATTCGGAGTGAGCAAAGTGATGCTGGACCTTGCTGTGGTCAGCAAATAGTATGTGGTCCGCAGGAGTGGTGTCGGGGAGAAAGCCGGCACGGTCGTCGAATCTGGGAGGCAAGGGCAGTAATCGATGAGGGCCTGCGGGTGTAGGTGATTTGGGAGCAAAGACGGGGTATGAGGCGACGGCAAGAGGGTAGTCGGTGCCGATATGTCGAGGTCCGGAGACGAGTCACTACCATCACGGCCGCCAGAACCAGTAGCGGCGGCGGCGGCGGCGGCGGCAGTAGTAGTAGTAGTAGCGTCGTGCGCGCCATCTTCTCCGAGACGTTCAAAGGCAAGTACTGCTAACGACCGATCGTTGTCCCAAAACTGGCCGTGAAACGACAACAAGTGCTCTACCACGGGACCGCTGCACGAGACAGCCACCTCGAACCACCTCTCCCACGAGACATTGCAGGACGGGAAGATGGCCAACTTCCGGTCCACCACGACATACTTGGAGTGTATGATGCCGAAGGGCCAGAAAAACTTGCGGCTCACCCGCAGGTCGAGCCCCTTGAGCTCTTCTGGCCGGGGCAGACCGATCTTCTTCCACGACGAAGATGGATAATGCTGGCCCTCCTTGGGCGTCGGAAGGAGCATATTCCGCGCGAGGGACGATGAAGAAAAACAGATCCGGACTGAGATCTTCGCGGAGCGAGATAGGGCCTTTTCCGACAAATGCACAAGTGCTTCGTTGATTAGGTCTCGCGTCGCCGACGCCGCCCAGAAGCAAGTCATGAGGATGGCCTCTCGTTCTGCGCTCTTGATCGCGGGGATGATTGTCGATTTGTATATGCTGTACCCGGTCCCGGTTGTCAAGGATCTGGTTGTGCTGGTGCGACGGCGACCTCCCGAGGCTTCCTGGACGTAGTCGGGGTCAAACTCGGATGCCATATGCAAGAGTGGCTGTGATGGTTCCTGCATATTTAGACCACAACTCTGTAAACAGCCTGCTTTACAAGTGGAGTCGCCCTTCGTCGGCATACAATGACTGAGCGGAGCTCTGGCATGAAACTCAAGGACTCATCCTGCCCGTTGCGGAGCCCGCGAGAAGCTAGCTGAGTAGCCTCAACGAAAGCGGCAATTCTTCTACGTAGCCCTTTCACAGCGAAAATGGAGAGGCGAGAAGGGCACCGGCGTTGTTCACGCCCAACTCAAGAGGGAGAAAGAAACGCGCAACTGACTGAACGGGCCGGATGAGAGACTAACTAGACTTGGTCTAGTCTGTCATTGGCAATATTGGTTACGAGCGATTGTTAGGGGGCGTCCTGCGTACAAGGTACAATACCAGAACGTGAATTTCCAGTGGATGCCTTGACGAGAGAGCTGGTAAGCAGATCATTGAGAAGACCACTTCTCGGATCAGACATAAAAAGCTCTTGCTTCACTGGATGCACCACCATATGCTGTCCGTTGATCTGGTCCGAGCTTGCTGACCTCCGAATCAGTCCGAGGTGATTTGGGAGAGCAGGTGACCGAGATTGAGCTCTGCCTCGCCAGGCTGCTGCAATCCTGCCGCAAAAAGGTTCCTGACCCGCCGCTGAGTCTCTGGTGTCTGGGCGCATCGGCCAAACAGCTGCTGCGACTCGTGCACATCAGAAACGTTCGCCGTCCCCACACGCTGATTGACAAATCTCTTCACATGGACTAGAGGGAACTTGTTGAATCCAGCAATGCGACGAGCGAAGTCGTCGACGAACTGGTCGAGCTCAGCATCCGGAATCGCGCGGTTGACGTAGCCATACAGCTCTGCTGTGGGACCGTCAAAGTCGGCGCTTCCCAGCAGGATCTCCAGAGCGCGAGACCGACCACATAAGCGTGGTAGCCACTCCAAACCCCCACCGCCAGGCGCAACTCCAGCCCCAACTTCGGGTTGACTCAGTATGGCTTTCTCGCGGCTAGCAAAGCGCATATCGCAGGCAAGGACGAATTCACTGCCGTGGCCACGGACTCGTCCACGGATTGATGCGATGCTGACGACGCCCACGTTGTTCAGCCGGTGGACAAAGTTTGGCCAGTCGCCCAGGACTGGAGCGTAGCCCGGGATATGGTAGGGTTCGGCATCTCCCTTTGGCCACATCATGTCATAGTGGGCACAGAAATATTCTGGGACGTCGCTATCGAAGACGACGACGCGCACTTCTTCGTCTTTCTCGAGGTCGTCCAGCAACAGACGGAGGCCGGCATAGAGTTCGGGTCCGAACAGGTTCAGCGGTGGGTTGCAGAGCGTAGCGCGCCAGTACGCGGGGTTGATCTTAGTGACTCGAAGGGCGTGGTTGGCGGTCATATCGATTGGCGTTTGAGCTTCACTTTCGTCGAGGACTGGGAAGTGTCGTTTCCCTTTGCTCGCACGGGCCGATAGAGTAAGACCCCTGCTTTAAGTACTTTTCGCGCTTGGGTTGTGCTCTTTGTTTCAGTCCGGTAAGAATTTCTAGGACCTAAAACCAGTCTGATACCACGGTAAGCCTGACTGTGTGGAGCCTTGCAAGCATAGGTTGTTGGTCTTTCGGGTTTCGAACGCGCTCGATCAGGCTTCTGTTGGACGCATTTCCAAGTGAGGTCGCTGCCAAGTGTCGGCCAGCCTCCGCCGCTTGATCAAGTGAGTGATGATAGTCTCACATGAATCGCCGGGAGCTCCATGACCCTTCGCTTTTGCCGTAAGAGAGCTGGCAAGCCTGTGCCGACATGGAGTTCCTTTCCAGGAGCAAACCCATACTGTGGACGTAGCAATTCAAACCGATCCAGAAAGGGTTAGTAAGCAGTCATCGCCTTGCATATGACTATGCCTATAGTTTACGGTGAGCATTGGAGGCACCACCCATTTTCTCTGCACGAGGTATGGGAGACCCAGACAGCTCTTACCGCGCTCTTACCGTCGATTGTCAATTTGTCGCTTGCAAAAGGATTAAAACTCCGATGTGCCTAGCGACATGAGAGAGTTGCCATACCAGCAAACATGCCAAGCCGAGAGCTTTTTCACTTCTACTTTGAATTCTGTGCCAGTGCACAGAAGCCGAACGCCAAACATGCATGTTGAGGTGTTCAAGATTCCTGGAAGGAACTGCGGTGAAGGCTACGGTAGACATTTCTTGGTCAGTTAAAGACAAGTCTATTCGATGTGAGATAATACACGTGTTCTTGAGCCTCCGAAACGGAGTTCACCTTGGCCAGCCGAGTCCTTCGCCTCTATCAGCCCACAAGCGTCTCTAATGCTACAAATCTCGTCTTTCTCGTAAAGACCTGTTCTAAACGAACAAAGTCTTCCATGTCGCCGCTAACAATGCAAGAAGGACCCGAGTGTACCAGCATGACGGTTCCAGAAATGCCCAAACGTCGAAAGGTGAAACAACCGCTAACCAGCATAGATGCGATACAGTGGAGATGGCAGAAGTGGGGGTCCAGAGTAGAGAGGTAGGAGGTCAATCACGATTTCCAGCAAAGCCTTCACAAAGGTTGTCTAAAACCCCATGAACATCTCATCGAGATCTTCGACGTCGATCTGTTCAGGGCTCATCATACTCCAAGAGGCGACTCCCATCTCGATGTCGTCGAGATCAAGGGACAAGTTTACCTTGGCCCCGCTGACATGATGATCGGGTTTGGCATGAATCATCGGGCTACTTGCCAGCACCTTCTGCTCCGGGATGTGAAGAGCTTGGTGAGACTGACCAAAGAGGGCCAAGCCGAGCTCACGGTCACGTTTTTGGCGCTGCTCTGGGGTTTCTTCCGAAACTTCGGCGCCCGGTGGCTTCTCATTCACTTCTATCGAGGCTTGGACAGTCGGATTGTGCAGGCTCATGCCACGAGCACGAACAGCAGTGGCGGTCTCTGTGAAGCCCCTCTCGTCCTCCTCCAGCGGTGGGCTTGGTGCCCGATTGGACTTGCGACGAACATCAGGGGTGCCATCCGGGTTCAGACTGCTTCGGGCACTAAAGTGTTCTCCAGGCGTTGGCAGCTCCATAGGGTCATCATGGTCCAGGTCGGGGGAATATAGCTCGACTTCCGGGCTGGGAGACAGTCGAGCTCGATCTCGCCGGTCAATGTCCAATTCATCATCGCCTTGGCTGTGATCCGAGACACTAGGGGTGATGTCCTTGATGGATAGAAGGGGCGGTGGTAGGATGTCGTCTGAAGATGAGGGCAAGGGCATTCGCGGTTGAGTGGTGAGGAAGAAGAAGACTTTCCGGGGGTGTACCGGTATCAGCTCCTTGGCCAGCGGGCAAGGTGACAACGCAGTCCATGGTCGCTTGAGGTAGAGACTGAGGCGGGACGACAGTAATGCAGCTGGATTGGCAGAGCTGTGACAAACAGGTTAGTACGGTGGCCTTCCAGGCGCTTGGTTTCGGAGAACTTACTGGGCAATGCTAGCGTTGGTCGAAGCCAATATTGTAGCAAGGTCTCTAATGAGGTGTGGTCTATTCCCTGTCTTTTCCAGCTGCTCAATCACAGCGATGACAATGTCGTCGTTGATCCCATCCGTGTCAACTTTCCGGCCTGGCGCACCGAGCTTTGGAGACGCGGGAGGGGTGTATCCGGCTGCGGCTCTGGACACTATATTTGCGGTCGGATGGTCGATCGATGGCGAGCCAGCTTTGGAGCGTGGCGAGGAGACGGGTGACAGAGGTTCATCGCCGTCATGAGAGCGCTTTAGCTTCTTCGTTGGGGGTGAGGGAGAAGTAGAGGGCTCGGCAGTTGGTGTGGGAGTTTTGAGAGATGGGCGGTGTGCGCGAGAGCCGTTAGGCAGATGGATGCCCAGCGAAGGCAAGGAGAGCGATTTCCGACGTGTGTTGTAAGGCATGGTGGAATGCTGTCATGTGTCGCGCCCAAAAGGAGGGAAGGTCGTCGTCGAGATGCTGTATAACGGCAGGAGTTCACGACAGCGGATAAGAGGGTGAATGGGAATACTTGTGTACAACAAGCGAACGGAGGTTTGTAACCTGGCAGAATCCCCAGGTAGGGAATATCGTTTTTGGGATGGTGGAATAGTTGAATGGCGGAATGATGATTCAGGCTGCGGCGACACCAGTCGAAGGATGGACTAGTGCTGGGTAGTGCTGGACAAGGGAGGGCGAAAGATGTGACGGACGGGCAGTGTTTAGACAGCCGGGTCCATGAAGCCCGCAGCAGCGATTGGAGGATCAAGGCAGCTGGAATGCGTGGCTGCAATGCAAGGTGCCGGATCGTGGAGCAATGAGAACTCTCGGGATGGAGCAGGGATCAGCTTCACTGGCTGCGTCCTCGCCTCCTTGCGTCCAGAGATCTTTCGCCAACCGGTTGACTGGGTGTTGGGCAAACAGCGGTAAGCAATGCAGACGGCACGGTTGGTAGATCACAGGCAGAGAATGTGATCTGTTCCCTTCGGTTTGGGAATCTTGATAGCGATTTGAGATGGCTGCGCAGAAGGTCGAAAGATGCGGTGATGGTAGCCTGATGCGAGGCGAGTTTCAGGGTCCGAACTATTTGGCCGGAGTTGGGTCGTGTGAGCAGGTGGTTCAGGTCAAGACGCTCAGGGATACACTTCGCCTCGGTCGACTTCGCGACTATTACGAAGACTCGAGGTCAAGAGAGGAAGCTCAAGAAAAGCAGTGAAGCAAAAGTGAAGCTGAGGAGAAAGAGCTGAGAGCAGGTGTCAAAGACGAGATTACAGTGGTTAGCAGCTTAACAAAAAAAAATCTCGTGGGCGCCGTAATGGATACAGCACCTAAGGGTCCTAAATCCTACCTGGAAAATGGCGCTCGCGATGCCTGGAGGCGCTTGTCCGCACAATTGGGTTTGATGGGTCCCCGAGCCTGCTTCCCTTGCACTTAGGTGCCTGGGAAGAGATCCGAGGAGCCCACTGGGCGCAAGCTCGACCAGTCGCCAAACCGGGATCTGGGTCATTCTTTTAGCCACTGCCTGTCCACTCGGGCCCGGCTAGCATGAGTGAGGCAAAGCAGAACGCTTGATCTGCCTCTTTCCGATCTAAAGCCTGATCGGTGGCTTCGCGGATGCACTTGCCAGACTTTTTTCACAGACAACTGCCTGACGCCAGTCACTTGTCAAAAGTCTCCCAATCCGTCGCGTTTGAAACCTCCACCTGTTACGTCGTGGTTGTCGCTCATATCCATATTGGCTTCGGAACCGTCTGCCAGTTACCCTCCAACAAGGTGATGAGACATTCACTGTCATTCTAACAATTCAACCATCGCCGATTCTGCGAAAGGTACAGGTACCGAAGCAAGCGCCTGCTTCATTCAGCACAGCATCTCGCGCCATCAAACTACTAGAACCTATATGGTGTGATATTCGCTACCTCAAGAAATCAATAAACCGGTTCCGTTTGCGAGCCGACGAGCAAATTTAGGTCGCTGCCCGAGGCCGGTCCGCTCTGTGCTCCCCATCTGCCCTTTCAGGCGATACATGGTATCGATACTTGTCCAACCTCGTACTCGCGAACTGCATGATGACTGACACGTTTCTTCTATCTCACCACATACTCACCTCACTAATCGGTCCGAGACTATCGGACGACACCCACCAGTTGTAATAGCAGTGGTTCACAAAAGCCAAGACTCGTACCGCACCAGGAGTAAGCGCTTGTGATTTGGATGGTGGTGTGGAAGAATGTCACAATGAAGGCATCCTGGCATGACTGGAATCGACCACCCGACAACATGTGAGGCACCGTTTTCACATCGCACGGGACGAGCATGTCACACCGGACGCGCCTGGATGCGCTTGATGCAAGTTTGCTGCAGGCTTCAGGGGTTTGGCAGACCATGACTCAAGCTTGCCACCAATCAAAGGGCCTCTGCCCCTCCATTTGCGTCAACATAAATTTTTTATTTTTCCCGCCCACAAACGAGGTTCCAGGCAAAAATAATCCAGTCCCACCGAAGGCCACTTAACTTGACCCCTTACACGACTCGACGTACATGCACTGGCGCCACGTCGAGGCACACCTCATACGTCGATTGGTTTTCCAGCGTTGCTGAGAATATGCGAGCTGCACACGCGAGCTTGTTGCTCTAGGCGACGTTGATGATGCCCGCCCTCCTGATGCGGAAGTTGTTCAAAGAGACGCGACCTGAGGGGTGCATTTCTGGTGATTACGGCACGGACTCCTTTCCTATCCTCGACGCTATGCGCCAGCACAGAACGCGCAGAGTTGCTTCGTTGGCCGCGAGCCGTTCCCCTCGTAATAGCCTCCTCTTCTCGATTTAACCTCACCATTGACGTAGACCCGGAACGTCAGCAACAAAGGAACGGAAAAAATTTAGACTTTGCGCGGCCGCTTCCTCCACTTACCGGCTGGTCCATCCGCATTACTCCGCCGCCCACTCGCAATCGAACGATATTCTTATCTTCACGTGGAAAGAATTACACAGATTGGGGCCGATGGTCCCGGAGAACGTTGTTTGGAATATTGGAGCAAGGAGTCGAGACTTCCACAACGAGGGCTTCGATCTGACATATGCAGCCTTGGAGCGAGACTTCAACCACAGGTTGGCCAAGCTTGGTTTTGCTTGCAGCTGGCAGTGTCAGTCGTGATAGCAGCAATCTTCCACCCGGCCGTTCAGCTTTTGGCTTTGAAAAAGAAGCATCCGGAGTCTTAAGCCTCCACATCAATGGTGAACTAAAGGAAGATCACGTCAACACAGGATTATGCTTGACTTCACCTGAGATACCGTCCGCTGTGCGCGTTGAGACCGGTCCAGTGATCAACGACATGGGCGTCGGCTACGCGCAGACTCACAGGTCATGGTTCGGAATAACATGTTGACACATGTATCTTGATGCTCAGCTACCAGAGTATCCATGGAAACAACCACAACCCCACAGCTTCGAGATAGCTTCATGCACCCACGGATAGTGTGCATGCGTTTCACCCGCACTGTTCGCATCTCCGCCAATCCAGCATGAACGTTCCCTGCAGCGAAACCGAACGATGATGCAATAATCTCTTTGCGGAAGAGTAGATACGTGCGGAAGCGAGCTCTCAACAGCTCCAACTTCCTCCAGCTTTCATGGATTTCCGGACACCCAAGCATGTTGCAGCATCTCACGTCCGGACCATTAATCCGGATCTGCAAACGTGCCGGTCTGCGGCTATATGCTCGCGTGGTGTCTCGCATGAACACCGGTCAGATTCTCGCGGCAATTGAAAGGTTACATCATTGTGTCTTCAACATTTCTATTCTCAACCGATCGCCTCGTTTCAGGATTACGAAGATTTCGAGGCCAAACATCCCACGGTTCGCTCTGGCCAGTGAATGAGCTGTATGGCCTGACGAAGCGCTTCTTCCATCTCGGAATGGCTCGTGTTCTACACAGTACACATTGCAATGCGAGCAAAACTTTCCCAGTTGGGTTAATGCAGATCGCGGGTTCGAGCGTATTTCAGGTGCCGGTGCCGAATGTCAACGCAACCCCGGATTCACAACTGCCAGGTCATTACTTCATGCGCCCGACCAAACTCCGAGACAGGCCGTACTTGTACAAGCAGTTGTTCTTGACCGACCAGATTGCCGCCGAGCTGGAGGCATGGAAAACTTTGGCGAGCCTGCTCTCTGTGCAATATGGCCGCGCTGCTGGCCTCATCAGGTAGGTGCCAGGCTATGGCCAATGAGGTAAGTCACTATCGACTGAAATCGGGGGAAAGACCTCTTGGGACAAGCACACCATCGAGCTACCCCTTCGGACCTCAGCCTCGTTTGGTCCAAATGCTACAATATCTGTCGTCAAATTTGTGGCTACCTGGTATGGTGTTGTTCACCGCGCCCGTCTCAGAGGTCCATCTGTTCATGCAAATCCCTCGTATGGTTGCTCAACTTCTCCCGAACCATCCCCTCCAGCCCTTGATCTTTATACCATCACCTAGATTGACAGCAGACTCTTCCACATCAGGTATACTCTCCTTTTCAGCCTTGCGTCTCGGGGCAGGCCTCAAAACGTACTCGTAGGTCGTTCCAAAATGATACCTCCTCTTCCGCTCCACGATCAGCCCACTGTCCTTTACCACTTGCTCGATGTCCTTGTTCCACCAGCATCCGTAATGATCAGCGTGCATCTTTGCGCCGTTATCAAGGATTCGGTTCACGAAGTCAAAGTTCGACCGACCGTGTTCGAGCAGGAGAATCTTGCCTCCCAGGTCTCCTCCTGCCTCAGCGGCGAGCGCGTCTGCCTGCTCTTGCTCTGGCTCGAGAGCACCGTAATCTCGAGCTTCCTTGAGCTCTTCAAGACGTTCCCGGGCTTCTTTCTCTACGACTTCCACGTCCAACCCCGTACTTTTTTCTCCCGGCTGTCTGCACAGCTCGCCCAGCCTCTTCAAAAAGGCCACCGGATTCGTTTCACTGCAGATTCCCATCGTCTGCACAATGGTATCAAATCCACCCTCCGGCCTCTTAATCACCCGCTTATCACTCGCATCACCAACCACAAACTGCACGGGCCCCTTGAACTTCCTCCTCTCATCGCCAATCTTGTCCTGCAACTCGTCAAACTTCTTCCTCGCCTGATACAGCATGATCTCACTCAGATCGTTGACCACCAGACTCTTGACCTTGTTTTCCCCCCTCGCGAGCACCGGGTCCAGCCTGTAAAGATCCATATTCCGCCCGGTCCCCGCACTCACTTCCAGCACATTCCCCCTCGCCTCGCGGCACAGATTCTCCCTTTTGCGCCGCAGCAGCATGGCCCTCTCGGACAACTCGACCTCGTCGTCGAAGTTGCGCGACAGGTCCATCCACCGCGAACTTACGTCCGCGTTCTGCGGCAGTTCCACGTTGTCGTATTCCGCCAGCGCGCGTGTATAGGACATGTACGTGTACATGATGTAGGTGGAGAGAGCGAAGCCAAAGAGGCAGCACCCCCACAAGTAGGTGGTCGAGGACATGTGGATGCGCCGGCGGGCGTCCCTGCTGCGCATCTCCTTGAGGGCTTCTTCCGCGGAGGCGCGTTGCTGGAGCGTTGGGCGCGGTTTGGGCTGTGATTGCAATTGCCGTTCGGAGGGCGGCAGGCCGGGCGCAGCTCGACTCGCTGTCGAGGCATATCTGCGGGGGAATGACGCCCGTGCGACGCCGGGAGATAGAGAACCGTAGGACCGGTGCGAGCGTGGCAGTACCAGCAGTTGCCGCTGAGTTAGAGATCTTGACTTGCAACGAGCAGACGCAGACGCAGATGCGCGTTTCGCAGAGATGGAAAGTGCGAGGTGCGGAATCCGCGACCGTGACAGGCACTGCATGGCGTTTTCTGCCATATTGCCGATCCGGGATCGTAAAACAAAATCAGGGACTCTTGGATGAGGTCTCCATCATCTCCGAGCCGTGTGTACAGTGTATCTGTACAGTATTTTGATTTCTAGGAGAGATGGTGAGATGGTTTACGAGTACACTCGGACTGCGAACGGTCTAACTCGCATTTTTTAGCCGACGTTAAGCCGATCTCGGAATCGGCTATTAGCGGGCGCACAGACGGGCATTGCATCTCGAATCTTCATCTGCGGAGAAGGACGTTGTCCTATCCGAGTAAAGTATCGAAACAGCCGTCTGTGTTCCTGGTAAGTGATTCGAATTGGTTTCTCCTCCTCCTCCTGAAGCAGCGCTCTCCTTTTCTTCTCGGTGTCTATGATGTCTAATAATCCCACACCACAGCACATACTCATCGTTGGAGCCGGCGTCTTCGGCCTCTCCACTGCTCTGTCATTGATCCACAACCCGACCTACGATGGCGCCCGGGTAACTATCATCGACGGCTCGCCCACTTTGCCCAATCCTTCCGGTTCATCGGTCGACGCGAACCGCATCGTCCGCACAGACTACGCGCACAAGCAGTATGCTCAACTAGCTCTGCAGGCGCAGGAGCTCTGGCGCGATGGGAGGAAAGAAGCATGGGGCGGGGAAGGACGATATCACGAGCCAGGCTTCGTGCTGACTGCAGTGGCGGATAAAGATGCGTACTTGGCAGAAGCGCTGTCCAACGTGCGCAGCCTCGCCAGGGAGGACAAGCGTGGGAGAATGGACTTGAGCAAGATCCAGGAATTACATGGAAGTGACGAAATCCGCAGGGCCACGGGATATGAGGGCGTGAGCGGCGACCACGGCTACGCAAACTTCAACTCCGGCTGGGCTGATGCTGAAGCCTGTGTCGCGTATGCTTTGAGGAGGATCACAGCCGAGGGTGGGGATCGTGTGCACATCCGTCCTAACACCCGGGTTCAAAATCTACTCGTATCGGGGACGGAGTGCAAGGGCGTGAACTTGGTTGGAGGGGAACAAATCGAGGCAGACCTGACGGTTCTGGCGGCCGGGGCGTGGACTCCCACGCTCATTGACCTTCAGGGCCGATGTCTAGCCACCGGCCAGACCATGGCTTTTCTCGACATCACCCAAGAAGAGCAAGACGCAATGGCGGCCAGACCGACTATCATCAACCAGAGCAGCGGAATGTTCATCATTCCACCGAGGAACAAGCTTTTGAAGGTCGCAAGGCACGGATACGGATATCGCAACCCGGTGAAGACCCCGAAGCAGACGCTTCGGCCCGGCATCGTGGATGGAGATGCCACTTCTGGGGACGTCGAAGTCAGCATTCCGGACGTTGGCGTCCCTATTCCCCTCGAGGCTGAGGAAGCCCTGCGAGGGGCACTCCGCGAACTTGTCCCTCACATGGCGGAACGACCGTTCGTGCGTACAAGAATATGCTGGTACTGTGACACGTGAGTTTCTCCGTCCACTCATGACCTTCTGCCTGTATGGTTTGATCTCGGGGCTGACGCATTCCCACACAGCCCAACGGGTGATTTCCTTATAACATATCATCCAGTGTACAAGCAGCTTTTCGTTGCCACCGGCGGCAGCGGTCACGGCTTCAAGTTCTTCCCCGTCATCGGCGAGAAGATCGTAGCGGCCATCGAAGGGAAAGTCGAGCCCGAGTTGGCAGAGATATGGCGGTGGAGGAGTGAAGAAGAGTTGAAGGAAGTGATCAGAAGGGAAGGGGATGGAGGAGAAGAGTTTATCACCTGCGCAGATGGGAGTCGAGGCGGACCAAAGGGAATGCTTCTAAGCGAGGAGATGAAGAGAAAGAGAAGCCCTACTCAGAGCAAGCCGGTGGTAGCAAAGATGTGAATGTCAGTAGCAGGAAGACGAAAGCCGAATTGGTCGGTAGAGATTCACTCCATGTGGATCAATAGACCAATGATTGAGAATGAATGCAGTCGCTGGAGGTGGACGTACCTTGTACATAAACCTGCCTGTCCGTCACACAGCATTCGAGTGAAGTCAAGTCACACGACGACGTGCCACCTCCATTCATTCCATCTGTCTGTTTTCCCGTCTAATAAAATCACACCTGCACATGCGAGTGGAGGTCACTGTTCCACAAACAAGTCAAAGTCACAAGTAACGGGTTTTGCGTCACGCGTCAGACAAGCCATCAGGCACAACGCGACATTCCTCATTCCTGACTCCTGAAACAATCACGTCAGGTTCCTCTAGGAGTACTCGTGCAGTACGGAGTACAGAGCCGGAAAACAAGTCATCTACACGGGCAGCACTCACTCGGGTACTCCATGCACGGATAGATCTATGATCAATCCCTTGATTGTCTCGACCTCAACCTCAACCTCTCCTACTCCTACTCCTACTCCTTCTCGGACCCTACAAGCGCGGACTGAAACCAACGGATCTCACTCATTACTCACCCGCATTATTGTACCCATCTTACCGCAGCTTACATTACAGTATGTGATGACCCTTCCTGTCTTTCCATCCTCAGCCAGACCACATTCTGACTCACACTCCAGCTTCAGCTTCCTCTCCCATGTCGCGGCCATAACCGACTGTCTTGACGTGCGCGCCCGGTCTCTCCCTCCCTCTCTCTCTCTCAGTCTGTCTCTCTATCCCCCTCTACCGTAAACAACGCGCTGCACCCATCCATCTACACACCACGGTACGTTCACTCCAACTCTAGAGGCCCTTGCTGGCTGGGCTGACAACTAGAATCCGAATCCGAGTGCGAGAAATCGGACGCGAGACAGATACAGTAGAGCTGATCTGACCGACTGACCGACCGAACGACCGGCACACTAGCATGCTGGGCGCGCTCAACCCGCGGCGGCACTGCCCCTCTTTCCAATCAATATCAAAGAAGATATTAATGGCAACCCACTATGCGTTGTCCTCGATTCACACGGAGACGGACCCTTACTGCCTTCCTTCACACTTATTCCTCCCTCTCCTTCTTCCCCCTCTCCTCTGTCCTTCTTCCTTCCCCCTCCTTCCTTCCAGGGCTTGCTCGACCCGTACAGAGAGGTTCAGAAGTCGGAAGTCGGATCTTTGATCTCTGATCTCTAGTCTCCTGCTTGAATTTGGTCCGACGAGTCGAATGTGGAGTCCCGACCAGCATGACGCCGAGTCGAGAAACGCGGCAATATTGCACATGAACGTCCTGTTACAACAGCTTCAGGCAGTCTTTATCAGGCAGGACACTCAAACCCGGGCCCGGTGGGTAAGGCAGCACGAGCCAGAAATCTTTGCAAAAATCACACAGCGGAAACAAGATTGGGTGGAAAGCACGGCAAAAAGAATACAGAGATTTGTCGGAGGGATGAACATTTCATTTCGAGCTATTGTGCAGTCGAGTGCATGGAATTGTTGCTCGGATTCAGCTCAAAGCCAGGACGAGCATCAACAGCATCGACTAGTCGAGTCAGGTGAGTTATCACCCTTCTCGTACCCTCCGTCCAGCAACTTTCCCTCATCCGCTGCTGCTTTTCTATTGGAAACAATCTGAGCACGAGGATGTGGATTATCCGTTCCTGCTTATGTTCCCCCTCGACGCAAAAAAAATACTGGTCTCAGGTGAGCAACAAAGCTCAAGAATTCGAGGTAACCCCGTCCATACCCGGGACATTTCGCCGGAAAACAGTTTTGGTGGTTGGCGTATGGCTTAGACAGCCCGACCACCGAAAAAAAGACGGTATGCGAAATCGACCAGCGCCGAATACCGCCATTGGAAGAGATGTCCGCTCTGTCGATGAGGACCCAATGTCTAATGTGGTGTAACAGGCCCAGGCACCATCGCCTTTTTGGTGCCCCGGCCCAGGGAACAAGATGAAGGACTATCGCTCAAAACGCCATGCAATGCTCGTAGATAGTCGTAACACGAGTGATAAAAGCAAGATGTTGTGTTATGGTGGCGAGCCTGGACTGCGAGATGCAGAGACAAGCGATTGGCATGCTCCGAAGAGGTGGAAGCTGTCGGAGAATTGCTTTGCTGTTGATACAGTTGCTGCGAGACTTCGCACCCGGCTGAAGTAATCACACTTTGCGGAAATCTGAAACAAGTCAGTCTCTGTCTACACATAATTGGTCGAGCAGATTTACCTGTTAGCGTAGGGTATATGTTCTCGAATGCCTGATAGATCTCCTCACGGACCTTGGCTCCAGTGAGTACAATCTTCCCGCTGACGAAGATCAACAGTACGATCTTGGGCTTGATCATTCGGTAGATAAGACCCGGGAATAGCTCAGGCTCATAAGAGCTGAAAGGATGATGCCTCGAGGCAAGACCTTCCAGCCGAATGGGGAACTTGATGTCGCACGAGCCGACGATATTCTGAATCTTGAAGTCGGTGAACTTTGCATTGAAGCCCAATTTCTGAATGATACGAGCATACTTGCGGCTCGCAAGTTTGGAATCATCTTCCGACTTGGCACCAGTGACGACCATCTTCCCAGATGCAAAGATCAGAGCAGTGGTTTTGGGATCACGGATACGCATGATGACGGCGGCGAAACGCTGGGCCAGTCAGTAAAAGGGTCTCGACAGAAGCACCAGCAAGGCGAAACTTACTTTGGGATTGTACTCAGCATTGCGTGCATGGAGTGCAATAGTCTTGAGATCGAGACGACAGTCAAGGTTGACCGTGGCGACGATGTTTCTTTGAGAATGTTAACCTCTGCTGACCTTGATAAGGACAACAAAGGGTCAATACTCACTGCAAGGTGGGCACGATACCACTCACTCCAGCGCCAGGAGTTGCACCAGGGGTTTGCGGTGCAATTTGTCCTTGAGGCTGGCCCAATTTCCCATCTGCGTATGAGCCACCATTGAGGTTTTGTCCGTCTTTCTCAGAGGAGGGCGGTGTCAAATCTCCAGCGCCGCCAGGAAATGACAGTGACGCGGGAGAGGTGAAGGCTTTGGCCTGTTGCGCAGTCGAGGGATGAGTGGTAAGAGACTCCATGATTGCAGGAGTTGAGGTTTTGGATGCGATCGCAGTGAAGCGGTTCGCAAGAGATCGTCCTTTGTCGATGACAGAGATCGATGAAGGGATGGGATGAAAGCAGTCTGGAGAGGAAGAAGTCAGGTTAGGATGAGGAAATTTTTGTTTGCAGGCGGCGGAGGGGAGGGTGAGGTCGAAAACGTCGTATCGGTGGCCGGCGCGACTTGAGGCGGCAGTGGAAGTGAGTGACACTTCACTGTTGCCGTAGGCAGGTCTCGCGTCAACTCGACGACGACGGATCGAAGGTCGTGGAACCGATCTGACGAACGAGGTAGAAGTGGAAGGATGCGATGGTATCGTACCGAGATGCGGGAGATGAACAACTCAATGTCTCCCCTACAACACAACTGCCCTACTTCCAATGGATTCACCGATGAGTCTTGTTCCTCAGATCAGATCTGATCTTGTACTTGAGCTTTGGCCTGGCCTGAGGAGTGACGACGAGGTGGGAAACAGGAGCAGAAGGAAGCAAGAGTGCGAGAGTGCGATTGCGAATTACTAATGCGCGGAAAGAGACTGTCTATTTGCGGTTCGTCCTTTCTTCGATCCTTTATTTTGCCCTTTTGAAAGAGTGGCAGGCGCGGCGCAGCTTGGATCTTGTCTCGTGACTTCCGATCTTCTTTGCGGGATGCGCCCAAAGTTATGGCGGCACGATCGTTGGGATCCGAATCGATGCCTGGGAGAGGAGATATGAGATGGGAGGGTTCGCAGGCTGGCAACGGAATTGCGCTTTGACGCCTGGCCAAGGTGAGATACGGCGGGGAAGGTAAGCCGAAGTAATACCGGAGATGTCAGGAGGAGCAGGTTGCTTGCAACCTGGGGAGCCGCCCAGCTTAAGTACAAATTGAAATGACGGCCAAAACGCCCAAATGACTCACGTGATATGCAGAAGCCAACAAACCCAGTGAATGGAAATCACGCTAAAGTGGGACCAAAGTGACACAAAAGGGACGCTAGTCCTACATCGGCGCCCATCTGCATCGCTTGCCACATTTTCCCACTTGCCCTATTCGCCACTTGCTGCACCCCTTTTCCTTGCCTGATGCCCCCAGGAGCGAGGAATGCCATTCCTAGCGCACTCATGCCCTGCCCTGCCCTGCCCCCTAAACTAAGGTCTGCATGATGCACCAAGCACCCAAACACCAAACATAATGTTTGCAGGCAAACATTCTGCCTTGTGGCTGCCCTCACCCAAGCCTGTGTTATACTGACGGGGAGCGGCAAGCTGAAAACAGAGTTTTCTCCTCGGATTCCCCGTGTTGATGGTAAGGTTTGCAGTGCAAGTGGGTAGAGCTCACCTGTCTCTGCTTGGAGGAGGGTGAGAGCAGATCAAGTGGGCGGCCGCTGGTTGGGCACTGAGCCGGAATTGCCGCCCGGACTCACTTCTTCTGTTTGCATACCAGAGCGGTTGAAAACAGGTCAGTCAGCTGCTTCCGAACAAACCTTCTTTCACTAGTTGTAGTTGGTGTTGTTGGTCATGTTCAAGATGGCAGTTCCTTTCGAGGCGAATGGGTTGGGGATACGAGGATGATGGAAAGGAGCAGAAATTTTTTTATCACGACGCGAGAAAGAAAGGAGGGTCAAGAGGGTCTGATGCAGATGTGAGTCACGGCTCCTGTGCTTTCACGCTTGGACGCGCCCCAAACAACGATCCGAAGCAAGGGTTGGCCTGCAATCCCGGCTTCTAACTTTTCACATGCCAGTGCCCGCCACAAACATCTGCCGCGCAAGCTTGCTTGGCTGCAGGCCGGCAATCCTCATCCTGGTCCACCACTTTTGTCCCGTGCAGGGATTATGACATCAGCAGAGCCAATCGTTGCGTCTGGAAACCGTGTCCTGATCCTAAAAGTCGGGCGAAAAGTCCCAAACCGGTGTCGTCCTGACCATTCACACGGCGATCTGTTTGAGCAGTGTACCTCGTAATGAACCCAGTACGAGCTGCGGAGTACGACGACTCACGAAAGCCTGCCATTTCGGGCCACAGCCTGATTCTTCTCCTCATCGATGCAGCCTTACCGCTCAGGCTACCATCCCAAGCTTTCAACGCTCTGGGCAGATAAGGGCGACTAACTAGCTCACAAATGCGCCAGACAGTGAACTCAAACGCTGAGCTGCTCGTAACCTTTTGGCCCTTCTGTGTCTGTTCTGCTATCTTTGTCGAACCTCAAGGCGGGTTATGGGTGTGGAGAGAGATACCGAGTACTCGTGGGTTTTTCACTAGAGATAGCCGAAGATGACCCCGACTATCAATCGCTATCGAGAGAAGCGACACTGTCTGGCCTGACCTGGGCCCGTCGTGTCATACCACAGACCTCCAGCTGGAATTATGGTACACAGTACTCCGTACTCGGGCTGGTTATTGAACACTGCCGCATCAGACCACCATCGACGCGAGAATCACCGATGGTCCAAATACGTGCATCATTTCCCTTGCGATATGTTTTCAGTCACACTACTACCTATTTTCGAACTACAATCCGCGTACATTCAAGCAATGATCGCAAGGATGACGCTTTCCGACCTATTTCAGTGTTTCACCCGCTCCAAAGCACTGTGCGGGAGCATGTTCACCTCCGAACTGGGAAGAATCACCAAGTGATCGTTCACTCGAGGATCGGAGTCTCCCAATCAATCCATTCCGTCTCGTCAAAAGTGAAATTGCCTTCTGTCCTGAACACGTTCGACTGAATTTGTTGTCGCAGCAGGTACTTGTCCACATACGTGGCCAGCTCTGCTCCTTGGTCGGCGACAGGAAACTGGCAGTGAGTATGGTTAGCAGCCTCGCTATAGCCGAATGCTTGTTGGGCGCCCAGAGCCCTATAGATCTCCCGCGCGACAGTCATGCACCCATAACTGCTCCAGGGCGACAACCACTCATATCCAAGGTTATCGATAACAAAGAGTCCTCGAGGAGCCACCAGGCCAGCCAGCATGTGATGATCAAATGGAAGTCTTTGAGTGCCGTCGGTCTCATTGGCAAACGCCTCGAATTCCTGGCTGAACCAGACGTTCTCGCCGACAATCTCGTGGGCGGTCTGCACAGTGTCACTACCATTGACGCTGACGTTCTCGACATCGGACAATCTCCAGCATGCTGCGCCACCGGAGCCTGACTCCTGGACAATGCCAAGGGCAATCCTTTCGTCGAACGCCGCGGCGACGAGTGATCCTTTCCCCCATCGAGAACACCCAACAACACCAACACGGCTCGGATCAATGCCTGCCTCGCTGGTAGTGGTGAGAGCGTCCATGATGCGCGAGATGCCCCAGGACCAGGCCATCAACGCGCCAGCAGCTTGAGGCGATGTGTCTGGATAAAGCTCATAGAACAACCCCTTTCCCCGAGACGTGTTATTGTCCTGTTGTGCGAACTCGGAAACGAATGCCGTTATTATGGCGACACCATCTGGAGCCGGTATTGTCAGGAGATCGAGGGCAATTAGTGCTGGGTACGGACCACTACCAGTCGTCGTGTTGGGATACGTGACCGTGGCCGTCCAGGATATTGAGTTGCCGCCATTTGAAACTGTCAAGGTCAGATTGCCACCTGTACCGTCTGCAAATTTCTGGAAATCGGACTCGAGGTTCTCGGGCGGGCCAGGTTTGATTCCAAGCTCATACTGTTGGAATAATGCCGATATTTCCTCCCGTCGACAAGACCAATCAGCCTTACTGGAGACAGGTGCTCCGGACAAGAATTCGAATGGATTGGGTAGAAGAGGATTCTTGGTGGCGAAGGATGGGCTCGCAGACGATGAAGGACATCCCGAGGCTGGTGCTGCGGATGCAGCGTAGACGGTAGCCGCCCACGCCAAACAAAGGCGTCTCAGAAACCGCATCTCGCGCGACCCCGTACTACGCAGTAGTGATGGAAGCTTGATTAGCACTTCCAAGACTCTCCCCAAGACTTTCCACAATCTGGGGAACTGTGCGGAGGAAATAACTACGCATCTATCCAACTATGTAGAATTGAGCATTCGACCTAAAATATCTCGGCTGAATTCAATTTCAACCATGATCTTAGTTGACAAAGCATCTCCAGTATAGAACGATCGACCTGCCTTGTTCAGTTGGTCTTCACGGTCGCTTGAGCAAAGAGATGCAACAATGACGATCACAAAGTATACGACCCCCGCTTGATACCCCCAGCATTTAGGCTCTTTGGATTTCGGCAAACTGGAGGCACTAACCAACGTCACTTGTCGAGCCTTCCAATATGCTATGCGGCGTGGTGACCACATTATCTCACCGACCAGAGATGCGGAGGTTGGTGAATTTGCCGCATGAGCCGTTCTTCGCGATAGCACAAATGAAGTTACTCCGTACCAGATGGTTGGGATGCGTGGTCGGTGTCAGTATCCGTGTCGCGACTCTGGCAGACAAGTCACAAGTCACGCGCCAGAAAAGCAAGGCGACGAGGCCCCGAGCCAACACAAGGGCCGTTTATGAATTTCACGCGGTTGTTTGAGCTTTCCATGTCATGGCCCAGCAACGTCACCAACTACCATGCGATTGGCATCAAACGGTCATTCTCGCGCTTGTGTGATAGGTAAGTTTGAAATCGGGCACGGAAATAATGTATATCCATACAGTCCAGCCAGTCGTATGGCAAGGGTCCCAAAGAAAAGGGGCAGAATATGAGAACTATGAACGCGTCCGCAAGCAAGCCTACCCCGTCCAACATCCTCCGGCCCGCTTGCGTCTGCGCGGGAGGCCACGATATCAACACCCCGGACCGGTGGGATGGCGCCTCCCGCGCGTCCGGCAGGCAAGGTCAGAGCACTGCGCAGCTCCACTTACTGAATACTCGACCACCGCCGGTCTTCTCTTCAGTTCGGTCGACGTTATGCAACGGGGCCCGAGGGAACGGCTGGGAGGGACATTCGACCTGCAAACTAGTCGGCCGGAGCACACGGTCGAGACTGCAGAGGGGCTCAAACTGCATGAGGACAAGCCTTGGGCACAGAACACGAAGGACGACGAGGATGAGTGGTTCAGTCCTCGAGCGGTTCAACTAGGATGGATCTCTATGAGGCCAATTACGCGGTCTCAGCGAGCAGGAAATGAGGGACGAGGCAAAGGTCGATATAGCATGAATAGAGACACAAATTAGAGATCCTCGACAGGGTTATTAATGGTTATGCTCCCAGTCATGACCAACCGACCGAACGTCTCGTAGCAAGCTACACTCACTCCAACCTTGACCTATCCATGACTGAACTCTCGGTTTGCTCTCTCCCTCCTCCTACTCTTGTTCCACTTCGCCATCAGCTTATCCATAGAAACGAGACGGTTCAGAGGGAGGCATCAATCGGCGCTTCATTTCTGCCATCGATACAACGGAGCTCTAGGACTACGATGCATTACCCTGTCTGCTAGCTTCAGTAGACGTGATGCGAGATCCCTCGGATATCACTTCGCTACACCAAAGCTCACGTATATGGAAGAGTCACACACTCCTTAGATCACCGATATGAACCTTACAATACCGATTCCTCCTGGGTTCTCAAGTAATACTGTAGCTAGGTCCTTCACCTCCTTGGGGCGTTTGCCAATTGATATCCTGATCCGGCACCTTGATATCGCACGTCTTGCAGTGAATACAACTATTGGACCTCGGTTAGCATCGTCATCAATCCACTAAGACGCCGGGAACTTACTTCTGAGCATTGATTTGAAATCTCACACCAATATCCTTCGTGTCGTCCTCCACATACTCATACACGCCTGCAGGACAGAATCGGTTCTCGACCCCTTTATACTTCGGCCACTCTTTCTGGGCATGGGCATCCCAGTCCTTGACCTGTAAATGCACAGGCTGATCTTCTTCGTGGTTGGTACCCGTCCTTGACACGCTCGTCAAGATGTCAAACGTAATCTCACCATCGGGCTTCGGGTATTCGATCTTTTTGAACTGGTCCGCGGGCTTGGTGGCCGCCCAGTCAGGTTGCTTGTGCTTCAATGTCCAGGGCATCATGCCTCGGAAGAGAAACGCTTCCAGGCCAGAGTACATAATACCACCATAAATGCCGAGAGGAGTGTGGAAAGATGGCCTCATGTTTCGCACGGCTTTGAGTTCAGGCCAGATCCAGCTCTCCCTCAATGCATCCTCATAATTGTAAAGGAAGACAGTGTTCGCGCCTTTGTTGTTTTCGAGAGCTTCGTATGCAGCTTCGGCGGCCAGCATTCCGGATTTCATCGACGTGTGCGTCCCCTTGATCTTGGGTACGTTGAGGAAACCGGCTGTGTCGCCGATCAGGGCGCCGCCAGGGAATGAGCACTTCGGTATCGACTGGAAGCCACCTTCGTTTAGAGCTCGGGCACCGTATGCGATGCATTTGCCACCTTCGAGCACGGACTTGTAGAACGGGTGTAGCTTCATCCGCTGAAATTCGCCGTATGGCGAGATCCAAGGATTGGAGTAGTCAAGACCAACCACCAATCCCAAACTCACCAGGTTGTCGCCGAAGTGGTACATCCAGCCACCACCGTAGGTATTCTTGCTCAGGGGAAACCCCATTGTGTGCGATATTTCACCCTTCTTGAACTTCTCCGGTTGAATTTCCCATACTTCCTTCAGCCCTAGTCCGTATGTCTGAGGCTGGCACTCTCTCCTCAAATCATACTTTTTAGACACCTGTTTGGTCAGACTCCCATGACATCCCTCGCCCAACAACGTCACTTTGGCGTGGAACTCCATTCCTCGCTCAAAGCTTGCTTTTGCTTTTCCATCTCTGCCCACCCCCTGGTCGTTCGTAGCAACACCCTTGACAGCACCCTCACGGTTATATAGAATTTCCGCTCCCGCGAATCCAGCGTAGATCTCGACTCCAATCTCCTCAGCTCGTTCGCCCAGCCACTTCGTAAATTGACTTAATGAAATAATGTAGTTGCCCTTGTTGTGCATCTGTGGGGGAGCTGGTATAGGAATTGCGCCGCTCTTCGTCAGGAATCTCATCTTATCGCTCTTTGCCGGTGTGGCTCCCGTGAACCGATTCTCATTGTCTTCGCTTAACCAGTCTGGTATCAACTCGTTTATAGCTCTCGGTTCCAGCACATTGCCCGAGAGTATGTGTGCGCCCACCTCTCCAGCTTTCTCCAGCACCACGACTCGAAACTCTTCATTGCCGGCCTCATTGGCAAGCTGTTTTAACCTGATGGCAGCGCTCAAGCCCGCTGGCCCGGCGCCAACAATGCAGACGTCGACCTCGTCGGATTCGCGTTCGACGGTGGCGGGATCAAAGCCTTCGTCAGCATCGGCGTAGCGACGCTGCAAGCTGCTGGATATGGGTCTTCGTTGACCAGCAACGAAGAGGGGCCTCGTGGTTCGTGACACATTACGAGGGCTCGCAGCTCGACGATGTGCGGGGGTAGCTGTCAATTGAGATACAGAGGCTCTCGGGAAGGAACGACACGGCTGCGTCGGTGACGTGAGCCTCAGTAGAGGCCTGCAGATATGTTTTGAGGCCATTGAGGACTTCTGTTGACCGGCGCAGAGCTGGTTGACGAGAGATCTCGACCTTTTTCACATTGCGGGCGTTCGGGATGGGAAATGCTTCGGCGAATTTGGTCTTCGGCGCACCGCAAAACGTCACCAGCAAGCGGTTGGCCTCGGCTCCAACGCAGCTTCGGAAGCGAGAATCGTCCGGGGGCCAATGAGCGTCAACACATACCAAAGCAGCCACTTTGCTGGGTACGAGAATGGAGTACATAACTTCTTCTGAAGCCCAGCCAATTCGGGTGTCGTCGGGCAGCCTTCAAGCCTCGTAGACTACCGGGCGTCCACGCTGTGGTGACGGCGTCTGACGCAAGCGAACACCATTGCAATCGTCCATGCGCAACGGCGACGATGAGGACCATCGTGTCAAGAGGCAGAATCCCTGCGAAAGCACAGGCAGATCTATGACACGTCCACTGATATCGCCTATCCCCGAAGGTAAGGCCTCAGCAAGATCAATTTGTCATCAAGCTCTCATTATACATTGAATCTCCTGTCGCATTGCACTTGCCTCACTTCATCGACAGCAAAATGACCACCTACACGCGCGTCGGCGCCGTAACCGGCGGCAACAAGGGCGTCGGCCTTGCCATTGTCCGCCAACTCGCCCTGCAGTATCCCAAATCCCCCGTCAACACTGGTCCCCTCCTCATTTACCTGACGGCACGCAACGAAGAAAGAGGTAGAGCAGCCCTGGAATCTATCAGGACGGACGCACAATTGCAGAAAGCTAAAGCGCTGCGCAGCCAAGGCGGCCTCACAGATGTGGAATACCTCCCGCTCGACATTGATAGCAAGAAGAGCATCGATGACTTCGCGGCAAAGATAAAGCAGACGCATCCCGACGGAATAGACTTTTTGATCAACAACGCGGCCGTGGCGATGGATGGGTTTGACGAGAACCTAGTGAAGAAAACGTTGCATTGCAATTACTTCGGCACCCTCGAGGCCACACAACAACTTCTGCCACATATCAAAGACGGAGGCCGCCTCGTCAATGTCGCTTCTGTGGCTGGGAAGCTGAGCAACCCCAAGTACTCTGAAACCATCAGGAAACGATTTCTCAACGCGAAGAAACCAGAGGAAATCACCGAGCTGATGGAGGAGTTCTCTTCCGCCGTGTCAAGCGGAACGCACCAGCGAGACTGGCCTAGTGCGGCTTATGCGGTCAGCAAGGCTGGTGTCATCGGGATGACCAAGACGATTGCAGAATTGAATGCCGCAGGTGGAAGTAAGGTGTTGGTCAACAGTTGTTGCCCTGGGTACGTGAACACGGATATGACGAAGGGCAGAGGGGTCAAAACGCCGGACCAAGGAGCGCAGACGCCTGTGCTGTTGGCGATAGGGGATGTCAAAGGGTCGAATGGACAGTTCTGGCAGGAAGAGAAAATAATCAATTGGGCCTGAGAGGAAGACCTGCTCGGGAAGATGATATCTTATGAGATCTCGTTGAATAGATAGATGATGGTTCTGGAAGCCTTCTTAGCCTTGTTCTCTTCCCGCCTCGCGCCTGTACCGCCTCCAATACCGGCCTACTCAAGGTCTCCGAGTGAAAATGCAACCATGGATGCACCTGTCGTCAAATCATTCTCCTTCCGTCCCTCAACAGGCGCCCATATACAGAGTTCGAGTGCTGGGTCTGGGATGAGGAGGAGGCTACTACAGAGAGCAGTGATCAGGTATGGATGAGTTGACTTTCCGTGGCTTCCACATCATGTATATGTCTGACAGCTCGCTTTGTCTCCGTACGGAGCAATTAGCATCTTCTCGTGGGGGAAGTGTTCGGTACTTCGTGAAATGATCACCCCAGGCCAATCCAATCAAGTCGTGACCTTTTACGCGTCCCCGAATCTTTGGTCCGTCCCCGTCCGCGCGATATCCGGAACTGGGGATACGGAATCCTCTTTAAGCCGATCCCAGTAAGCCAGTAAGCACCTCGCAGCTCTCAGTTTCACTAAGAATTGTCGCTTGACCTCGCACGAAGGATAGCAGCATGGAGTTATGTTTCAGCCGTTGGGGACAACGTTGCTTCCGACTCATGACTCATGCCCGTCCTGGTTGGTTGTGAGCGCTAACGCTCAACTCTGGCGGGTTGAGCAATTTTGGCCGCAGGACCGCGCCCTCGGGCTTAACGTACGAGCAACAATGGTTGTCCAGCTATCTCCTTAAGGTGCAGCTCACCAAGGCAGAGGAGCTCAGAATGCAAGAAGCGGTAACCATGATTTGATCGAGATCTCCGCGCGAAATAACGCGGTCGAATATGAGCAAAAGATGGGTATATAGGCAGGTCCAAGGGCGGTATTTGCAAGGCAACAGCATCAACTCACTCCAGCAACATTGAAAAAACCGAAGACAACCCTTGAAACAACCTGACCAAGAATTATAACTGCCATTCCTCCCAGCAAAATGACGACCCGCTACGCCGAAGTCCATGACCCAGCCAACCGTGCTGGCCCAGGCGATGCCCGCCCAACAGCCCAGCAAATAATCAAGGACAATAACCTCGAGGGCGGCCTCAGCGGCAAAGTCATCCTCATCACAGGCACCTCCAGTGGCATTGGCATCGAAACAGTTCGAGCCCTCAAGACTACAGGCGCAAAGATCTATGCCGCTGCCCGGAACCTGGAAAAGGCGCGTACTGCGCTCGCCGACGTGATCGAGCCTGACCAGGTTGAGCTACTCCAGATCGACACCGCCGACTTTGCCAGCGTACGTCGTGGTGCCGAGACCTTTCTCGCCAAGGAGAAGCAACTCAACATCTTGATCAACAATGCCGGCATCATGGCTCTTCCCGACCGACAGCTCACCAAGGATGGCCACGAGGCGCAATTCCAAACCAACCATCTAGGCCATTTCCTCCTCTTTCAGCTTTTGAAACCTACTTTGCTCGCGTCCTCGACCCCAAGCTTCAACTCTCGAGTGGTCAACGTCGCGTCCCTGGGTCACCGACAATCCCGCATTGTTTTCGACGACCTCACTCTAGGCAAAGAAGGTGCCTATACGCCATTCGGCGCATACGGCCAGTCCAAAACCGCAAATATATACATGGCCAACGAGATCGATCGCCGTTACGGGGCAGAAGGCCTGCACGCGTGGTCTCTCCATCCTGGTGGGATCGACACAGGTCTGCAAGTCCACGTCGATTTCGCGGCGCTGACAGAGCTCCCGGCCATTCAACGGCTGATGAAATCCCCCGCACAGGGTGCTGCGACCACGGTGCTCGCGGCTGTGGATAAAGAGCTTGAGGGCAAGGGAGGCAAGTACCTGGATGATTGCGCTGTCAATCCGGTGTTGAAGGAAGGAGAGGAGATTCCATTCGAGGCGTCTGGTGCTGCGCCGTGGGTGTATGATGTTGAAGATGCGAGGAAGTTGTGGGAAGTCAGCTGTGAGATCGTCGGGGTGAAGGATGATGAGAAGTGAGAATCGAAGCTGGGGCCAAGGACGACATGGTCCTAGTATGCAAGGGCATACTCAAAGCACATGTCACAGAGAGTGTAGCACCAATCATCAAGACGATGCTCCTTTGTGCTATACTGCGCCTTTAGCTCACTCACATTGTTGTCCTGTTTTTCGCAAGTCTTGGCACAGCCGCATAACAGTTGGCTGAGCGTTTTCCCTTCACCTTGCCTTCACTGGCACCTCACCTCAACCAATTTCATAATCTCAAAGAACCGTCGTCCGTTTGCACCAATAGAATGAAGGGGATTTCATATTGAAGCCAGGCAAGCCCGACAAGTTTGCCTCAATTCGGCAATCTGAGATAGACCTCAGCAGGTTCGCCTCGTTCCACGATCGACGATTGGATCCGGACGGTAGAGTTACCCCAGCACATTGACCCGCGTGAGTTACTTCGGGGCTGGCCAAGCTTTCCGTCGCCAGCTTGCTTTAGACTTCCGACGTCGATGCTCCTCGGAGGTCATTCCGTTTCATCCATGCCGAAGCAATCCAACCTTCCAAAACTCAAGCCAGCATGAACCAGCCGGACACGGACCACTCGCGCCCTGCGGACTTGGGCATCAGTGTATTGTCAAGTCCGGCCATTTCAGCATAAGCAACTGGTAACACATTGTGCCCTTCCGTCACGCCCCAAGTCCCGGCCTCGACAGCGGATGGATCGGTCCCCCTCAGAGGCCACTTCACGCCAAGTCATTTGGCTGCCTCTGTCCAGTCCCTTTCGCTAAGAGATCTCAAGGTTGCCTTGTAGTAGTCGGTTCGTCTAATGTCTGCAGATTGCAGCTGGAAATGCTGGGGCTCCCGAAGCTGGGACACCACCAGCATCTCCTAGCAATAACCATTCCGATCGGCATTCCGTCCTTGGAGTTCATCTTGAACGAGTACTCCACTCCTCACCCACTCTGTCTCGAAATGATGCACCATCCGGTTCTCAGTCAGTCAAGTGTATTCTAAGTCAGACCTGCACGCTTTTCCATAATGGCAACCCAACTCAACAACCTGGAGGTCGGAGACCAAGACGACGTCAAAGACTTTACTGAGGTTGTTGAAGACGTCTCAGAGAGGCTTGATGCTGCCGCCGAAAGGAGATTGGTGCGCAAGATCGACTTTCGCTTGATTCCAATCTTGTTTCTCCTCTATCTCTGCGCTTTCATAGACCGGTATGCCCGTTTCTGATCGTTATAGGAGGTTCCCTCTGACGTTAAAATAGAGTCAATATCGGCAATGCCCGGATTCAGGGCCTTGAAGAGGATCTGAACATGGAAGGTGAAGATTACAATAGTGAGTCGATGGTCCCTCGCCCCCTGCCCTCCCATGCGTTGCTCATACTTCAATTTCTCGGTGTTTGTCTCATCGTGGAATGATGGCTTCTCTTCGTTGCCGTCCAAATCTTGACTAGGCCTATGGCTTACCTGTGATCGATACTTGATCGGCAGTTGCCTTGTTCGTCTTCTTCGTCCCGTACATCCTGTGTGAGGTGCCATCCAACCTGCTTCTCAAAAACCTCCGACCATCCTTGTATCTCTCCGGCATTATCGCGGCGTGGGGCGTCGTCACCATAGGGATGGGCACGACACAATCCTTTGGAGGCCTCGTTGCATGTCGTTTTCTCCTTGGGGTATTTGAAGCGGGCTTTTTCCCGGGATGCGCATACCTGATCTCCATGTAAGTAGACCTGTAGCGTTTTGAGGAATTCAGCTGATGCCAGAAAGGTATTACAAACGACTTGAGCTCCAGATCCGAATCAATCTATTCTTCTGTGCATCCATCCTCGCTGGGGCTTTCTCTGGCCTGTTAGCCTACGGGATCGCCCATCTCGACGGCCACGCGGGATATAGTGGATGGAGATGGATCTTCATCATCGAAGGTCAGATGAACCCCTTACGTGATCGACGTTCATGACTTCTCATTCTCGTCTAGGCGCCGCCACCGTCTTGCTCGCACTGACAGGGGCCTTCATCATTCCAGACTGGCCTCACACAGCAAAGTTCCTGACTGTGGAGGAGCGACTTCTTTTGAACAGTCGCCTTCGCGCTGACACAGAAGGTGTGGCGATGAACCGGTTGGACAAGAAGGCTGCTAGGCGAGCATTCAGTGACCCCAAGATCTACTTTGGGTATGTCCATTCCATCTTCTTCGCGTACTTATTTTCCCGATGTTGACCGCGCCGAAGCGTCTTCATCTTCCTCGGAATCACGGTCACGACCTACAGCGTGGTCTTCTTCCTTCCTACCATCCTCAGGCAGCTGGGATGGACATCAATCCGCGCCCAGGTCATGTCGATCCCAGTCTTCGTGGTGGCTGCTATGCTCACAATGGCCGCGGCTCTCGTCTCCGACCACTTGAAGCGACGCTACGTCGTGCTTATGACGGGCTGTCTCCTGGCCGTCGTTGGCTACGCGATCCTGCTGAGCATGGAGAACGTGCCCGTGGGAGCGAGATATTTCGCCGTCTACCTCATCACCGGGGGCGGATTTTCCGCCCAGACCATCGGCATCGTCTGGCTGAGTAACAACATGGGAGGCCATTATAAACGCGCAATAGGCGTGGCAATGCAGGTAAGTCAAACCTGACTGGCCCCTTCTTCCTCGATGGCTTACTCCCCTCTTCTTTGTTTCTGACACACAAATATGGGAGCAGGTTGGATTCGGGAACATCGCGGGCATCATCGCCAGCTTTATCTACCTCCAATCCGAAGCGCCGACGTACCACACTGGATTTGGGACCGGTCTAGGCATGTTATTCTTTGGGATTCTCGCGTCGACGGGGTTCTTTCTATATCTTCGATGGGAAAATGCGGCGCGTGAGGCAGGAAAGAGAGACTGGAGGAATAGCCTCCCAGCTGACGAACTGGGCAACCTGGGCGACGATGATCCCAAGTTCCGGTTCATTCTGTAGATTCGGGGGGACCGAACCCTTAGTCGAGGTGGACTGATACACGAACCTGGGTGACTAGTGACTCCTGTTTCATGCGCTGTCGAGAATTTCCAGGCCATTTCATAGCTGAACTAGCAGGCTTCGTATCTATGAAGATGGAGGATTCTTGCGACGTAAAGTCTACCACGGTTCAAGCTGGAAGTGTACCTCTTTCCACGGCCAGGGTACGCACATGATATATCATGGTGAGCCTCAAGTTTTCGACATGGAGACGAAATGTGGTCGATCATATATCATGCCTGACTCTACACGCGGAGCTGACGTCTTTGCCCATCACACTGATTCATCCTGAAGATCACATCTAGACTATACATGATCCCAGCCATATAGATTCAATGCAGTGCCCTTGGAACAGCGAAGCAAGCTCTGAGGAGCAATGTCCGCTTTTCTCTCTCCCGCATTTCTCATGTCTCATCTCACTCCGTTCCATGTGACTCTACCTCATATTCGAGAGACGCTCATCAATCGATTGAGGCAGGATTATTATCATTCAATCGAGGAAGTGCGAAAAGAGGGAGTACTCCAAGGATGCAATTACTGTAATTGTCAGATCCCACCCGCGATTCACCGACCATTGACTCCCTCCCGCTCTCCTTCTGAGCGTATTCCTTTCCCATTTGCAGCTCCATTTAATTGTGCCGCTCCGGGCCCGGACGCCTTCTGACCAGCACAAAACGGCGAGTGTTCCCTGACGCCCGCGGGCTTCTTGAAATGGCTCTTCAACCCCAACCACGTGCGCGCATTGTAATCGACCTGCCTCTTATGCGCGGTCGACCACGCCCACTCACTCACCCCGACGAGCATGTTGGCCTCGATCACGAACGCCATGCTCCCCTCGCCGACCTTCTGAGGGACGCGTGTCTCTGCCTCGGACGCGCGCGCGTGCGTCGCGCTGTCCGGCCCGTGCCCGACCATGACGTTGTGCAGGCTGGCGCCGCCGGGGCGGAACCCGCCGTCCACGCGGGCGTCGTACTCGCCCTGGATCAGGCCCATGAACTCGGCCATCGTGTTGCGGTGGTACCAGGGCGGGCGAAACGTGTTTTCCATGACCAGCCACCGAGGCGGGAAGATGGCCATTTCGGCCACCCCCTCGGACGAGGCCAGCAGCGTGAAGATCGACGGGTCCGGGTGGTCGTACGAGATGCTCCCTATGGTCATGAACCGGCCGAGGTCGTACTTGTAGGGGAAGTAGGTGCCGTGCCAGGCCACGACGTCGAATGGCGAGTGGTCCTGCTTGGCGGCGAAGAGGCGGCCGTTGAATTTGGTGATGATGCGGTATTCGGTCCCTGCGTCGTCGAGATTGTCATTGCTGTTGCTGGTATTGTCATCCTCGAAAGCTGCGACGGGGATCTGGAAGTCCCGGGCGTTGGCGCAGCCAAAGGATCCCAGCGGTCCGAGGTTCGGGAGCGTGAACACCCCCTGGTGCAGTTCGAGGGCGTACCCCCGGACGGGACCCCCAGGCAGGGAGACACGGTATTTGATGCCCCGCGGGATGACGCAGATCTCGAGCGGTCGCACGAGGAGATGGCCCAGCTCCGTCGTTATGTCCAGCACGCCGGTCTGGAGAATGATCAGGAGCTCGCCGTCCGCGGAGGAGAAGGCCGATCGGGGATTCATCGACTGGGCGGCTGTGAAGATGAAGTACCCCATGCCGGATTTCGCGGACACGTCCCCCGCGGCGCAGAGCAGGCGCATCGAATGCACCCAGTCTGCCTTCTCGTCGATGTCGAATGGATCCCACCGGACTTGGGTGGGTGTGTGCACGAGGTTGTTGTAGGCGTTGTAGTTGACCGCTTGCTCGCCGCCGTCGGTGGGCAGTTCCGGTTCAAATGGCTCATGTGCCGCCGACGGGATGATGCGATACATCCATGTCTGTTGGTTCTCAGGTCGCGCCGCTTGGAACGCACTGCCGGAGATCTTCTCTGTGTACAGGCCAAAAGGTGGGCGTTGTGGCGTATTCTGTCCGATTGGCAAAGCACCCTCGATGGCTTCAGATCTGTGAGGGACGGTTTGGGCGCGTGAGTAACAGGTAGACAACGCTCGAACCCCGTGAGTGAGGAAAAGGGTTCCTTGCTTACTCTTGATAGGATCCGAAGCCGGTGTGGTACCTGTACTTCTCAGGTGTGCTGAACTTTGAGAAAGGCATCGTGTTGGCAGATGGTCGTGGGGAGTGATGAGTGTGCACACTGCGGCCCTCCACAATAGCAAACCCTCCTTCCGTTCTTTTTAACGACGAGAAACCTTGATGCAAATACCTCCCAGTCCAGACAGTCCAGCACCTCGACCCTGGGGATCCAGCTCTGAGACGGAGTATCGCCATCGCACACACGTCGTTCCTCTACGGAGCATCGCCGACGAGGCTCGGAAATTGCCGAGCACCTCCGAGCTGCAGACCAGTTCAACCTCCTCCGCCTCCGAGGCTCCCACCTCCATTTCCGTATGAGATGGTCCTCGGCAATTGAGAGAGGCCTGCTGCAGGCCTGGACGGGGTAAGCAAGATGGATTGCTGGGGTTTCGACGCGAACGCTTTACACGCCGTGTGCCATGACAAAACTGGGAATGAATCTGAGTTCCGCCACTAGAGCTGAGACCCAGGTATTGGCAGCTTCTTGAGAACAGGATTGCTGGCCTACTCTAGAGTTTAGTGGACACAAGCTGCTTGTGAGCCGGGAGCAACACCCCAGCAGCATCACCGAACCCGACATAGCCATCTTTCTCATTGCCGGCCCAGGCTTGCAGAATCACTTCGTCACCGTCTTCCAGCCAGATTCGCTCCTCACCTCCTTCCAACTGGATTGGCTTCTTCCCATTCAGAGTCTGTTCAAGCAAACAGCCCAGAGCGGATGTAGTCTCACCGCTAATGGTGCCAGATCCTAGAAGGTCGCCGGCCACTATGGCGCAGCCTGTTATCGTGTGGTGTGCCAACATTTGAGGGAACGACCAAACCAGCCCGTCGGAGGCGTTTGTCGAACAAATTGTCGATTTCCTCTTAGTGCTACCACTGACGAGCTGGACCTCCAGTTTCAGATCGTAGGTGAAGTCTCTGCGCCGTTCCTGTAGGTACGGAAGCAGCGTGCCGGGATGCTTCATTCCGGCTTTCCTGAAAGGCTCCAGCGCATCTGCTGAGACTACCCAAGCGCTGATGGTCGTCGCAAAGTTCTTTCCGTTGAACGGACCGAGCGGGACATATTCCCACCGTTGCACGTCTCGGGCTGACCAGTCGTTGAGCAGGACGAAGCCGAATATGTTGTCCTCGGCATTCTCGATGGAGATGTTGTCGAACGGCTCGTTTCCACCACAGACAAAGCAACCGAGTTCAAGTTCGAAATCCATGGTCCGGCATGGAACAAAAATCGGAAGCTTCTCCGCCGCGGTAAGATCCTCGACAATCTGGCCCCACGGCCTTCGTACCGGCGTCCCGGACACGAAGATCGAAGAGGTTCTCCCGTGATAAGCCATGGGAAGGTGCAGGTAGTTTGGGAGTAGCGCGCCATTTTGGCCCCGGAAGAGCGCACCGGCATTGTATGCGTGGTTCATGCCTCCGTAGAAATCGCTGAAGCCTCCAATACGGAAGGGGAGATGCATTTGGAGCTGCGTCAAGCGGGCAATGCATCCTGTTTGTAAGTCTCTGTCGTCCTTGAGGAGTTGAGGGTAGGGCGTATCCGCCTTGAGAATGTCTTGCAAGTAGCGCCGCACCGTCCCTGAGAAGCGACGTCCTAAGGCTGCCAGAGCGTTCAGGGTTGGCTGGTCGAAGACGTCAATGCGACCCCGAACCTCTGCAAGCTGGGAAAATCCATCGTTGGCGGCGAAAACTGCCAGATTGAGAGCATATTCGCCGATAGCAGTTGCCACGGCTGGCTTCTCTGCGCCTGGAAAAGTAGCGATGCCGAATGGAAGATTCGCAAGGGAAAATCGAGAATCAGAGGCAACGTCGAGCCATGATGCTGGCGCCATCGCGTGAACTGCTTCTTATCCTACGAGACAGATGAGATGTATCACTTCACCTTTGTCGTCGGGCAGTCGAGAAAGTGAAGAGCTCAGAGGAAGCGTGACCAAGGGTTGTTGGTGTCTCGCCGATGCAACCATTCCGACGCCGACTCGAGCTTCCGCTGCCTCGGAGGTGGGCATCGTATACCGTCCGTCCTCAGTCTATGGCCCATCCTAGCCTCAGGGCCCAGTCAATGCCTTTCTCAGTTGATATTGTGAAGCTGTTTTGGTCACTCGGCACCTGAAAAGGTCTAAGATCTCTGCGTCACTGACCGTTGATTTCGCACTTATTTCGGTTAAATATCCTATCGCATGATATATTTTGTATGGCAAGACAGCCGAAATCGGAGCATTCTGCAATTCATCACTCCAACGTAATAACTACAGGCAAGGTCGCTTTAGATGAGGGCTTCCAAGTTGGATTTATATAACAACATTGAACGCTAAGATGAAGAGCACACAACGGGGCATCCTAGCACTCATGAATCATGGCATATACATTGCCGCGGTGATTGATAGGCTCCTTCAGCCATGCATACCTGTATAGGTATTATGATATTAACAGTCTGTTCGATGATAAATCGGACGTTTTCCGGGCAGTCTATATCAGCCTGTTAATGGTCGGGGTTGAGCGGTAGAAGACATGCTGGGCTGGTGCGTCGACAGGATGTGAAAAATAAGGATTGTCTATACAAGATCGGTAGCGGTGAGGTTTGGACGCAAGGAACATTTGGGGCTGCCAGTTCAGAATAACTTTTGACGGTACATGTTCTTGTGCAGGGAGCCCTGGCGAAGAGACGTACCCAGGAAAATTGGACCGAAATAAGTGCGGTACGAAATAATTAATGAAACGCCGAGAGGCGAGTCGGCATACGTTCCGAAGGAACCTCATCATTATTTATAATATAGCCTCTTTCCTTCCTATTTCGCCCAGCGAAACATGTGAGATATGTGAGAGAGGCTCCAGGATACTCGTTTGCAGAGCTGTTATGGCGTCAGAACGAGGCCAAGATCCTACGTGGACGCCCTCCCCCGATATCTCACATCTCGCCATCGAAAAGTTTCACCGGTTCGTCGAGAGTCGCCAGAGGATAGCACATCGTACGTGTCCGTTATCGATGAGGCCGACTCAAAACTGATAAGTGATCCAGAATCCTACGAAGACCTCCATGCATGGTCGGTCCGAAACCTGAACGACTTTTGGATGCTGCTGTGGGAGTTCGCCGACATCAAGTGTTCATCACCCCCTGATATGATAAGTCTCACTGGCATCCCTGAGTCTTCTGCCTGAGGCTCACCTGCGCAAGCCGTGGACGAGACGGTACCGATGGACAGCTTCCCCCAGTTCTTCAGAGGCGCCTCTATGAACTTTGCCGAGAACGTTCTCGATCAAGGAAGACACGGGACTGCCCTCAAGGCATTCTCCGAACTATCTGCCAAGGGAGAATGCGAGTCCATATCCTGGGGTGAACTACGCCAGCGGGTAAGGACGACTGCAGACGCACTTCACGGGTCTGGTATACGGCAAGGCGACGTTGTTGCATGTAGGTGATCTTTTGAGTGTCCTGTTCCCGGGACACCATAATTGACCTTATGAAGATATCGGGTCCAACACACCAGACGCCGTGATCGTACTCCTAGCTGCTGCTGCGATAGGAGCCGTATTTACTTCTTTGGCGGGCGATATGGGCGAAATCGTGGGTCCGTCGCAGGGATGTGAATCAGTTGGATGCTGACCGCACGTCAGGCTGTTCTGGACCGACTACGCCAGATAAAACCGAAGATCCTGTTTACCGTGGACGGATATCAGTACAACGGCAGATGGTACGACTGTATGGCACGGGAAACACGAGTCAGCGAGGCCTTGTCGACGAGCAACGGCACCGAGATACTTGACATGGTTGTGATCTCCAATGGCCCCCACCGAGCAGATCATTCCGTTCAGCGTCGTTCTCGAGGGTTGTTCGCTTCTCTTTCCACGTATTAGTCAATAACAGTCCAGGCTGACCATCCGCAGCACCACCTATGCCTCATTTTTGCAACGAGCTAGACAGCGGAAGACAGAATTCGTACAATTACCGTTCAGCCATCCCCTGCTGATCCTCTTCAGTTCAGGAACCACTGGGGCGCCAAAGGGCATGGTGCACGGCCATGGGGTAGGTCGTTATCTGTGCTGTACTCTCGGATCTGTACCTGTGGCTAGCTAACGTCTCACAGGGAGTGACTCTGAACCTGAAAACAGAACATCTACTCTACGAAAATCTCGGACCCAACGACGTCTACTATCATTACTCGAACGTGAGAAATCCTAGAGAAGCCACCACACCAGTTTATTCTAAATTTTCGATTTCTGACCCTACCTGATCCCAGATTGGATGGACGATGTGGAATATATTCTTTGGTGGATTCCTCACCGGCGCGACACTGGTCTTGTATGACGGATCGCCCTTCTACCCTACCCCAGCAAATCATATAGAGAATGTCCTGTCATTGGGGTGAGGAGCCTCCCATTCCCCTTCCCCCCTTGAAAGTCCGAACCTCAGCTAAGTCAGCTCCATCCCAGGACGACCGTCTTCGGTGCAAGCCCTCGATACTACTCCGAACTAAAGGATCGTGGAATCAAACCAAGTAAGGGAATTCACCGCTCGCTACTACCAACATGAGCGATCCCGCGCTAAGCCCAAGACCAGGCCAATTCCAACGCATCGGCCAGATCCGGCTCCTAGGCAGTACGGGCGCAGTACTCCCGGCGACGGTCTGGCAATGGATAGCCAGCGAGTTTGGGAACCGGCCCGTCCTATCTTTCTCCGGGGGGACAGAAGTATGCGGATCTTGTGAGTGTGAAACGGTCCTGCGGCGTCGTCGCGCTTCTCTATCACTCAAAGAGGCTGAACGGCCCCGGTTCGCTAACAACATACACACACCGCTCCAGTCATCCACGGCAGTCTGATCCATCCTCACCACGCCGGTGAAATCACCGTCAAAAAGCTAGGCTTCGATGTCGACGTCTTCGATGAGCACGGCCAGAGCTGCCCCCCAGGCGAGGCCGGGGAACTTGTCGTCAAAAAGCCATTTCCCAGCGCGGCCGTCAAATTCTGGAACGACCCCACCTACGAGAGATACCGGGCAGCGTACTACGAACGGTTTCCAGGTTAATTCAGCTTCCCTACCCCTATCCCCTCGGCACCACCACCACTGACTGACCAGCTACAGGTGTATGGGCCCACGGCGACTATGCCAAGATCAACCCCCTGACAGGAGGGATTATAATGCTGGGACGAAGGTACGTTCGTTTGTTCGCCTTTCCTTCCGCCCAAACCACTTTTCTCAAAAGCAGCACGAACAAGATCCACCCCTAATTAGTTTCTGTCTAACCCGTCCAATAACCCCCACAGCGACGGCATCCTCAACCCTTCAGGCGTCCGCTTCGGCTCCTCCGAGATCTACAACCTAGTCGATAAGTTCCCAGACCTGATCCACGACTCGCTGTGCGTGGGCCAGCGCACGGCCAATGCAGATGGAGAAGAAGAGGTCGTACTGTTCGTCCAGCCGAAACCGGGCGTCGTCTTCACGACCGAAATCGAGGCCCTCCTCCGGAACACCATCGCCACGGCGCTGAGTCCGAGACATGTGCCCAAGCGATTCCACCCCGTGACCAAGATCCCGTATAACGTCAATGGGAAGAAGTTGGAGATTGCGGTCAAGAAGGTACTGGCTGGGGGCAAGATCGACGACAAGATGCGGGCCACGCTGGCTGACCCGCGGGACTTGGATGAGTTCAGGCGATACGCTGCGGTCTCCGCCGGCGTAGGTGTGGCAGGAGGTGCGAAAGCCAGGCTTTGATACAAGAGGGCCACGGTGTCGATGATCTTTCTTCATAGATTTACATCCCCGTCCCGGTGCAATGCATTATAAATCTAGCTAGACAGTACTAGACTCAAGGAATAGGTGTTGCGTGTACGCAGTCTTTTTGATCAGAGTTACTCATTCTATTATCGCCCACGCAGCCACATGATCAGTTGGGTAGCCTGTCTTGGCCCTCTACGTATCTAAGTCTAGCACACTTAATTCGGCAACCTGTCTCTATCCTCTGCGTATCTAAGTCTAGGGAGTTCAAACCCCTGCGTGACCCGCGCGTACGTGATTCCTCCCAGTCTCGCAACAGGCCGCAGCACCGCAGGATCAATGGACGCCTTGTCTTCACTCAAGGCGTCCTCGCGGACCCAGAACCGCACGCCCTCGATGATGGCCATGGACCCCGACCGGACGCCCCTGGTGAATTTGCTTTCAAAGTCCTTGACCTCGAGCAATTTGCCTTCGACGCTGAAAATGCTCTCGAGGACGCGGTCGGGCTTCACTTCCCGACACGGCGCCGGGGTCAGTCCCGTCAGCTGCCACTCGCTGACGCCGTAGGGGGCGTCGATCGCAGCGGCGTTGGCCGCCTCGACGAAGTGCTCGCTGATGATGTTGATGACGCACTCGCCCGTCGCTCGGAGGTTCTTGAGCGTGTCCTTGTCGTTCGAGCCGGCGAAGCCCACGACGAAGATGGGCGGGTCGTGGTTCACCACTTGCGTGTAGCTGAAGGGGGCCAGGTTGTGCGACGTGCCCCCCTCGTTTCGCGTGCTCACGAATCCAATCGGCCTGGGGACGATGCCGGAGATCAATAACTTGTAGTTGTTCATGGCGGATCGGCCGGGCTCGTTGGGGTTGATTTCGATGTGCTGCTTGGACAGGCTGGCGCCCCCATCGTTGGCCCCATCGCCCCATTGCCAGCTGGGAGATACGGTCTTTGAGATGACAAATCTGGCTGAGGGGTCAAAGTCCGGGCGTGTCGCTTCGACGTCCTTGAAAGCTGGTCTGGGTTGGGTCATTTTGACGACGTGTTGAGGCTGCCAGCCAGCTTGAGAGGAAACTGGGTCCTCCCGCGCAGAGCGTCCTTCGTGCACCAGGTATGCCGTCGGATGAACGTCGTTGACATCTGCTCAACGTTGCCCTACAGATTGTTGTGCCCTCCAAGTCGCGTGGACATCACCCAATAGGGATGCTTGCATCTCTCCACAGACTACAGCCCGCACACTCGCCGGCGCGGAGTCGCAGCGGAGGAATGCTAACAGGGATCTCGGAACCTGGCTCGGAGGAGGTTCCGTTCTCACCAGCCAGACAAAATGAGTTACCAAACAATTGACAACGGATGAATCGTAGTTTGTATCATTGGTTGAGAATGGTAAGCATTAAAATCAGTGTGTGGTCAGCATGGCGGCTCCATTTATCTCAGATATATCATCATCAGCAAGCTCGCTGCCCGAGCATCTCCCTTGAAAGTTCGGTGTATCGACAGCTCAAAAACAAGCCTCGAAAATGGCCTTGGTAAGTGTTGCCAGGCTCACGGAGGACGTATGGACTTTCCTGTCTGTGGCCATTGTTGCATTGAGCGTCATTGCATTCGCCGGCTATGAACTCGTTCGCATTTCGGCGCGGGTGCCTGGGTTTCGAGGCCCTCCAGGAAAACCGATCGTGGGCAACTTGTGGCAGATTCGCCAAAAGGACGCTCCAGAGCAATATCGCCAATGGGCCAAAAAATACGGGCCGGTGTACCAGATCCAACTGGGAAACATACCCGTCCTTGTGGTCAACTCTGCAGCAGCGGCAAAGGCAATCTTTAATCAGAACTCGCACGCGACGAGCTCGAGACCAGAGTTCTATACCTTCCATAAGGTGAGAGCCGCTGTTTTGACCTTGTCTCCCCTGACCCAACTAACATGGACACTGAGATTATTTCCGATACTGCGGGAACAACCTTGGGGACAAGCCCATGGTCTGAGTCGACCAAGAGGCGAAGGAAGGCGGTGGCCACGGCGGTGAATCGACCCGCTGTGGCCACTTACATTCCTCACCTGGACCGCGAGACTCGAATATTTCTCTCGGAGGCGCTCCGTGACGGTGAATTTGGCAAGAAGGGAGTCAACCCAATGCCGCTGTTCCTTCGCATGAACATGAGCATCGGCCTGACCCTCCATTGGGGGACCAGGATGGAGTCGCAGAATGACCTCTTCCACGAGATTGTCCTCGTCGAAGACACCATCAGTAACTTCCGGAGCACGACGGGGAACCTGCAGGACTACATCCCGCTGCTTCGCCTGAATCCCTGGAACACGCAGTCTGTACAGGCTAATGAGATGAAGATCCGCCGAGACAGGTATATGCAGATCCTGGACAAGGATCTAGACGACCGGATTGCGAACGGCACTCACAAACCATGCATTAGAGCGAACGTGCTCGTTGACGAGGAAGCACAGCTGAACAGATTGGAATTGAGCTCTCTCAACCTCACGCTGTTGGCTGCGGGACTGGACACCATGAACTCCGCCGTGGCGTGGGGTATTGGCATGCTGGCGAAGCGACAGGATATCCAGGAGAAAGCACTCGCGGCTATCCGTGAGACCTACTCCGCCGACAACCCCCTTTGCGATGCGACCGACGACCAGAGTTGCGCATATCTTGTGGCAGTCATCAAGGAGATCCTGAGGTCAGTCACCACCATCCCGCATCAAGTAACTGTTCAGCGCTCAAACTTGCGGCTAGGTATTTCTCTGTGACCAGACTCTCGCTGCCTCGCTGCACCATCCAGGATTTTGTTTATGACAACAAGGTCGTCCCCAAGGGAACGGTGATATTCTTGAATGTCTGGGCCTGCAACATGGGTAAGAACTCAACGCTCGCAACTCACCCGTTTAGCTCGGCTGATTTCTCTAAAGACCCCGAACTGTGGGAAAATCCAGAGGAATTCCGTCCTGAGCGTTGGCTCGAGAGGCCGGAGTCTCCCATATTCACGTTCGGCACGGGAGCCAGAATGTGCGTCGGCATGCAGCTGGCATACCGAGAGCTGTACGTTCTCTTCTTGAGGGTCTTGAACAGTTTCAAGATTGTCCCAGACGGGTTCATTGAGACTCGCCCAATCGAAGGAGTAGCGAATCCTGCCTCCCTGACGACTCAACCGAAAGCGTACAAGGTCTGCTTCGTTCCTCACAATCCCTCAGCCCTGGAGGATGCCCTGCAGCATCAAGCAGAAAACTGAGTGCAAGGCTAGCGTTAGCTGGGCAAGGGAAGTTGAGAACAGTACGGAGAAGCTGCAGCGGATATTCGGGACTTTGAGCCGATCGACCTGTTCAGCTGTCCGCTCTGTAGTAGTGTGCGTAGAGTGGCTCCGGGACAGGTCTTAGAGGCCCCAAGCTGCCGAGATGTGTCGCTTTATCAAGGTTACAGAGAGTCCGGCATTTGTTGGCAACGGTGTGTTGCAGGTGGTGGTCGATAATGGCTTTGCTTAGCTGAAGTTACAGGAGTTTAGTGAGCCGAGGCCAAGTTTCACTGGGGGAATTTGCGCGTGAGCATAAGCCCGCAGCTTGCCGCCTAACTAAGTTCATAGGCGTCCCCTAGACACTGCCCGTGACAAACTCTCGGCGCGGCATTAATAAGTAGCAGTTTCCGGTTGGCTATTGAAGTCCCCGGACTCCGCACTTTTGCTCTGGCTTTAGCCGAACATCACTCGCTAGGCATGCCTGCGCTGGTTGGAACCCCGGAAAACACATCACTTCGGGGGCGGGGTGCCAAACCTCAGCATCTTTAATACACTGTTGTTAACAACCCCCCACGAACCTAACGCCCCTGCATGCTGCCTTCTCGACCTTCTTCCCCTCCCCCGTTCTATCCACTGTGGCCTCAACACTCGCATCAAAACAATGGCACCCCGAGAAGGTGCTGAAGACGGCGCGCAATCAGGAAGCAAGCGAAACAGCGCAGAAAGTCCCGAGAATGCCCAAAGATCCAAGCGACTTCGTTATGTGTCAAACGCATGGTAAGCCGCGCATCTTCCAGCCACCTCTGCCAGCGCAGTGAGTGACATTGAATTCTTTGTCGCTAGCAACGAGTGCAAGCGACGCAAGGTCAAATGTGACGGAGTAGACCCCTGCCAGCGATGTGTCAACAGCATGATGCTGTGCAGCTATCACCGACCCTCGCGGAACAATGACGGCACCTCTGGCCAGTCGCCCACCTCGCACGCTGCTCCAGGTCTCGGAGGAGGAGCGCTGAACGTGCGCGATAGAGAAGTGCACCAACTGACGATGCAGCTCCGTACGGTCATGGAGAAGGTGGATAGTCTGAACCAGAGGCTGAGCGCCATATCTCCTCCCAGTCCGTCTCAGAAGCCTGTCCCCAGTATCCCGGCGGCTGAGGAGCCAGTGGCCTTGGGGTTTCAGCCTGAAAACCTACCACAGCCAGGCAGCCTCGGAGCGAGGGACTCGTCCATGCAGCCCAGTGTCACGATAGAACCAGAGACGATTTCCCCGGAATACCACGGGCCTACCAGTTCAGAGTTCACGTTTGAGGTGGCCAACGAGAGCCTGATCGAGCTGGGAGTGGGATGCTCCATCATCAATTCAAACCAGTCCTCCAAACCTCTCTCCTTTCCTGGCATTTTTCGGAATCAGACCGCAGACACGACGCTCCTGCGAAACTTTCTGGCACGGGATCCTCTGTGGACGGTCGCGCGGTCAGATGCGTTGCGGTATATCGACACATATCACAACACAGTCGGGGCAATGTATCCCGCAACGGATGGGTCGTGCCTCGCTCCCAAGGTCCAGCTCCTGTTTGATGCGCTGGACGTCGCCCGAGGACGACGCTACCAGGGCGGGTTCGGCAACCTGATCGAGCTGATGTTCAGCGTGGACACGAAGATCATCAAGATCCTGCTCGCCATCGGAATGGTGAGCGACCTGGGTGTAGCGGGGACCGACGCCGCCGCGAAGCTCGTGCAGAGCGTCCTCGACTCGTCGGACGACTCTCTAATGAATGCCGAGGGACTCAGCGGCGTTCAGATCCTCGTCTCGATCGTGAGTCTTCCTGCCCCTAATTCCGGAAATAGAAGGCAAGATTGGGAAGAAACTAACAACCCCCCTTTTTTCTGCAAGGCACTCTTCTTCTACCACCTGGACGACGAGCTCAAAGGGAGCCGATACTCCTGCCTCGCGTCGCGACGATGCCTTGAAATGGGCCTCCACCGCCGCGACGCCCTGGTCAAGCATTTCCCCGACGAGGGTGCGCGCAAACAAGCCCTCCGAATCTTCTGGTCGGTCTTCACGCTCGACCGGCGCTCCAGTCTGGGTCTCGGCGTCCCCTTTGTCATTCAAGACACGCTCGTGGATCCCGCGCTCGCGGCCCTCGACTTCGACCACCCCTACCTACGGAGCATGATCCCGTTCACCAAACTGTCCGGCAAGGCCTGGCAGATGAGCAACGACTTTTCCAGCAGCAAGGAGCCCGACGCGGACGTGGACGCCGTGCGCGAACAGATCGACTACCTCGACTATCAGGTCCTGCAGTGGCAGAAGCAGATCCCCGCCCCGATCCGGTACTGTCACGGCGTGACCGAGATTGCGTCGTCCGCTTATGATTCGAGGGGCGACTACGACCTCGGTCGTCACGACGGCAATCGACACAACGGCACCAACAACACCGACACCGACACCGACAGCACCACCTCTCGACGGCACTTCTACCTCGCCGTGGCGCTGTTCGTGCGCGCCAACCAGCTGCGCAACCTGATCTACCGCCCGCTCCTGCAGTCCGCGGCCCGCATCAGGACGCACCCGGAGCACACGCTCACGGCGCTGAGCATCGCGCGGGACTCGCTACAAGCGTTCGCGGACCTAGACGCCCGCACGGACCTGCTGCACACCCACGCCACCTTCTTCAAGCACTTCATCGTCTCCAGCCTGGGGAACCTGCTCCTCATCGTCGTGCACGTGCACGAGCACGGCCCGACCGCCGACCTGTGGACCCCGATCCGCGAGACCTTCCACGTCGCGGCCGCGCTGCTGAGGAAGCTGAGCGCCCGGTCCGGTCCCATACTGCGGGCCTGGGATCGTCTGAAATGCCTCGAAGACTTGCAGGCCAAGATCCTCGCAGCGCGCCGCGTCAAGGCGAATAGCAATGCCGCAGTTCCGGCGCAGGGCCACCAGCAACAACATCAGCACCGGCACCGGCACCAGCACCAGCATCACCAACGGGAGCTGAATCTAGATCACCTAGAGATGGATCCCTACACCGCCGTTCCAGGCACCAGACCGCCGCCACGTGCGGCGGAGGGGTTGTCGACGGATGTGAGCGACAACAACGGTAACGGCAATGACAATGGCAGCATTGGACTCGCACCGTCGTCGTCATTGTCATCGACGCTCCGAACCGAGGATTACATGCTCTTCGACTCGCAGATCCGGGACGAGTTCGCCGGCCTATTCGATCCGACTTTTGGATTCGGCGACGCTTACGAGTTTCCCATGCCTTGAAGGTCGGCGTTGTACAATACCAGGGTCAAGTTGACGTTTGACACGAAATATTTCCTCGTCGTAAATGGTGGGCAGGGATCAACTTTTAATTATCCATTTGTTACATTTTGGTACCGTTCCATCCACGAGACTGGTGAGCTCCCTGCTTGATCATCTCATCTACTATCCCTTACTCGGTTCCTACTGTATTGTAGCTTGAAGTCCAAGGCATTGTTGAATCCAACCGGATTCGCATCGATCTCATTCGATCAAATGCAATTCGCACCACAATCTCCAGAGCTTAAATCACACTATTGATTGATCCATTCGATGATTTCCTGATCTCTGCCTCTCACTTCCTTCGCACCAAGCCCTTCACCGTGTCGATCAACGCCTCGGCCTGGCCGAACAGGTAACCCATTCCGAAGGTCCACTTCTTGACTCTGACGCTCCAAATGAAGAAGTACACCAAGAGCCAGTTGGAGAAGGTGAAGACCAGGAAGATGCCAAAGTCGCGCCATTGCTCGTCGGGCTTGGTGTTCAACGTTGACAAGTACTCCTTCCCGGTGGCGTAGGGGCAATACGCACAGGTGCCGTTGGTCATGGTGGTCACATATCCCAGGCCCGACGAGGTGATGAACTCCTGCGTGTATGACTGGCATGTCTGTCCAGGCGGCGCGTTATACAGCGTCGACTCGCCCTGGGCACATCGGACCAAAGTGTCCTTCAACGTCGCCGCCAGCACACCTCTCAACCACCACGTCGATGGATTGACGTAGTACATCCAATACCGCCAGAAGACAGGAATCTGGCTGTATGGCCGCACAATGCCGTTGAAGACGGAGACCATGACGAAAAAGAAGGGCAGCGTGTTGGAAATGGTCGTGAAAGAGGGCGCAAACGCGCAGATCCACTGACCCCACGACGACATGAAGAAGTAGAACAGCATGGTCATCAGGAACATGTACCCAGCCGTCTCGCTGTCACGGGGCAGATTGGTCGGATAGTACCACAACAGCCAGTAGATGACAGAGCTGACCACCGCAGCGGGAATCTCGGCGACGACCTGAGCGGTGCAGAACGCGAACCAGCCGTAGATGCGGGACGGGTACTCGCGGGCTTCCCACAAGGCGCGGTTCTGGAAGAACTTGGGGACCACGCCGTTGACGATCGTGGGTGGGATGAGGAGAATCAGGAAAGAGGTGAAGAACCGTTCTTGCAGCGATGCCACCGAGTCGGTGAGGTTGTAAAAGGTAAACCCGTTGAAGATGCCGATGATGACGCTCACGAAGAGCCTCGCGTACAGGTATGATGGGTCTCGCCAGTACGAGCGGAAGGTGCGCTTCATGAGCTCGTACGTCTGCAGCTGAACTGGCGCGGCAAATTCGTGTTGCTGGGTCGCTGCTTTCGGTGTCTCCTTGGATCGTTCTTCTTTGAGCCGTTGAATCTCTCGGAGCATTGAGGCATTCTCGTCGGATTCAAGCCACTCTTTGTTCCAGTTGACGCGTTTGCCATCTTCTCGCCGCTTCCCTCCCTTGGCGGCAGTCTCGAGGATGAACTCGGCTACATTCTTGTTTGGCGGGCACTGTGTGCCCCTCTTTGCGAAGTATTCCACCACTGCCGAGCCGTTTTCACCGATGGGACCGAAGTAGAATGGGTTGCCGCCTGGATTCAGAGCCAAGACCATGTCGAATTGCTGGATCAACATAGATGAAGGCTGGTGGATGGTGCAAATGATTGCCTGGCCGGCCTGCGAGAGCTTCTTCAAGAACCGAACAATGGAGAAGGCAGACTGGGAGTCCAAACCGCTGGTGGGCTCATCCAGAAATAGAAGCAACTCTGGTTTGGCAGCCAGCTCAACGCCAATGGTAAGACGCTTGCGCTGTTCGACACCCAGCGAGCCAATGATGGCATCCTCGATGTCGTGAAGCTCCAGTAATTCGATGATATTGTTAACGTAGTCGATCTTCTCTTGCTTGGGGACATTCCGATCCTGTCTCAAGATGGCCGAAAATTCCAGAGCTTCTCGGATCGTGGCAGTCTCATCATGCAGGTCCATTTGTTCGCAGAAGCCCGTACCTCGCTGGAATTCGATTCCGAGAGGACGTCCGTCAACAAGCATCTCTCCGGTAACAGTACCCATGGTCTGTCTTTGAGATAAGGTGTTGAGAAGGGTCGTCTTTCCGGCGCCAGATGCGCCCATGAGGGCGATCATGACCCCGGGCTTGACATAGCCGTTGACCTTATTCAGCAACTTTCTCTTGCCACCTTGGTATGGAACTTCGTACTCGACGTTCTCCCAAGTGAAGACGCTCTTGCTCTTGGCGATGCCTACAGCGTCCTCCTTCCGGTCCTTCATCACCGTGTCTGAGGATGCACTAGAGGCGGGTTCCGGAGGCACCGCGGCCTTTTCTTCGTCCGATGGCTTGCTTTCTTCCTTCACCCTTTTCTTCGCCTTGCGAGTCTTCTTGAACACAAGGGCCCCGCCGCCACCACCGGTGAACGAGAACAACTCGGACGCAACGGCCGTGACGAGGATGTAGAGCACCGTAAAGGCTATGACCACCCCGAAATTCCGCCAGAGGTGGGATCTATAGTAGCCGAAGGAATTTTCAAAGTAAGCATCTCCACCAACCTGTGTGTTATCGACGGTTGCGCCGACCAGAGAACATCCTTGGTAGCCCTGCACTGCGTTCGGTCCTCGAGGCACGAGATTCGAGGGAGAACAATCCATCACTCGACCGTGGAACTCGTTCGTCAACACTGCTTCGTACGCATATGACACGGGATTGACGTAGTAGAGCCACCCGAACCAGATGACATCGCCTGTCAGGCTAGTCTTGGGAATAGTGTAACCCACATAGAGGATCAGGAGGTTGAGTGCGATACCCGAGAAGCGCACGGCATCGTCAATGGTCGGACTTAGGGCGGCGAACATGCGGTAAAGCGCTGTGACGCAGATAGTGGTGACGTAGACGAAGAGGAGGTTGATGAAGAATTTGCCGGCCTCGACGTCAAGGTTCGTCATGAAGTAGAGGATGACGGTGAAAACCACTGCCTGAACCAAAAGAACCGGCAAGTCAAGCATGATCCTGGCAATAACCACAGCACTTGGGCGGTAGAAGGCGTAATCGCGGTGCCGTGATATGACAACCCGACCGCTGACGGCTCGCACCAGTTCAGTCAATTGCAGCCAGCCCAGGAACAATATCGAGAAGAACAGCGCACCACCCCTCGGGAATGCACCGTCGGTATCCAGGCTCTCACCGTAGAACAAGGAGCCAATGATCAGAGCGTTGGATATGATAATGAATCCCTTGGTGTATAGCGTGGACTTATCGCCCCAGAAGAGCCAAAACTCTCGAAGCGTGCAAGCCATCACTTGACGCCAGAAGGAGACCGTGTAGCTGGAGTGTGGTGAGACTAGTTTGCTGTTGCTCTTTTGCTCCTGCACGGCTTCCTGGAACTGCCTGGTATCGGAGCAATTGGACGTCTCCATCTCCTTCTCATAACGGTCCACGTCAGCGAGGGTTTCTTGATAGATGCTTGATTTGCGGAAGGCGGTCTCCAGCTCCAAAGCTGTCTTGGGTGTCGAGGCTTCCATGCCGTTCCGGAACTGACGCTCGTTCGGGTCGCCAACTGAAGTCAGGAAGTCCGCTGTCGTCTGTCGGTCAGGGGCATGAAATCCGAGGTCAATGAAGTATTGTCGTGCCCGGTCCGCAGGACCCTGGTATATCATGCGTCCTTCCTCGATCACTAACACCTTGTCCATCAGTTGGTAGATGCCCTCACCCGCCTGGTAGAGCGTGACAATGGTCGTTCGGTTCGAGATATCGGTCATTATGCGCAGCGACTTGGCGTAGTCCAGCGCCGTGGAGGCATCTAGCCCGCGTGTCGAATTGTCCCAGCATACCACGGTGGACTTCGTGGCTAGTGTCTCAGCAATGCCTACCCGTTTCCGCTCGCCCCCAGAGACGCCTCTCACGTACTCGTTCCCCACCAGCGTGCCCTTGGTGTGAGAAATGCCAAACATCTTCAACAGGGCCTCGATGATGACCGGGATGGTACTAGCATCATGTTTCCTGGTCTTGTTCATCAGGGCGAATTTAAGCGTTTGCCAGACAGTCAGATTAGGGAGATGCTGGTCATCTTCTGGATTGTAGTTGACTTCGCCACGGTAGCTCTTTTTCTGTTCCTCGGCAGAGATACCCCCGTAGGTGACAGTACCCTCCACACCGGCAAAACTCTCCCTCTGGTTCGCGATGACTTTGAGAAAAGTTGAACAACCTGATCCGGGACGGCCGAGCACCAGCATTATCTCGCCGTCACGTACCGAGCCAGTAAAGTCGTGTATCAGGTCTCTCGTCGGGGGCGGCTTCCCAAAATGAAGTGCGGGGACGAATCTGGTGACAAGTCGGTAGAGGTCAGGTCCGAATGTGCCAACAATAGCTTCTGGTAGAGTCTTCGCGAATGTAGCTTGAGCGCCCACTCCTTTGACCGTCAGGTTCTTGTACAGCACGCCCACCTTCTTAGCAGATTCTCCAGTCTCCGTCCGCTTCTCGAAGTGACCGTCTTTTAGGAAAGCGCCAAGGTCGAGGTCATCCTCTTCCACCGGCTCGGGGCCAGCCTCTTTGTCCCAGTCGCCATCGGTTGCGTCGCTATTGGCTCGAGAAGCAGTCGTCCTGGTACGCGCCATCGACGGCCGTGAGCGCCCTCTCGACAGCCAAGTCCTGGGCTTTTCCGCGCCTGATTCGCGGGTGGCAGTCCGCTGTAAGCTGATCTTCGAGATCTCTCGTCGGATCTCCTCGAACTCGGCCATAGCTTCTTCTCGGTTGAGGGCTCCTCCCACATCTCGTTCGCCCCACGTCCCGTCCCTTTCTTCGCTGCGACTCCTTGACGGCGCACCGGAGCCATGGGGAGACTGTACTGCACTGGTGTCCTGTGACAATTGCCCGGGAAAGGCGACATTGTGTAAATTGGTAAAGGGCGCTGCATCGGTCAGTTTGTGTGAAAAAGGCTGCCAGGGATTCACTGTACTTACGCTCCTCGCGGTAGCGACGCCTGAACATCTCCCCGCTATGTTGATTGAACATGTTGTCGGTTTCTCCTGTCACAGATACAAGAACTGTCGATGTCTAAAATCTTGTTTCAGATGAGGTCGCGAACCCTCAGCAAAGTTTGCAAGAATTCCGCCTGTAGGACACCTTTTCGAGGATCAAGAGTCAAGAAACAGTTGGGAAGGCAGCTGGTGGGAGAAATGAAAGGCTTGAAAGGTAAGAGGGTGTACGAGTGAAGCTAGGAAGAGGAGAGCGAGCGAGCGAGCGTATAGAGATCGACGGCGGGAAATGGCCCGGCGGTGAATCTGGAGGAACGGAGAGCTCTTTTGAGAATGGACTGTGAACTCGGTGAAAGGGTAAGAGGGCGGATATTGTGGACTACGGTGAACATGCGAGCCACGTGGTAGGAGCAGGATTGGTAAGCTCGTTGGGACAACAGTGAAGGGAGTGTGCCGGGGGTGGTGGCATTTGGGGAATTGCTGAAGCACTTGTTTCAGATAGTACACTTCCTTTTTGGATAAATTTCGTTGTTAAGGGGGAATCCGGCGATTACGAGTACAGGTCAAAGACAAAGCCGTTAGCGAAGATCGTGGTGAATAACGTCACGTTGGCATTTCTCCGGAGCGCAAAAAGCGCCATTGATGAGAGAGTGAGGACAGAAAAATAATTCCTTCATGCGTCACCAATCTGCCGGACTTAAAGCGTGTGGGCCAGATCCGCGAAAATCCCAAGCCTTATTAATGGATTTAACTCGCGTGTCAGATCTTGCCGTGCAGATTCTTTCCAGTTGCCCCATCAGAATCGGCCGAAGTTGTCGGATCAAAGAGCCTAGCTGACGTCTAGCGGCTAGTCGGATCGTTTAGGCGTCCCTAAACTGCTGCGGAACGGTCGCGAATGGAATGTTACCCGTACCAGTAGCGGGGTGCTCTGTCAGATGAAAGCCTTATCCAGCACACCTCCCTTAAACATGACTCGCGGTATCTTCGTGTGAATTTGATCAGGCTCTCTGACAGCGGGCTTACCCAGTCAGAGCCGTGCCGCAGCAGCCGGAGGAGTTGTGCTACGATGTGCAACTGTAATGCTGCTGTCCTTCGAATCCAATGCGCAGTGAGTAACACGGACTGTGACAGGCTATACGAATATCTTCCGGCACGATTACCGCACATCGGACCTGAATGGCGATCAGCCATCAGCATCACCATAGGAAGTCGCTGCCGCATCTCCGTCTAATGGGGCAACGTGTTTTGAACTTGGGGGAGATTGTCGAATCCCAGGCCGATCTGGCTGATCGATGTCTCGTCATGCAAGGCCACGGTAACCCTCTCGATTAATATTAATCTATTGCTGGTCTCTGGTCATCATAATGCCTGTTGGATACAATGCATGTCCTGCTTGTGTACCGTCCCGCTTTTCAACCTCTGCACGGTGGTATCCCGGCACATTTGAAATGTGCTTACAACCATAGAAAGCCGACATTCATGTTTTCGTTACTCGTTAGATAAAGCCTCTTCGTCTAACCGGGCTGGATCCACGCTCACAGCCAAACCATAACTCCTGCGCCCACTGCCACCAGGGCAACCACCATACCCATGAATCCGACATTGTTGAACGAAGACGGTGCGGAGACAACTCTGGCAGCAGCTCCTTGTGATGTCGCGGAGCTAGCAGCCCCAGAAGCAGTGGTGCTGCCGTCGTGTGCCGAGGTGACTGTCGAGCTGTAAGTACTACTGGTCTGCGAAGTCGCTGCTGGCGACGAAACAGGAAGAGAAGTGGTAGACACAGAAGGCGACGTAGGAGAAGGGGGGATGAGCGCCGTAGTGGCAACTGTGATGCTGCCAGTCGGAACGCCGTTTGGCATACCTGATGAGACACCCTCAACTCCCACAGTGGGGAGAGGCGCGCTGGGATCTACTGTCCATCCTCCTGCGGTCGAAGCCGGGCAGGAAGGAGCAGTTGTCTTGACTGTCGCAGCGTATTGAGCCGAGTTAACGCCAGTGGGGGTCAGTGTCTGCCATTGTTGCTGAAGATTGCTGAAGTCAGGCGAGACAGGGGTTGGCACTCCCTGGCGGGTGAACCTGCAGTTCGTTAGCTCCGAAGCCATGTAGGCGAGTGTTTGTCAGCAATCATTTTACCCTTGAACAATGATGGAGCCCTGGTTGACGTCTGGTCCGGCGGCCGGACCATACTCCACGAGGCCGTAGTTGTTCATTTCCTGAATCCATTCATAAATGATAGCGCCGGACCAAGTGTCGACCATCTGCGGTCCGAAGATGGCAGCTTGGTCATTGAATGTCCGGGGCGGAACAGTGTTGCAGCCATCCTCCGAGAAGAAGATAGGAATCGGGTAATTTTCGGCGAGTGCCTGAAGGCCAATATAACCAGAAGTCTGAAAGTCAGGTGTGGATCCACACCACTCATAGCTGTTCAAGGCGTAGAAATCGAGGCGTTCAGTCACATTAGGACGGCAGGCCAGATAGTCTTGAAGCATGGGGCGAAGAACTGCAGTATCGGTGGCTGAGTAGCCGATGGGGATCTTCCGGTAGCCTTTGGCGTCTCGGTACGACTTGACGTCGACCGCGGCCGCAAGGAGATACGGAGCGGCTCCCGAGTCCTCCACTGTTGCATTGTTAGCGCGGTGCAGGAGTCAAGTGAGCAAGAGGCGCCACGCACAAACATTGAGCACTTCATTGCCCACGAAGCAGCCAGCAGTGTTGTCATACTGCTGGAAGTTGTCCAAGACAGCACGATGAGACTCTGATTTGTTCGCATTCCATGTCGATTCACTTCCCTGGCAGGATATCAGCTATCGTTCTTGGACGTGAATTCTCTCGATCCTACATAGCGAATGTACGTCTTGAAGCTGTCCAGGTCCACCCACAAGTAGATTCCGGCGGCAGCAAAAGCATCCATGCAACCTGAATGGTCTTGAGACGCATCCACATGATACACCCGGATCGAATTGGCACCGAGTTGTTGCATGAGGGCGGCATCGAGCTGGCACTGAGTAGTATTCACGAGAGGATCGTCTTCGACGAGCTGGTAGGCGACACCTATGTGGAGAGCTAGGGTCAGCAAAACAGCGCAGTGTGAATTGAGGTGACTCGGGACTTGCCTTTGACGAAGAATTGCTTGCCGTCGCTAGTGAAGAATTTGGAGCCGACTGCTGAGATTGTTGGAATGGCGTTGACTGCAAGCCAAAAGGCCGCAAAGACCAGGAGGACAGAGGCTCGCAGAGAAGTCATTGTCGCTCGAGATCTCAATCCTTGGTCGATAGCTGGTTTTCTCTGAGAGAATATTAAGAGGAATTACTGATGAGGTTGAGTACAGCTGGGAATTTGAGGTTGGATCGCTCAAAAACGCAGCAGGAGTGGTGATGAAGTTCAACCACCCGCAGCAGCAAAAAATAGGTGCAAGTGAAGAGAAGAGTCTCGTCCAAAGGCAATGATTGGAATGATTCTACCGCCTGCGAGTGAAGTTCAAGCGACAGGAACTTGAAAGAAGGACAGGCAGAGCCGCAGACGGGGCGATAGGCGGTCGCGGTCGCAATTTGTTGACAGAGCAGGCGCGACAGGAAGCCAAACGAGGGGCGGCAGAAGCGACTCAGGCAAGAGCGACAAACATTACCAACGACGACAATGATCGCGACAACGAGCTGGTGTGAAGCAGAGTGAAGAGTCGACACTTACAGTAGCTGGCGGTGGGAACGCCTCCCACATGGCTCGATTCAGCTGTCGCAGCCATCGACGGAAATGCGACGTGATCTTCAAACAAGAACGGACTCTAAAATCCCAGGTGGGCTTCCCGCTGCAAGCTGCCCTGAACTTGAGCAATCGCGGGCAACCATCAGGGGACGCGATTCAGGTTTGGGCTGTAGCGCGGAGTGAAGATGGGCAACCCATTTTTCCATGACGACGAATCGATAAGGATTGTCGCTAAACAAACAAACTAAGGTCGGAAAACCAAGGACACGAGATTGTCCGTTGGCTTTTCTCCAAGCCCAACATGGACAAGAGAGGGAAGTGAGGCGAAGGAACACCTATCCGGCGTTCCAGAGAAGGCCCGAAGTGGCGTCCAGCATTGCCTAGAGAATGCTTAGCGGCCTGCTGAATCGTGCGGAGGAGGTTGGCAGTCCGGCCTGCTTATCGCAAGTCCTCAAATTCTGAAACACCATACAATCTCGCTTCAGGGGAGACGTCACGCATGTTCATCGGCTGTTAGCTTGTACATCGTATTCCATACGCTTTGCATCGACGTCTCAACAGCGTACATGATTGTTTGGCAGAGACACATCGCGCATATGCAACGATGGGTGACCTGCTTTGAGATGTGCAAGGACGCCTCCGCGAAAAGCATTAGCATCGATGCTAGGCTGGTGTAGTCAACACGCACTACAATGTCTAGCGACGTTGTGGAATCAGCGACGAGTCCGTCGTCAGAATCGTATACACTGTTCATTAGGGTATCTCATTGCTCATCAACTGTCCTGTTTCCCAGGAATACCCCAAGCACATATTCAGCCTGCAACGCCCTGCTTCGATGAAATGACCTTTTGTACCCTGAGCCACCGACCGCCCGTGCCGATAAATGCTATCTCGTGTAGTTGACATTACACAACAGTGGTCCGCCGAATCACAAACACACCAACTTCCAGTCCAACGTCTCCTGCGGCCTCCCGGCTCTGACGGATCCCATCAACGACTTCCCTCGCCAACATGCCGGGTGTGATCTCAATCTGTCCACTTCGGGATGGCATCCGCCCGCCAGACTTGTGGTAGTCTACTAAATCCTGGCGTAGGCGAGGCTTCTCTTGTTCGATGTACCATTCGTTCCACAGGGTGCGATCCAGCACCACCTCGGCGGTTTCTGCATGGACGACGCTGTAACGACTGGGCAAGCCGCGTGCAGGTGCTCGTTGGGTCAGAGCTTCGCACATGGCCACCAACAGCGCCGTCATCTCCTCGAAAGACTTCATCCCGCTGACAGCTGCCATTCGACCTAGTTTTATCGCGATCTCGGTATAGAGACCGTTCAATAGGATGAATTGGCGAAGGAACGGTTCGATGACCGGCCCGATATATCGGTTGGCGAATACCTGGCCTCCTCGCTTGGTTGGATATATCAATAGCAGAGAGCCATTGTCCGACGAGAGCTCGAGCAGTCGATCAGCCAAATAGGAGCGTCTGCTCAGGGTAAAGAAGTCTTCCACTTCTTTGGCCGTGGTAGGGGGTATGTAGCGCTCAAGGATCGAGATCTGTATGCTGCTCGGAGCAGCAATGATGTTCGACGGCCGCGGACCTCCAGTATGCGCGGCGCCTGTGTGGAAATGGTAAGCTGGGACAGTGGCAGCATGTGTGAAAATCGTGTGATCCTGGAAATAGTCGTCGCTGGAGGAAGAGTGGGCATTCGGCGTCGCAGGAGGTGACGCCGGTACTTCATCCATACTGATGGCTTGAAACTGGGAACATTGTTAGCACGTCCCGGTATCGACGAACTAAACACGATAACTGCTTCCAGAACAGAACAGCCTCTTGGAGGGGAGAGAACTAACGTAAGCGTGTGTAATCGTGATGTAGGGCGGTATTGTGAATTGAGATTGAATGTCTTGGACTACTTTGTCCATCACTTGACGCATGTCTGTGGAATTCGGCCTCGCAGGCAGGGCCTGGGCAACCATCTGCACCTGTTGCTGAGTGCTTGAGTCCCCAAGGCAAGAGACTGGAGAAATGTCAGTATATCCCTGACCGCGGAGTTGAAAATGTCCTACCAAGTTTCTGACAGGCCCGTCCCAGCCAATTTGGTCTGCTGGAGTCGCTCCCTCCCATATCCGATGGCTCTGGCAGTTGTATCTCCGAGGGGCGCGACGGAGGACTAGGGCGAGTTTGGTTGCGTTGGCTCTGCCCCTGTGGGCGGCTTCGTTCGACGTTTGATGCTGTGCGGACATCCCCAGCGGATTGTGTCTGCGAGGGAGACTCCCACTTGAAGGAATCGAGGTCATCCGGGGGTGTTAGAGGTGCCACGATCCCACAAGGCCCATTCAGAGCTTGTCCGAGAATTTCAGAGGGATTGTACCAGCCGCGTGGAGGCAAAGGACCTAACCGGTTGGGCGGAGCGGCAATGTGTTCTGAGGACAATGGACAATCTCTGTCCAGGTCGCGCCTTCCGTCTCTCTGTTTGTCCTTGTCCACCTTGACCTCAAGAGTCTTCGCAGTATCCACGCTTCTCGTCTTGTGTAGGCGCACGAATAGCTCTTTCTGACCGGCGTGGTCTTTATAGTCCATTTTAATGCCTTCAGGCGATCCTAATGACGACGACCTCCTTCGTATCTCTGGCCGCGAAACTCTCTCTCCGTCGTGTTCGCCACCACTGTAGGGTCTCTTCAATCCCATGCCCATCAGCATGACCTTCGAGCTATCATCGAGACGGTCGGCTGATTTCCCAACAGCTTCAACAACGCCATACGTAATCTCGTCGCTCTTTTCCCCGATTGGTGTACGCAATGGCAGTTCTTGTATTTGGACGACCGGGAGCCGTTTTGATATTGTGGGCAAGCCATCGTCCAGCAACAGAGGCTTGGTGGTCATTTGCGAAATCAACGTCCCAAGCCCATCAAAACTGTTGACGCAGCACGCCCAAACGCAAGGGACTCGAAAATATGTGCAGGCAGAGCTGGAATGCTCAGGTAGGCGGGATGTCAGAGAAGCAGGCAGAAAGGGCTGTTCAACCCGCGATGAAGGGCAAGAATTCAATGAGTGATCAGAGCAGGGTCTCGCGGGTGAAGATGTTCAGATTAGCCTTGCTAAACTGAAGGCTTGCGGCGAACAATGGAAGCAGGAAGGACAGAGGTCGAAGATGGACTCGGCTGTGTCGGGCGGGAAGAAACCATGTACGACAAGATGCGAGCGACTTTTCTCGATGGCACTGGGGCCGGACGGGGCACGGCCAAGGGGACCAGTGGGAGCACTTGCAGGCACAGTTCCGTTGTCTTCGTGCCTGTTTGAGTTCGAAGCAACAAGGGCACTTGAACAAGCCCGACAGCGAACAGGAAAGGATTAGGCACAGGCACCTGGCTATGCAGAACATTACTGTGGAGCGTCAACCATGGGTGGAGACGGTCGAGGATGACATTTGGCGTCTTTTCTGGATTCTAGGCCTCGATGGACTCCTGTGTGTACGAGCCACATTTGTGGACTGGACAGGGGCCAGCAGGGAAAGCTTCGGCGCTGGTGTCGCTGGGCACGCCCTCCCACAGTCAAGAGTTCTTGCCCATTGACAGCGGAACCCATACCTACACAGTGGACCTTTGGGAAGTCAAAAGTCAAGGCCGTGAGTGTTCTGCGAAGGTGTGTGAGAAGAAAAGGGCAGCTGTCACAGAGGGCAGACTTTGGCGAGCTATGCTGTTTGCTCGACCGTGACGACGGCTCGTGTTTGGATCACATCGCGTTCTGATGCAGATTTATCGGAATCGGCATCGATTCTTCGCCATTCTGCGTACCTAATACCGAGTACACGTAGTCTTCCATCCTCAAGAGCGAGCACCACAAACGCTGTTACCACCATGAGCGGCTTGAAACGGGCTGTTGGGTCCCTACGAGCTGCTAGAACAGAACTCCGCAAATAGACTTCGAGTGCCTGCAAGAATCCCATCAAGCTGAGGGGCCCTGTGGCTGAACCCCCCTGACCCCCCATAAGAGCCACGTCGCTGCTGCCCAACCATGCCCGAGGCCATCGGTTAGAACCCACAAATCACCTGGGCATTCCTGCACAGAACTGTGTATCGTACGAGTTGCCCTTTGTCGAAACAGCATCGGATTCGAGAAGCTTCGATGGGAAAGATCTAGCTCGTAGCTCGTCGACCATTTGTTCTCAACCCAACATGCATCTCCGCCCGATGAACCTGTCGATCTTCGCCTATCCTAAGCATTTGAGCGGGACGGAAAATACTCTGTACGAGTACTTGTACGATTACGGATTCTGGTTCCTCAACAAACTGGCTTTCCCTGTCGATCAGGGGGATTTTCCTTCCCTCCGAGCCTGTGCTCCCTTCGCAATGGCTTGGCAATGAGTTGCGCGTTTTGAAACATTCACGCTCGGTCCTCCTTGCGCATCCTTTCTCCCTACGAGCTCTCAAGCAGCGCTGCTCGGTGGAATGCAATGCGTCTCTTCAGCGCACGGTCGTGCACGCTCAAATGCCGAAACTGTCCTGAGCAACGTCCTGCTCGTGGTCTGAGCAGGTGACGGAAAGTCCCGGGCCTTCTGAGGTGGGATACGAGTCCGTCTGTGGCACGAACGTTCTCATCCTAGGTACACAGAGCTGTTCAAGCTCGCCCATTGAGAGACGCCTTGATACCATGCCGTTCCTTTGTGGAGAAAGCACCGGCGTGTCCCCTTGCGGACCGCGGCAGACAGGAGTAACTCGTATGGACGGGCACTCAAGCCCTTGAAGTTGTCCACTCGCAGCATTAGGAGTGAGAGCTAGCCGTAGACACCGTACCGGCAGCCAACGCGGGCGAGAATATGCAGCATCGCATCAGCAACGTCCATCGAAGACGAGACTTACTAGAATGTACACGCGACCCGTGGCGACCGAACTCCTTGCCTTCCACCTTTCCTTTCGTCGTGCAAACCGGTTGATTGTGATCCCAACTTGACTCTGGTCGATTTTAAAAGCTGCCAGTACCAGCCACCTTTCCGTTGCCAAGACCCCTCGGGGAAGTTTGATGCGAGAGCGAGTTTCCGATCCCAACAATGATAAAGTCGTGGCTCGGTCGGTGATGTGGAACGCGACAACGACCGGCAATCATCTAGCAATATCATCAGGCTCGAAAGGCGCATTCAGGCAATGACGGGTGAAGGAAGACCTTTCCAAGAGGCGGGAGCGGCGCTATATTCTCACATTTATGCGAGTGTTGATGGAAATTAGCCGTCAACAAGGAGAAATATCATCCTGATATACTATGCAGTCAGGACAAGAGCTAGTCCGGAGAGCCGTGTTTCGTCTCCTGCAGCACCACGTTGGCGCCGGACTCCATCGCTGGGCGACCCTGCTTCTGGTCCTATCCTCGGAGCGCCTGGGCTGCCCGGACGGGTTCTTGCTACTTCAGAGGATTAAGTATATGCGTAGATGGTGCTCAGAGAAACACCGGATATCGGAGTCCAGTTGTCGCTCACCTATCGAGGAAAAAGGCGAATCTATGCTGCAAGAGTCCAAATGCGGCATCCCATCCTTTCCACGCCTGTGCCTTGCGAAGCTGTCACTACTTCCCACACCGTCGCGAGCCCCACACCCTGTAGATAGGAGAAGTCTGTCTCGGCCTTACTCCACCCCCAGCACGGGGTAATGTCTGTACCTTGCTGTATGTCGCTCTTACCGTGTGCCGTTGCTCTACCCCCGAGGCCATATGCTGTGTTGAGGACTCATACCTGAAGCACAAGACTCAATCTTCGGTGCCACACGTACGATGCTAGTCTATCGATGCCATGCGAGCCGAGGTTGCCTTGACAGGGGATGCTTTGGATCCCACTTGCGGATGCGATAAGGCTGTTGGGCTGGCCTATCACGGTTGGAACGGCCCAGCATTTTCAATATTTATCTCGCATCCGATCTTTTGTCCTTTCTTCTTTCGCCTCTGTGAGGACTCTGGGTTCTCACCCCCCTGGAATGCCCCTGCCCATCATCCGCCGGTGCAGGCGCCACTAAGCAGGCATCGAACCTCTGTCGACATCATCTGCAACCTCCATCCTCATCTCCAGTGTCTTGGGTCCTGCTCTCCCTGCGAAATTGGTTCCAAACCGTGCTGGTTGAGAGCATGACCACATCTTCTGGGCGGCTTACATCCCAGTCCCGACAAAGCACACTGCGCGCCGTGACTCCTTTCACGAACCCTTGCGCTTGGGATCGTTGCCTTCCAGCCCATCGCGTCCTTGTGCCGCTGTCACTGTTCCAAACTGCCTCGCCACCGAGTAAGTTCTCCACATCATCGTGAACGCCTGTTGTTCCTACGAGTCCTAGAGCAGAAAGGCCGAATGGTGAGTTCCCCTGGGCCTGACTGCCGTTGGCCGAGATAAGATTTCTATCTTATGTTATCTGGTTCGGTGCCTTCTCGCCTCGCGCCCAATAGGGCTTACTGTGTATACCCCCACTCCAACTTCCGCCCTGCAAGATTCCCTTTTATCTCCCTCAACGGCCGTCGCCGTGAGACTGCTCACCCTCCGACAAGTCAGGCGACCTACACTCCTATTTCGATTAAATACATCCGCAATAAAGAGACAGGGATTCTCCATCCTTCGATCTATTCCGACATGTTCCCCGGTTTCATCTGAACTGTAGGAACTGCTCCTCCCTCCTGCTCCGATATGCTCGGTTCCCGCTAAATATGCGTGCCGCCCACTTTCCATGTGCGCGCTACATGCAACTCCTTCTTTAGCCGGACGGTCTCCGATAAGACTATGGATCTTTTATTCAACGGCTGGCACTCTATCCGCATCTCCCGTCTACCTGTCCCTCGACGCTGCTTGCCTGCATGATGTCGTTGTGGACGGACGAGCGTGTTGACGAGACCGTCACCCCCGCTTATGTGCATTCCCATCTCCGACCAAACGAGCAGGAACTTCTGCAGCGGCAGTTGTACTTCGGAGGCGACTTGACCGACGACACCTACTTGGATTGGATCTTGACGAGAGCCAAACGATTCTTCCTCATCCTCGTCGCCACCGGGGTCCCGGATCAGATCTTCGGTGTTATCGATGACTCGTATGACGACGAAGACCTCCCCGTCATCGAGGAGGCTGTTCCCGATCTTCGGTTGTCCTATGAACCCGACCGAGCTCTGGACAAACGGTTCTACAAGAACCAGTTCAAGTTTCTCACGCGTGTCGTGGGCGAAGGAGAGCACATCCGCTACGCCGACGAAGAAACCGTCCCGATCATCCCTCTCAACCTGAAATCGGTGGTGCTCTCCCTCAGCCATGATGGTGTCGACAGGATTCGCCTCCCCACTGCCAACCAGAAGGTTTTCGTTCGCCGGCGCATCAAGCTCGACGCTCCCTTAACCGAGGATGAGATTTTGAACGAGATCGCCGCCAGCAGGAGACTCTGCCATGAGCATGTCGTGTCGGTTTTCGGATCCTATTTGCATCAAGGCAATTTCAACGTGCTTTCGCTCCCTGCCCCTGAATGGAGCCTCAAGACATTCCTGACCGATTCTCCAAAGAGCTTTGCGGCTCTGGCAAAGAGAGAGCGGCGACAGATATTGATCAACTGGCCCCACTGCCTCGCGAATGCTCTGGCCTGGCTCCACAGCAACGGCGAGTTTCATGGAGCCATTCGGCCGTCCAACATTCAGGTCGATGAGACTTTTCGCATATCTCTGGGCTTGTTGGACGGCGACGGCTTGCTCCGCGACAGGGCAAAACCGGACGATATCGAAGCATATCAGTACGGCCCACCCGAGCGATGGAAGAGAGCTGTGACCATCCAGAGTACTGGATCGGCATCTGTTTCACTCCCGTCAGGCGGGCGATCGGGGCGGCGGGCTGGCGGAAATGCCAGACTCAATACTACAGACGGCAGTAACCCGGCCAGAAGCAGGTCCGCGTCTTCAGCAGCGACGTATACCTTTCAGCCCACGTCCAGAGGAGACTATGCCCGATTGCGCCTCAGTTCGGCGGTGCCTTCAGACACTCCGTCGCAGCCCATTGCGCGCGAGCGAGACGTGCTTTCACCGACCGACAACAAATCCGTGTCAAGTCAGGGAACAGCGCGCCGAACCTTCGACCCTACATTTCCCGGAAGGGCGCCCTCAATTCTGTCGTCTACAAGCTCCAACGGCAAGAAAAGTGGCCCCTCCCTCAATAATCATATGTTTGTCTCGGCCCCAGAAGGCCGAAGTGCAGTGGTTCAAACTTGGCAGTCGGTCGAACAGGACATGTTCGCGTCGGACATCTTCTCGCTCGGCGCAGTGATCATGGACGTTTTAAACCTGCTCTGCAAGCGCAGTTACGGGTCATTCCAGCGACACCGATCTTCGAAGAACAGGATGGCCGGCCGTGGCGGTGGTCTAGCGGATGCCAGTTTCCACGCCAACCTGGGACAGGTCTTTCTGTGGGCTCAGTCGCTCCAGAACGAGGCGGAGAAGAAGGCGAAGAAGGCTGAGGGCCATGTCTACCATGCTGTCGGCCCGGTCGTGCAGCTTACCCTGCAGTGCCTCGAGCGCGATCCGGCCGCACGACTGTCCAGCGCGCAGTTGGAGAGGAAATTCGGCGACCATATCCAGCGCTTTGCTGGTGTCGAGCGACTCCACTGTGCAGCCGAACACAAAAAGGAGAGCAGCAGCCAAAGGAACGTCAGCATGCCAATCCGGGAGAGGAATGTCTCGGATCGAGAGTTGACGAGGCACCGATCCGACGACCGACTGCGTCAGTCCTCCCCCAACCCACTGGTCCTGCACACGGGACACCCACCGCCACGCCCGCAACGCTTTCTCCACGACGGCCCCATGGTCCAGTCCCCGGTCTTCCACACGTCTCCGAGCGTGTCGACGACACCCGGCGCGACGTCGGTGAGCTCGCTATTGTCGTTCAATTTCGACGGCCTCTCCGATACAGTCGTCGCGGAAAGTCCTCGCTCTCGGGACCAGTCGATGCGGCGGACAAACACGCGCGAGGACGTGGCGACTCCCGAGCAGCACCACCACATCCCGTGGTCGAGTGAACAAGACACTCCGAAACAGAAGTCGTGGCACAACTGGCACAACAACGACAGCCAGGTCGACCCGAGGCTCTCTTTCGGCGAGTCGGTCGACACCGGTGCATTCACCTACCTCAACTACAGCACCAGCGCCTCGTCCGACGAAGGAGTCAAATACTTTCCCCGGCCACCAGCCGAGCGACCTCCCAAACCACCCCCAGACCGAGGTCTGCCCCCAGTGCCTCCTATCCCGGTGAAGGTGCGTTCAGCCAAACCAAACCAGCGACTACCCCGGATGAAGACATCAAACGATGATTTCGCAGCGATGAATCACATTTCCCACGCCACCACCGGAGGCCGGCCCCTTCGGGTCGATAGTCTCCCAAAGACAATGGATTATGACGAGGATGACTATCACGAAATGATCCGCCAAGCGAGACGTCCACACACAGCCAAATCATCCTCACGCAGCCGGTCTCGGCAAGACCAGTACCTCCTAAGTCAGGGACGTAGACAGCAGGCCTGAGATTGGGCTCGAGATTGAGGTTGAGATTGAGCTGCGAGATCAACAATGACTCACGAACAGAAGCGATAGGTGGCTATGTAGCTGGTTCTACGCTCCATTTCCTCACCCCACTATCCTCTATTACAGCCGCAGCGAACCGGGGCATCATCCTGTTTCATGCGCGACGAGATACCACCGGCCTACCGTTGACGAACCTGATACCCATACGGAGTACAGAGTACTCGGACTGTCGAGTGATGTGATATCCGATCATTTCGGGGATTTGTTTAGCATGCATCTCACCTGTTAGCTACGTACTTCCTTACATACTGTACTGTATTTATACCACCAAGCCAGAATAGAAGTCAATGAACTTGATCAGAAGCAGCAGTCTTATAAGATGTGCGTCAATAGTGCCATGCCATACCGCCAGCTCCGATCGTCTTACGTGTCTACTGCTCTTGCCTGGATGCCTACATAGTACACAGTAGAAGCGGGCATAGTTACTGTACTTCTCTCGGCGACCTGCGACCTAATCCGATACGGAGACCCTTGCTTGACATTATTCCTTCTGCCGTCTCAGACGCCACACGGACCGCCAGTCCACGCCACGCCATGCTACGCCACGCCAAAACTCAACTTAGTCCCTACGGTTCTAGTATAACTTACATTGGATCCACGGCCCTCGCCTCCTTGACTTTACTAAGTAAATAACCCGTAAATGATCGAAGATAAGGAAGAAGAGCCCGATGCCTACCACGAACCCGGCCGTACGCACCAGTATTAGCACTAGTCCTAGTCCTAGTATGTCCCACGCAACGGCGCACGTGGAGAGTAGATACTCATAGATATGCTACGTATCTATTTCTCTCTCGCACTTCTTTTTGTGCCGAGCTGGCGGGTTGCCACCAGGCACGACGCGACCTCGCTCATAACCCCTATCAGTCGGCACGTAGGCAAAGTGTCGCCGCACTAGAGTGGGATCAACATGATACTGTAGCAAGTACAAGTAACGAGTACAAGTCCAGCGCCACGGAGCATGCCTCTCTTTCTTCCACAAGATGTAGGTAAAAACATGTAGGTAGGCAGGGAGACATGCAGACATTCAGACAGTCAGACAGTCAGGTGTTCCATAGACAGGGAGGGAGACATGTTGAGGCAAGCAATCAACCACACCACCACCGGACCCGCCAAAATACTGCACATGACATTGAAATCGACGGTATCGCAAGTATTCCTTCTTCGTGCGGAGTAGCAAGGGCATTTCCCTTCATTCTTCCATGTGGTCCATCTCATCAATTAACGTCAGTTGTAAATACCCCCGGGCCCTATCCTCCTCCTCATTCATAGTCACCCTCCCTCTCTCTCTAACCTCTCATCTTCTCGATCCTCTCAAACTCTGCCATCGTATACTCATACACCTTCTTCGCGGCCCCTTGGTCTCTCAGCGTCTCCAACACATCCTTCCCCCGTCCCTGTGCATTGACGACCTCTGACTTCTCACCTACGATATACACACCGCTGCCCAACACACCGTTGCTGCCCCTCTGGACCAACGTGCCGGCCAGACTGTCAGCGTGCTCGGCGGCGACGCGTCTGAACCGCCCACTCGTCGCGGCAAAGAGGACCCTCTCGCCGGCATCGTCGGCCGTCGAGCCCAGGACCTTGAACAGCGGCCTGACAAGCCAGTCCCACAGCAGAGACATGGCCCACCCGGAATTGACCACCCTCAGGCCCGTGCCCACGAGACCGGGGAAGATGTGCAGGAAGACGAGCTTGTCGTTGCCGGGCCTGGCGGCCAATTCTTCGAAGAACAGCGTCGTCATCGAGGCGGCCGCGCTCGCGGCGTAGAGGGGCCCGTAGGTGCCCGGGCGCGTCATGGCCAGATCGTCGAGGACGAGCGGGCCTTCCTGCCCGGCGGCCAGCACGCTGACGACGCGCGGGTTCGGCGCCGCGCGCAGCGCCGGCAGCAGCGTGACGAGGAAGCGCATCCGCGCGTGGAACCGCACGCTGGTGATCCGGTCGAGGCCTTCGGGGGAGAAGTCGGGCGTCGAGCTGAACGACAGGTAGCCCGGCGACATGACGACGAGGTCGAGCCGCGATGTGAGCGATGCGATCTGTCGGGCTGCGGCCTCGGCGTTCTGCACGAGCGTGAGATCCCCCGTGACGATTGGCACGACGGCGGCCCCCGGGTTGGGGTACGATTTCTGGGCCGAGGCGATGAGTTCGTCTAGTCGCGATGCATCGCGGCCGACGAGGTAGATTGTCGGGGAGGTGGTGTGCTTCAGCAGGGCATGGAAGGTTGCGAGGCCGATGCCGGCTGTGGCGCCGAGGAGCGCGACCGTGGGACCAGACCCGGAACTTTGGAGGGACGTGTTATTGAGGTGGATGTCGGAGAGGGAGACCATGGTGTGATGGCTATGTCACAGAAGGGCCAAGTTGAAGTTGAAGTTGACTTCGAAGTCGATTGACCTTGTCGTCCTCAAAAAGGTGTGGAGATGGAAATGTCCTTACTATTTACCACAGCGAAGAATGATGGCGTCTGCTCAAGGGATCACTGTGCGTGCAATGCTTGCTTGGACATCTCATTCACCCCTCAACTCACCTCTTAATATACGTATCTTTTGAGCCGCGACCAAGACACAAGCGTAGAACTCGTAGACCTCACGCCATCGGGCCACCGAGATGGTATGCGGTCGGCTTGGTAATGGCCATGGCCAATCAATCCATCGAGGAAACACGGCATGAAATTCTTCCATTCGCCGGGCGCGGATTATGAGATCGATTGTGCGTGTTCGGCGTCTCGAAAGGCCGAGCAGCCAGACGATTAGACATCGGCGCCTGGAGTTATCAACTAATACCTAATCTCTACGACTCGCACTGCTTAGGTGCTGCTGTTCTTTAGACGCTGTGCCCTACCCCGATGTTGCTTGTCGTTCTCGGGCTTAACAAGCTGCATCATGCTATGCCGCCATAACTAAACTAGGAAGAGCATTATTCATGCTATCATTGCTACCCTATAAAGGCACAGGCGGACGAATTGCAGCGCAGAACATTCCATGCACTGGCATGTTGTCATTCTGTGAGTAATTGTTGCTCTTAATCTCTACCCGGAATGTCGCGTTGCGTACTGTAGCAACACTCTTGTCGTACAGCTAACATGTCTTCGTATTCAGAAGAAGTCATCAAGAACCACACATCCACCCCTGTACCCCTTAGGACGGGCGACATGCCTGCGCAGCGGCCTATTGGGCATTGTGTCCTTGTCGGATCCTTTCACTCCAGCTGAAAAACTCAGTCTCGAGAATGGTTTCGACTTCGACCTTGATCTTGCTTGTGTTGCAGCACCACTTGCCGCCGAAGACGCGGATACTATTTTCTTCAGCACCGAAATTTCGCCAGGTTGGCCCTGCGGTTGAATGTGCCATGCTGAGCAGCCTGTACACATGGGCTCGGATGCATTTTCTCCGTCCCCTTGCTCATCCTCGTCACTGTTCTCGTCAACGCCGCTTATGAAACTTCGCTGCGCATTTTCTCGTGCTCTTTGGCTGCTCGTGCTCGCTCTGGCTTTCTCTCTGATTCGCAGCAGCTCCCCCCATCCAACCAAGCCTCCATTTCTGTCGAGACCAGGTACGTCAGGTTTAAGGTAGAGAATGGGACGGCTTCTTTGGCGTGTCCTTATCGCAAGGCTTGGGAAGCGAGTCCGCGGTGGACTTCGGGCGTGAGCCTGTCTAGGCCGAAAGGGACTTCGTGGCGGCAGGGTGACAGTATCCGTTCCTTCCTCACGCCGCGGGCCTCCATGAGCGTCACACATGCATATGCTATCCCTGTTCCCCTTTGGACTCGGGGTACATCGACAGATACTAGACCACGTCGTGCGTTCCTCGTGGTAACCTCTTTGTGGCGCGGTGACTGCTTGCTTGTCCGAGTCTCCGCCAGCAATATACACGTGGCCTTGATCACCCGCGATCGGCGATATGATTCCATCGTCTGGAGCCAGTGGCGAGAAGTGATTCTGGCTTGCGGTAAGCGGCGAAACCGGCCCAGATCCAGTTATTTGATTAGCGACGCTGCTCCCTTTCGAAGTGTTGGAGCCGACAGTCCTCCAGGATCCGAGTGTGGATGTTGATGAGTCACTCGTTGGCATCTGCGCCTGTGGCTGTGGGGTGTCTTTGGCAATTGACGGAGCTTGTCGCAGATCCTCGACTCTGGAAGCCGGTGCACGGCTACTGGTAATCTGATGAGCCTCGATTCTGTGAGCTCGCAGACGAGCCGCTCGCAAAGAGCTCGATCTTCTCAATTGCCGGTAGTGATATGCATGAGGTGCATCACCTGGCAAAGTGATGCTGCCATGCAGAGGTTGGCACACGGACTGCAAAATGCCAGGAGGAGATGTATCTCGCGGTGCTCGCAGTCGCCGCAGACGGGGAAAGCCTTGGTGTGAGACTGAAAGTGCTAAATGCATGTTTGGAGTTGTCTGACCTCGTTCCGGGTAGGAGTTATCCGAATCATCAGTAGCCCCTGCTTTTGGGTGCGAGATATCCCAGTGCATGAATTGTAACGATTTCGAAGCAAACACGGGCTGCACGAGCACCTGCCCCATTTCCTGAGGCAGTGAAGGCACGATGTCGTTCTGCACGATGGTAAATTTGACCAGTCGATCAAGGCTCGCAAATATCTTCGATATGGTCAACAGACTCGTGAGGTTCTGATGTAGTAGATTCAACCGCTCCATCTGCGCTGCATTGGGGCTCGCAGCCCATCGTGTCAATCCGGTGTCTGTCACTCCTAAGCACTCCTCCAGGCGCAAGGTGGTGAGCCAAGGAGGGAGCGAAAGGAGCGTCGTATCGTGGAAGTCGTCTGTATCAAAAGAGGAGATACACAAGTTCTTGAGCGCAGGTAAGGAATGAAGGACTCGGATGAAAAGTTCATGCTCAATGACACCGTGGCCCCCTGGTGAACAGAGGAGAAGGGTTTCAAGCTGTCTCCATCGGTCGTGGTATAGCGTAAACTGATATGTCTGGCCCTCGTCCAGCAGCCCGGGAGGTAATTGAGTCTGACCCCTTTTTGTGACATCGTCATTCTCGGCGATGATCCAGGCATGTTGCCGTAGCTGCTTTCTCGTCGAGAGCGCGTGCGTCAACCTGTCAAAGGTGTGATTGTAGAAGCAATAGAATCCGGTAAGTGCTTCTAGGTTGGGGCACGTCATGACGACGGACGCTACGGTGCAGATATATGCGTCGTACTCTGGATTGGGGTCCCCTCCAGTAAGGTACAAAGGTATGTTCGGATCGGGCACGTGGATTGTCTTCACTAAAGCCGCCAGAAGCGGCCTGGAACGGAGCGTTGAGCGAAGGCGAATGAGGCGTGCTGCACGGGAGAGCTTCCATTTCAGAAGCATTGCTGAATCATCTTGGCCGACGATCTGGATATCCGTATATCTGTGTGACTTAGCGCCAGCACACAGGGTGGATGTGCATACTCACAGTATGCGCTGCGCATCCGAGAACCATGCCTTACAAGTGAGTTGGATGGAGGTCAAGTCTCTCATATAGCAGGTTGAACAAGAGGAGGACACCGGACCAAGATGAATACGCCCAAGATGCTCAAGCACAAGCCTCAGCATGGACGATGGCAACTTCTTCCACTTAACTCCTGTCGGACGAATTGAAAACACTGGCTCGAGGGTATAGTGTGACATGCTGGAAGATATTGAAGTCGGAAGGGATGTAGTTCGTAAAACAGGTGTACCGATCTCCACCTGCTCATGGTATGCTCTGGAGGGCACCTGAGCTTGAGAGACCATGGCGGGGATATGCTGCTCGAAAGAGCCGTCTCGTGTATAGTTGGTTACAACTGCCATTTCCGTGTAATCATGGGCGGAAGTGTCGATTGACTGTGCTCAGTCGAACCAGTCCGGGTCAGTGTCTGATTATCAGCAAATGTTCGCCCGCCGGGGATGATTGTATGTATGTCGGAGCCAGGCCAGGGGACAGCCGCTCTCGCCTGCTCCTAAAATAGGTATGCATGATAATGTGCCCGCGATAGGGACTGTCGCCTATCGGCAGGTCCAGACGCATTCCAGACGTGCAAATTCAAGGATGTGAACCAGAGATTGCAAAGGTAAATTGTTGTGTTGGGAAGTCACAAAACTTGGTCATTGCAGATGCGCCTGTGTCCAAGATTGTCGGAACTGGGATCGCGTCTGCTGCGGGCCAATGGGAATGGCGGTAGCGATGGACACAACCCCCGTCAATGCAAGTGTTGTTGGACGGCTTGCAACAAGTCTATAAGGCTTACGCGGAGACCTTGCTGTAGAGGATTGGATAACCGGAAAGGTTGCGAGGACAGCTCGCCTCGATGAGCTCGAGGAGAAAGAATCCAGCACACATGCCAGATATGTAAGCAGCGCAGACACAGCTTCTATGAAGGAGAGAGGTTCGTCTAGTAGTGTTCCATGACTTTCAAATAGACGCAGGCCACCCGTAACTCGACGGCTTTCCCTGGCAAAGACGAAACTCTATCTGCAGGCCTTTTCCATGCTGGATATAATAGTACACGCTCCGCCCTGTGCAGCCAACTTGAAAGCTGGTCTGGTAGTTGCTACGACAAAGTTAAGCGTAGAAGTTGACCGTGTCCTTCTTCTTTGCTTGCACCTCAGCAATAGCCTCGACATAGGATTCGTGGTTGACTTTCGACTGGCCTTTTCGAAGGGCAATCATGCCTACGCAGTAGTAGTCAGCAACAGTTTGCCAGCTTGTGGCCAGGGGCCATGACTTACCAGCTTCCACACAAACAGCCTTGAGCTGAGCACCGCCAAACTCGTCCGTCGACCTTGCTAATTCGTCAAAGTTGATGTTCCCCTCGTCGATAGTCATCTTCCGCGAATGAATCCGCAAGATCTGGGCCCGTGACTCCTCATTTGGCAGGGGGAACTCAATCTTTCGATCCAATCGACCGGACCGAAGCAAAGCAGGATCCAGCACGTCGACTCGGTTCGTGGCGGCTAGCACCTTGATTCTCTCATCCGAGGCAAACCCGTCCAACTGGTTGAGCAACTCCAACATGGTCCGCTGAACCTCTCGATCGCCACTCTTCTCCGAGTCGAAACGCTTGGTACCAACCGCATCCAGTTCGTCAATGAAGATGATCGAAGGCGCCTTCTCCTTCGCCAGGGCGAAACAGTCGCGCACCAGTTTCGCTCCGTCGCCAATGAACATCTGCACAAGCTGAGGGCCCGCAAGCTTGAGGAAAGTGGCGTTTGTCTGAGCTGCACAAGCACGAGCGAGCAGTGTCTTGCCCGTCCCGGGAGGCCCGTACATCAGAGCACCCTTGGGGGCCTTGATGCCGAGCTTCTTGAAACGTTCCGCTTCTTTCATGGGCCACACAACTGCTTCCACAAGTTCTTCAATCTGTTTGTCAAGACCGCCGACATCAGTGTATTTCTCCGTCGGCTTCTCGTCGACTTCCATCGCCTTGACCCTCGAATCGTATTCGGCAGGAAGTGTGTCCAAGACGAGGTATGAGTCCTTGTTGACGCCAATCAGGTCGGCGGGCTTCAACTTATCGTGGTCAACGAGGCCGATCAACGGCAGAAAGATGGTTTGTCGGGTACTGGTTTTGATCACTGCAGACTTGCCCACACGCGTGGCATCGAGATCGATATTTGCACCTTCTTCTGCCGCTTCGGCTTCGACATCAAGATCGAGCAGTTCGACGACGTTGCCGACAAGGTAGGGTAATTGTCTGCCCAGCGAAGACATTAGCCATTCAACTCGCCTCGCTTACCAGCGCGAAACTCACCGGTTGTTCTCGATCTTCTCCAAGTTGTCCTTTATCTTTTCCTTCATGGTAGTTTCCTCGTGCTTTAATCGCTGGAATTCGCTCTTGAGAATCTTCATCTCGTTCTCCAGCAATCGCCGCCTGTTGATAATGTCTCTTGTACTTGACTGCAGGATCTCGTCGTCAATGTACTGTTCATCTTCATCCTTCTTGTCGGGCTCGGCGTCTTTCATCTCCGCGTCCTTTGAGTCGCCATTCTGCGACGACTTTTTGTCTTTGTCATCACCGTCCTTTTTCTGCTCCTTCTCATCACGCTCCAAGTCATCAAGATCCTCGAGCGTCGACATCTTTGGGGTTGGTTTGAGCGAATAGATTTAGCTCAGGACGAAATCCGGCAACGACGATGTTCTTGGGAGATGTGCAAGACACGAAGAGGAGATAGGAAGGCGAGGGACGAATCAATTAGGATCTGGGATCGTGTTTGAATTGATTACACACATGGAAAGGGAAGCTCGCAGTCGAAGTCGGAGAGTCGCTGCGGCGAAACTCGCTCCGTCGCTCACGTGACTTCACTCGTCACTCGTCGCAGCCTGGCCACCAGCGCCGAATCATGAATCGAGCGAATCCAGCCAGACTTCACGCCTTCTTCACACGTGTTTCAGTCACAAAATCAAATGAATATTTGGGAGGTTCGTGCATCAGCAACTTCTGCCCAACCGTCTTATTTTTTGTATTCTGTTTGTTGTTGTCTTTGCAGGCAAGCTTGAAAGCACAATGCGATAGTCTATCAGGGGTATATCCCGTCCATCCGAGCGTGAGTCTCGGCCGTGAAATAAAAGAAGACGAACAGCAGGTCCATGACAACGTCGACCGACCATGTTCTGTGGTTCCTGGCATGCCAACCACCACCGTGCAAGGTACCTCGTTTTTCCGTGCAAGCAGATTCTGACCTTCAAGAGGTCTCCTCAAGCCCTAGCTGAATAGCACTGGTGCACATTCCAACCTCGTTCATCGGACCGACTGCCCTCATTTCACATAGCTAATTACAAGAATGACGATTCAGCTCAGTCAACCATCCCCAGATGCCTCGCTATGCAAGCATCCTCGCAACTCATGCTCTTCTAGCATCGTTTCTGTGTCGAAGAGGACTCCGTAGAGCACCATGTAATGAAAGGAAGCAAACAATGTGTAAAAAAGACAGCCATACGTGATATCCGTGTACCTTGATCCCGACGCCAGCCCATAACCATAAAAGCTTGCTCGAGCCGGGAAAACTTTTCGATGACTTTTCCTGCCGTGTGAAAACCGCCCCGGCCATCCCCGTCGTGATTGAAAATGAATGGAAACCTTGCTCTATTCTGTGGAAGTTGCTCGCTCTAGATGCAGAAAAACGAAAGACGAGAAAGTGCCGGTCGTAGAAGGTCGTTAGATGAACGCAATTAGAGAAATTTCGTCTCCTAGGAAATCGTCCCAACTTGGCGTCTCAAGAACGGATGCGTGAGTCTACGCCCGCTTTGGGTCGATTCTTCCCTTGAGAGGCGAGGATCGAGGGTGGTAAAACAGTACCGAAGAATCGGTAATTCAAGAACTTTTCGTGCCTGACCGTAGTTCGCTGAACGCTGGAATTCGCATGACAAGTTAACCGACCACAGGTTGCATGGCGTATCCGGGGTGACTAAAATAATAGTCGGAGTGTTTGGCGTGGAGGCTGCAGCCACAATTGGGTCCATGAGACATCCATGTTGGTGTCATACCAGAGGCGTAACCGAATGTTTGAGTATATGTGGGTAGCTGGTTGCGTTGAGCCGAATACGCGGAGCCATTATCATTGTGGTAGGATTGGCGACCATACGAAGGAGGGCCGTTTGCTGTAAAAGACCAGGAAGCCGAGTAATAATCCGGTGTAGATGGACCGCTGTGGGGAGCAGATGGTGGTGAGTATTCTGACATGTATGGTCGAACCCAGCGAGTGTCGTATTGTGCCCCCTGTTGATACTGAGGGGGGATAGGACCCTCTGGAGACATGAGAGGTTGATGTTGGATGCTGTGATGGCGGTGAAGGTTTGTTTCGATGGGGGCAAGCTTCTGCATTTCCTTGACTTTGGCAAGTTGTGCCTTTTCCTCATACGCATGCCAGTGCTCCACCCACATAAAAAACCCTTCGTCTTCGTCGTACATCATGCCATGGATCTCCCAGTTGAAGTCGGTCAACCACTGAAGTTCCATCATGTTCAACTCGTGCACCGGAATGCTGCTAACTTCAGCCCAGGATCGATTCTGGAAAGTGTTGTCATCGAGGAACTTGCTCCCGAGAAGTAAGCATGTCGTGAGCATTCGATAGACGGTACCCGAAGACGACGTTGACGAGCCAGATTCCTTTACTTGTTTCATCCGAGATTGCAAGTAGAAGAGACCGAGCATGATGGTGGAGCTGGGCAGCCGCGTAGATGAAAGGATCTGCGAGACATATTTGCGGAATTGCGACGTTGGAGCCGACTCTGGTGTTACACTGCGACATTGGTTAGGCATGGGTCCACTGGACACGGAGAAGCTGTACTTACAGTTTCTGGGACATCTCCGCCACGAAGCTGGACATGAGATCCATATCATAATCCAAGTGTTGTGCAACTCCTCCAGTTGGCTTGTCTTCCTTAGGTTTCGCCTCGTTATGTTGCGTGGCATAACGTGCCGCAAAGTGGTCAAGCGGCTCAGTGACACGGATGGGAGGGAGGATGGGCGCGCCCACCGCGTTTGATGGCCAATATGTCGAACCCTGGACGTGGTACGGCTGAGGGAAAGTGTAGTCTTGGGAAGGATGAGCATGCCCGTGGCGAGATACCGGTGCCGTTAGAGACGGCTGAGCAGTGTAGGCTGGTGGTGGTGCTGGATACCTCTCATTGTAGTCTCGGGATCGGCGAGGTTGATAGCCTTGAGACGGGTAGAAACCTTGCTCCGAGACCGCACTCAGTGGTGTAAGGTAGGCAGTCTGGTACTCCGGAGGTGTAGGTGGGAGTCTTGGGTGATGGGCGGCCACGCCCCAGCTCTGGTATGAAGGCATGCTCGGTTGAAGAGAGTCGAGCGAAGCAGACAGCCGAAGCTCTGGATGTGGTTAGAAGCAGAAATTTTATGAGGCAGCTTTTGCTCACCGTCTGCCTCCGCTAGCTGTGCGGCCACGCCAACGGCGTCGAAGCCGAAGCTTGAAGCTCTTGTTTAGACCCTACTCACAAGCAGAGCATGGATGGAAATGAGGGTATTTTCTTGAACCAACGTGATGGTCGAACAAGATCCCACAAACGAATAGCGGAACTAGAGATGACCGCTTGCTGGATGGCAAACTAAGTGCAGGCGCTAACGGATGTGTTGACAGTGATAGAAAGTTGTAGACAGGAAGGTCTCGCAAATGAATCGGACCAAGTGTTGGGGGACAAGACTTAGTGAAAAGCTCGTCAGAAATGGCTGAGTCGGTTGTTGCGTGGATGCAAGTCCGCGATGTGAGGAGGATCTTTGTCTTGTAGGAAACCTGCAGGCGCGACCGAGTCAGAATGAGGTGTGCGCAGCGACGAGAAATGGAATGCTAAAAAAGGGCAGGTCTGGCCGGCCTGGGAAAAGAAGTTGAGGCGGAAATGAACATACCCAATGGTAACACTTCGAGGCGCTATGGCTCCTCAAACAGAACGAACAAACCCTGCTGTCGTCGACAGAGAGAACAGGTTTGCGTTTGTTATTGGGGAGGAAATGTAGGCAGCGAAAGGTGTTGTGGTGTTGAATTTCAGCAAGGACGGACGGGTGCACCCCGAATTTGGCGACACACAGCCACTAGCACAACGTAGACAGGAGTGCAGGCAGGCAAGACAAAGGCTCTAGCTGGACTCGTGACGCGCTCTTGAGTGATGCCTCGTGCAAAAAAGAACCCGCTCCAATCTGGCCACCAAGTCACAAACGAGATGGGTTGGGCGGTGCCTGGGCGACCGGAGGCTTCGATTGTGGTGGTCGGTATGGCGAAGCAGGGCCAAATATCAGTAGCCTGGCGACAGTGGTGCGGTGGGAAATTGTGGCAATCAAGCCGACCGCAAGGAGTCGTCAGCTAAGGGCGCACTTGAGGCAGGGACGTGGGCCCGGGTCCGAAATTACCAACGCAAAGGGCTGGGTGGAAAATCCTTTCGGGCGACCGAGAATAGCAACAGTGGCTGCACCAGCGGAACAATCGACTCAACGGTGGGTTTTAGATCGTTGAGTTTGACGTTCCCGGCGAGAGGAGAGACAGGAGAGAGGTAGGATTTTTGTATGGGCGAGGTGAAAGTGAGAGAAGACGAAGTTGAGAAATGACCGCAGCCAACAGAAGAGGGGAAAAGGGAGAAGTGAAGAGAGCCTGAGATGCAGCGACATGCACACCGAGACGCAACGGTGAGTCTTGTGAGTGGACTGGATGAAGGGGCAAGCCGGAGGGCCAGGACGGTGGGAAACGTACGCCCGAACACGGCTTAGGGTCGCTGGTCTTGCGCTGGTTGTGGCCAAGTGTGGCCCGGCGATGAACAGATGGCTTGCTGCGACGAAGAGGAGCAGGGACGAGTCGGGAGCGATAGCCTACTCGTACGAATGCAGGAAGGAATAGTCGGATCATTGGGTCATTTGCACCGCTTGACAAGGGCCTCAATTCGCCATAGAGATGACGCTAGCTGCTCCAGAACGAGTTCGATGGCTGAGAGGCCGCTCTATGACTGGGTGAGTCTGGCTTAGAGGGGATTTTGATCCAGTCACGAGAGCCAGAATACCCAGATGCACAATGGCGAAACAGGCTGGCAGGGTGCACTTGCAGATGTGGGCTGACACTGGTGGGAGGCGATGAAGAATTCGAATTAACAGTGCTCGCAGTCTTCGGTACGGGTTCTTTCTGATAGTGTGAGAAGTCCCTCAACTCTTTTCGGCTTCAGCAGATACTCGTATTTTGGTTTGGAATTGGTTGTCCATACCTCAGGTGCAAATCAGCGGCTCCTGCAGCACCGGGAAAATCACTCGAGCCATTAGTAATGGAGGGGGTGGCAGCTGGAGGCGCACAGCACTGGCAATCGAGCCGATTATTGTCTGGAGCATGGTGAAGCTGCTCGTCAGGCCTCGAGCCAAAAACCTTTTCGTTGCTGCAACGCTGAGGTGCTGCCATCCAATCGTTGCCCGTTCTACTGTTTGTCTCCGGTGAGTCCGCCCGAACACCGCCTTGGCCCATGGTTGGAGGGCTCAGAGGTGCCGCAGGATGATGCACTTCAATTTGGCTCTACTGCTTCTGCGCCTCTCGCCGCCCACGCAGGTTGTTGCACGAGTGGTCAGCTTCCACGAGTCCAGCGTACTCCAGCCTCAGTGCTTCGTGGATTTTTGGATGGACCTGTTTGTAACCGGGTGTACCTTTTGAGGGCTTCTCCTCCGATCGACAGGTGTTGAGGTACGGCTGTATCAAGCCTGCCTGCGATGGCGGCCATGTGCCTCGGGACCGCAACGGTATCCTTAGGGTCAACGTTATACGAATATCGGTGCGTTAGCGAATACCTCAGGCAGCAGCCTGGGTTTGCAGTATGCATTTGCACGACTCCACGTAGGACATGATTCTCCAACCTTTTCGCCTTCCTTGCCGCTCGCCACTTGAGATGATGCTACTCTGTTCGATTCAATTGGCCCAGCCTGTAAATCTAGGGTTCTGTACTCGTAATTCTTGGACCCTGCTCCAGTCCCCGTCATGAATATTTCGTTGACCCTAAAATTCGGTGCTCTAGGTAGGTAGGCCCGAGTGGGAAGGGAAAGCCACAGCCATAGGAATCAATCAATCAGCATGGAGTATGCACGGGACAGGATTTTGCCTTGTCCTCGTCGGATCATTTGCCGCCGCGGGCTTGCCTGGCACATCTATTCTCTGCTCAAGGCTCCTTTTCACACCTTAACTTTGCAAACGTCCTGCTCCTAATGGTCGAGATTCCTCTGATGCCTATTCTCATCACGGGGCGCGGCATCAGCATCGAGGACGCTTTGTTGCAGTAGCCCAAGATCCGCTGACATACGTAGGGCCAAACCCGTCCGGGGAAAATGGTGTTCAGAGACCGCTACTCCGTGCTTTATCACAGATAATCTGCTAAGGTTTCCTCTTCGGTCGAGGGTCTTATGGAAGACGACATCATCGCGCGTTCGCCCCTCACGTGGTGTCTTTTTATGCATTGGCCAAGCAACACCACCTGGCACTGCTGGAATCCGCTGAGTAAGGAACAGCTGAATCTATCGATGGAACCTTTGCTATCTAGAATCATTGACGGGTCCGCCAAAAGCCGGCAAGACGCACAATTGAATGACGCGTGCGACTAGACGCAACGCTTTCTCCAAGGACTACAGAAGCGGAACAGCTTCTGCCGTCTCTGATGCAGTTTGAATGCCGTTACTCGGACCTGACAGTTTGCCGCGGCACAAAATTTTCGACAGTCGCAACCCTCATTGGAAATGCATGCAGTTGCAATGGGACCGCTTTTCATCTTCGTCTTCATTGGTTTCCAAATGAGCGTCTCGTTGCTGATGGAGTACTGGTTGCCTCCCAATCACAAGACTGACGATTCTTGCAATCCACGCAGCTATGGGTCTCTCCCCTGATGCATTCCGAGTTCCACCGGTTTTGAGTTTGGGCTCCAGGTATGCTTCTACGCACACAACAAACTCCCCGAAGTCTGTACCACATTAGGTTCAGGTTCTCCTTCACATGGTTAGTGGTTGCCCATCCTTCCACACCTCATTGAGCGATGTCGGAAGCCATATGCAGGGCTTCGAAACTCCTCGACATCGCGATCTTTGATATCATGTCCCACACAGTTCCACCAGTTATGAAGTAAAGAGCCCGGACGGCCGAGGTTGAATTATGTACGGTCGAGAACTATACCACAAGTCCTCAGGGCAGGCTCGTCGTGAGGTCAGAATGGTCTGACGAGTTTTGTAGAAGATGTAGTGAAGGGAAAGCATGGCCGGTCGGCAGTGTAAGAAGACAACCTCACTTTGGGAACCATTCGAAGGAAGGAAGCAGCCGGGCTCGAAGACCATCCTGTTGTTCTGTATGCCACTTTCCCCGCCACTCGACTTCGCGTGCCTTGGCGGCCTCAAATGCGCGAAGACAATCCGCTGGGAGTTCTTCCAGAATGCTTGATGGGATTGACGACAGACCACTGCTTTCCGTTTCAGGGCCCGCAGTTGCAAACCAGGACTCGGGTGTCGATTCAAGGCAGAGATCATGGATTCTGAAGTTCCGTCCATAGACCGGGTCCAGGTGAGGTAGTCGCTCTCCCTTGTCGCCATCTTTAGCGTCTTCGTGGTCATCCACGACCTCCCATCGTGCATGTGTCGGTTGCATAAGAGCTGGATACTGCATGACATTGGTGTGAATGTCGTATATGCCATCGCGGTTTTCTAGTCGAGCTGCCGCCAGTTGTGAGTTGAAGCGGCTGGCTTCTCTTGCGTGTTCCAGCATCCAGTTATCGCTTGTAACCACAATCTTTCGTCTCTTCGCGTCCTGGACTTTTGCGAGCGGGAGAGGCACGCTGGGGGCGTTGGTGTGATAGACAGCACTTGCTCCATGCCATGCCACATATTGATTGCGATTGTATGGCTCTCCAGGAGCTGGGAGACGGTCTTCTGGAACGGCAAATTCTCCTTCCACGTCGCCTCTTTCCCGTGCTGCCTGGGTTTGGTAGTCATCCGTCACCTTCTTCCCGCCAATAACGATCTTAGCCCCAAATTCGCGAAAAACAGATCGAGCCGTCACCACACCAATAGCCCGTCCTTTGTAGGAATGAGGGATCAGATCTCTCTCGATAAGATCTCGCTTCTCGTCGTCGTCGATGATAATTTTGTAGAGATGCTTGTGCTTCTGAAAGAAAAGGTAGGAGTCACGAAACCCGATACAACGGGCTGGCTCTGTTGAAAGCATGTATAGTCTGTCGTCCCTGCCCAGAATGGTAAAGGTTCGCACGCGATACTCTCTCCCTTCCAGCAGTCGGCCGTTCTTATCGACTTTCTCTTCACCTTCGGGGTCTTCAGGCAGTAAGACTTCGTCGTTGACAATTTCCATCGGATTCCCATCGTCGTCAAGAGGAGCCTGTTGCGGTCGCGAACCTCCTGCTCTGTATTTGGCCCACCTCCCACCTCTGTGGCCACGGAAACCACCTCTTCGCTTGGGAGTAGCAGTTTCAGAAGCAGCATCATTGTCTCCATCGTCAGATGCCGGCGGGCCACGGTCTTTTGGTGGCCTGCCTAACCTGCCACCTCTACGTCCTCGCCGGATAGAAGGTCGACCACGCCGAGGAGTCGCAGAACGGGACTGTGGCTCCGACCCCCGTGATGGCGTTGGAATTTCTTCCGCATCGTTGTTCTCTTCATCTTCGTTCTCTGCATCCTCCTCCTCCTCCTCTTGGGGCGTGGCTGCGTCAGCAGGAGTGGCATCTGGCATCTCTTCGTCTTCGTTGTCAGATATGTTTGGAATGGGAGTCCCTGCCAGGGTCAACGGTCGTCCATGTGAAAGAATATAGTAGACTTACGCATCGAAGCTTGTGCAGCTTGTGCAGCCAATCGTGGACGCCGGGCCATAGTGCTACGACACCTCGAGCAATGTTGCTGTAATGTGAAGGGATCTTGAGTTGGCCTCAAATCGACGCAGTTGCGACCAACTGGCACAACGCGCCACGCGCACCGGCCAAAATTTAGTGGCTGTAAGGGCGAGCTGCAGCGCACTCGAAGTGCAACTACGGTGGATCTTAGGAGTAATTATCTACAAGTATTCCCCGCTGCCTCTTCAGAAAGGTCTGTGGCATGGACATTGGTGTTGGACAGAGTCGTTTACTACCTCCTCAGCAATCTCTCAGCCTTACCACTACGACGGCCACAGTCCGCATCGACTGTATGTCGAGTTACACAGCATATGGCCCACATGTCCTGTTCTACAACGGCTGGTTATATGCACAGGACCAAGCACCAAAGCCGAGAATAGAAAGTCCAGCACAGCCTAGAAGATATCTGCCTCAGTTGTCGGCCCTCGCATGTGAAGCAAACAATACAGTCATTTTGCAAACAGCCTTCACCACCCTGAAACAACAAGTTTCAGCTTGAAAGCCAAAAGTCTAAACATCTTCCCTGCTCTCCATTGTTAGGAAGTGTTCGGCCTGCTATTGAGGTCAACCTCAAAAATTTCCTTTTATCTGAGCGGGGTTACAGCAGATGAAAAAAATCCTCTTATACGAGTACACAAAAATAAGATGTACATGATTAGTACAATAGCCCGTCAGGATCCATGATAACCAAATGAGTGTTGTCTTCGAATCTGACCGAACCACATTTGCCCCGGCCAGTCCCACGCGGTCGGCGGTATAGGCAAGGGACGCCAGAGGAGATGATACAAGCGGAGCTACCGAAGTTGCATGTGCTGGAGGATCCGATCATGTCCACGCATGTCCAACAGAGCTTTGGAAAAGGCGCACATGACCGAATCAGAGCCAGGAGATCACCGACTGTCAAACGCAGCGCACATGCAAACGGCGGCTATTGCCTATGATATGAGCCTTGCTCTAAGTTCGTCACGGGTAAGTCCATCAGCCAAGTGTCGAGGAGCATATCGCCCAACAATCGCCGAAAAAAGGTTTCCGGATGAGCCAATACTTACGATTTTGTTGGATACAAGTAAGGTTCGTGGTGGAATCTCAAGGAGCGACTGAATGACGTCGATCCTGCTCCTGAAAGCCGGTTCCCGCAGCACCCCCAAAAGCATCCGGCAGAAGTACCTAAGACCATCTTGCAAGAAGCTGCATGGCCAGAGGGTTCGCCTTCACTCTAGTCTGCGGTCGCCGAGTCGTAAGCTGTCTTTAATAGTGGAAGATCATAGGTAGCCTGCTCCAGCACAGCCCGGCTAAGGAAGTGAGAGGAGAGGCGTCTAGTGGCACATCTATGATGAATGACACGGTTCTGGCTTGTGTCCGCCCGGTGCAAAATCCAACTCCAAAGGACTCGCCGATGATCGAATAAAATGATATATCGTAAAGCCGGAGGGCGCGATTGGGCTCCTGCTCGGAGCAGCCTGAGACTTGGGTCTTTGCCTGCAACAACCCTCTTTTTCGGAGCAGCGGTTGAGCTGGTTGCAGTCCTCGTCACGCCCGGAATCTTCTTCACTTTCTTATTGCACCGAGACGTGAGCACGGGCAGCCGCCATAGCATTTATTCAGGCATCTCTACGCCCCAAGAACCCTGTTACTTTAGCTTTCGTTCTCACTCGCTGCTACCTCAGATTTTGCCATCATCAGTCCACTTCCCGCATCCCACCTCTTCTCCCATCTCTTCTCCCACTCACTGGCGAGCCACATACACACATACCTCGTACCCTTGCAGCCCTTAACCCTCCCCGGCCTGGGCCCGCCAAATTCTCCAAGGGACAATTTTTGTCCCTCACCTGCGTCTCGATTATATCACCAGTGCCCGCCCTTGTCGAGCTCATCGTCGTTACCACGCCCTGGCACCGGTCAACGCTTCACCAGACAATTTTTCACTTCCACGTCACCTCTACCCATCACGCGATTGGCTGCTGTTCTCGGATTTCTAAACCTGGGACAGTGCCCCGAAGAAGGGCCTGCCATCCTTGCCGACCGAGATCCCGAATTTCTCCAAATTCTGCAAGAGTTCCGTCATCTGCATTTGAGCCTGCGCCCGGGAAACTCAGGAACCAGCCCCCTCCCTCCAACGGGTGAGTGCGGCGACATTCGACCGACAACGTCACGAACCAAAGTCGTGAGTTCTTGAAAGAGAAGGAAACTCAACAGTGAAGCCGCCAACATGGCGCAGGCCGGTCTCAACGCAAACCCAAACGCAGCTGCAGATCTGCTAAGGCAAGCCATGGCACAGAAGTACGTCCCGATCTTTTCCTTTGCACATACGAGCTTCGTGTTGTGAAAGAAGTATGTATGGCTGGCTTTTGTGAATGGTGGGGTTTTGATCTTCCCCAGCCTCGGTTCTAAGGAGTTGGGAAAATGCGTTGTGCCATTGCACCTTTGTAAAAGCGTTTGAGCTTTGAACTGTGTCGTATCTCAGACTCGCTGAGCCATGGTGGACCAGCTCTCTCCTGTTCACGGCTGAGGCGCATTGCGGGGTCAGAAATATGTCTCGACCGACGGGGGCAGGCAGTGGCCATGTACATCCATCAAGCAATGCTGTGTCTGCAAATGTGAACCTGTTGATGTTCCTTGCTGACCCATCAAGCAGCAGTGCGAAACACGAACACCGACACGATGACTTCCACGATCTCGTTGGATCAAATTCACCGACCCCTTCCGGTGTGGAGACACCGCGGCCAGACCTCCACGACAAGCGGCTCCCAGGTATCATGCACAGCTACTTTGGCCAGGTGGGTAGAGATCCCTCTCAGATTACACCGTCACGGTCATCTCCAGCTGGCACACTCCCTGAGCACCAAGCAAGTGAACAAAATGCATCTTCATCTCAGAAAGAGGAGGAAGGGAAGGGCAAGAGCAGGAGAGTGTCAACCGCCTCCATAGGCTCGATGGTGATGGTGGAGCGGGAACAGCTCTCAGTTCCGACACCACCACCGGATGAGCCGCACCCAGGGTCTGTGCGACTCATGCCTGAGAGCGACCCTTCTCGACTGCCGCCTACACCAGTCTCGTCCGCTGCTTCAATGGTTAACAGAGACGGCGAGGCTGCGGAAAATGGCGGGTCCATGCTAGACGGCGGTCTGGCTTCCATAACGCAGGCTTTGAGGAACTTTGTGCTTCCCAAATCCACTTCTAGCGTCAAGGACCGCCGCCACCAGTCTCTACCCGTCTCTAGTGTCACCAGAAGCACCGTTTCCGCGGCGCACATCTCAAACCCTGCGTCCTCGACTCATACCTCGAGAACACAAAGCCCCAGGTCCCCTTCTCCAAGTCATGCTAAGCCTCCGTCGTCTGAAAAGTTGCGAGAGTCAGATGAGCTAACTTCAAACGTGGCCCCTGCGCTACGTGAAAAGAGTACTCCTCCTCACACTCCCCGAGCCCTATCCCGAGAAGATTACCGACGGGCCGATACTCGGTCACCACTGTCGAGCACAAGCACAGCTAGCAGTGACAGAAACACCCAAATCGAGCAGAAGCGGCCGCTCAAAGATCAACTACCTACCGGTAGTACTCCACGAGGAAAATTGAGTATCAAGATTGCCGAGGGACGCAATCTCAAACCATCATTTGATCCCTATGTGGTGTGTCAATTTGAGTGGAACGAGTATGTCTCCAGGGGAGCAAGACAGGACAAGATGGATGTCGATGAGGATGATCGAAAGGGAGCTGTTGCCCAGTTATCATCAGTCCCAATTCGGAGGACTGATAGCGACATGGGCAAGCCAATGGCGATCCCTATGAAGAGTCGCCAGAGTAGTACGAATGGCAACGGAGAGGAACGGGGACTGAACAAAGTCACCGATCCTCAATGGGATCATGAAGCCATGTTGTAAGTCATGAACAAGCCAATAGCCTTGCCCTTTGGTATTGACCTATTCCCAGCGACGTTGTCAGCGACCAGTCGGAGCTTGACGTTACAGTTTATGATCGCCAGACAGAAGCATTTTTGGGCCATGTCCGGTTATGTCTGAAACTCACAGAACAAAACCCCACATTAGAAGGATTTTTCAGAGTCGAACCTCGCAGTGTCGAGGACCAGGACATCACAGGCGAGATCCACATTCGCATGCACTTCCAGAAAGTGGAAAAGAAACATTTCGGGCCCAACGACTTCCAAATCCTTAAACTTATTGGGAAGGGAACCTTTGGTCAAGTCTACCAGGTCAGGAAGAAGGATACTGGACGAATCTACGCAATGAAGGTGCTATCGAAGAAAGTCATTATCCAAAAGAAGGAAATCCAGCATACCATCGGAGAACGGAATATCCTGGTTCGAACAGCCACGACTGAGTCGCCATTCATTGTCGGCCTCAAATTCTCATTTCAGACACCTTCAGACCTCTATCTGGTAACAGACTTCATGTCAGGAGGAGAACTGTTCTGGCATCTGCAGAAGGAAGGCCGGTTCAAGGAGGACCGTGCAAAGTTCTATATCGCGGAACTGATTCTAGCCCTGAAACATCTTCACCAATCTGATATCGTCTACCGGGACCTCAAACCAGAAAATATCCTTCTCGATGCCAATGGACATATTGCGCTGTGCGACTTCGGTCTGTCCAAGGCCAATCTGACCCAGGACGACACTACGAACACTTTCTGTGGAACAACCGAGTATCTTGCCCCCGAAGTGTTGCTCGATGAACAGGGGTACACCAAAATGGTTGATTTTTGGTCACTTGGCGTCCTGGTCTTTGAGATGTGTTGTGGCTGGAGCCCATTCTATGCTGAAGACACACAGCAAATGTATAAGAACATTGCATTCGGTAAGGTGCGGTTCCCCAGAGACGCTCTGAGCACCGAGGGTCGAAACTTTGTCAAAGGCCTACTCAACCGCAATCCGAGACACCGACTTGGTGCGAACGGAGACGCCGGGGAGCTGATGGCACATCCGTTCTTCGCCGACGTTGACTGGGATGCTCTGGGCAAGAAGAATCTGGTACCTCCTTTCAAGCCCAAGTTGACTTCAGTTGCCGACACATCCAATTTCGACCCGGAGTTCACAAATGCCCTCAACACGTCGTCTTCACTCAACGCTCGAGCGGCCGCTCTAGCTGCAGGTGCCACAGCTGAGTCAACACCTTTGTCTCCCACGATGCAGAACGCTTTCCAGGGTTTCACTTTTGTTGACGAGAGTACCATGGAAGAACGGTTTGGCGGAAGAGACGGCCAATATGATGACCGAGTCGATGACAACTATCTCTCACGCTCCAGGACGAAGGAGCACAGAATGAGTGGGGTCCAGAAGACTGGTGATGATGGATTCTTCTTTGAGGAATGAGAAGGTAGCGGCTAAAAGTGTGTTCAACATGGCCGGTGAACTCAGGTGAGAAACCTGTTAAGTCAATCCCAGACCTGCGAGATGGAACTTGTTCATAATACCCGACAAAGGCTGAACCGGGATAGGCGGGAAAAGTGTTTGCAATCCGTTCCGCATGAGCTGGGTGTCGGTGTGCATAGCATGAGCTCTTGTGTTCCGTCCTTTTCTTTGTCTCGTGCGCCCTCATGTGCAGTGAACTTGGGGCTAGCAAAGCACGACATAGCATGATCGATACGCCCACATCAAAAGCAAAATGATTTCACATCAGTGACACTCATCCAGACTGACACTTGTCATTGGTGACGAGCACATACATGCTTTCGGCACTATTTTGGTGACATCCCCTAGACGGAGAGTGCACGAGCGACAGCGGAGAGACTACTTGATGACCACGATGAATGACTATGACAAATGACAATGACGACTACGATGATGAAATGCATGTTGTACCCTTCGTGAGCTAGGCAAAGTATTGATGCACGAGATGCTCAAATATCAACCCACTGACGAGGCCGGCGGATGTCATGCATGCGTGGCAATACATACATGATTACCGGGCAGTCGCAGGTACTACTGGTACGAATGTTGGAGATGGAGATGGAGCTTGAGGAAGCAAGAATCAAGAATGAAGAATAAATGAATGTGCGGTGTGCGGTGTGCTGTGTGCTGCAAGCATTTGGAGGCAAAGCGCGTCAAGGCACAGATGCAGGCTGGTTGCAACGTCAACACTGTCCGTGTATTGAAGAGTAGAGGGAGAGTGTCGGGGAGCCGTCGAGTTGCGAAGCTTACTAAAAAGTATTACTCTGTACTCGTACTCGCACTTTGATTCAGATTGTATGTTTTGTGGAAGAAGACCCTTGATGGCGGCGTGAGGAAAAGAGAAACTGTAGAATTCGTCCTGATACGGAGTACAGGTAGATTCGCTGAGTTGATCGCTGGAGAGTGTCTCATGCTCCCCCTGTTAAGCGCGCGCCCTCCGATGTTCTCACTGGCTGCTGTGTCTGGTTCATATTTGTCCGCTCGACGGAGCAGCCTGAGTGCATCTCCTGCCACAGTAACTCAGCCTCTCTTTCGTCTTCCCGTTACAGCTGGTTTGAGGGACTCTCTCTCGTTGCGCACGCCGGCTCCACGGTTGATTTACACTCTCTTCTCCGCCTCCGCTCCTCCAGCTTGCCCGGCATCAAGGACCTTACTCCTCTGCTCCGTCCCGACGGGTGCTTTTCCCGATTTCGCAGCTAAACGCGCGTCTTCCTCAGACATCTTCTCGAATCCCTTGTCGGCCATGCCTTTTTGGCCGAATGTGGTGCCTACAGCGGCTTGCACGGATCCAGCTACACCCTGGGCCATCCCCTTGAGATCTCCGGTGATTTTGCTGGTGGCGCTGGCGTCCCGGGCTGTGGTGGGGTCGTCGGTTGACGCGTAGGGGACTTTGTCCTTGGTGCTGGTGGATTGTGTTGTCGAAGGCGTGGTATTAGCAAAGCTTTGATCTGGCATCGCGGTTTGACCTTGCGGCGCAGTGGCTTGGAGGTTGCTTGCGTTGTCCATGTTGGCGGAATTGGCGGTACTTGGAGTGGTCATTCTGTCGTGATATGTCGGGTCTGGCGTGCCGAAGTGAGTGATCTGGGATTCGTGGAGGGAAGGGTGATGTGTGGGTGAGGCGGCGTGGTTGTGGTGGTGAGACAGGGGTGAGCGGAGGGAGGAGTCGTGGAGGGGCCCGTGTTGGTGCTCTGGGGAGGAGTGTTTGTGAAGAGGTGTGCTCGGAGGAGTGATGGGATTGTGAGTGGAAGAAGGAGGACATACTGTTGACTTTTCTAGGTTCAGGCGATGGAACAGCGCGAGTGTCTCAGTGAGGAAGGCTGTTTGCTGGTGTCAGAAGGACGGTGAGCGTGAGGGAAAGGTCAGGGTTCTGAAATATAGGCAAATGTGTCGACCGTAGGGTTACGGTTGATGTGAGAGCGGGACGGCGACGAGTTCGGCCCTTACTAGGATAAATTCGAATAGTAAGGCGCGTGGGAGAATACCTTTCGTCACTGGTCTTTTGCTTCCGAATAGCTCTTTTCTACTTGAAACGCATCTGATGCAGTATAGAGGCTGCCATTCTCCTCGTTGCTGTTTGCTCACGGTACGTCGAGGTTGGCCGATGACGTCCACCAACGTCATAAATCATTGTGCTCTTGTCTAAATTGTGAGCCACCGTAGCGCACAGGAACGTGCGAGCGTGGGAACCTTGCTACGGGTGGTCGAAATGGACTTTATGGCAGTCTTGGCGCAAGAGCCCAACAAAGACCGGGGCTGATGGCTACTTGAACTCCATCGAAATACCCAAGCAAACATAGATACTTAATTGACCGTCTTTTGCCAGATCCTCTGCCACATCTTCTCAGGCGCCACGGGGCCCTGTCCCGTCACGACCTTCCCTTCGGCCTCGGGCTGGGTCTGCTTGTCTGAGAGTTTAGGGTTGCGCAGGAAAAAGGCGAGGATGAGCATGGGAGCGGCGAAACAAATCGAGGTAATGGTGAGCAGCCGCTGAATGTACCTGTAACTGACGATGATGGCATCGCGTTGTGGTGTGCCCTCTGGAAAGGCCAGCACGGCGGTGAAAGGAGACGCGTAGATGGCTTGGGCGAGGGTCGGGTCGTCAAACGGGGCCAGATTCCTGCTGAGCTCGGCGTACAAGGTCTGCGTCCAAATGGCGCCCGAGATGCAATTGCCAAAGGCTTGTCCGAGATGATTGACGGTGAATACGAGGGAAATCAAGACGCTGATGTGCTCATGGCGTGCGGTGGTCTGGATCATCACGAAAACCGGCCAGGTGAAAAAACCCGCTGCACCGCCGATGATGACCTCCCCGGCGATGAGGCCCGCCTGTGAGCTCGACCCCCCGCGATAGTGGTAGATCAGCCCACCACCAACAAACCACATGGCCGTGCCGAAGATGATGAATTGTTTGAGACGGCGGACCTTGATGACCACGGCGCCCAGGATCGAGCCGACCACGACGGCACAAAAACTGTACAGCGACGCGATGCGCGTGGCGGTGGTGATGGAAAAGTCGTACGAGACGATGAGCAGGGTGAACAGATAGTTGGCGTGGATCACAAACGCCAGTGGGAAGAGACCGCTGATGCCCAAGGCCGCCCAAACCGTCCGCTCGGTGAGGAGGTGGAACGGAATCAGTGGGCGTGAGGCCCTTCGTTCCCAGAGCACAAAGACGGGGAACAGGGCGAGCCCAATCACGAGCGGAGCGACAATGCCGCCGTCCCTCCACTTGGTGCTGACGCCGCCGGCCAGGGTGAGAGGAATCAAGGTCATGGCCAGTGCCGCCGTCAATATCAAGACCCCAATGATATCAAGTTCCCAGAAGAGTGCCTTCAAGGATCGCAGCGACTGCCTGCCGTGGTTCGCGCCACGAGCTCGACGTCCGAGGATGACCATCAAGGCAATCAGAGGCAGGGCGCTCACCGGATATATGATGGCGAACATGCCGATACCCCATTTCCACGAGGTGGTCGAGAGCACGGCGGACGTGACGTTGCCGCTGATCCATGTGTTGATGAGGTAAGGCCAGTTGGCCACAAAGGCAAAGAAGAGCCTTGCCTTGACGGACGTGAAATCGGCAATCATGATCTCGACGGTCAGGGTCGAGATGTTGTAGCCGAGCTGGTAGAGAATGGCCCCGCCGGCAAAGGCCTCCGGCAAAGGCCTGGACGTTTTTGGCAAATGTCTCGACCACAGTCCCCAAAGTATACAGCACCACCGCAAGGGAGAAGATCTCGATACGACCGAATGTGTCTGAGAGTCGCGCGACGGTGGGCTGTATGGCCGCAGCCACGACTCCGCGGATAACATTGATGGTCGCCAAGAGGGCATGGTTCTGGTAGGAGGCGGTCGCGTAAGGGACGTAGGCGGATCGGGTCAGCTGGTCCAAGCCGTAAACGTAACTGACAATGAAGATACTGGAGAAGAAGATGACTCTTTTCGCGTTCGTCAGGTGCGCTGCGGCGGCTTCCATGCGGACAATGCCTGGCGACGTCTCCAACTGCTGATGGGGGATGCGTTCGGCAGGCTGGTCGGTCTTGGTACCGGCGTGAAGCGCTTCTGCCACGGCAGCGCTCTTGTCCAGTTGCTTCTCCATGGCGCACTATCGCTCGATTGATGAAACGACTGCGGTCGGTAGAAATTCTCTGGAGTCCCCCAACAAGTGGATCAAGCGAATGAAACACTGGTGTCAGGATGAGTCGGGTTTGAACGCCTTCACAACGCTTGCCTCGACAGCCAGATTGTTCGGATCGTACATGAGGGCCACAAGGGTCCCTGCCTTATAATCCATTCACATCCCCGACTAGATTGCGCGGTTGGCGACAGCATCCCCTTGGCTGTCTTTTGAGGCATTTGGGTCTGGAACTCCGGTCTCGCAATAGTAGCTCATATTACTCGACGAGCGGGAATACCAAGTCGATTCGCGAGTGCAGTGTGTTGAAGAATCAACCGCTTCCGCACTGTCACTTGGCAGAATCCCCCGATTGAATGTTGATATGGGACCGTCGTGCCCCGAGGCCCCAAGTCTCGCGAAAGAAGAGTCGGTTGTTGGCTTGTAGGGCTCCATAGTCGTCTCCCCCAACTAGACGAGGCTCCAAACTAGGACCAATACTCCATAGCGGGCGTGATCAACAAATCTGCGCACACCAGACCAGCATGGGCGTGGAAGCTAATGTATATAGGTCGAGACGCATTAAGTCGCCGATATCGCAGGCCCCAGCCCCAGCTCCACCTCCGTCTTGGTTGCTTTGGGTGAAGAGTTTCCGCCCCGATTGGAACTCTCTTGCGCCAAGTCTGCCAACTCAGCATGTGAATGGGTTCCGCCATCAGATGCATCGGTCCGGCTGTGGACAGCACACTCTCTCCTGATGGGCCCGGACTGTCGCGTAACAGGCGTGCTGTCAGTCGCTGTTATCAGCGATTCGCACAAAGCTGTTCTTCACACTTGCGCCGTTGACTCGTTAAAGACCAGGCCAAGATCACCTGTTCGCGAGCGCTGCCGAGAGAGCGATGACCGCTCGTGACCTCCTCTGGTAATGCTCATGAGTATTTGCCGCTCAAGGGGCTCAGCCAAAATCATAACATTTTCATGTCCCCCGTGTTTCCAGGACATTATCAAAAAAAGTGAGAGGAGAGTAGAAACCAGAAGGAAAATCTGATAAGTCTTTTTGTTAGTCTCAATCGGTATGACCGAGTGTGGCTTCTCACATTGATTGTTGAACGTCGCGCCCAATTCGGTCAGGGGGATGGTATCGAAATCCGTCAGAAAGTCGTAAGAAGCGGGCCCGCCACCGTCCTCGGCAGACGCTTCTGTGTTTCCAAGGACGATGCTCAGAGCTTTCGCTACTTTTCCAGCTTCCGCAGATGCCGAACTCATTTGGAGCCAAATCTTGTGCGAGGTCGTTAGTTGTTGTCGAATCTCTTCAGCCCTAGGCGACCGCGTTGTATGTCCTGCAGTCTCAGGCAATTCAAATTTATCGACGTCTTGGAGGTAGAGACAGAGCACGCTCGTTGCGAGGAGAACATCCTGGTTGAAAATATGGGTGACCTTCCATCTAAGCTGGCATAAACGACCAAATGGTTGAGACTCTTCATGAAGCATCTGTTGGAATGATAGAATCTTGAGTGCGGAATCTAAACAGATTAGCACGGACTCCCTGTCCCGCTCTAGAGACTGTCGGACTGGTGGGTAGCTGATCAAAGCTCTCCGGTAGAGGAGGATGCGTGATTTGTAGTAGGTCGTTTCTACACTTACCCGCTGTACCACCAGGTTTGGACTATCCGTGATGGGGTGTGGCATAGTTTCCCAGCGCAGCACGGGCGGAATAGCACGCTTGTGCACGTCTTGAAGAAGTGCGTCGATCTTGATGACCTCGTCGTGGGAAGGGGGATTAATGTCGGTGTTGACGTCGCAAATCAAGCCGAGAGCTGTGATCAGCCGTCCTCTTGTAATGAGAGGGAGCACCGGCGTCCATTCTGTTTCTGGTCTCGGCGGAGGCATCTCGGTTGTGTCCTCGTCGAAATCACAGTCGCGAAGATTACGAGGCTGTTTTGTATCGATGTGCGTATCTGTGGCACTGCGAGGAAGGCCCATCTGCAAGGAGAGAGTGAGATCTAATTGAAGGATCGTGGTCCAGATGCGTCTACGCATCTCACCCTCGAATGGAGATATTCCGGGAAAGTGATCCGGGTCCCGGTGATAGCCCATGCGCATTGCAAGATGAAGTATCATGCTGATCAAAAGCCAGCCATCGGTAGCGCCATCTTTCAAGAGCACAACCTCTCCAGTCAGGACCGTTATGAGGGTTTCCAAGACATATGGTCCTCCCGTTGTATACCTGGCCAGAATAAGACACTGGACGGCCTTCTCGCGGAAGGCATCCTTCATGGTAAGATATTCTGCCTTGAGCGATTCGGTTCGTCCGTCGGTGGGGTCAATGGTGAAGGCCTGCAACTGCGCGGCGATATATAACATGGAGAACATGAGACCGATCCAAGCGGTGGAGGTTGCAGATGGGTCTTCCCAAAAGGTTTCGTACTGGTCAAATGTAAGACTGCTTGTACTCGGCCAGGTCAGAAAGAAACCCACCTCTCGGAGAAACTTCTTGTCATGGATGAGATCTACAGCACACAGTCAATGCCCCCGAGAGCGGAAAGAAAGCTTAGATGTAATACTGACACGGGGTGATAATGTAAGAATCAAAGTGAAGGGCCATGAGGCGGTCAACAACTGGGCGAGGAGGAACAGCACCCAGTATTTCATCTCGAGTTGCATGACGGTTCGGGCCATAGAACAAGTGTGAACCGGGCGGAGCCTTGCTATCAGTGACCAAGTCCTCCTTCAGTCCTCTGATTTTGGTAAGAATGGCCTCCCAATGGACACTCTGGACATAGCTGGTTCCAGACTCGCGCAACTTTAGGGTGCCAGGGTCTGCCGGGGATGCAGCTTCACCTTGGGATTTCTTTGGTCTCCGGATTTCAGGGAACACATCTGCGAATGATCGCGAGCTTGGTCTCGGCGATTTTGGTGCGGGTGGACCTGGGAGTGGTTGGCCTTTCATGAGTGTCACGACAAGGCTCTCCAGCTCAGAGATTCTGACCTGGAGGCTGGTGGACTGTCGCGGAGCAACGGACCGCTGAGCATCAGGCGTAGGAGAAGATGCCGTCGCGTAATTGCAGGAGTTGGTGAGGCCACGCCTTGAGCAAGCTCCGCATGGGTGCTGCCGGTCGCACCTCAGCCTGGCAAAGTTAAGCGTGCACGAGCTTTGTGATGGCTATCGAGCACGTACTTTCGGTGTCTGCAAGGGTCGCAGGAAAGCTGGACTTTGTCTCTGCGTCGATTTGGCGGCGGACGCGGACGTTGAGCATTGTCGGCCATGGTCCGCGAGCTCAACTTCGTACACGGCAATCTTGGTATGTCCAAGGCGGCATTGTCCCCTGGGCCGCTCTCAACCAGTTTCACAGCCACATCAAGAAGAGAAGGAAGATGTCTGGCGGCGCAGACCGAGAGGCAATGGAGAAAGCAACGCCAGTCCGACCCTCCGACCCTCCGCGTCAACCTCCGCATCGATCGTCCGCGCGCCGCCCACGATAGCCTGCTCCTCCCACCCTCCGCTTCCGCTCGCTCTCTGAGCTCCCCTTATATCAAACAAATCTCCAGTTTGACTCTCCGTATTTACGAACGGTTTGCGGATTTAGTAGCTGGCGCAACTCGCTCTTGCTCAAAGAACTAATATAGCTATGGCTCCTCTACGCGGCCTTCTTCAACTGGGTATTGTCCCAACACCCGACCGCCTACCCTCCTTCAAATATATGGCAAGCAAAGCCTGGCACCAGCGAACAAGCACTCGCCAATATCCTAGAGTCACACCACCCTCGACAGCATATCATGGCGGCCGACTTGGAATCCGCCCATGAGAAGCCGGCCATATCGGAAGACGGCCACCATGACCGACAATCTAGCGCGCCTGACGGAACGGCAATGGAACAAGAGACAAAGGACAATGTCGTCGACTGGGATGGGCCAGACGATCCCCAAAATCCGCGGAACTGGCCAGCATGGAAACGCATGACCCAAGTCGTCCTCGCCAGCGCTTTCTTGCTCACTGCGTGAGGCATTTCCTGTGCTCCTTTGGCGAAGCAAATCCCCGTACTAACTGATATACGTACAGCAACCTCGCCGCGACAATGTTTGCACCTGGAGCTGCCGCGCTTGCCAAGGAGTTCCATATCACGAGTTCCACCATTGTCAGTCTCACCGTGTCCATCTACCTTTGCGGCTTCGCCGTTGGGCCCATGTTCATTGCACCGCTTTCCGAACTGTACGGACGCCTTGTGATCTACCACACCTGCAATGTCATTTACATTGGCTTCATCATCGGATGTGCGCTGGGCAAAAACACCGGCATGTTTCTCGTCTTTCGATTCCTTGCCGGATGTGCTTCTTCGGGCCCATTGACAGTTGGCGGAGGAACCGTCGCCGACGTCGTCCCACCAGCTCAGCGAGGGAGGGTAATGTCTCTATTCTTCATGGGACCCCTTCTGGGGCCAGTAGGTGGCATTATGACCCCACGCAAACCGTCACGAACACTGACGATCCTTCAAAGGTCTTGGGCCCAATTATTGGCGGCTTCGTGTCCGAATCAATTGGCTGGCGATGGACTTTTTGGATCATCATCATCCTAGTGAGTAGAGAGCACAACCCCTGTTACCATTCTCGAGTTCGCTGACGGTTCGACCTAGGCAGGAGTATCATTTACCATATCAATCTTCTTCCTCCGCGAGACCAACGCCGCCGTGCTGCTAGGATGGAAAGCTGCTCGCCTCCGGAAAGAGACTGGCAATGCTGCTCTGGTTTCGAAGATGGATCGAGGCCTGACCGCCCGCCAGCTCTTCCTCCGCGCCATCACTCGACCAACAAAGCTTCTCATCCTGTCGCCAATCGTGCTCCTCCTTTCCCTCCTGTGCGCCTTCGTTTTCGGCCTCCTCTTCTTGCTGTTCACCACGTTTCCCACGGTCTTTGAGGAACAATACCACTTCTCCGCCGGCGTTTCTGGCTTGTCGTACCTCGGCGTTGGGATTGGAATGGCCGTCTCTCTCGGAGTCTTTGCCACCGTGAGCGACAAGCTGCAAAAGGCACTTGGAGATCCGCCCACGCCTGAAGGACGCCTGAAGCCCATGATGTGGGTCATGCCCGCCGTGCCCGTCGGCATCTTCTGGTATGGCTGGGCGGCCGAGAAGCAGGCTCATTGGATCGTGCCCATCATCGGCACCTCCTTCTTTGGATTCGGCGTTCTCTGGGTCATAATGCCAACTCAGCTCTACCTGGTGGATATCTTTGGCCCTGAGGCGGCCGCTTCTGCGTTGGCTGCGAACACGATCCTCCGACTTCTTGCTGCGGCTTTCATTCCATTGGCAGGGCCGTCTTTGTATGCAGACCTCGGACTTGGGTGGGGGAATAGCGTCCTAGGTTTCATCGGCGTGGCCTTTCTCCCGGCGCCACTCTTCTTCTATCGCTACGGAGGCTGGCTCAGGGAGCGTTTTGCCGTGAAGCTATAACTTTTCATGTTACAGACGTCCAACTTGATCGCAACATATGCATGCCATTTGATATCACTGATGTTATTACTCTGAGTACGTACGTACAATACAAGGTCCCCTCTCCCCGAACATGCCCCGTCCCACTAATTGCTCCCTTCTTATCAGTCCCGTTCCTGTCTGGGCCGACGCCAATGCTGCCCTGCAAATATATGCATTTTCACGTAAGAAGCGTGACGAATGTTTATGTAGCGCCGCAAGCGAAGATATCAAACACCGTGGACAGTACCTCGCCCACGGCAGGCACTTTGCTCAGAAGCTCGCTCGTAATGGTGTTTTCCAGGCTATCGCAATCGGCGTTGCTGGGGGTCGCGCAACTCACGGCGACGGCGTACGTCATCTGGTTTTGGATGGCGTTGTCGTCGCTGCCCTTCAGCACGACGGACGCAAAGCTGATGGAATCGAGGACCAGGTCGTTGTCCTCGGACGACCCCGTGGTGTCGAGTCTGCTGTTGGCGTCGGTCTGCCTCGCGGCCGCTTGCAACAGGCCGCTCATGTAGTCGCGCACGTCGGTGTTGTCGTACGACCCTGTCATGGTGACGCTGAGGGTGCAATCCTTGTTGAAGTGCTCGAAGGGCTTCGTGAACGGGGTGGTCGGGTCACAGGCCGTGGCGCCGCAGCTTGTCTGGACGCCCGACTGGACCAGCACCGCGCCGCTGAAGTCGACAGTGATGAGGGATTTTCCTGTCGAGACCGTGGCGACGGGGTGGGCCGGCACCGGTACCGGCGCAGGAGGAGCAACAACCACAACCGCCGGTTCACTGGTCGTGAAGCACGTCAGGCCCCGGCCTGTCAAGAGGGTGCACACGCCGGGGGTGTCTAGCGTGCCGATGAGATTCTGGCACGCGTCGTCCGAGTAGAAATTGCATTGGAAGGTGGGATCTGCGCTGAGGACGTTGACGGCCAAGTATTGGCCGGCTGCGGTGCAGGCGCTGCTATCCGAATTGTCGGCCGTTGTCACTTTGTCGATGGTGGGCTCGCCGTCGCAGCTCGCATCATCCGTGAACGTCTGGATGTGGATATCCGCCGACACAATGCCTACGAGCAGGAGTGAAAGGAGCGCCCACTTGTCCATTGCTATTTGGATATGTGTGTTTGGATCTGAATGGCGGCGGGAACTTGAAGTTGGTGTGTTGGGAATGTGAGTGCGCAGGTCCGATCTCATGGCGTCGATGAGACTCTTATACTTGTCAATCCAATTCTCTGAACGAGGTGCATATCGCACTTCATTTCGCCGCGGCTAGACTCCAGTCTACTCTCCGTATCACATTCCGTTTCGAGAATTCTGTAATTAGCTGTCGGTGGGCTTGCTTCGCCATGGTTTGCCATGTCCACTCGACGCTTCTGTGTATCTTTGGCACGAATTCGCCTTCAGGACGACTAGTAGCGACAGAAGTTATAACACCTCATCATCGCCGTCAGCAGAGCACAGGAGGAAGGAGGCGATTCATTTGGACGCCTGTGTCGAACCTCATAAAGCGGCTGGGCGGGGCGTTGGACAAAAGTCCTGTTGAACGTTTAAGCCTCATCTTCTCAAGCGTCTGGCGCACGAGCTTGATGGCGAAGCTGACTTATTGATTGGCTTGCCTAGAAAGTTATACCGCGCCTGCGCCTCGACGTGCATGGATGGAAGGATCCTTGGCGATGAATAAGGTGGCACCACACTTCAGACAAGCGAGTGCCGTCGGAGGTAAGGTTCTGGGCGTGCGCCATGGATAGAGAATATACTCCAGATGGGCCCACAGATTCCCACAATCCGAAGATAATGGTCATCAAGCTGGGCTTGATCGAGGTTAGAAAGCAGAAGTTTCATGTTCCTACGCATCACTGTCTCTTTTCGGTTTCCAAACACTCTGGACCCAGAGCGAGCCTTTGCACGCACCGCAAACGACCGGAACATCTCGGGCTGAATCGGCCGAGGAATATGAGCAAACTTTGTTAGGAATGTTGTTCCCGCCACGAAGGAGTGTTCACCGCTGTTAATATTACTGTCAATTGGCTCGGGGCGGAAGGCGCCCGAGAAATGGAGTGACTAGGATGGTGAGCAGGATCGAAGGAGGCGCAACTTGAAGACAAAGTGATTTGCGAAGCCCGTCTGGAAGGGGAGGGCAGACGTTGGGCCCAGTATCCAGAGTGCTTGCCCGTGGTTCCCACTACGCCTTCATGGATTTTGGTGTCGGTAATGGATTTGGTCTCCGCGGATCGCCAAAGAACCTTGAGAGACTCAATGCGTCTGCGCAGCCTCCCGAAGCAGTTCGGTGACCGCCACGACCCAGCATCGAAGTGTTACGCGGCCAGGAGGATAGTCAAAGAAACGGGCCGACTTGGCCATGCCGCTGCTCCTTGCGAAAAGCACCCGTCGCCCATACTGAGAATGCTCCTGGTTAGTTCCCCAATCATGAGTCTCTCACCATTGGGCGGACTTGATTGCAGCGCGTGCGTCGGACTGAATTTCCAGATGAAATTATCCACCGTTAGGTACGAAGAAGCCCCCATTCCTCAGCTGATTTATGTTCATCGACGGGGATGGAGAAGCCATGGCCAACTGAGTCGCCCATCCAGTGTCAGAGTTCGAGATCGGGGGTCATAGGGGCCTTCCATTGGCAGAAGAGCAAGCAGGGGCATGTGTAGAAGCGTTCAGATGAGCCGAAGAGACTTTCAATCCGCGAGCACTCATTCCACCTACTGGCACAGGAGAAGATCCTCCGGTGGCACCGAGACGCGTCCACGGCTGGTGAACTGATCCCTCGTTGGCCCTACAGCCTGGATCAGCACCCTGGGCTAAAACGTTTGGCGAGGCAGTGGCTCCAGGTTGCCACGGTCTTTTCTTCAAGGTAGCTGTCTCACCGATCAACTCCGACCACGTGGAGTCTGTCTAGGTGCCATGACGGGGCGATGTGAGGAAAGCAGAGTTGGTCAGGCCGTTGTGTCTGCGATGCACGCTCGAAGCCCTGCATAGGTTAGCCACAGTAAAGTAATTGTGAACTAACAGCGTAGATCAGCCATTCGTTAACAGTACGACAGGCAAGTTGGGGAGGCAGGAAGCAAAGAATGCGGGCGTCGCATCTGCCCGGGATGGATGGCCTTATCCTTATGTCAGCGCATCGGCAATGACGATGATGAGTAATAAAGGCCTGTGACTGTCGTGCGCTCCCAATCCCCCGCCCAGAAAATACGGTGAACCACCTTCCCACAACGACATTTTCCTTCTACATCTCGCGATCCTCAAGTGCAAACTCCATCCAGGTATCAATTCCGTGTGTACCTCGTAATCTCGACGACTTCCCGTCCTTCCCAGCTCAAAACTTCCATCCCCAAGATGTGATCACCCGTCCCATACATCGATTGGCCTTACCACTACGGAGACATCCCCGGATTCTTGGCCTTACTCCTGGGAAGAATAGTATCACGGGGGGTTAACCTTCCTCCCCCGAGGATTTTACAACGAATATCACCGGCTCCTCAACCTTGCTCCCGCGGAGACTTACAAAGAACCTCACCCACCACATTTCCAGCCCAACATGCCCACCCTCTCCGGCCACACCAGGCCGATCGAGAAGTTCGCCGCCGCCACAGCAAAGTGTTCGATCGAGGTACGTTCAATCATGCCGTCACCGTTCACCCCAAATAAAACGGATGAATGAATGGAGCCAATGCTAATGTATTCCCTCCTTGCCGAACACAGGCTGCCGCGTACGGGCAATGTATCTTGAAGGACTACCAATCCACCTACCAGGACATGTGCGCGAAAGAGTTCATCAAGTTGAAGGATTGTTATCTCGTGAGTTGGCTCGCTTGGTGCCATCCCATCTTATTCCATCGAACTTGGATTCTGCACAAGAGACAGACCCATCTTGGGTTCCATGTCTTCTTCCTCTTCTTCTCCATTTCGCGCATTTTGTTTTTAATCCTGATCCTACTCGCTCTTCGTTTTGCATCTAGTTAACTCTTCTTTCTATCACAGAGACATGCAAAGAAGTCGTGACGCGACGCGACACGACACGAACTTTCCTCCATATTCATCTTCCCTGTATTAGCCTGACTTACAGGCTCATACCGGCAGATCTCGCTTGGAGGACAATCTATGTCTTATCCGCACTCATCTCTTTCTTCTTTCGTGCACTATCCAGGATGTTATGCTCGAGAACCTCAGAGCTTCAGCAGTCTCAGTAGGAAGGTCGCCTTGTTCACCTCTTGCACCTCTTCCATAATGATGTCCTCCTTCTTGTCACCATTCGCGATCACCCCGTCCATCTCCGTGACGACGTGCTTGTCGACGGGCCGTCTTAACGCCTTTTCGATGTAACCTGCCTGGGTCTCGAACACCTTCTCTAGCCCGATCTCATCCGGATCCTCCTGCACCTTGTATTCCATCTTGACGTCGTCGGTCGGCTTGAGATTCGCCTTCTTGCGCAGCTGCTGTACTCGATTGATGATTTCACGGGCAAGACCTTCTTGCGCGAGTTCCGGGTGAAGAGCCACGTCGAGGATCGTGAGAACATCATTGTCCGTGTTGGTCTCCTGGTCCTTGGAAGTTTCGGACTCCTTGAGGCTGCGTCTCACCACAAGGTCGCCTTCGACTAGTTCGATCCCGGCCACTTGAAGCTTGCCTTCAGAGAGATATGTCTTGCAATCATTGCTCGTTACGTCTGGGAGTGCTTTCTTGACCTTTTGCACGTCCTTCTTCAGTTTCTTGCCGAGCACGGGCCAGTCTGCTGTGACGCTGTATTGGACGTTGTACTTCTCTTCGTCAGAGGAAAGGACGAGGTCGCGTACGTTTAGTTCTTCGATGATGTAGCCCTCCAGAGACTTGACATCATCGAGATACTGTTGATCTTTGTGGATGACGACCAAAGTCTTCAGGGGCGTCTTGAGCCCGACGGTTCTTCGCTCGCGCGATTGCCGGGCTAGTTCGATGACTTTCTGCATTCGGCCGACTCGTCTCTCGACGACGGTGTCAAACAGTTCCTGTCGGACTTCGGGGAATGCTAGGAAGTGTACACTTCGCATGTCTTCGCTGTACAGTGCTTTCGGGATGAAGGGAAGGAGTTTCGAGTATATGAGGTCGGCGATAAAGGGCGTGAAAGGTGCTAGTCCTCGAACAAGAGTGTACAGGACATCGAAGAGGGTGTTGAGCGCGTGCAGAGTGTCATTTACACCCAGCTCGCCCTTGAGTCGCTTTCGGTTGAATCGAATGTACCAGTTTGTGGTCTCATCAATCAAGTTGAGCAAGCCTGGCACCACGGTATACAGTCGATAGGCTGCCATCTCTTCGTTGATGTATTTCAACAACGACTGAGTGCTGGCCAGTATCCATTTGTCCATCACATTCGTGTTAGTCGTTTCCGCCTTTGGGTCAAAGACGTAGTCGATATTCTCGACCTTCTTCAAGAGCTCCACCTGACCCTCAAAGAACTTGTAGCTGTTCCACAGAGGCAACAACACCTTGGCCACGATTTCCTTGACTCCGGCTTCTTTGAACCTCAGTGGTTCAGCTCGTACAACAGGAGAATTGATCATGTACAGTCGCAGAGCATCGGCTCCGTACTTGTCGATGACGGTGGTAGGATCGGGGTAATTCTTGAGACGCTTTGACATCTTCTTGCCATCCTCAGCCAGCACTATACCGTTGACGACGCAGTTCTTGAAGGGCAGCATCTTCTTGAGATGGATGCCCAAAATGACAAGGGTATAAAACCAACCTCGAGTTTGGTCAAGACCTTCGGCAATGAAGTCACCAGGAAATGTAGCTTCAAAGTAGTCCGAGTTCTCGAATGGGTAATGTGCTGAGGCGTAGGGCATGGATCCTGACTCAAACCAACAGTCAAATACTTCCTCCACCCTCCGTAAGGTCCCGTTACCTTTCTGACTCGGGATGGTGATGTCGTCGACTTTGTCACGGTGGAGGTCATTGATTTCGCCCTTGTACCCGCTGAGTTTCTTCAACTCCTCTATGCTTCCAATGGCAATGACTTCGGAATAGTCTTCATTCGCCCACAGCGGGATAGGCGTACCCCAGTACCGATTTCTGGAGATATTCCAATCGCGAGCATTCTTGATCCACTCAGCAAACCGCTTCTCCTTGACGAAATTAGGAACCCAATGTGACTTTGCAATCCCATCGAGCATGTCCGGGATGATGCTCGGCACTTTGTTATTGCCGGCGATATTGACGAACCAGCCCGATACTGCGCGATAAATGAGAGGAGTATCCGACCGCCAGCAGAAGGGGTATTGATGGGTTATCTGGCTATCTCGAATCACTCGGCCAGTGCCTTTCAGATGCTTGATGATGTGCTTGTCTGCCTCCTTCACATGTTGACCCGCGAAGTCCGTCACTTCCTTGGTGAATTTTCCCGTCTCGTCCACAGGATTGGGAGGAAGATAGTCGTGGCTAATGATGCCATTCTCCATGGCGACGCGGAAATCCTCTTCGCCAAATGCCGGTGCTTGGTGAACAATGCCAGTACCGTCCTCTGCTGTAACATAGCTGGCATTTAAAACTCTGAAGGCACGGTCCTTGAATTGGGTGTAGAAATAGTCGAAGGGTGGCAGGTATTGCTTGCCCTTGAGGTCGGAACCCTTTAATTTCTGCAGGATCTTGAATTTGGCCTTCTTGGGGTCTTTGTAAAGCGTCCGTAACAATGACTCAAGCATGATAAATTGACGGCCTGACTCTTGATCGAGGAACTTGATATACTCGAAGTCGGCATTGACAGCCAAGCCAATGTTCGAGGGCAGCGTCCACGGTGTAGTTGTCCATGCCAGCAGACTGGTCTCTGGATCCTCCACAAGCGGAAACGCCACCACAACCGCTGGGTCTTGCGCGTCTTTGTAGTTCGACTGAGCTTCATGCTGACTGAGGGGTGTGCTCAGCGCTGTCGAGAAAGGCATGACCCTGTAACTGCGGTAGACTTGGCCCTGGTCGAATAACTGCTTGAACACCCACCAGACCGACTCCATGAAGGTGGGATTCATGGTCTTGTAATCGTTGTCGAAATCGATCCACCGGCCCAGTCGGTCAATGGTCTCTCTCCATTCCGTCGCGAATCTCATGACAATCGCCTTGCACTCCGCGTTGTATTTGGCAATTCCCATCTCTTTGACTGCCGCGGGGCCAGATATGTTGAATTTCTTATCAATCTCGTACTCAATCGGCAGACCATGCGTGTCCCAACCGAACCTTCTCTCCACGTAGAAGCCCTTCATTGACCAGTACCTCGGAATGATGTCCTTTATGGTGGAAGCCAGCAGGTGGCCGTAGTGGGGGAGCCCGGTCGCGAATGGGGGGCCATCGTAGAATGTGTACGGCTTGTTTCCTTTCGACAGACGCAGCTGGGTCTGAAAGGCGTCGATTTCTCTCCAGCGTTTGAGAGTCTTGGCCTCTTCGGCAGAGAAGTCGACCGCCATGTTCGCTGGGTTTCAGCACAAAATCTGGGAATGGTAGAGGATCTTAAATGAGTCGGTTGAGTCACTGGACCGCCGCAGAAGATTTATGACTCCCGCTCTCGAATTGGTCTGATTGGTGGAAGCAACAAAGCATCCAGCCTCGTCTCGAAGAATGCAGCCTCGCCGCCTTACATAAGCTGGACTCTCGCGCGTCAACCCCTCAATGATTGTGCAATGGAAGACTGTCATCCGAATAATCTATCTTCTAGTTAATGTTTTGAACAGAATCTCTAAAGAAAGCGGATATAAGATTGTCCCCGGCGGTGACTGACAAGGAACATCCCTCTGAATTCGAGCACTGAACCCCATTTCATCAACACATTCTTCTACTGCAACCGAGTTCGTTCCCGATACTCATCTGTTCAATCCATGATGTATCAGCACAGCGTTAAGGGCAATTGTAGTCACGGCCACACGGCCTCTTCACCTGCGATCAGCGATACCACGATGAAAAACTGGTAGCGACACCATCATGGATACTGTTATGGTAAAGTACCGGGATTCATTGCCACAGATACAGTATGAGCGCGTTGTGCTGCGCCTATGTATGTCGCACGAGGTGCTCTTGGTCTTCTGCAGAACTTTGTTCGTGTGATGGATGGTAGGTAGGTTCCTGCGTGGCTCGACCAGATCCCGCAAAGCCGATTTTCTGGCTGGTTATTCCTTCCTCCTGCATCTCTCCCTGGCGAGACGCGTCTCAGGATTGCAGAATGATTACAAAACCATACGTTGTGATTCTCTGCCTTGGACGCACGGAAATTCCTAACCTCCCGTGCGTGAGAGGGTAGAATGGTGTCCAGCGCGTCAATAAATTGTCCTTGTCTACTTACTCCTAAGCATGGCTTTTCAATTTGGGCCATAGCAGCGTCCGCGCATTCGCACCAAAGATGCCGTTTCTCGTCTCGTCGTCAAATATCTCCGGCGCTCGCTGCTCCATGATTCCGCCTAGCCGATACACCGCCTCGGCCTTGTAAAAGGGGTAGTCCGTCCCGTACAGAAGCCTGGACGGCTCCGTGAAGCGCAGCAGGCCGTGGATCTGGTCCGGGAACGGGTAGCCCGCGAGGTCGAAGAAGAAGCGCGTTTTGAACAGGTGCTTGACGTCGTCGCTGGTGATGGGCATGCTGGGACTGACCGTGCGCGGCGTGTAGCCGACACACCGCTCGATCACGGGCGGCAAGGCCGCGCCGCAGTGGGGGACGACGAACGTGATGGACTGGTATCGCGCCACGGTGCCGGAGAGGATCAGGTTGCTGACGGCGCGGGTGGTGTCGAAGAGGAATTCGAGCATGGGCCGCGGATACTGGGCCAAAGGGGCGACCGCCTGAGGAGCAACGCTGTTTCCGACCGGAAGATTCACGCGACAGCAGGTCGGATGCATAAAGACTACGGCGCGCCGCGCGTTCAGCTTCTCAAAGACCCTGTCCAGCGCTGGATCGCCCAAGTACACGGCGTGTGCGTTCGTCATGACCGAGAAGCCCACGGCACCGAGGTGGTCCAAGGCATAGTCGATCTCGGCGAGAGAGCCCTCAACATTCGGAAGTGGCAGGCTTGCAAAGAACGCGAATCGGTCAGGGTGCGCAGCACAGATCTCGGCGAGGTCCTCGTTGGTTTCGCGAGTCAGCTTGCGAGCAAACGCGTCGTCCCCCGGCTTCAGGTGCGTGCCAGGCGAGGTGATGCTCAATATGCTCTTTGAGATCTTGGCCTTGTCCATGGTCGCCAGGTGCGCCTCGACGGTCCAGTCCTGGAGTTTGGTTCATAGTCAGCCCAACCGGTGGTCCTTGCTTTGCCAGTATTGCATCTCTTCTGAGGTAGTTGCAGATGCACAAAACCCGCCTCAGTGGCTTGCTTGCTCACCTGTACCATCGAGATGCCGTCAGTATCGCCATAACCTAAATCCATACAATGTTGCCGCCATCGAGCCGGGATAGCATGGCTGTGGGTGTCGATGCGCTCCATTTGCAGCTGTGTCAACCAATCCACGTGGTCTTCAGGTCTACCGGACGATGTTGGAACAGTAAACTGGTCATGTTTGACTACAGGCCATGGCGGTCGACCCCGATATACATACCTCAGCAACAATGGATCCTGTCCTTGACAGCCAATCAGGGTTACACTCATCCTGTGTGCGCCAATCTCCGACATGTGGAAGTCGCCCGGATCCACTCTTCTCACACTTTGTCTTGTCGTGGAGCACGATCGATATCGTGGTTCGAACACGACAGGTCCCGAGTCATCATGTATACGGTCGTACCTACTCTACTCGAATGTCGGCAACACCGACTGGGCTATTGGGACCTATAATCTCTATTTCGGAGCAAACGTGACACACTAGAATACCATTAACGGGAACGAGTCCGTGTCGTTAGCTAACAGATCGTCATCCCAGTCGAAAGTCCCGGCACCGAACGAGAAGAGATCCTCCATGGCGCCGGCACCGCCTATATCCGCGAACCGCAGCTCTTGGGGATGCGCGGGACTGGGGTACAGCAGCCTCGCCAATTCGCCCTCCTGCTCAGGTGTATACGCCGTCGAGACGGGCCTAGACCGTGTGAAAATGGCATCAAGTAGCGGGCTCAGCAGTCTCTCGTATATGGCTGCATACTCCGAGACTTCGGTCCAGCCTTGGCTCGAGATGGTCAACAAGTTCGAAGTGAACAGCTTTGTCATCTCAAAGATTTCATTGGGGCTGAATTGCAGCGCGATCGCCTCGAAGTTGTGTCGTAAACAGAACAGCACCACCAGGGCCATTTCGAAGGTGTGATGAGCCGCGAGCCACGGGCGCGGGAAATATCCCGACAGGATCTGCGAGCGGCAGCTCTTCGCCGATGAGCAGGCGGCCTCGAAAGCTGTAGACATGCTCGTGGAAGATGGCAAGGGCACGCGAGACGAGGGCCGGTGCAACATTACCAAGCCGTGCATCAACGCGAACTCGGTCCACCCGTCATGCGGGAGATCGGACTGATACCATTCCCACAGTCGTCGCTCTGTTACCGCCAGCCACTCCTGCCATGTCTGTCGGGGGTCCAGCAGCCGGCCTTGGAAGTGGACTTCGATGATGGTAGATTGCACTCGTCGATATTCGATCCATCGAATAGCCAATTTCTTGGTTTCTTGTCCCCGGTGATCGAGCCCATGTGAAGTGATACACCGATCTTCGAGCACTGACATGACGCTCGTGTCGATGGCCGGGTCCGGAATGGACAGGGGTCTCTGGAGCGCCGCGCAAATGGACCGATCCATACAGTACGCGGCCCAAAAGATGCGTCTCCGTAAATCGATAGTCAAGGGGTCCAAACCCATACTCTCCGACACTTCGCGATGCAGGCCCAGCTCGAGACAATTGCGCATGGCGAACCCGCTGAGGATCCACACGTTTCCCAGCTTTGGATTGATGGATGCGTACTGAAGAATCAGCAACGTGACTTGGATCCAAGCCATGTCTGAAGGATATGCCGCATTCTGCGAGAGGTGACGAATCCCTTCCTTGAAGAGCGCTTCAGAGAAGGCCATGCACCGCGCGCCTTGCCCTACCTTTGCACTACCCAAGGTTGTAGACACAGAAAGAATCAAGTAGATGACGAGGAAGTCGTAGTGGAGCCCTACCGTCTGTTGACAAGGCTCTCCTCCTCCTTCAGCTCGTGGGATCTTCAAGAGAACGCGATCAAGCTGTTCCCATATGGTCGGCTCGTAGAGGAACGGGTGGACGGGGAGCATACGCTGCACGTACTTTTTGACTAACGTGTGGACAACGTGTGACGGCAGGCTTGCCAAGATCGACACATCGGCCTCGGGCTCGCTATCGCGATTCTGGGCCGGCGTCTTACTTTGTGCCTGCTCCTTCGCCTCAGGTGAGAGCACCAGCGACGGCGTGAGACCCATCCGGACTCGGCGTACAACGTCTGTGAGCGATGGACCGACTGGCAAGGTCGCATTGATCATTGACTGGATTTCAGCGCTGGCAATCACCCGCTCCTTGGTCGCGTCCCGGGTGCTCGATGTTCTCCGATGGCGCAAGGGTGAATTCGCAGTGGGACTATTCATCGCATGGTCGACCGCGACGTATTGCTCTCGGATCTCCGTTTCCGAGGAGGAGATCTGCGGCGACTCATCAATCATGGCAGCGGTAGCAAGAACAGAAGGTTTTGCGTTTGATGGCTCGTTTGGATCGATCTCTTCCTGGATCTCGGCCTCATGGTAGCCCATTTCTGCCAATTTCAGCTCTAAGTTGGCAATCTCATTCTCGAGATGGTGTACGATACTTCGCGGAATGGCAGCGCCGCGGGCTGAATTGAAGCCCCTGCATTCCGCGCCCACTGCGAGACACTGAGAACATGACGGTATCTGTCTGTCGCACTTTGCACATCTTCGTGTCAGTAAAGATCCATAGCTTCAGAGGTTCACTAGCTCCTTCAATCACGTAGCAAGCAAATGGTATGATATACCTTGGATTTCCTCTTCCGACACCTGACGCACGATAGAACGCTGCGTCTACAGGCGGCAGCATTCGGTGTAGTTGGCATAGTGATCGAGGTTCTCCGGCCCATGTTTGTGATAAGCATACAACGATCTCATATCTCTTCGTGCGAGGCGCTCCTTGACACCACTAAGAGCGTATCCCCCCTGATGAACCGTTAAGCTCCTCGATCTCTCCAGATGGAACGCCGCATTCAATTTGCTCAATCTTGACTCAGCCCCACGTTCTGCCGTCAATGTCGTTCGTTCTTGATCGGATTCTTTTCGTGGCCCGCCCACAGTCGCTGATTCGCATTTGAGCGACTTGAGGCGGTATTTGATCGCGTAGGTAATTGGAAATTCGCGCTCTGGGCGACGATGGACTTTTCTCCAGCGGTTAACAAAGAACAAGACTGTGAGGCGCTTTTGCGATTCGTATCTGGTACGAGCACATCGGAGATTGACGACTTGTACGAGGCTGAGGCTCCAGTCGATGGAGAATTGAGGACGAATTAAAGTTGACGGAAGGTATCCGCCTTTTACCAATCCTGGCAGGTTGAGCGACGCAGATACTCGTCTTGCCTCTGATTGGACAATCATAGTCACTGTTTATCGTCCACGACCATCTGACTGTGTCGAGAAAGTCCGACACTCTTGTTTCGCTGGGCTCGACTAACATAACCGGGTTTCTCCTGCAAACAGACGTCGGATGACATGAGCGCAGGTGTGCGACAATACCGACTCTCACAGCAACCGGCATGGCTTCCCTCATGTGGAGTTTCCATTACATTTTCCTTTCGAGCTTCGCCCGCTCGTTGGGCGACGCGTCGTCCGATGGGTCAGGTTGCTCCGGTGAGGATGTAGTTGAGGACGCATTTCCTTTTGGCGCAATTCTCGCTTCGTAGCTCCTATTTCATATATTGTTCGCTTGCATGACTCTCGGCTAGTATTAGAGTCTTGGGATCCTCGTTGCTTAGCCATCGCCTCGCCGTACTTGGCGTGCTCCTTTCTGTTGAATTTCTTGCGTCTTTGACGACTGAATCAACGGGCAGGGATGGTCCTCTCATCAGTCTCCATGAGAGTACAGATTGAGCGAGATGCTCACACCAGGCTGAAGGTAAGGCATCTCTTCCCCTCCGCGGGACAGCACCTAACAGGAGTATAGATCATCGTTGTAGGCGCCGGGCTTGGCGGGCTCGCGACGGCGATATCGTGCCGGCTTGCTGGCCATGAAGTGACCGTCCTCGAGTCCGCGGCCGCAATGGGCGAGATCGGGGCAGGTCTCCAGACGTTGGCGAACTCGTCGCGAGTTCTCACCGCTTGGGGGATGGGTGAAAAGCTCAGCCAATGTGCGACGACGCCGCGGCTCTGCAACATGATCGGATGGCGGGGTGAGACCATCTCAACGTGGGATATCCACAAGTCTACGCGCGAGGAATGGGGCAGTCCTTACTGGGACCTGCATCGCGTCAGTCTGCATCAGTGTCTCTGGGATCGAGCGGTGGAACTGGGAGCCGAGGTGCGGGCCAATTCACGAGTGACCGATGTCAGGGTCGCAGCGGACGGAAGTTATGCGACTGTGGTTGTGCAACGGGGCGAGCAAGGGCCCCGCACCTCCATGAACGCAGATCTCGTTGTCGGTGCGGACGGCATCAGAAGCCACTGTCGAGATCTGCTGGTTGGGAGAGATGACCCTCCGGCCAAGTCGGGCGATATGGCGTACAGAGTCCTCCTCAACACCGACGATATGCTAAAGGATCCCGAACTGAGAGATTTAGTGTTGGATCCGCAGGTCAACTACTGGATTGGACCGGAATGTCATGTCGTCTCGTATGTCTTGAGAGGGGGAAAACAGTTCAATATGGTCCTCCTGGTCCCTGATGATTTACCGGAAGACGCTGTGACGCAGGAGGGGAACGTCGAAGTTATGCAAGCTTTGTTCAAAGACTGGGACCCGAGGTAAGAAACACCCAGGAGCTGCACCAGGCTCCCCCTGATCAGATGTACACATGTACGTTGGACTGACCACTCAACCCCACCTTTAGAGTCCGCAAGATTCTGTCTACCTGTTCACAAGTCAAGAAATGGCGACTATGTACCCGAACGCCCACTCCAAGCTCCCCGTCCTGGTACCACCCTAGCGGGACTTTCGTCCTGCTCGGCGATTCCGTCCACGCCACTCTCCCTTACCTCGCGAGCGGCGCCGGCATGGCCATCGAGGATGCCTCTGTCCTAGGCCTCTGCCTCTCCCGCATATCCGCTGCCTCCACGCCCCAAGAGAGGCTACATGCCCTGAAAGTGTACGAGATGTGCCGAAAACCGCGCACCCAACGGGTCGTCGAGAAGGCCTACGAGAGCCAGTATCTGTATCATCTTCTGGATGGTCCGGAGCAGAAAGAGCGGGACAGAAAAATGAGGGCCTTTGAGGACGCGTATCGCACTCAGGGGAATGGAGCGGTGCCCCAAGGGTTGAAGCAGGGAGATGATCCATTCGCCTGGAGGAGTGGTGGGGTTGGAAAGTGGTTATTTGAATATGACTGCGAGTTGGATGTGGAGAGATGCTGGACATTGCTCCAGACGGAGGAAGAGGCTGCTGCGAGGATGGCTGCTCGCTCAGACTCGAAGAAGCTCGGCTTAGGTTTGGTAGCAACTGCGAGACTATAGTATACGGGTAGTTGCATCTAGCGAATGTTTTGTGGCGTTCTATGCACATTATCTTCATCACAACTCATTGACGGACATTGCTGCATTTGAAACTGTAGCATTCAATAGGTGCTTGTAGCGAAATATCGAAGAGAGAGAGGAAACAAGACGAAACGAAAGGAGAAATCAGGGCTGAAGAACTCGCACAGAATATTGTGGTCTGTTGTTTCTCACTTTGCGGCGAAGTCATGGATTCCTTTCGAATGCACCTCATTGCTGTTTTAGTAAAACATGTTATTTAAAAAGAAATAGTTATAGTACCTCCTGTCTAGCTCAGTGAGCGTCCAAAGTGTCCTCCAGCGTTTCATCCCGGGACCCCCTTCCAGCGTACCCCGAATACCTATCGTCCGATATATTTTAATTCCAGGTATCTTAAACCGGGATAGATGATAGCTGTCCATGACGCAGCGACAGGCAGGCCAATCTGACGAGTAAAAGTTAGTCGCGACGTTGCAACCTGACAAAAGGAGGAAAGCTACAGAGAGTGGAGGTCAGTGGACTTACATCCGCACCATCTCCGATCAAAGCAGCGATCGGGCCTGTGTAGTAGTCTTGGTCCATGCACAGGATTGCCCCGACCCATCCGACCACGAAGGTCGTAAAGGCCGCAAGTCCAATGGGGAGAAGTTCGCGAGTGTTCCATGCGCTCCAGTCGTACCAGCCCCGTTTTCTGCGGAAAATAAACTCCTCTTCCAGGGTCATGGTGATCCAGATGATGGTCCAGTATCCAATCAGCGAGAGGAAGTTGATGAAAATCTGAAGCAAGTGGGCGCGACCTGCGATTGCGGTCACAGTGAAGATGATGGTGGCGACGGTACACCAGAATACGCGGGGAATGCGGGCGAATCGAGGGTCAAGCAGCTGAAAGGACAAGGCGCCAGCATAGATTCCTGCGACGTTGTTGGCGACAATACCTAGAGCCAGGAGGACCGCGCAGAATTTGCCGAATTGGTTCAACGGGGCGAGGCCTTCGACGTACAGGGCCCCTGCGGATTGCGCGAACGCGGCTTTCCATGCCGGGTTTTTAGTTAGACCGCTCCCAAGGCCGATGCCAATTAGTTCGGGGAACATCTTGCCCAAACCCAGACCCATGGTCGTCCACAGGAAAATCTGCCAGCGCGAGGTCTTTGGGGGGAAGTAGACGAAGAAATCACACGCACAGGCGGACCAGCCCAGGGCACCGGAAGCGCTGAGGAAGAAGTAGGTCAACCGGTGGCCGGCGAGGACGGAGCCCTCGCCTGAGCTGGCCGAGCTGGTGTCAAAGAGCGGGCCGGCCGTGCCCACCATGATGAATAGGACGCAAATTTGGGGAAGCCAGGCATATCTGGGATCTGTCAGCATCGACATCCGGCATTGGTCGATATGGTTATTAACGGACCTCTCATAGATATGAAACCACTTGATACCGAACGTGATGATGAGCCAGGTTCCCAACGCTGCAACGATGACTCCGACAATGACGGTCATGCCTCCACCATTGACTGCGGATAGAATCAAGCCAGCAACCAAACAATCGACCAGACCCCACCCGATTTGCACGACAACGTTGAAGAGAGCGGCAAGTCGAGACGGGTACCATCCCATCGTATAGCGTGCGTTCACCTGTGACCCATATCAGTTCCACCGTTCAAATAAATCTAGCTTCACTGAGAAATCGAAGCTGGGAAGCATACCAGAGTTCGATTACCAGACATGGGCCCGAATGTACCAATGTATGCCGTGCACATGGCGCCGAAGATGTTTCCAAAGGCACAGATACTGATCTACCGTTCAGCACTCTTCTCTCGATTTCAAACTGCCAAAGACTTACAGCATGGCGTCCTTCAAACCGAGGTCGAACTCGATTGGTCCGAGAACTCCGACGGTCATGTTGTTGGCAGTGCAGTTGGCCGAGAACCAGACGATGCCAATTTGGAACAAATCCTTCATCGAAACCTTGCGTTGCCGCATGGACTCCGGCACGCGTTCGATACCGCGGGCTTCCACATTGGCGCGAGTTTCCATCCAGTTCGCGAACTTCTGCCACGACGTTTTCGGGCCACTGTTCCCAATAGATTCTGTTGTTCCCAGCTCCATATTGGAAGGGTCAACAGGGCGCTGGTCCGCCTGCATCGACAATTTTTCTTCGTCCATGACCGGCGTTGAGGTCCCCGTGGCGTCCATCTTCGGCACGGACATGGCTGTTACCAAGCTATCACGAGAAGAAATCCGAGAAGAGATAATAAGGTATCGAGGGCTCTTTCGAGAAGCAGGCTTGTAAGACGGCCATGTTTTTGGTTTTGTAATATAGAGATCGTATACTGGGCTAAGAAAATGCGAGAGGAAGTCGTTTGTGGCTTATCTGGGAATAGATCGTGAATCTCCGAAGCAATAGCGGCCAAGACACAGGACGCAGTATTGTCCCAGGGTTCGTTTGCACCCTTTAGTATCTGACCGACCGCCGAGACTGCTTTAGCTGGGACTGGAAGCCCTTAGATGTCTTATCAACAGAATCGGCATCATTGGTGAAGGGAGCGGTCTGATGAAGCGTCATGGTTATAGTGTCGTTCAACCGCTTTGGCACTCGGTTGACTCCTCACAGACGCGGTGCTCGAGCCTTACCACAGCTCACACCAACCAGTCCAAAATCGAGCCGCTGGGACTTATCGCAAAGCTCGGCCAATGGGCGGGACACGGCAGATAAAGGAGCAAGAAGGCGGAATAAGGCGATAAGCACAGACCTAGGACTTTCCCGAAAGCTTGGGACGTGAAGTACTACGATCCACTCGGGGATCTCCTGAGATTTTGGTCGAGGGTGGGGCTGATTCGAAGCACTGACGAGACTGAATGACTGCGAACAATACACACTGCCGTCGTCGACAGAGGAGTAATACAACCATCACTTCGAGGCAGTGAATGTGCGGGAGATCAACAGGGATCCAAAGCAGCGAAAAATGCCAAGAAACACGGCGATGGCATGAGGCTGAAGTTGAGTGGCGGAGGATAATCACGTGACTGTCAGGCACCAGGGCGTTATCTAGGAAGAGCTAGTCCCAAATAGTCCGTTGACCAGTCGCTCTCGTATCCCCACCGAAAGCCAGTGGCACTTTCTTCGCTCACCACCCATAATACAAATCAACAAATTCTTCGACGTATGCGAGTTGAGAGCTGTTTAGCCCGGCGCCGTGACAAGTAATGGAAGAGCTGCAATACGCGCTGCAGTCGCTGCCGTCTTGTCACCGTTGTCAGCGGCTGAGAAAGAGATGCGATCCTCAAATGCCGGCCTGTCGACTGTGCGAAAGGGCCAAGGTCGACTGCACCATTTTTGACCATGCACTACAGCAGACGCTGTCCCGAAAGTATGTTGTCTGCCCAGGCCAGATGAAGGGCCGCGTCTCTGATTCGAGGTAGGTATATCCAGTCACTCATCTTGCGCCTGGACAGCCTCAAGGCAAAACACGCCGCTCTCACACTAGAGGCTGGTGCTGGCCGACAAGCTCTGCCAGATGGTATTCCTAATCGATTGAAGACGTATCAAGCGCAAAGCAACTCCCCTTCCTTCCCGGAATCACTTCCCGATGCTGACCATGGGGGAGACTTCAACAACCATTTCCCTGTTCCGAGCGTCAATGGATCGACCTCCCGATTCTATGGTTCGAGTTCCGTGTTTGCGCTTGCGGTCGAGGCCCTGGCGTTAGCCTCCGATAAGAATCTCTTCAGGCCCTCGGGTCCATCGGAGCCTCTTCTTTCAGCAAAGGACGGTCATGACCGAGATTTGGATTCCGTGCCCCCCACAGCAGTCTTCGATACTGGAAGAGTTTTTGTGCAGTCACTTATCGCGGATTACATGGCATCTATCAACGTCATTCATCCATGTGTTGACGGGACTCACCTGGAAGAGGACCTTGATAGGTTCTTGGCGACGAGTGGAGCTTTGGTGTTCGACGCAGACAAGCTGACACGGGTCGAAAAGTACCAATGCTTCCGTATCGCCATGATGTGTTCCATATCCTGCGTTTCGAAGGCGCGGCACAGTCCAAGCCTCGTGGCGTACGGTAATCAATTCTATGCGCAGGCTGTGAGGTACGTTGAAGAAGTGACGGCAGAGGTCTCTCCACAGTCTCTCGAAGCCCTCCTGCTGCTCGTGATTTATTGTCTCTTCAATCCCCGCAAGGGCAATATATGGAAAATCCTAGACTTTGCCTGTCGCTTGAGCGTCCAATTGGGCTATCACACTGAACAAGGGCACTCGGTATTGGAGAGTGAAGACGACAAAACCTGGAGAAGAACAGCCTTCTGGAGTCTCTACTCCATAGAGCGATTGGTAGGGCAATGTTTCGGTCGACCTTCAGATCTGCCCAGCTCTATCATTACGACAGAATATCCTACCGTACTCACAGACCCGGCACTCTTGGACAACGATTCAAGACAGAAGGTGTCAGCCGCCCAAGGATTCCACTTGATGTTCCTTCGCTCAGAAATCTACACGGACATTTACCTTTCCGCTACGAGTCCCCTTCCAAGGCTGGATTGGTTTCTCGAGCAACACGCGGCGTTGCGACAATGGTACCGGAATCCCAGCCAAAGCCCTTTCGTCAACAACAGCAACAGTCCCGCCGGAGTTGGCGAGGTCACGCGCGATATCATGTACCACTCCTCGGTTCTCTTTCTCTTCCAACGCCATCTTCTTGAGGCCCTGGCTACCATTCGGCACAATAATCCACCGCAGCGAGACCCCTCCCAGTCGGACCACTCCCTTACCATCACCTCGGAAGCATACCACTCCTCGAAGATTCTTCTGAAGCTGTACAGCCTCATTATCCGCTCGACGACGTCCAATTCACCCCTATCCATCTTTCCCGTAACTTTCCTCGCCGCATACTCCATCTTTCAAGCGGGCATGACGCTTATCTCCTACGCTCTTCTCTCACTTGAACCGGCCATCGAAATCCAGGGCCCCTCCTCTCTCACTGCCGAAGGCCACCAAAGTCCAGAAAGGAGGAGGAACGGAGGAACCAAGCTTGACTTCTCGGACCTGCTGAGTCTGTCGAACGATTGCTTAGTATTGCTTACCTGGTGCAAAGAGCAATGGCCGGGTATGGAGGGCATGGTGGACGCGTTTGCGAGATGTAGTGCCGAAACAATACGGAAGGTGCTGACAGCGTGAAAAGGATGAGATTAATGCTCCTACGGCAGAAGAAGGAAGCCAGAGATGGCCTCTGCCAGTACACCCAATGACAGCCTCCCAATTCTATCCTGAGCAGTTCTCATGATGGAAGATGCGAGTTACGACATTCGACTGACGCTAAACCCCGTGCAATAAAAGCGACGAGTCATCTATGCTCTCATGATTTCTCTGTCGTGGAACGGGAAGCCGGCCCACCTTGCTATGCGAAAGGCGTGCGCTCAGTATGATGAGAGAATGATTTCGTGGTCCGAGCCGGTCGAGCCCAAGACTCAAAAGGAGGAGCATCAGGCACTACTCTCCTTGAAGGCTTTTTCATCCGCCAGGTCATTGATCATCTCTTTTCAGGCGGCTGGCAGGTACGTTTCGAGGCGTTTTCCACTTACCTCGGTGCGTCTCCTAAAGCATTGGCGAAGGCCTCAATTCGCCGCCTTCTCCAGAACTGTCCATCCACCAGTGGAGCTCGAGCCGACTTCCCGTCTCTCATGAGCTCTTGAAGCCACTGCCAACGGCACTTCTCCTTATATCCCTGCGTCTTCCAATCGTTGATGTCGCACCTGAGTCCATGCTGAGAAGGGTGGAGAGTCTCGAGGAGTGACGTTTTGTGCACGCTGTGCAGATGAAGACGTTGTCGTTCCCCGCGAGCTTGCAGATGGCCTTGATGCTCTGCGCGGCGAGTTCTTGGTTGGCGAACTGTCGACTGGTCAGCGCGCCAAACTTCGACCAATGGACTCATCCGCGACCTCTCCATGTCGGCGTGTGAAGGTGGAAGCGGGCGGGTAAGGAACATGGAGACCGGGGATATGTAATACGGGAAAGTTGGTGGTTGGGCGCTAGAAGTTTCGCAAGTCTGGCGGATCACCAGGTCTGTCGAGCCAGGCATAAACCGATCAGTACACGAGGGGAAGCCGCTGAGTATGGCTATCGATATCCTGCTTTGAGGGATATGGTTTGATGGGTGATGTGGATCCCCACGATAGTGGTATCTTGTTTGTCACACGGGGATAATTGTTTAATGAACGAAGACTTTGCTTCAGCGGTTTTGAAGACCTGAGAGGCTCGCCACACAGATTTCAGTCCAAGTTAAGCTGGAGAGCGCGGCCCTTAAATAGCAATTGACACCCTCCTGTAAACAAACGGTCTCCGCCGAGCTCGACTCCCTTGCTGAGTGGTGTGGCACGGCGGAATCTAGCAGATCGTTGGCGAAGCCGACCTCTTGCTCCCCCTGTGCTTTCGCGTTCCCATACTTCCCCGTGTGATACGCATTTTCCTGGAGAGGAAACCCTATCCTAGTCCTTCTGTGTCCAGAGCGATCCTGTCTCGTCGCTTGCCACCTGGTTCCTGGCCTTGAACTGCTGATTCCATGGACTATGCCGCTCTCTCCCTTTAACCTAGATGTAATTTTGGGGCTTTAGTCTTCGTCGAGAGAAAAGCAGCGGTGTGAGTGAAATGCTGGAAGTCTCCATGTCAGTAAGAGCAGCGAGGAGGTGAGGGGCTCTTATTGCGCACCCGAATTGCACGAGCCAGGGGGTGAATACAGGGCGGCGTCACCTGGATACCGAACGGGGTGGGCCGCGGGCCGCTTTACCAACCCTGGCAGCAGCCCTTGGCATTTGACACTTGTCGCTTCTCCAACACGAAGCGCGTTCGTGACCGTCAATGCCCTATGCCGCAGACAATCTTCTCCCCTCTACCCTTGGCCATATTCGACGACTCGTCTCGATCCTACACACGATATAACACGGCCAGCCTAGTACCGTAATCGATGGCACTGAGGCATCTGTCCTCGACGAATAACCCTCCCCGGTGACAATGAACCTGCGGTCACGATGATGCGGATACTCGAAGCCCAGGCGCCTGCCAGACAGAATGCCACCGATACAATACAGACCCTCAGCGGCCGTTTGACGAGTGCCACTCTCCTTGAAGACCGTCGAGCGGCAATTCTAGGCCTGCGCAGTTTTGCAAAGCTATACCCTGCCTCCGTTGCGTCTGGGGCCCTCCGGGACCTCATCGCGGCACTGCGCAAAGATGCTGAGGATTGGGACACGATCAAAATAGTATTGGAGACTCTACTGGGGCTGTTCGAGCCAGACGAAAAATCACCTGAGGCATCGGAAGAGATCACCCTGTGGCTGGCTGATGAATTCACTCAGAGACAGGACAATATCACTGCTCTACTGGACCTGCTCGAGGCGAACGAGTTCTATCTGCGGCTATATGTGCTGCAGATTTTGTCCCACATATCAACGGCGCGACCCCAGCGAACACAGGAGGCGATATTTGCGGCCCCGTTAGGTGTGTCGCGTATAACGAACGTGTTGGACGACCGGAGAGAGGCAGTCCGAAATGAGGCACTGGTGTTGTTGGTTGCCCTGACCCCAACGTCTGGTGAGATCCAGAAGGTGGTCGCATTCGAGAATGCATTTGATCGTGTATTTGCATTGGTCGATGGAGACGGTGGACTAACCCACGGCAGCACCACCGTGCAAGATTGTCTGTCTCTACTGGCCAATCTACTCAATCTCAACACGTCTAATCAATCCTACTTCCGAGAGATTGGTGGGATCCCGAAGATCAAGACGCTGCTTTCCGCAGTTGTCGAGCAAGAAGATTCTGGCGACGGTGTCTCGGAATGGATGAAACCGCAGCGGGACATGAATGTATGGGGCTTGCTGGGCGTCATTCAACTATTTCTCCCTCAAGGGGCACAGGGTACCATGGTCAATCAGCAGGCATACTGGCAGACTGGTACACTGGAAGTCATCTTGCGTATCGCTTTCCATGCCGCCTTTAGCACGGGTGTACGCACGAAATCACTTCAGACATGTGGCGACATGATTCGAGGAAATCATGCTCTTCAAGAGCGGTTCGGGGACCTCGGGGTGATGATCAGGGAGCCTGGCAGCCCGACAACTAACGGGCATTCGGCCCATGCATCCCCTGAAAAGCAGCAGAAGCCCGAGAAGGCCAATTTTCGGACGCAGAACGTGATCGAGTCGCTCTTGGAATTGACACTGGAGCCCGCCCCGTTGGCAATGTTCGACGTTCGACTGGCAGCATCTTCATGTGTTGAAGCATTTATGAATGGTCACCCGGGCATACGCACTCATGTACTACGAAGAGCGATTGAAGGACACAAAGCCGGCGACGATACCATCCCCAACATGCTCACCGTACTTCTAGAGCCGCCTGGATCTCGAAATAAGTCGGATCCCTACCAACAGTGGTTTGCTGCGGTGCTGCTGCTGCACTTACTTTACGAAACCCCGGAAACCAAAGATATGGCGTTGAAAGTAACAGACGGAGATGCAGAAAGTGGCGAGGAAGTTGTGACGTTCCTCCAGAGCATAACCAGCAATGTGGTAGCTGGCGTGCAACATGTTGAGGATGAGCGCGCTCTACTGGGTTGTTTGATGTTGTTGACCATTTGGTTATTTGAAGATCCGGAAGCGGTCAATGACTTGCTCGGCGAAGGGAGCACCGTGCAAGGGCTCATTGCAGCTGTCAAAATTACGAAAAGCTCGATGCCCCTTGTGGCTGGTCTATGTGCGTTTGTCCTCGGTATTATCTACGAGTTTTCCACAAAAGATTCGCCAATTCCTCGAAGCGTTCTCCATGGCCTCCTGACTAGCAATCTCGGGAGGGAAGCATATGTGGACAGACTGACCAAGCTTCGAGAGAATGTTTTCGTGAGGGATTTTGAAGTTCTGCCCCAGACCGGCACTGGTGGCCTCCCTGAAGTCTTCTTTGACAAGACATTCATCGACTTTTTCAAGGACAATTACAGCAGATTTCTACGAGCCATCGACCGGGACCCCAACTTCGAAGTCTCCATATTGAGCAATGGCGTTCAGAAGGGAGTCTCCCGGGACCTTGTCGATAGTCTCAGAGCCCAAAATGAAGAACAGAAACAAGCCTTGGAAATTGCTAACCGCGAGCTCCTGCAGCTCAAGCGCCGGTTGGAACAAGAGGAGCTCGATCATCGTCGTACACGCGAGTCTGCGACGGTCGACCTCTCCCGCATCAAGCAGATCAATCAAAGCTTGCAGGATAATCATGAGGATGAGGTCAACAAATTGCAGCAGGCGGCCACTCAGGAGAGAAGTGCACTTATTAGGGCTCATGAGGATGAGGCGAATCGCCGGCGCAACGAGCATCTTGCGGCCGTTGAAACTGCGAAGAAACAGCACGAGGCCGAGGTGCAGCGATTTGAGCAACGCCTTAAATTGATCGAGCAGGAATCCGCTAGGGAGCGCGTCGCCCTGAACGAGCAACACCGACGCGCACTGGATGAGGCGGCTGCAAGTGCGCAACTGGCGCGAGACAGGGAAGCCGCAGAAATTGCAGATTTACGGCATCGGATAACAGAATTGGAGGAAACTTTGAAGAAAGCGGAAGCCAACCATGTACAGGACCTTGAAACTGCCCATGAAGAGTACAAAGCCAAAACCGGGTCATTGGAAGCGCGGTTGAAACGGGCAGACGGTCGGGTTGCAGACGCTGAGAGCCGGTCCAAGCAGCTGGCCGAAGAGCTGGAACAAGAAAAAAAGCGGAGGAAGGATGTGCAGACGGAACTTGACGACCTGCTGGTTGTATTCGCAGATCTCGAAGCCAAGAGATCTGCGGATAAGAAGAAGCTTAAGGACCTTGGCCAGGAGGTATCAGAGGATGAAGATGAGGAAGGCGACGAGGGCAATGGCGACGGTGAAGTAGACGATGATGATGAAGACGTCGACTGAAAAGTTTGTCCTTGAGCATTAGGGGCCTTCAGTATCTCAGCAAAGCATGCGGTGGCGTCTTCGGCCAAAAGTCTTACCAGTATAGAAGCGATAATCTGTACATTAACCCACCATCAAAAGGTGTCACCGACTATTAACCTACTGTAACGCTCTTTCTCCCACCAGACTTGACCTAACCCCGTAAGCACAGCCTACAGGTCTTTCACATCCCGTCCGCCATCCTCGGCAAACAACCTCCACACACTCCTTGCCTCCATCCCTCTACACTTCTCGTTCTTCCGCGCCTGGTCAAACACTTTCTTCACCCGCTCCGCTAACACGGTTTCGGCACCGACGGAATCCATCAGAGACACGGCGTCGTCGATGACCCCGCCGGCCAGCTCGGTTGTGAAGCCGCCTTTGAAATCGCGCGCGGACGAAGCCGCGGGATTCACGCCCTTGACGGGATTGTGGTGCAGACTGTTCCAGTTCATGCCGGAGGATGCGTTTATTACGTCTGGATTGTGAGTTAGGGAGGGGACGAGAGAATGAGACAACGGAAAGGGGGAGGGAGGAAGATATATCTGGAAAATGACACAACCGAAATAGAGAAGTGGCTTACTTGACAAGATCTTCGGGTCCAGACCGTACAACAAGCCGGCATTCATGACTAGACACCATCATACCTTAGCTTCACAACTGCAAAGTACGAAAACAAGGAGGAGGAACCTTCTCACCTTCGCAAAGCCCCAAGTACCCAACATAGCCTAAATAGTTGTTCAGCTGCTTCGTCGCCAACCCGGCGCCCAATCCTCCACACTGGTAGATGTTGTCCTCCTTGCCCATCATAGCCAGGATCGGCTTCACCACCTCGAACATCTCCTCGCTGGGAGTTCCGACCATAAATGTCAATGTACCGGCGTTTGAGCCCTGAGGACCTCCTGAGACGGGCGCGTCGACGAAGACTCCCAGCTTCTGAGAGTGTATTTGTCGTGCAAGAGCAGTTGACGTCGATACTTCGATGGACGAGCACTCAAGGAAGAGTTTCCGGGTGGTGGTGGCGGGAGACAGAGCGGAGAGGAAGCCTGTTTCTGGATTGGTGAAGGCTTCGTGGACGTGAGGGGCGCGCGGCAGCATGGTTATGATGATATCCTAATTGATAGCGATGACCCTTTTTCAGCTTCTGGAGGGTCCTACATCCATCGAATACTCTGCCCTCGAGGCTGGATGATGATTCTAGGATCGGAGGCGCTTGGTGCTCACCTACAGCCTTCTCTGCGACTTCTCTCGGAGCATATGCCACTTCCACGGGCAGGTTGCATTCCTTGATGAACTGGTCCCTTCTCGCCTCGTTGATCTCGCAGAGCACGAACCCAGCGGTTTCAGGGATCTTGGCGCGGAGATTCGTCGCCATGCCATATCCCATCACGCCGATGCCCACGAAGCCGTAGGTGGGGTTTGCTGGCAGCTTGTAAAGCTCGGGCGTCGTTTGGTCTCCCATGGTTGATGATTACTGGTGCGAAGTAAACAGTGAAGGAACCTACCTGTACTCCGTATGGGTCAGGCAAACATCATGTCTCTCATGGAAACACTGTGAGCATCTTATGAGACATGTCCTCGTATTGGAGATGCCCCCGCATAGCGCGTAGGAGTTCCATGTTCATGTCGTTAATGTTTCGCTTCTCCAACGGCTCTCCAAGCACGACGTGGTCCGTAATGAGGAGGCGCTTAGGGACGAGGCATTTCTGGCAACCGGTGCTTGGGAAAATGCCTGGATATCCAGCGCAGTCGAGACATCATACTGGGTAAGTGATGTATCTTCGTTCTGGCAATTCCAGAGGTTGATCATCTCGAGCACACAGGCGCGACAGGTTCCATTTAATTGCTACTGTGTAGAAAGATGGCCCACCGTAAACCGAACCAGTAAATGTGCCGCCCTAGCAAAAGCTACGCCAAGCCTGAACCAACCGAGTTAGGACAAGTGAAGACAAGACTCGGAGTCGCAGTTCGTCTGAAGGCAACCCTCTCACTCCCTCTTTCCTCCATTCCACTTCAGTTTTCCATTCAGCTTAACATGTGCTGTTGATGCTGAGTCGATTCTTAATTGTAGCCTCGAGTCCGTGTTGTTCTCGACGCCGGTGCGATTCTTTCCTTCGCGCGCCACAGGGAGCGTGACTTGAAACCCTCCGAAAGACTTTTCCCAGGCTTCTTCCTTTTGTTTTCCAATTTCTAAGGCTACCATCGAGTCAAGATGGGTGTTCCAGCGCTTTTCCGATGGCTCACTAGGAAATATCCCAAGATTATCACGCCCGTTATCGAAGAACAACCCGTCGATATTGATGGCGTGAAATATCCCGTGGACACCACGAAGCCCAACCCTAATGGAGAAGAATTTCACAATCTGTATCTTGACTTCAATGGCATCGTCCATCCTTGTTCCCATCCAGAGGACAAGCCTCCCCCAGCAAATGAGACTGAGATGATGTTGGAGATCTTCAAGTACACTGATCGTGTGGTGAACATGGTTAGACCTCGAAGACTGTTGATGATTGCCATCGGTAAGATACGAGGACCATTTAAATTAGAATGCTATCTAACGCAAACTTAGACGGCGTTGCCCCTCGAGCCAAAATGAACCAGCAACGAGCGCGTCGCTTCAGATCGGCGAGAGATGCAAAAGAGGCGGACGAGAAGAAGGCGGAATTTCAGACACTCCTACGCCAACAGCGCAGCAACAAAGATGATGATGAGGATGATGAAGCAGAGACGGTGGAAGAGGTAGTCAAGAAAACATGGGACAGTAATGTCATCACACCTGGCACGCCTTTCATGTTTATCCTTGCTCAGTCCATTCGATTCTGGGTCCAGTGGAAACTCAATACGGATCCTGCCTGGGCACAGCTGAAGGTCGTCATCTCCGACGCCAGTGTGCCAGGTGAAGGTGAGCACAAGATCATGCAGTTCATTCGTTCCCAGCGCTCGGACCCCGCATATGATCCCAACACAAGACACGTCATGTACGGTCTTGATGCAGACTTGATCATGCTTGGTATCGCTACACATGAGCCTCACTTTCGTGTTCTCCGAGAAGACGTCTTCCTCAATGATGCCAAGGCCAGAACCTGCAGAATTTGCGGTCGCCAAGGTCACTATGCCGACAACTGCAGAGGTGAAGCCAAGGAGAAGTCGGGCGAGTTTGACGAGAAAGGGACGGTTGAGAAATTGAAACCATTTATCTGGTTGAATGTCCCCGTACTGCGTGAGTATCTCGGTGCGGAGATGTTCGTGCCCGGTCAGACGTTCCGCTTTGATCTTGAACGCGCCCTCGACGATTGGGTCTTCATGTGCTTCTTCGTCGGCAATGACTTTCTGCCCCATCTTCCCAGTCTGGATATTAGAGAAGATGGTATCGACAAGCTCATTGCTATCTGGAGAGACAATATACCACTCATGGGAGGCTACTTGACCTGCGATGGCAAGGTCGATCTTGCCCGTGCACAGATCATCCTGCAGGGTCTGGCCAAGCAAGAAGATGCAATTTTCAAACGCAGAAAGGAGGCCGCAGACAAGCAAGCAATCAGAGATCAACGACGTAACGATGCAGACAGAGCCCGAGAGGCTCGTAATAACAAGAGACGTCGAAGCTCTCCGGACTACACCAAGGGTGGCAGAGTCTCTGCGGATGCTCGTGTTCCAACTGGTAACCCAGTGTTGTATGATGCCGCCAATTTTCCGACTATGGACTACAACTCAATTGTGAACAGAGGTGCAGTGGACAAAGCACTTACTTCAAACAAGAGCGCTGCAGCTGTCCTGAAGGAGCAAATACTCGCCAGGAAAGCCGCTGCCGAGACTCCTACCAAAGACACCGCTAATGGAGCCAACGGAACTCCAGGCTCTGCGGGATCTGTCCTTGGCAAGCGAAGTGCGTCCCAGATGGAGGCGGAGTCCGAAGATGTCAGTACCTCTCCTCTGGCACTAGGCAAACGACAGGCTGCATTGATGGACGACGAGAATGAGACTGATGGTACACCCGGGCGTAACACACCAATTGAGAAGAAGACTTACAACAATGGCGATCCCAACAACCCGCCACCAGATACAGTTCGCTTGTGGGAGGAAGGGTATGCTGATCGGTACTACGAGCAGAAGTTCCATGTCTCGCCTAACGACATGGAATTCCGCCACAAGGTTGCTGAAGCCTACGTCGAAGGATTGTCGTGGGTGCTTCTCTACTATTTCCAAGGATGCCCCTCTTGGACTTGGTACTATCCATACCATTACGCTCCATTCGCGGCAGACTTTGTCGACATTGACAAGAAGGTTGTCAAATTCGAAAAGGGTACACCGTTCAAACCTTACGAGCAGTTGATGGGAGTGCTGCCGGCTTCGTCTAACCATGCCATCCCCAGTGCTTTTCACCCCCTGATGACCGAACCAGATTCCGACATTGTCGACTTCTATCCCGAGGAATTCGATCTCGATCTGAACGGTGCGAAGCAATCATGGAAGGCTATTGTCTTGTTACCTTTCATTGATGAGAAGCGTCTGTTGAAAGCCATGGCCACCAAATATCCGCTTCTTACCGCCGACGAGCATGCGAGGAACGAGCGCGGGTATGATGCCCTGATCATATCAGAACAGAATCCACTTTATGAACAGTTGGCACTGAAATTCTACTCGAAGAAGTCCAAGGACGCCCCCAAGACGGCGAAATTGTCCATGCAGAAGTTTCAACTAGCTGGAGATGTGATCAAGAATGAAGACTTCCTGCCTCACATGGATCTGGTAGGCCCAGAACCTGGCATCAAGCTGGACCCCGAGGTCGACGACGACCGATCTATGAGCGTGTTCTTCACCATGCCACCTCCCACTCATGTCCACAAATCGATGTTATTCCCTGGCGTTGTCTTACCTCCCGCCGTCCTCGACAAGAGTGATTTGGCAATCCTTCGATCAAAGGCCAGGAACTCCGGACGAGACTTTGGCGGTGCGCCGCTCTACGACAATACTCGTCGCGATCCCATGGATAACCACAATCGTGGTGGTCGCATCAACTATGCAGCTGATCGTCCACCATTGAATGGCCCCCCTATGATGCCCCCTCCCAACCAGTGGCCTCCCGGGATGCCCCCACCACCGCCTCCAAGCTTCGGTGGTCAAAATGCTTACAACCGTGGTCCTCCTCCACCGTCAAATGGCTATCCAGGATACAACAACAACAACAACAACAGCTACGCCGGCCAGGGGTATGGCGGGTATGATCAAAGACAGAATGGAGGCCAGGGGCAGAATGGATACTACGGCGGAAACCAGGGACAGCCCCAATATGGCCATTATCAGCAGAATGGTGGAAGAGGCTTTAGTGATGGAAGTTATCAAGGCCAGAATCGAGGTCCTCCTGGAAGAGACAATCGAGGTGGAAATCATGGTGGCAACGGCCACACCCAAGGTGGCTATGGTCGGCGTTAGGAAATTCTGGGATGTATGTGTGAGGTCGGACTGGATTGCAGGGCTTGAGAGCTGCATTTGCCGGGATACTCTCAGCAATGTATCGTGGCATTGTTCTACTAGCCGGGTTGCCAAAGGGAGCCGCAGTTACAAAGGATTTTCCAAAGGATTCTTAGGGAGTATGCCAATTCCGGGCGCTCTAGCAATACGTCCTTAGCATAACTGAGGCTCTAGCGGAGTGTGCCTCCTGCGAGATAGGTACCTAGGACGACAGGAATCCTTGCTCTTGGCTTGTCGTTGGCGTCGCTTTGCGCAGTGTCATAGTCATGGCCCGCTCACGCACGGCACGCGCGATAACCGGGTACATATTTGTATGGGAAACTCTTGTCAAGACGACCTCGTGGTAGATTGTGAAACCACATGTTGAGTGCTTCCTCGTGAACAACGGCAACCAGGTCGCGTTTCGCGACGTGGACAGGCAAATAAAACTTAAGAGCATGAGGTCCCACTGAGCGCGCACCAGATTTAGGATACATGAGCATTGAGTTTGTACGTACCGAAGCTCCTTTAGCGGGCCACACCTGGTAGAAGAGAAGGGTCATTCTCCTCCATCTCGCAAAAAGAGGTCGATGTGCAAAGAGCAAAAATTAGGTCGATGGCGATGGGACTCGAACCCACAGTCTTTGCCAGATTCCGACGACCGGAAAGCAACGCCTTACCATTAGGCCACGCCACCCTTGACAGGGTGTTTGAGGAAACGCATTTCTGTGTGCGTTTCGTGGACCAAATCAGGTTAATAATTGTGCTTATAAGATATCTATGCAAAGATTTTACCGCCCTACCAGCCTCGGCTAGACACGGTTAATATTTTCCTAAAACGCGTTACCCATGCCCTCACCTTCCATGGTACAACGTCAGAGCTCAATGTCTATCAGGGCCTTAGAAGCAAGGAAATTCCTGCTTCGCTGCAGAAGAAGCTACAGCACGTCCCTCCCCTTATTCCAAGAATCACGACCAGCGACAGCTCCGAGACAATACCCCCCCGTCACCCAGATCCGAGAAAATGTCGAACTCTACGAAAAGAATACTCTGGTGCGAAACTACCGCAGCCATACGGATATCCCACGGCAGGTTTCAGAGAATGCCAGGAAGATCAGAGAGCTCGACCAGCGCATGGTTGGATCAAGACACACACTGAAGGAGTTGCAGAAGCAGTTGAATGCTTCAAAAGGGGACAAGTCCGAGACCGTTGCGCAGATGAAAGCGATCAGGCCTGAGGTGGACAGTCTGCAGGCTGAAAAAGATGCTTTGGAGGTTGACTTGGAGACTATGGCACTGTCTCTGCCGAATTTGACGTCCTCAGAGACGCCCACGAACGGCGAACCGAAACTGCGATACTACATCAACTATGATCCGCAGAATCCTCCTCAGTACGCCCCTTCTGCCGATCATTCAACGATTGGGGAGAAGCTGGGACTGCTCGACTTCTCGTCCGCGGCGACAACTTCGGGATGGGGATTTTACTACCTACTGAACGAAGCTGCTCTACTGGAACAAGCATTAGTTCAGTACGCCATGTCTGTGGCCATGAGACGACACTGGTCTGCGGTGTCTCCCCCATCCCTGGTATATTCTCACATGGCAGCTGCGTGTGGCTTTCAACCACGAGACCAGCACGACGAACAACAGATTTGGCAGGTAGCCCAATCTGATAGAGACAGGGGAAAGCCGACCAGGAGTCTTGCTGCAACGGCCGAAATCCCTCTTGCTGGCATATACGCGAACAAAGCCATCCCTGCGGAACGACTGCCCATAAAGCTTGTCGGACCGAGTCGATGTTATCGCGCCGAGGCCGGTGCTCGAGGAGTCGATACGAAAGGGCTGTACCGAGTCCACGAATTCACAAAGGTGGAAATGTTCGCGTGGACTAACTCTGCAGCACCGGGTAATGAAGGCCTCATGGATGAGAAAAGCTGGACCAAACATGCAGGGCTCCTTATGAGTGAAATGGTTGACGTCCAGACTGAAATCCTCTCAGCACTTGGCTTGCCGTGTCGGATCCTCGAGATGCCATCCTCTGACCTCGGTGCCAGCGCTTACCGCAAGATCGACATCGAAGCTATGTTTCCGTCGCGGAAGAACCGCGATGGAGGATGGGGTGAAGTCACTTCTGCTTCTATCTGCACGGATTATCAGAGCCGCAGGCTTGACACGAGGATATTGGAGCCCGATGGATCAAGAAAGAAATTCGCTCATACCGTCAACGGGACGGCTTTAGCGGTGCCCAGAGTCCTCGCTGCCATTCTTGAGAACGGCTGGCGTGAGGATGAGCGATGTGTGATTATTCCTGAAGTGCTCAGAGGGTACATGGGTGGCATGGAGAAGATTGGGCCTCGATAAACCTGAAGCGCCACGATTCGTCAAACCACAGATCCGAGCCTGTCGTCCGCCGGACGGGCACCAGAATTCTGCATTAAGCCTCGGATAGGCTTTGAAAGCAAGGTGACTCAGGTCTTGACTTATACTCGCAGCAGCAGAAAATCCAAAGACACTCCTTCCGATGCTAGCGCCGGATCCAACTACAGCTCCCAACTCGCACATCCCCACTGCTGCGCGGATCAACTCTTTGAGATCAATGAGTGGTCTTGCTTGAGTGTTATTATGCAGATGGTGTCCCAGGGGGGTCATTGGGCGTCATTCAGCTGACTGGCCATCCTACGAACGACAGCCCTCTGAAGCAGGAAGGCCGACAACACTCAGCACGACACATGGTCCTAGAAGCTGTCAAAAGAATATAGAAAATTCCCCTCCACTTCCCATACAAACGGCGTCTTCCAGTCCGATCTTATTCTCTATCCCAGCTGACGTCGCCGAAATCCTGCATCGTGTCTTCTGATCTGCGCACTACCATTGATGGTCCCACTAAGTGTGGCATGGGATCCTTCCAAGTTTTCAAAGTCAGCCTTTTCACTGTTACTGAATAAGCGCTACAGGGTTAGAACGGCTAGGGCCTCTTCTGCTTGAAAGTCACCTTCGCCAAGCAGCAGTCAGTGGCCTCAGGCATAGGGAAGGGAAAGAAGAGACAGTGTTATTTCTGTTTCTCTTCGATACAAAGGAGAAAGGGCGTCGGGAAGGCGTTTGTGACCGTCGAGCTCAGCAAAGACTGGGGTGATCCCAAGTTCGAGTGGTATCCTCGCCCGCCTCAGGCTGGCAGTGGTAAACATCGCAGTGTTCAAAGAGGCATGGATCACGCAATGACCCCGTGACAGCCTTCCCATGGTTCCATAGAGACTCAAATATTTCCCGCCTTGTAGCTAGGTTTTGGCAGTCTGTATAGTAGTTCCGAACCCTTGGATGCTGACGTCTTTCGTATCGAGTGGTGGTGATGGTGGTGGTGGTCGACAACCACCGGGATGTGTGGCCGACCCCATCGAGAGATGTTGGCTTCAGACTTGGAAGTGCTTATGAAACCGGATGCTACTGGGGACTATACATCGCTGGCAGCTCACGGTCGACAGGCGGCACACACACACACACACACACAACGCTACACTCTATATTGTACGAGGGACTCCGTACTGTGTATTCCAGTGTGCGCACGGCTTGGCCAAGCGCTCCGCCCACCAGCAAGGCTCGGAACCCCCTAAGTATTGAGGACTACAAAACCCCCCTCCCAACGGACAAGGAGACAATGAAAACCGAGTAGTTGGAGTTCATACGGTATTCAACCCCGACGGGCCGAATGATCCGGGCCGTTCAACCAAGATGCACGATCCTCGCAGGCAGGTATATGCAATCTGTCGACGATCTTTGGAGAATCTCCTCCGTACGGCGTCCCGCGACTCGAATCCCTCGGATCAACCGCCGTGTGCACACTTCCCCGCAACGGCGACTGGGGGCTTTTCATACTCATATACTTCTGCGGAGAAGTGGACGGTGGAGACCCAGACTAGAGGATAGGATTAGGATTCTGGCATCGTCTTATCTCAATCAAGCAGCGCATTGTATCCGTCGATGTAGGATTACTGATTGCTGATCGATGTAGACATTTGCAATTGATAAAAAACCCTTGGCAACTGCGAGGGTACGAGTACGAGTATACGACAAAGACAGTGCGTGCCACCATGGCATCATCGAGCAGCTTAACGGTCCTGAGAGCGGGAATGAAAGCACGAAAGGGAATCCCGGCACTATGGCTGTCAGGCTCGCGTCACCACATGATCAATCAAGCGCGCACAATCTCGACCACGCCAAAGTCACCGTTGGCGGCCGTTGCCTCTGAGCGCGTCGCAGCATCTCAACATGGCGGCCCAGGGCCTCATACACAGCCGCCGCCGCCGCAACCTCCCAACTTCTCCCCCGAATTTACGTTTGGGGCGTACCAAACCACGGGGACCACGCCCGTGACGCGGATCCGGTATCCGAAGTTCCAATCCCTGGAAGCGGAGCGCGCGTTTCGGAAACTTCACCACGCCGCCGCCCTGCGCTGGCTCGGGTATCAGGGGTATAATAACGAGGGGGCGGGCGGGCACGTCACGGTTCGCGATCCCATCCTCCCGGACCACTTCTGGATTAATCCGCATGGGCGGAGTTTCAGCTGGATGAGGCCCGAAGATCTTGTGTTGATGGGGCCGAGTAAGTTCTGTTCTAATGCCTCCTCCCAATTGACCCTCTTTTTTCCACAAACCGAGGATTTGCGGCTTGCTGTTTTGCTGGAGGGGTTCGAAGGTCCGGAGTCGCAGACTACAGCTGATGCGTCTCGTTAGAGGGCGACATTGTCGACGGGCAGGGTGGGAATATGCACAGCGTCAACCCTGCAGGCTGGGTCATTCACTCGGCGGTCCATGAAGCGAGACCGGACGTCGTTGCGGCGGTGCATTGCCACAGCGTCCCGAGCAAGGCGTTTTCCAGTCTGGGGTGCACCCTCGAGCCCATCAATCAGGATGCGTGCCGGTAGGTCAACCAGCCCACCATCCACCTCGCAGGCTAGAAGGTTGCGAAACTGTCCGGTGTTGGGACAGCTCTTCGCGTACTGGAAACTCAAGTGGCACACTAACGTACCTACCTCGTCCCAGCTTCTACAACGACCATGGTGTCTACTCTGGCTTTGGCGGCATTGCATTCAAGGAAGACGAGGGCCACCACATCGCTGCCGCACTAGGCAACACCAAGGGCGTCATCCTACGGAACCACGGCCATCTGACCGTCGGAAAGACCGTCGACGGCGCGGCCTTCCTCTTCGGCGCTATGGATCGTTGCATCCAGGCTCAGTTGCTTGCTGACGCGGCGTGCGCAGGGAGGGGGACAACGACGTTGAAGGTCGCGCACGAGGAGGCCGAGTACACGCGGAACGTGTACAACGATGAGATGGTGTATATTATGTTTCAATCGGCGTGAGTATTGGCTGACCCCGGTCTGGGGCTATGGTGAATGGATCTGCTGACATTGCGATGCGATTGCGGCGGACAGATTCGAGGACGTTGTGAGAGCTTCTAATGGCGAATTCCCTCTGCATGTGCAGGGCGAGATAACGAGAGAGTGACGCTCGCTGGATTGGCACAACGAGGTCAAGGTAATAGTCTGTATCGCATGAGTGGAAGAGCGGAATATAGCACAATATCCTTGTCTAAATGAGCGCGGTCCTCCCGTTGACTTGCTGATCCGTTCATCGAATCCATGTCTGGCTTCACTCGTCGGCTCCTAGATGATATCCAGAGGGTACTTTGACCTCAGCAGGAGAAGGCCCGTGTCAAATTGCGGTATCAAGAGCCCGTCACTGACGAGTCGAGTGAAGTTCAAGTAAGAGACCCGTCAAGTCAAGCTCAATTCAGACTCAGACGGACCTGATTGCAGGGTTTTGTGTGGTAAAACAGGTAGCAAATCTCTGGACATTGTCGAATAATAGGAGCATCGTCAACGAGAAGCAATCAAGCCAATGAATAGCCTGTATTCCATGGAAACCATCAGGTTTTGGGATCCTGCCGAACCAGGTCTGGCAGGAGAGTCTGGTACGAGTATGGACGCTATCGTGCTCGGCGCTCGATAAGCGAGTCTAGGCACCTAGCAGCTTCAGGTGAGAGCGTGGCAGCTAACGCCGAGTGATCCTTCGCAGTCAGTGGCTGGACAGGCACCGAGCTGTGGCTTGGGCGTCGCTGGCAGGCGGTCGACTGCCTGGCTTACTGTAGCGATCCTTGCATGTGCAATCATGATATCGACCGACTCCTGTTGCCATTTCTAGCTTTTCTAAGAATCAGGGCACAAGATCCCTCTGTTCCACCAACAACGCGCGTCATCGTTGAAATATCCGAAACCCTCGAGGATGTTCAGACTATTCTGCAGACAATGTTCCTGCTCTTAACTTCATGATGCCGCCGATTTCGTCCCTCTGACCAATTTTCACATCGCCGTTATCCGCGCAAAGGAGCGCTTCGAAAAATCCATCTGACACCTGCCACTGACCGGTAACGCCATAACGTTCTGCACTCTCCCCGGAACCCACTACACGGTCCAGATGTCGTATCAATACCCTATTCCTTCGACTCCGAGAGTCATCTCACCGTCTCCCACGCCTTCCGAGTCCTCCGAGCGGCAAGACTCCTATTTTGCGCCTGTCACACGATCGGCCACCAAGGCCCAGCGACAGAGGTCCCCTCAACCAGAGCCCATACATGAAGAGAAGGATGGCTCCGGATCAGACTCAAGTCTGGAAAAACGGGCTAGGGCGCGCTCGAGGAGTCCCATCGTGACCACTACTACTCAGATGAACGGCTCCGCAAGCGGCAGCAAGAGACGACGCATGAGCGGCCTCACTTCGATAAAACCCGTGGCCAAGTCAGAGCCTCTCACAAATGGCAGTATCCCGTACCCTCAGTCCAACGGCCACCTGTCACCCTACGATCGAGTCAAGAAGTCATGGCGCGAGTTCTCTCGGTCTCCGTCACCGCTTGGCCTGATTCCCCTCCACCGACATTACCGCAACCTCATCCACAAGCACGAAATCCCCCGAAAAGTCCTCCATGTCTCTATCGGCTTCTTCACCCTCCGATTTTACGTCACGGGTGTACAGACCTGGTCGATTACACCCTGGCTACTAGGTGCACTTGCCATAATCGGCCCCACGGATATCCTCCGACACCACTCCGAAAGATTTAACAGATTCTACATCAAGGTCTTGGGCGCACTGATGCGGGAGACAGAGGTGGACGGATATAATGGTGTAATTTGGTATCTGGTTGGAGCGTACGGTGCCCTGAAATTCTATCCCAAGGACATTGGTGTTGTCTCCATCTTACTCTTGTCCTGGTGTGACACGGCCGCGAGCACCTTTGGACGGTTATACGGACGCTACACTATCCGTCTACGCAAGGGCAAGTCTTTGGCAGGCTCGCTCGCCGCCTTTCTCGTGGGCGCCCTCACCGCGGCTTTCTTCTGGGGATACCTCGCTCCGAGAACAGGTCCCTTTCCTGATGACCCAATCAACCCTTTGATGTTTCAGAACAGGCTTTCCCTGCCCGCCAGCGCAAAGGCGCTGCTGGGTTGGCAACCGCATCAAGGCGTTATTGTCGGCAACGCAGCACTTGCAACCATGAGCGTATGCACGGGCATCATTGCGAGTGTCTCCGAGTTCATCGATCTGTGGGGTTGGGATGATAATTTGACAATCCCGCTCCTTAGCAGTGCGGGTTTATGGCTATTCTTGAAAGCGTTTGGATAAGCGAATCTCTGGAGACGGCAGGCGCAACGGAGATGAAGCACTCCTGTCTATGGCGTATTGTGTCGACCTCTTTTACGATGAAAATACATTGAATATACTGACGACCAGACTACCTTTATGTTTCCATTGCAATCGCACACTAGCCTCTAGATCTCTTTCTCCCAAACGACGTCCTCGCAACTTCGGGTTTGCTGATACCTGTGAATCGGAACAGAATTGAATTTTTTGTTGAGTTCCATTTTATTCAGAGCATCTACATGGAGAAATAATACCGACCCAGGGCTAAAACTAAGGTATGTGCCACTAGAAAAGATTGATATTACCCAGGCCAAGTGAGAGGGCATTTGACGAGAGGGAACATCTTGCACGGCAAGAAGTAGGACATACCACGAAAAGAAATCCGGACTCGATCATCTGGCCCATGTTCCATGACTATCTCTCTGTGCTGCAAAACGAAATGTTGCCATGCCGAATCCCAGCCGACCAGACGTTCGTTAACAATGCACTGATTCAAGAAGATTTGGGTGTCTTAGAACTCGTGCTTCGGTAGACTCCGGCCACGATAACAAATCCAGGGTGGTAAAGAGCTCCAGTTCCATGGGAGAGGCCGACGAGGAACCAGAGGCCGTAAGACCCGCTCGGCTTTGCAAATGGCGGATACAGGCAATGTGTCCAGTTGTCCCAGATATGTAACCTTGACGTCCATCAGTAAATCTGACGCAGAGGAGACACTGGGCAGGTACACACCTCGCATGCTGGCAACCAGATCGGATGTACAAAATCGAGACGTCAGGATCCTCCGTACACGAGGAATAAAGTATGACGATATATCCGCTACTATTTCGACACAATCAGACTATGGGAGACCTGGTCAGCCTGTTCGCTCCCCGGTCAAGCCAGCATCTGCGGCCACAGCAGTCTCTAGGACAATTGTGACGACCACCATTCTCGTATCCGTGCACGTAATCTGCTGGAGCATGGACATGATGGAAAGGCCAAGCCAGAACCACCTCAGGAAGATCAGGAATTTTCGCCGAGAAGCGCTGCCTGAAGGCCCTCCGGATTGGTACTGTGTGAAATTGTTTCATCAGTCCTTTGCAGGGTGGTCATGGCGAAACCAAGCCTCTCGAAGAGATGAGAACAATCGCCCCAGTGGCCTGAGAACTGCTCATATCCGGCACGGCGATGCAGTAGAGATACTGAATATGGGTATATAGCTTCTGTAAGGATAGGTGAGGGACGATCATGCTCCTGATTGTGTCATTCTGTTAGCGATATTGTGGCATTCGGCGGGAGTGGATGAAGCAAACCTGATCAAGATTTTGCGGCATTTGCAAGGATTACGACGTGCTTTGCGCCTTCTTCAGCAACGGACGAACTGCCGTCGATGAGCCGTCCGGATCACATGTCGTGGGATGAGCGTCCCGGTAGTCTGAACATTAATGGATCCGACCACCTTGTCAAGCCTGCTGTGGCGACTCGCGGAAAAGAGCTCAGTGACTTGCGCATCAGGCTGAGCGCCTCAGATGAAAGAGGGAGTCAAGTCTCTCATATCAGCAACCTCCCTCCATTCGAGTTTTGCTCTCCTTTCCTCCACTAGTCCAATGTCTTGCTGTTTCCAGAGCGATTCAACAATAACTTTGGTGACGCTTATGTTGCCCATCCGCCTCTGACTCTCCATCTTAGTCAAGACTTCGAGGACTTGCAGCCTCTGAGCATCATTGAGCACTTCGCACGCCACCACAAACATTGGCCAAGGACTTGTGCAGACTTCCATCTCTGAGACTAACCCTAACGCAGTCAGAACGAGCGACTGAATGATTGGCGAATCTGTTGGATATCGCCGGATCTGCCGCTTGAAGTAGATCAATGCAGCCAAGTGGTAGAATTCTGCTGTTCGTCGAATTCGAGGCTCATCGACACGATGATGGGATAATTCACTCGGTTGTTCCACTCGGACTTCGATGTTCTGGGACAGCCCGTGCAATCGCTTCTCCAGCTCTGATATGAGTTCGCCCTCGAAAACGCACTGGTCGCACAACTTGTTGATGCAGGAGACGAGTTGCATCAATTCTTCGGAGCAGCCAAGAGAACCAACAACCTAGAATCACTTGTCAGTTTAGTGTAATCCGGATGCTAGCCTGTTGACGAACAATAGTCTTATCATAGGACCACGGTGGGAGATGAGCCGCCTGATCATTCTCCCCTCCTGTGTCATGATTCTTTTGTGCGAAATCAGCCAGCACATCGTGGTATAAGACCCAAGTCCTCATGAATGGCGTCACAACGTCATCAGGGATCCTTGTCTTCCTTTGTTGCTTGAGGAGACTCCTGGCACCTCGCAGATGCACCAACCAGTCGCTATTAACGGCATCGAATACGCCATACACGCAAAGCAACATGGAGGCGGCCAGAGCGGTGCTCAGATCGCTTGACTCTAATGAGCTCAGAGACCTATGTAGGAGTTGGATTGCTCGGGTCTTGTGCTTCAGTGCCGTCTCGTAACCCCCAAGATGAAGAGCTGATACTGCTAGGAGTGCTTCCATCAGACCGCTAGCCGCCGCGGACTGCCGGGTCAGTGCCATGGGCAAGATCTCTCTGCGGAATCCATTCTGGGCGTCGTCGACGGTGGTTATGATCCGGGCAAGCTTCGTTTCATCTTCAAGGGGGTCAGTGTCCCTACCCATCCCTTGTCTCGCGCTTGATCTACTCACAATACGAAAGCAGGTTGACGTCGCCCTCGACGAAGTTGGAACACGGATACATTGACAGACTCCATGCTGTAAGCCTGTACTCAGGCTTTACTCTTGAACGCGGACGCCGAGGATAAGTTCGCGCAAGCGCCAGGTCTTGGACGCCGGAGTTGAGGAATTGCAGACATCCGTCGCCGTTGTGGATCATGGACTGGCTATGCTTCTGCTGAAGTTGCACGGCAAGAGGAAATGGTCTGCGGCGTCCGTCATGCTGATCGGGCCATATCAGTTTGATGCCGAACCCTCCGCATCGCCTCTTAGTCCGGCGGCAATTGTTGCACTCCGGCAACGACTTGTCGCATCCAATCTTTCGATCTGTTCTACCGTCAGACTGTTGCCATTATGGCTGATGCGTCAGGTATATCCACCTCTACATGTCCAACACGATTTCCTGGCTTTTGGCGCAATCGCCTCCGTCATCATCGGAAACTACTGAAAATCAACGAGCAAGACTTGGGGCCGAGGAACCAGGAGGGTGTCGGTGACATGAGGGCCTGGAGAGACCTCACTACGCCACGAGAAGTTGGCGAGCCGTTTGCCATGTACTTCAGATAAGAAGCTGATTATGAAGTCAACGGGCTTGAGTTCGATAACCTTTGTCAGGCAGGGCTACAGAGTATGATAAGTGAATACGGAGTACGAGGTACTCACTTTTCCAATTGGGTGTCCACTGATTACGAGCGTCGCGGTGCCCTTCCTCTCTCTCCAGGCGGCAACTGCGGGTCTTGCAGGGAAGCTTAGCACCTTTCCGGGGCGGTGCCAAGCGGTTTAGGCAACAGCTAGTTGAGGCTTAAGGGGCGTGCCTGGCGCTAAAGTCCATGGATGGGCATCCCCAGCTTGCAGCTCGAAGGAGGACAGATGGAATAAATAATTCGCTCTCTATTCCATCAATTGCCGTTCACTTCTTCATGACAGTGATGTGCGTGTCCACCGACGGGTTGACTAACAAGCTCAACAAGTCGGGCCTCGCATAATGGCCTACCGTGTCAATGAACGCCTTCGCCCTGTCGATTTCCCGGAGGTCGACATCTGCCACCAGAATACCCTCCTCGCCGTCTTCAAGCGGTTCGACAAGCGGTTTGCCATCGGGACCAAAAATCATCGAGAAGCCGCCACCGGGCTGCACTGGTTGTTAGCACCTTGCATTCGTAATCCCACGGTAGGCCTAAACTCACCGTCTTGATCGGGGCTTTGGCTATCAGATTGTTCTTCTCGATGTTTTTCTCTGTCAGGATTTGCGAAGCGACGACAACGAAAGTCTGGCCTTCGATAGCCATGAACTGGCTTGCACGGTAGCTTGCCTCGCCTGTCTCGTGATATTGCCACGCCAGCTCTTTCGGATCCGGCATACAAAACTCCGCTGGCCAGCTGGCGATATGGATCTGTACCCCTTGCGCATACTCGTAATATCGCAACAGAGGCTGAAGGTGCTCCCAGCAGTTCAAACCTCCGACTTTTCCGAAAGGAGTGTCCACAACCGTCTTCAGCGATTCGGCCTGACCTTCGCCCCAAAGTGTTCGTTCCACATGCGTGGGCTTGATCTTGCGGCGGTGGTGGATGATCTCTCCCTCTGGAGATATGAAGGATTGACCCATGTACAGGCTGGCACCATCGCGCTCGCTGTAACCGAGGACGACAAACATCGCTGCATCCTTGGCCGCTTCCTGGATCCTCCTCATCTCCGGTGAGTCTCGTCTGAGGGAGTTCGCCATATATTTGTGGACCATTTCAGTGTTCTCCAGGACACTCTTTGTCCATAAGGACCTTCGATAGTCAGCTGCTGCTCGTGGATTTACGGATGAGACTGACCACGGATATCCTGGGATCCAGACCTCAGGGAAGCCGAGGACGTTCACGCCTTCTTCAGCGGCCTTGCCAATGAGCGTGATCGTCTTGTTCACGCTTTCCTCCAGATCCAGCCAGCCTGGTTCAGCCTGAACGGCACCAACACGGACTTTCTGCATGGTTCAGAATCACGAATGTCAAACCCCGGGCAAAAGAGCTACAGATGGACGAAGTGTACACTACATTTGCTGGAAATTCTGGAGGCGCAAATGAGGATATGCGCAGAGTTATAAGGACGCGATACCACAGCGACATGATTGGCAGATCGCAAAGTCCTGCCTCTTTTCTAGCGAAATATACTCACTGGCCGTACCAGTGCTTGGAGGCCTTTTGCAGGAGACTCTCCCCCTTGTCCTCCCCAAGTCTTACCTTGTTGAGTCACATCAAGTCCGGAGCTTGAAACACTGCACATCGTAACCAATCAGATATTTGACGAAATCTCAACCGTGGACCAACGACAAAGACGGCTTTATCTATCAGCATGTGTCCCTTCAGCATCAGGTTCTCCTTCGGGTTAGGCATTGATCGCAAACTCCTTCCTCAACTTTTCAGCCAATCATGTACACTGACAACACAACTCCCCCGTCAGCGCCATCGCGGAACCTGCATCTGCTTTACTTCCAGATACAGATTGAGCGATACTGCGACGACAAAGGATGCAAGAGTTTGCGATCTCCATAGTGTCCCACGTCCCGCCCATGTGGTTGCCAAGAATGAACCCTGAGTCAACTAGGATGTGCATACTATGGTCGATGAGGAACATATATCGACACGGGCTGCCTCGACGAGAGGGCCTTTGATCTTCTTACATTGCTTTCTATCGCGTCTTCCCGCTCTAGGTAATAACATAACATTACTGCGAAACTCCAAGGACGCTGCTGGGAATGGGACAAAATGCTAATGCAGACGCCGCTCTGGCGAGGCTCGGCTACAAGGCGGAGCTGCCTCGTAACCTGAGTATGTTAAGTGTCATGGGCTTGTATGTCGCTGTTCTCGAGAGACTGAAGACACCTGCTGATCGTGTTCATAATCTAGATCCATGGCCATCATTGCCACGCCGTTCGGTCTGTCCGCCACTCTCTCCCTCGCGCTCATCGACGGCCAATGCGTTACAATACTTTGGGGTTGGGTGATTGTCACGCTCATCTCGATCGCCATAGCGGCGTCGCTTGCTGAGATCTGCGCCATCTATCCCACCTCAGGCGGCGTCTACTACTGGTCGGCCATTCTCGCGACTCCGGAGTGGGCACCAGCTGTTTCGTTTGTCGACGGATGGCTTACACTAGTTGGCAATTGGACCGTCACCTTGTCTATCAACTTTTCGGGTGCTCAGATGATTTTGTCGGCAATCACGCTTTGGGATGAGTCCTATGTCCCGACCGCATGGCAGACCGTTCTAATGTTTTGGGCTGTCATGCTGCTCCACGCTTTGGTCAACACGTTTTTCTCCCGGTACCTTGATTTTATCAACAAGCTCGCCATGTACTGGATCGCTGGAACAGTCATCATCATTCTCATTGTCGTGCTGGCGATGTCCGACCACAGGAATACCGGCTCCTACGTGTTTGGACACTATGACGCCTCGGCAAGTGGATGGCCATCGGGCTGGGCGTTCTTCGTTGGCCTGCTTCAAGCTGCATACACCTTGACGGGCTATGGAATGGTCGCTGCAATGTGCGAGGAGGTTCAAAATCCACATCTCGAAGTACCGAAGGCGATAGTGCTCTCTGTTGTTGGTGCAGGCATCACAGGCGTCGTATACCTGCTCCCTATTCTCTTCGTCCTTCCTCCCGTCGAGCTTCTCCTTGCGGTCAAGAATGGACAGCCGATTGGTCTGCTCTTCAAGATCGTGACTGGCTCAGCCGGTGGTGGCTTTGGTCTGCTCTTCCTCCTGCTTGGAGTCTGGATGTTTGCCGGAATTGGCGCCTTGACAGCATCGAGCCGTTGCCTATGGGCCTTCGCTCGCGACGGTGCTGTACCAGGACACCAGATCTGGCGTACGGTCAACAAGCGTTTCGACGTTCCCTTGTACGCCATTCTCCTTTCCACCGTCATTGATGCGCTCTTGGCCCTCATCTACCTCGGCTCTTCGGCGGCCTTCAATTCCTTCACCGGGGTCGCGACGATCTGCCTGGGCGCTTCCTACGCTGTGCCCATTGCCGTATCCGTCATTCGGGGCAGAAATATGGTCAGAAATTCATCCTTTTCTCTGGGCCGATTCGGCTACGCGATCAACATCATCACCGTGCTGTGGGTTAGCCTGGCAACAGTTCTTTTCTGCATGCCGACAGCACTCCCCGTCACTCCGGCGACCATGAACTACGCCAGCGTCGTCTTTACCTTCTTTGCGCTGGTTAGCATCTTCTGGTATATCGTGTACGCAAGAAAACACTTCACTGGACCACCGATTGGAGACATTGACGAGGTCAAGATCGCAATCAGCACTCTCGAGGGTGCTGATGTAGAATCACCCCCATTCGACAAGACCGTGCCCGAGAAGCCCAACAAGACTAGGTGAGCGACGAGATATCGGAATAGGCCCCAGCCACGGGCAGGGCAGGCGAGATGAAGAAGAGATGCTTACACCAAGACCGATCAAATCGATGCTAGCAAGCTAGTCAGTCATAGAAACCCAATCTTAATGACACTCAATTAGCACTCCGGTTTGTGCCTGAAATATCAGCCACCATGGTTTTCAGATCTTTGATCTCTTCGCTTTTTGCCTCCAACCACTGCGGCTGCTCCCCCCGTCAATCTCTATCACATTCCCCGTGACGTGACCGGCACCGCGGCTGCACAGGTATAACACCAGCCCCGCAAAATCCTCAGGCGTTCCTATCTTGCCCGTGGGCTGCGAGCTCAGAAAGAAGTCAAGACTCCGCTGTATACCGAAATTTGACATCCTCGACGGGAACAAGCCCCTGGTGACCCAGATGATTAGCATTCGCATTCGCAAATCGGAGTTCTCAACCGCAACGGTTTCTCCAAGCGTCAACTTACGGACAAATGCAGTTGACCAAGATTTTTCGTGGGGCGAACTGTGACGCTTGCTGTCGGGAGAGGTGAATGCACGCTGCTTTCGAGGGTCCATCTAAAAAGACGCAACAACAGAGTCAGCCAGATAAGTACGCCCTTTCTCTGATCCGGGGGGGACGGATCATACAGCTGTATGCCCCGTGCCCCACTACTGAGAGGCCACCCTCCTCGGTGACCGTGGGATCAGTCGTCAAGAGCCCTGCCACAGACGCTATATTGATGACCCTCGAGGGCTGATTCTCGACCGCCGCGCCCTTTTCGAGAAGCGGGACCAGCCTTTCGTGTAACATTAGCGTTCGCGCTCTGGCAACTCATGGATCATCATCACCACTCACGCAATGGTCAGATAGAAAATCGCCTTGACGTTCAACGCCATGATCTTGTCCCAGCCGTGCTCGGGGAAGTCGTCGGCGGCAGCTCCCCTGGTGGCATGCGACGCGTGAGTATATACAGTTAATGCAGTGCAGTGCTAGTGCAGTGCTAGTGAAGGTCATGCGATGGCATGCCATGCCTTTTCGACAGCAAGCCAGACACACCACCGCGGCACCAGACAGGGCCAACACTCACCACGTAGCCCCCGAATTATTGATCAATACGGTCAGTACGTCCGTCCGCTTCTTGACCTCGGCGGCCAATTTCTCGCAGCCAGCTTTGTCCTTCAGATCCGCGACGATGTACTCGCACGTGCCAGGCCCGAGGGCGTTGAGCCGCAGGGCCACGCCTTTCAGCTCGTTCTCCTTGCGGCTGGCGATGAAGACCTTGGCGCCGTTCTGGACGAAGGCCTGGGCGGCCATTTCGCCTAGGCCGGACGCGCCGCCGGTGATGAGGGCGATGTGGTGGTCGAATTTGAAGAGGTTTTGGGCCCGGAGGTCGGCGGTTGTCGTCGTTGTCGTCATGTTGGATGGTGTGTCTTAGTCCTGGGCCAATCTCTCTCTCCGTGTGTATGTGAGTGTGAGTGTATGAGTGAGCGTGGCTAAACAGCTTTCCCGTGCGCGGGCAAAAGGGACTACTAGTCGTCAACGGTCTTGAACAGCGGAAATGTTCTTACAGGTACTCCATACGTCGTCTTGATGCTGCTTTCACGGCGCAAGGTAAGGTAAGGGCAATATCAAGGTGCCGACATTGGTCGCCTCACATACACATTCGCGGTACGGGTATACTGTGTACGCTGCAAGGACACTCCGGAGTGAGGGGGCTGATGATGCCGACACGAACCTCGGCCCGGTATGGTAGTTAGAGCCAATCTTGGATCCTGGATCCAAACCATCCCTGAAAATCAGCCTCGTCAATATTCAGTACTTGAACTGTACGGAGTATGTGATCTATTTCATTCGGCCTTGAGAGGGGAAATAACTTCAAAGGGAAATTTCGGTGGAGCCCGTCTCGTCTCGACTCGACTGCTCCAGCTTAACTCGGGTCTGGGATACGTAGGTACTTTGGGACATTGATACCAATATGAATAGATAGACAGTTTGGGTGCCGAAGTGTCATTAGGCTTGTTGAGTTGACTAACTTTACTGACCGACGTCGTGTGGTCGTGGTGGTTGGCTTGCTTGCCGCACTGAGTGCTTCAGAGGGTGGTGCTGTGTGCTGTGAGGTCCAAGTCAACAAAGACGTTCATTAGTCGGCTGGGCTATGCAAATTCCAAAGGTCCCGGTGTGTCCTCTCCTGCGGGGGCAAGTAGAGGCCGGAATTGTATTGTTGGACATGACCGAGTAGAAAATCTGGTATGAGGTTGACTATTAACGATATGTAATTATTTGCGTGCGTCTAAGTTCGCTCTGTCGGATAGAAAACTTAATCGACCTGACCCTTTCCTTTCACGTGAGTATTTTCATTGCAATCACCATCACCATCACTCCGCGCACCGGGAATAACACTCCGTAAGTGACGCACGAGAATTGGCGGGAAGCAGCCCTCCAAAGCCCATACTGAGGCTGCTGTTCGCCGGTCTTGGACTCCGACTTCGCAATGAGCACAACGACGAAACCACACGGAGAAAGCTTTGTCCGCGAAAAGGTTACCCCGGTCAGGGATGTTATATATAATTCGTTGTGCCTGACCGGGATTCTCCTCACTCTCGCCTGTGATAATCATGTCACTTGTCAATTAGTTGGGTCTCATTCTCCGGCTTCAGGACAAACACCTTTCCTTCACCCTGTACTGTACCCGGCATATTCACCATGGGCCAACAGCAGCAGCAGAAGAAACTCAAGATCGCCGTCATCCCCGGCGATGGCATCGGAACCGAAGTCATGCCGTACGGCGTGCGCTGCCTCCAAGCTGCGGCCAAGGTCTTCGACCTCCAGCTAGAATTTGAAGAGTTCGACTTCGCAAGCTGCGAGTACTACCGGAAACACGGCGACATGATGCCTAAGGATTGGAACGCAACGCTGTCAAAGTTCGACGCCATCTACTTCGGTGCGGTGGGCATGCCGGATCAGGTGCCCGACCATGTCAGTCTGTGGGGCAGTCTGTTGAAGTTCAGGAGGGAATTCGACCAGTACATCAACTTGAGACCTGCGCGACTGATGCCCGGGGTGAGGTGTCCGCTCGCGGGCCGCAAGCCGGGGGACATTGATTTCTGGATCGTGAGGGAGAACACCGAGGGCGAGTACAGCAGCATCGGGGGCAAGATCTTCGAGGGCACGGACCGGGAGACGGTCATTCAAGAGACGGTCATGACGAGGACGGGCGTCGACAGAGTGCTCAAGTACGCGTTCGAGCTCGCGCAGAGTCGGCCGAAGAAGCACCTGACCAGCGCGACCAAGAGCAACGGCATCAGCATCACAATGCCCTACTGGGACACGAGGGTCGAGAACATGCAGACGGCCTACCCGGACGTGAAGGTCGACAAGTATCACATCGACATCTTGACCGCGCACTTCGTCCAGCGGCCTCAGATCTTCGACGTCATCGTCGGCAGCAACCTGTTTGGCGACATCCTGTCGGATTTGGGGCCCGCGTGCACCGGCACCATTGGGATTGCGCCTTCAGGGAACATCAACCCGACCGGACAGTTTCCGAGCCTCTTCGAGCCTGTCCACGGCAGTGCCCCGGATATCGCTGGCAAGGGGATAGCGAATCCGGTGGGGATGATCTGGGCGGGTCAGATGATGTTGGAACACTTTGGGTTCAAGGACGCAGCTGCCGCGGTCCTGAAGGCTGTCGAGAATGTGCTGGCGAGGTCGGAGGACCACGTCATCACGGCGGACATGGGAGGCAAAGGCAATACTAAGAGCTTCGGCGACGCTATTGAACAGGAAATTCTGGCACTGGGGAAATAAGTCAGAGCCGGTTGAATTGAGAAGACAATATCATCACAAGCCCTTCCCGAACCGACTATATTCCTCCTCGTGCAGACCGTACTCTCGGATACCGTCTCTGGTGGTACCATTTGTCTTGTATAGCGAGTTCTTCATATGCTGATAGTCAACCTCAGGCTCCGCCCAAGTCCCGTCGACGCCGTTCCCGCAGGCGATGGAAGTCCACTTGTCACGCAGGTTCTCGCTGACTTGGGTGAAGTCGTCCACTTTGCCTCGGTTCATGAGATACTCCAGGACCGCATTGTCGGCGTCGGCCTCGGCGTCATAGTACCACAGTGACTTGACGGTCTCGGCGCAGCGGCTTACGATCCAGCTGCGATATTCGAGATGGCTCAGTTCCTGTCGAGCGGGGTTATGCTCCCAACGGGCAACTTCGAACCGCCCGGCCTTGTTCCGATTTTCACGGTCTTCAGGTCGTGTCAAGGAGTACATGGTCCCTGACTGGAAGCTGAGTTGCTGTTTGATCCACGCCTTGGGCATTCGTCTTTGCTCGAAGAGGGTGACGGCTTCTGGGACGGTAATGACCCCGCGCACGATCTCGCTGATGACTTGGCCCAAAAATGCGCCGTCCTCAATGGCGGTCCCCGCGCCTTGAGCCATGTGATTCTGCATAGCGTGCACCGCATCACCCATCATCACGACAGTCTTGTGCTTATTCGACCAGGAGGGCATTCGCGGAGTTTGCAGCAAAGGCCAGCGCTTGGTGTATTTGACAAGACGGAGCACTTTCTGTATGAACGGGTGGAAGTCGGCATAGAACCTATCAGTTGCACGTTAGTCAACGCGCAGTCAGATAGAGCAGGGGTTGCGAACCCATAGAAGTCTTCGATATCGATATCTTCCATCTTTGTCACGTAGTCCCTCGACTCGGCCGCGGTCACGACGTTGAGCTCCTTCCCTCCACTTGTCGGGTAGAGAAGCACATAGCTAGACACGTGTAAGTTGAGGCCTCTGTTGCATTCCGAGTCATGCTCTTCCTACCCTTTGGATCCGACCCATGTATCTAATCTGTTGCCAACATACAGTGTCGCCTCCGGTATTTCCTTGTACAAAAGAGAGAACGGCAGGATACCTCGATAGGCACACAATTTGTTCGGCGCGTACGGCATCAGACCTGGATAGAGATACTGCCTGACGGTGGATTTGAGGCCGTCGGCTCCAACCAGGAGATCGAACTCGTAGGTTTGGCCGGAGGAAGTGCTGACCTTAATGGGGGAGGAGCTCTCGTCTATCTTCTCAACTCTGGCATTAATGATCAACTTTGCGCCATGCTCAGAAACCGATTGAGCAAGTCCGGTGTAGAGGTGGTCGCGACGAACGACCCACCAGGGGAATCCAGCTTTCCGTTTCATCTCTTTGGGATCGGTGCGTCCAATGAGACGTAACTCTCCATCGACGTAGTCCCAAGTGTTGATAGAATCAGGCTCGACGAGGTCATTCTCAATGATCTTGTCGACTCCCCAGCGGATCATGAGTCGAGATACATTCGGATGGAGCTGGATTCCAGCTCCAATTTCTCCTATGTCTGCACCCTGTTCCAAGATGGTGACACTACACCCAGTACGAGATATAGCGATGGCTGCCGCAAGGCCGCCGATGCCCGCTCCGACGATACCCACTCGCAGGGAGGACATCTTGGTGGTTTACAAGCCGTTTGTGACTGGAGCACTTCCCAGCACGGTTTCCTGGGCACCCAGAGTGGACGTATGGCCAGCAAGGGTGAATGGATCTTAGAGGAGGTGAATCGGCAGGGTGTCGGTCACTTTATGAGCAGGGTTTACAGCTAAGGCACAGTGGAAGATATTGCGCTCCCATGGTTTCCTAATCCTCTTCCCCGTAAGCTGATCTTCTCCACAAGTCGTCCATCTTACCGCAACACTCAGGTCTTGGTCAGCGGATGTCCTTGAATTTGAGCGGGGTATCTCATCCATAGACACGGTACTTGTGAGGAAACGTCGGTGCAACCATGCATTGACCTAACCGGGGTTCCAGCTCGGGATTGAAACACCAGGAGTGCGGAGAAGGTGTGAGGATGTGGACGCGCATATGCTGAGCAAATCCTCGGCTTATCGATAAAGAAACTTGCCGAAGAACAGCCGGAGACTTTTCTCTGCTTTCACTCACCTGCGCTTCACTTTTCAACTTCGACTGTCTGCATTGCACCCACAGCCATGGCTCCCGACAGAGGGAAAGAGCACTCAAAGAGAGCATCCTCCCGGGCATGGGATGCTCTCACCCCTTCGCTCTCGCCCTGGATTATCGAGGCAGTGTCCTCCTTGAATTTCACCCGCATGACCCCCGTTCAAGCCTCGACGATCCCTCTTTTTATGGCCTACAAGGACGTCGTGGTAGAGGCTGTCACGGGCAGCGGCAAGACATTGGCTTATCTCATACCGGTCGTGGAAAAGCTGCTGAGGCTGGAAGAACCGATCAAGAAGCATCATGTTGGTGCCATCATTATTTCTCCTACCCGGGAATTGGCTACGCAGATATACAATGTCCTCGTTTCACTATTACGATTCCACCCTCCTTCCGCTGCAGAACTGGCACCACTAGACATTTCAGAGGCCGCTGGCGGAGAGAACGCCGTGGAGAGTTACGCCCTGTCGAGCCACAAAATCATTCCGCAGCTGCTTGTAGGTGGATCAACCACCCCAGCGCAAGATCTGAGCAAGTTCCTAAAGACCGCGCCAAATGTCCTTATCGCGACGCCAGGCCGCCTGCTTGATATAATGACGTCTCGAGATGTCCACTATCCCAAATCCTCCTTCGAAGTACTGGTCCTTGACGAAGCTGACCGCCTACTTGACCATGGCTTCAAGGACGACCTCACCAAGATCATCAATCTATTGCCGAAAGAAAGGCGAACAGGGCTTTTCAGTGCCAGTGTAAGCGAAGCGGTGGATCAGCTTATTCGCGTGGGGCTACGGAACCCAGTCAAGATTGAGGTCAAAGTCAGAGGCGCAAATGGAGTGCAAGACAAGCGGACACCAGCCAGTCTGCAAATGACATATGCAGTCGTAAGGGCTTCGGAAAAATTCTCTGCACTGGCGCTTCTATTACAACGATTGGACCCCATACCCTTGAGGACCATCGTGTATTTGTCAACCTGTGCTGCTGTGGACTACTTCCAAGCTTTACTGCCCGCCATTCTGCCTCCAGAGGTCATCCTGGTGCCTTTGCACGGTAAGCACCCGGCAAACGTTCGAGAAAAGAATTTTGTTCGCTTCACCAATTCGGCCTCTCCAGCCATACTTTTGACAACAGATGTTGCCGCAAGGGGCCTAGACGTACCATCTGTGGACCTCGTCGTGCAGGTAGATCCTCCATCTGATCCCAAAGTCTTTCTGCATCGATGTGGACGTGCTGGTCGCGCTGGTCGAAAAGGCGTCAGTGTTGTCTTCTTACTCCCTCACGAGAAAGACTATGTCGAATTCTTGAGAGTGCGCCACACTCCCATCGAGCCCCTGGCAGAACCAAATATCTCCGTATCAGATGAGGAATGCTTTGCGGCTAAGGAGATGTTCCAGAAGATCGTCCTCGGCGACCGAGCTCTACATGACAAGGCTCAACGAGCATTTGTCAGCTGGGTCCGGAGTTACTCTAAACATGAGGCAAAGTCAATCTTCACTCTCGCTCAGATTGACTGGCATGATCATGCTGCGGAATGGGGCCTTTTGAAGATGCCGAAGATTGCAGAACTCAAGAACGTCAAGCTACCACCATACAAGAGTCCGGAAGTTGACTGGGACAACTACCGTTACAAGGACAAGCAGCGAGAACAACGTCGAAGACAGATGCTTGCGGAAGGGCCGAAGAGCAAACCGGCAGATCCAAAGAAACGGAAGAGCACTGTTGCCTGGTCAGAGAAGCTTGAGCGCAAAGCAAGCAAAGAAGTCAAGCGTTCCAAAAAGGAAGCGAAGAGAGAATATGAAAGGGTTACGAAAATGACGGAAGATCAGAAACGATATGAAGCTGAGACTTCGGACATGATCAAACAGGTTCGACAACAGCAATTCCAGGCAGCGGATCAAGGCGCTACTTTCGAGGGTTTCGACTGAAGCAGGTCTGGCCCTGCCATCTGACAACGCCTGCAGTCGATCGCTAATTATGCTGCGTGGTTAGCGAAGGGGTTATCTTCGATGTCAGCAAAAGGCGTCCCGGCATACAGCCAACCATCAACTGAGAAGTCTTTTTTGCAAAGACAGTGAAACAAGCCCAACACTACACTGAAAGTGGTGCCAAACACATTCGACCTTCCGGCGATAATGCCCCAGGCTGACACCAGGTTACTTCTGCCGCCATCCACGTGACGCAGGGAAATGGCTTGATAAAACGACGAATACCACGATCTCTCAAATGGACCATCCCTTTTCTTCCAGTCGTCAAATCCCCTTTGCCTTTATTGACCACGCACAGACCATGGATGATCCTCAAAATCCGTATGCAGCTGCTCACCGCCACCCGAAAGGGCCAGGCGACGCCCGACCTACCGGTCTTCAGATTGTCAAAGACAACGAACGTATCTCTGCCCTGTCTGACCTCGTCATTCTCATCACAGGCTGCAGCAGTGGTCTCGGAGTTGAGACAGCCCGCGCTCTCGCCGCTACCGGTGCGACACTCTTTCTAACAGCACGCAACCTGACCAAGGCTCGCGAAGCTCTGGGGGCTGACCTCCTCCCCAATACCAAAATCCACCTCCTCCAGCTTGATCTTGACTCTTTCGCCAGCATCAGATCCTGCGTACGTACATTCCTCTCCCAGTCCTCCAAGCTGAACATCCTCATCACCAACGCCGGCATCCGACACGTGGTATTTGCCAAGACGAAAGATGGCTTCGAGCGCCATATTGGAGTGAATCACCTGTCGCACTTCCTCCTCACGCAACTTCTCCTCCCGACCTTGAAAGCGTCGTCAACAATGAACTTTCAATCCCGCGTCGTTGCGCTAAGCAGTGGCGCACACCGCAACTCACCTATCGAGTTCGACGACCTCAACCTGGAAAAGGCCGGCGTATACACACCAGCAAAGGGTTACGCGCAAAGCAAGCTGGCAAATGTGTACATGACCAGCGAAATCACACGCCGCTACGGATCCTCTGCAAACGGTGGTCGACCGGGCGTCTTTGGCCTGGCAGTCATGCCTGGTGGTATCCGCACGGGGCTGCAGCAACATGCCGATGGGGTGATCCCCGAATTTCTGCGAAGCTGGTATTACGTCAAGAATATCATGCGGATCCTCAATATTCAGAAGAGCCCAGAGCAGGGTGCCGCGACGAGTGTGTTGGCGGCGGTCGGGAAGCGATTCGAAGGGCGGGGAGCGATGTATTTGGAGGATTGTGGGGAGGCAGTACCGGTGAAGGAGGGGTGGGGATTGCTTGATGGCGGGTATATGCCTGGTCGAACGGATGACGGGGAGGCGGCGAGGAGATTATGGAGCGTTAGCTGTAACCTGGTGAGCGTTGAGGATGATGAGTTGTGAGGGATGAGGGTCACCGAAGGGTGGTGGTTGGGTCAAATGGGAGATGTGTATATCTTGACGACTGCCGAACATGGGGTTGTGATTTAGGATATAGTGCAAAAGCAGTGAAGCAACTCGTTCGTTGACCAGGATGTTCTCGGCAGTACCATGGTGTTACATCCAATATCAGGGCCGTTAGTCTTCTTTTCTTGCTCCCGTTATGCTGGCTATATACACCCTGCTTCGCACACAGCGCTACGCCACTACTCCATCGCTCCGTAATCTGTCCACCTCGGCGGCCTCCATGCCCAACATTTCCCGCAAAACCTCGTCCGTATGCTCCCCCAACGTCGGCGGCGCCGACCTCACCCCGGCCAAACTCTCCGAGTACTTGACGGGATGGCTCACGACCTTGACGGTCCCGCACGCGGGATGCTCGACCTCGGTCACCATGCCCCTGGCGCGCACGTGCTCGTGCTCCAACGTGTCCTTCACATCATTGATGGCCGCGTACGGCAGCCCGCTGCCCTCCAGGACGGACAACCAGTCGGCCGTCGTCCTCGTGGTGGTGATGTCCTCGATCATGCGCTCGAGGACGTCGCGATTGCGCACCCTCGCGTCGTTGGTCACGAAGCGGGCGTCGGCCTTCCATTCCGCGCGGCCGAGCTTGTCGCAGATGATGCCGAAGAGCCGGTCGTTGCCCCCTCCCAGCATGATGTCGCCGTCGCGCGTCTTGAAGCCCTTGTACGGCACGATGCTCGGGTGCGCGGTGCCCCACCGCCCACCGTCGCGCTCGCCGCTCACCAGCACGGAACTCGCGATGTTGGCCAGCGTCGCGACCTGGCAGTCTGAGAGGGAGACGTCGAGGTGTTGGCCCGTGCCCTTGTGCGTGGCGTCGGCGGTGTCGTTGCGTGTCTGTTGCCGCGCCAGCAGCGCCGCCATGATGGCGTTGCAGGTGTACAGTCCCGTCGTGAGGTCCGTGACCGCAACGCCGACTTTGACGGGGGAGCCGTCACGCTCGCCCGTGATGTGCATGAGGCCCATCTCTGCCTCGACCATGACGTCGTAACCGGCGCGCGAGGAGTAAGGTCCGTACTGCCCGTATCCCGTGATGGAGGCGTAGATCAGGCTGGGGTTGAGGGTGCGGAGGGTGTCGTAGTCGAGCTGGTATTTCTTCAGGGAGCCGGGGATATAGTTCTCCACGAGCACGTCGGCAGTTTTGGCCAGGTGGTGCAGAATTTTGATCCCGTCCGGGTGTTGGAATGAGAGGCCGACGGATTTCTTGTTACGGTTGACCTGTGAGGGGTTAATGTAAAGAAGATTTTGGTGGCCGTGCGCACTGGAAATTATAGCCCTGCAATGCATAGCACGGCATAGGACAGCATAACAGCCGAAGGCAAGGGAAAGGAAGGGAAAAGGAACAGAGACGGCACATCAAGGCCTGAAGGTACGGCGACTTACCCCGATGAAATAGGCGCTCTCGCCGGGTCTGTCCCCTTTGACGACGGCTGTGAGGATAGACGACTGGTCAGTGTACCCTTCATGCATGTTTGGGGCCGGATCACACTTGAGGCTGGTCTTTTCGCTATTCGCGAGCAGAGGAATCTTGAAACGGACTGAACTCACCATCGGATTTATATTTAGCAAACGGGGGACCCCAGGCTCGGGTGTCGTCTCCGCGCGTAGGGTGTTCGATCTTGATGACTTCGGCGCTAGGGTGCGGTATCGTCAGTTTCTAGTAACTTTGTCCATACGGTTCATGGTGGGAGATATGCGTTGCAAGAAACGTAGTATGGTGCTGGCATGCTGTACAAGGAGGTATCCTCAAACTGGACTCTGACTAGCTAGCCCACACCGAACGATAGCTGCCAAAGACAAAGACAAAGCAACAGGTTAGAGGAAAGGGTTCTGCAATGAACGCGTACCTACCCTAAATCACCCAATATCTGCGTACAATAAGGCTGGATGGCGTCCCAAGCGTCAGTCTCCAAGCAAGCAGACAGGCAGACCATAATTATTCCAATAGACACACGAATCACAATGACTCGTGTGACTCGGCCAACATAGCTTCAGGGGTCGAACGCCTGGACAGCCACTGATCCTTTGTCCACGACAGCGAGAGCGAAGCAGAAATTTAGATTAGGATATCAGCAAGTACGTACCCCTGCAAGTACTCGCGTCATATCCAGCACGCGAATCCCGTGTAGGGGTGCTACTTTGGTCGCCTTTGCCGCTGGCGTTGCTGTTGCCCTTGCAAGTGACTGGGAGGTAGAGGTAAAGAATCTCGGCGAACCCCATGGCCGGGAGAATGATGTGTCGAGAGGGCGGTGCTGAGAGGAGTTGAAGGCGCGAACGCGACAACGTGCCAGAGTTAGTCTTGCTGCTCGACTAGGTGCCATGTTGGATGTAGTAGAATGGGGAAAGAGGGAACAGTGAGGAGGACCAGGGGATACAGATACTGTTATGGTCGTGATTGAACCCTTCCAAGTCTCCCAGTCAACATACAAGCGAGACTCGCGTTGGAGTTCTCCGAGTTCGGGCGCCAAGCTTGAAGCACCGAGGCGATTTCTCCATATGATGGTGAGACTGAACAGAAGAGCGGCAGACAAGATGCATGGTGCTGTTGAGGCGCTCCTAAGTTCTTTCACTCAGTTACACGTTCATGGTAAGGACATCAATTCAACAGGAGTAGCGATGGATAGTAAGTCCTCGGTAAGGTGCCGCCCACGCACCGCCTTCCTCTGCTCTCTCGCACTCTCTCACTAGTCAATCAACCGCTCCGTCCATACCACTGTGAGTTCTCTGTAAGTGGTCAGTATTCAGCTACCCTCATATTCCCGAAATACCCTAACATACCTTAAGCTACAGCTCCTCATCTTCGGTTAAGCTCTACTATGCGTGCCAGGTAAAGTGCAAGTCAAGTTCAGTCAAGTCAAGTTCAGTCGTGTCATGTCAAGCCATCCTTCCATGCCATCCTCTCTCCCTTCTATTGTCTCGTTTGCGTTATGATATCTTCTCTAATGTTACAGTACATTGTATGCTCTCATCCCCTATCCTACCCATCCTATCCGCGCCGCACGCAACATCACATCGCATCGCATAGCCAGAAAGCGGCCGCCGGGCAAAAACCCGCAAGGTATCTTGGACAAAAAGCCTCCCAGTAATTTTTTCGTGGCAAAATTCAAACAAGCAAAACGGCAGAGTATGAAAAACATGATGCCGAGAGTAATGGGAAAGACAGGAGATAGACTGAAGGCAGCACCAGCAAAGCAATCAAACGCGCCGACCCAACAGCAACCCTGAACGCAAGCACGCTATTCCCTCCCAATGATACGAAATGATGACCGACCAATGTCGTGGGTTCTTTTTTCTTTCCTGCCCCTGCCGAGCCTAGCCTAGCCCAGCAACGTTCTATTACGTTCATGATGAAAAGGATGAAAAAGTGTTCGCAGCTCGCGCTGCTTGAGAATCGAGATCTTTGTAACTGCAAAGGAAATCCGTATATGGCGAGAGGATAGAGGGGGATGGGTGGACTTGTCGCAGAGAGGCGGGGTTCGTGAAGTTCTAGGGAGTGTGAAATGTTGGCATCGGTGCTGACAACGAAACCGAAATGGTGCAGACCAAGAATACCCGATCCGATCGGACAAGGTGAGTTTTGTGTTCGTGTTTGTGTGGGTGGCTGTGTTGATCGTCTTCGTAATCATACCTTTTCCAGCGCCATCTCCGTCAGATCTAGGTCGGTTATGAAACTCATCCGCTCGGAGCGTGGTGAAAGCAGTTCGTCGCTCGGCTCAACCACCGACGGATGTAGCAGTGGTTCGCAGGTACTTTCTTCCCCTTCGCTCCCGGGCCGGTCCGGGCGCGAATCCGGGTCTTCCATCCAGTAGCTCTCCAGCGCGCCGGCTGCGCAGACCAGGCCGCAAGCCCACCAGGCCAGACCACTACACCCGAGTTTCAGGCCAGCTGAATGGACCGAGCCGGTCACGACGGGGCCGAACGCCCGGGCCAAGCACGCCATCGAGGCGGCAAACCCGTTGACCGTCCCCAGGACGGACTTAGAGTGTACGGCGTTGGCCAGCAGTATGGCGTTGGACGGGAACGAAATGGCCTGGAACGTGATCTTGATGACCAGGCTCAGGTAGATGCCTGGTTTCTGGAGCCGATCGGGCAGAAGCACAAGGTAGGGCACCGCGAAGTAGAGGACGGGCCAGATGGTCAGCACCAGGCGGGACGAACACAACGTGCCCAGCCTCTTGGCCATGAAGGGGAAGATGAAGAACTGCGCAAAGATCGAATATGCGCCTTGCACGGCCATCATGAAGCCGATGGCGCGCGTGCTGAGGCCGAATCCGCCGGAGAATTTGAACGGCAGGACCGGTTTTGACTGCATGCGCTCCTCGCTGAGGAACGTGGGCATCAGAGCATCGAAAGAGACACTGTGACTTCGGCGGACGTTAGCTTTTTCAGGGTCTTCCACACAGTTCGAACTTCGCGCGCGCGTCAAACCAGGCGGCGGCGGCGGGTGGTTATGCACTTACTAAGCAAGGAATGCATATGCAACGACGATCAGGATGACCTGCCTACTGAACGTCTTGACCACGCCACGCGAATCTTTCTCGCGCAGCATCTCGGCGTCCATCTCTGCCGTCGACGCCGAGCGCAGGAGCGGAGAGCTTTCCATACTACGGTACCCTGGCGGAGGGTCGTTGTCGTCGAACAGCAGATCCGTAGGTTCCTCCAGGGCCAAGGTGAGGGCGTGATCAGGTTTTCCGGCGCCTCTAGTGCCGATGCCCATCTCGTGGGTCTTGGGTGTCTGCCGGCGGTTTCCGCTTCTCAAAAGCATTTTCGCCAACTCACGCCCGAAATCCACGTCGTTCTTCTTCTCGGCATGTGTTTCCTCAAGAAACAGGATGCCCACTGTGATTCCGAGGACGAGAATCGCGACGCAAAACAGGTTCGGCAGCAAGAACGGGTATTTGTCGAATATACCGCCCCGACGGAACCCCAGGTTGTCACATGGCATGGCCAGGGTTCCGCCGATGGAGGGTCCAATGATCGAGCCAATGCTCCATATCACGGGCATGACGGAATAGGCACGAGGCTGATGCTCCTTTTTGGTCACCAGCTCTGCCACGGTGGTCTGGAGGACTCCGACGTTCCCGTTAAGGAGGCCACCCAGAGCTCTGGCCATGATGGCACCCGGTAGCGTCCGGGCAAAGCCAAAACAGATCATGCTCAATGCCGTCCCCACGAGGCCCATTATCAAGACTGGCTTGCGGCCTACGCGGTCACTAATCCGGCCCCATATCATGCCGGTCGAGAACTCGGCGAATGCAAAAGCGGTGATGAGCATGCCTGCGTAGACCGATATCTGCGACTCATCTTGGGTGATGTTGAAGGACTCAATCATGCGGTAGGCATAGGGAAATATGGACATGAAGGCGATTGGCTCGCATAGGCGACATATTGCTGTCAATCTGGTGTGTTAGTTGGGACCTCTCGCAACAGGTTGCCAATTCGGGGCGGGGGAGTTCCTGCGAGATGACGTACCGAGAACGCCGAGTTGTCTGAAGGGGAAGCTGTCGTCGACATGCTCGCCGAGAAACAGTCTGGCGAGACGGTTAGGCATCGTCACCGAGGGAGGAAGGATGGTGTCGTCGGTCGAGGGCACGGGCAGGCAGGTGGGCAAAGAGAAGGGTCACCCGACTGACAGCGCGAGGGGACAGCCATATTAAGGGAAGGAGAAATTTCCAGGAGACAAAGGAATGAACCACGATAGACCAAGGGCGAGCGGGGCGCTCCCATCGCTCTTCGCTGGCGGAATGGTGCATCCGCCGCGTGGAAGAAGAAGCGGTGGACAGTTTGGGAGGCAGTTGGGATAGTACGTAGCACACACGACGCGGCAGCATGGCAGGACTTGCGATGGAGACATTTCTCGCAGAGCCAGTGGCCAAATCAAGCCACGGTTACACGGGTGAGGAAGCGGAACTTGTCAGGCAAAAGCCTCTGACATCCGCGCCCGGCTGTCCACAGAAGGCCGAGTTGGGCAGCTCCAGTGACTGCGCTAGAGCCAAAAGCCGGACCTGCCGTCAGACCAGTTCGAAGTCACCCGAAATAAAAACCGTCCGCGCAGACCGGGGTGGGAGATGATGTTCTTCTGCCCGGCCGCCCTAGGACGTTGGGCAACTAAGGGCGAGGTCAGGAAGCGACCGGAAAGTGGTGATGGTGGGACAAGAGCCAGGTGGGATGTTGATGCTTAGATCCTGGAAGCGGGCAGTGGCGGGGGGAACGACCTGGTGGATCCCAGAACGGCAACACAAGAGGTTAGCAGGGGGCATATCACCAGGCCAGAGCTCCATTTTGGCTTTTTTCTGCCGTTTGGGCTCCAGGGAGGGTGGGTTTCAGGGCTGCCATGCGACGATGGCGGTGTGGACCCGGGATTGGCATCACGGCCAGGACGCCAGAACTCCAGGAGACAGAAAGAAACGAGAGAGGAAAATAGCGCGAGGACGGGGGGCGCAAGGAGAGGCAAAGAGTCGGGATGCTCATTGGTGGGGGGCTGGCTTGTCTCGATGGACGGAACAAAGGATGGGTTATCGAGAAAATCTCAGGCTTATCCGACCGGGTTCAAACAGAAAACAAAAATGGCCGAGAGCCCAAGGAACCGCGACAACGGTACCTCCAGGGCCCCATTCGCTGGCCTGCACGAAGCCTCATGACTCGGAGGATCGATAGGCATGGATGTCACTCTGAGGCCACGGCAAGCACCGCGATTCGTCGACTGGAGGGCAATTACCCCTGAGCAAGCTGGGGTGGGCCCGAGGAAAGCCTGGCCTAGGGACGACATCCTGGTCTTCCGGTCCCCGGGGATCAAGCTTACCGAAGAGTGTCTACCTCTAGCGCTGGGACTTCCACCACTCGGCTAACGCTGGCTTGCCGCTAGATGCCCCCCAGAAGCTTTTTGGGTTTTTCCCTTCCCCTTGCGAAATAAGCGGGCTGCGCAGGCGCCTAAAACAGCCCGGCCGCTCCTGTACCTTGTACCCAGTAAGCAAGCCCTCACGCCTGGGGCCCAGGGTGTGTCGCAAATGTTGTGTGATGAGCACCGCCCTGGCCGCATCAGCGGCATGTCATCTTGCTCTCGCTTCTGTCCACCATGTGACCGAAAGCCGTAACCCGTACGAGTACCGGGGCCATGTACAGTGCACATCACGACCGACGAATTAGTCGCAGATCAACTCCTGTCGCTGCCCGGATGAGAGTTTGATAGGTAAGGGGGGCACAGAGGCGGTGAAAGAAGCGGTCATGCCCGACGACGGAAACAACGAACAGGACTGGTTGAAGCGGAGAAAGAAGGAAAAAAGGCAAATTGTTTGGCAAAATTGCAAGTTGCCACCCAACGGGTACTGCTGGAGTACATCATACAGTACCCAGTACTCGTTACGAGTGACTTCTTGGAGAACTGGGAACGTGTCATGTGGTGAGGGTGTGCACATCCAGAGACTGGGGTCGTACCGAGTAGTAGCTGGCACTTGCTCCGCAAGGCAAGGGCGGATATTCGGATGGGCCAACATGACATTCCTGACTGGCTGGATGCAAGGCCAGCTACGAGTTTACCTCGTACTATCTTGACGTTTTTACCTTAGCTACTTGCTTGTCATCTCATCCGTGGCCGAATCAATGTCCTATGATGACGAGACCGAGTCGACATGCTTGCAAACGCGGGATGTGAGGTACGGAGTACGTATCGAGGTGGGCGAGATGCAGCGAACCGCGTGACGAAGGGGAAAAATGACTCAGCACCTTTGGGCAACAGGCTGGAGATGAAGGTGCCGCAAAAGGATCCGGAAGTTGAGCGGGCTCGTTCGACCAGGGAGGAGTGAGTGAGTGAGTGAGTGGATGGAAGAAAGGTGTCCGAGGATGTCTGACATGCTGCGCGCGCACGCACGCACGCGGGCAAATGCATAACGCCCACGCAAAATAATGCCATTTGTTTGACCAAGAACGGATATGATTCGAGGAGCAAAGCTACGGATGAATGAGAGAGACGAAGTAAATCGGACATGGGTGAGAGAGACTTCAGGCCGTCGTTGGCGATTGTCGTTTCTTCTCCTCGTTACGAGCTACATACTGGTGTACCAAGTATAATGCAGAGTCAAGGATCCACAAGCACATCCTTGTAGCAATTATTGACCCCTCACGGCGGTCGAGAAGTGATAGACGAGATTTCGGTACCGTGCTGTGTGTGCTGCACTCCGTAGTTACTCCGTCACCTTTGAATGCTCCGGCGCCCAACTGGAGAACAAGGTTGTGATCGAAAGGTGACGGAGTGCATGGGGATTGAGTTTCGAAGCGAAGCTAAAAGGTTTCCCAGCACACTGCACAGGCAACAAGCAGGGAAGACGTTGGACGGTCTGAAACCTTTCACACAATTGAGTTTCTTCTAGCGACTCTGTCGAGCACACGACCGACGGGGGGGGGAAGAGAGAGGAGCCTTTGCTTGAACCCAAATCCTTCGGGGAAGAATTTAGCTAGCCTGCACCCCCTGATTCAGTTTTCGTTTTCCAGAAAAGAATTGCCGCTCATCGCCGCGGGCGCGAGACTGGCTCAGTCTGGTGTTGTCGCAGGCATGGGATCATCACGTAGGGCATCAGTGCACATAGCGTGTACGTGTACACGGTAGTGTGGCACACGATACTCTGCGCGCCCCAGGAATAGTACGAATACACAGTAGCAAGGTACAAGGTGCGGTCCAGCACGAGTACGTGCGTGCTAGGTACTAGGTACATGATTATCCCACAATTCCGGGGGACTGGTTCACGCTCTGGAAAGCCTTACGTCCGATGCTGCATTGTTGCCTTAGTCCCAGGTTTAGGCTTGCGTTAGATAGCTAGGCCCGACGACGTTTCGAGATTCTGTCTGTCCCGGCGTTTCACAGTCCCCCAGTCTCCAGACTTCCTCAGTGGCGCAATGTCTGTTGTTGCAACGCTGCCTGGGGGACATGCTTGCTCGTCGCATGGCAAAAATGAGATTACCGACTTGTGCCAGAGCGACCAAGGCCAGATATCCAGGGCTTTGCGACGCTCGAGCGACAAGGTACTAGGTACCCAGTAGTACTGTGTACTCGTAGCCCCTACTGGGACAGGGAGAATGTTTGTTGCGACATCGACCGTCCACCGCCGTGTTAGGCCGTCCTGCCGCCCCATGTGCTATTTCGGAGGACTGTGCAGCATCTTCGATGCATGAGGTATGTACTGTACATACTGTAGCCAGCAAGCTAGGATAGACCCAACCTACTTTACCCCACGCCGTTGCGCTTCTGTCGGGCTTCAAAAGGACCTTTGGGCAGACGGCCAGCCGAGACGACAGCAGCCATTGCAAACCGCCCGGCTGTCACTGGCCACCTTCTGGTCGCCTCGTCGATGGGGAGGGATCTCCCAATTCCTGCTCGCCTCACTCACTCACCGCATGGCCTAGTCAGTCCGGAGCGCGGACTATGTAGAAGAAAAGTACGTAAGGCCTTGCTGGTGTCGGCACTATCGGCTGCAGAAACGAGCCTTGGGACTTTCGCACCTGTGACGACCGAGAAAATTGTCGCAGCTAAACTAGTCCAGCCTCACTCTGCCGCACGATCTCCGACATGAATGCGTGGGACGAAAAATCCTCTGCATGCTGCAGATGCAGCAGCGTGGCCAAGTTGCCTTAGAGCATGCACAATTTCGTATGCGCAACTCATTTCTCGGGTCATACACAACGCACTCCACCGGTGAGCCGCTTGCCCAGTCTGTCTGTCTGGTCGAGCCTCGTTCAAAAGAAATCTGTACCAAGGCGCACCGTGCCGGAGCTGCAAGGCGTCCGCTAGTAGGTGGCATCTCCACTGCAGCGTTCTGCAATAACATCATCAATCACCATTGAACTCGTGTGCTGATGTTACACGACATGGAACCCCGTCTGATGCCAGGTCATACACTCCCATGTCACCAACCCCTCACCGGTGAGGGAATTACTAGTTTCGGCCAGAGACGTCCATGAAAAATGCCCCAGATCAGCAAGGCAGCTGAACCGCGGACGACTTGGTTGCCTTGCGCTGACCTGTGTCTGCACCGGAGGGATGTTCCAGATGTTGAATCTGTCGAGGCGCAGATCCCCTTTACGGTAAGTCCCATGTACCGAACGGCCGTCCCTCAAATAGCGGTCAGATAAAGTTGCATGTTGTGCGATGGACACATCTTTCCCGTCCCAAGTCTAGACCGTCGATGACCGCATTGAGTCACAGACCGCAGCTGAAGCGACGACGTTGTGCATAGAGCCTTGTTGATGCCTTGATGCACGATGATCGATTCTCACTGCATTTGGCATGTGTCTCGCTCCTATTCGACCGCTGCATGTCCTCGCCCCGTTGCTCCTCCTTCCGGACCGGTGCGTCGGTTGGGCACTTGGGGAGAGGGGCACTCATGGCATCTTCCTGTGGCCCATCTGCATCCGGCTTCTTGCGTGGACGTCACGAGGTATCACTGACTCGGATGGGAGATGCAAGTCATGTATTCTATCCGCAAGCAACCGGTCAGAGCGGATATTCATAGTCGTAGAAACTCGGTCGTCCACTACCGGGCGGACACGCCACGAAAGAGCTAGCTGCACACCGCGTCGGATGTCGATCCTTCAACAAGAGTCGCGGGACAGTGTCGCCAGGCTCCTCCCATGACTCAAGGAAACTGTGGAAGCCTGCTCACGGAGTGCCCTGCAACAGTCGTCTTCAGCCCGGGGGAAAGTATGCCGTCTTGTACAATACCTCCATATCCCGGAAGCCATGGCTGCGACACTTGATGTGTAGCAAACGACCGTTGCGGGAAACGAATCGAGAACGATAGGTCCCATGAAAAGAGTATCTCGACATACCTGAAATGGAGAGAGATTGATGTGTCCTGCTCTACTGGAGCAACGGGGGAAATTTCCCCTCGGTGGCGCACATATTACGAATGAGCCTTAGGACGACACAGATGGCATACTCGATACCGCCGGTGGTGTGGTGGAATTGAGATGGAATGCATGGAAGTTGTCAAAACGACTAGGTCTGTACGACGCCGCATGCCTGCGCTGACTGGTGGCAGCAGGAGCCACGCCGGTGACGCAGCGAGACTGGCTGACTTATCTTCGCATGTCCCCCCACAAGTGAGGTGCAAGTGTTGCCAATGTCGGATCGCATGGTGCCATCGTTCGCAGATCGGATGCGTGTCATTTGCATGCGGAAGAGCGCCAGCCGTCCACTCGCTGGAAGTCACTGGGAATGCCGGTGCAGGGCACAGGCGCAGGTGCAGATGAAGGCGCACTGGGGAAAAGAGGGAGATCGCTCAGAGCTCGTCCAGGCTCGCCCGCCCGTCGCATGGTGCGTGAGTTCGCGTCCTGAGCTTGAGCATGGGTCCTGCGCTCATGTGCTGGGCTCAGAAAGCAGCGTTGGAGTTTGACGTGTTGCCTCCTTACTGTAGCAATTGGAAATGCAACAGCAGTTTATCTGCGAACCTGATCAAAAGCGGCGAGCCGATTGGCCACGCGCGCAGGCCACACAGGCTCAAGATAAGCCTGGCAGCTAGATCACCACCTAATCACCGTCTCCTCACTTCATTTGGCGAGGCCGAGCATGCTTTTTCCCCGTCAGCCACTGAGATCCTCGCCCGCCGACCATGGCGCCCGCCTGCAACGATCCATCACCATGCTCCATGATCAGGTTGCGCGGCACGAGGCTGACCTGGGCGACTAGGCTGTAACATACTTGAGATGCCGCTCCGATAGCACTGGATAGGGTAATTCTCTCCAGCAACGCGCGCCAAAGACAGACCGTCGCTGGCAGAAGATGTCAGTGTCGCTTCCCGACGTATGACATGACCTCCTCCGCAGCCTCTCCTCAGAGCGCCAGCCTCAAGCGAGCGTATCCCGCCGACGAACCCCCCCTCCATCCCCAACCCGAGCCTGCCGTTGCAGTCGCGACCAACTCTCCTCCCCCCAGTTCCGTGGCGTCGGCGACCTCCGCCTTCAGGAATGTCTCGGCCTGCAATCGCTGTCGTGTTCGCAAGAATCGATGCGACCAACGCTTGCCCGCCTGCTCGACCTGTGAGAAGGCCAACGTGCGATGTGTAGGCTATGACCCTATCACAAAGAGAGAGATACCGCGGAGTTACGTCTACTACCTTGAGACCAGGTTGGCCTACTTTGAGCAACTGCTCAAGGCAAATGCCATCTCTTACAATGCGGGCGAAGTCTTCAGCGCCGAGGCCAAAGAGCTCGGGGACGCCGTCCAGTCGCCGGCCAGCGCAAAGAGTTCCTGGCTCGGACCTCAGTCACCCAGCAATGGCTCACCACGCCCTGTCCGCGCTGAGGACTGGGACAAGAGGCAAGAAGACGCCGAAAAGCTGAACAAGCTGGTGTCCAACATCGGGATGGTCTCTGTCCAAGGTGCTTCCGATGCACGATACCTGGGTTCCACCTCGGGCATATCTTTTGCGCGAGTGGTGCTGGCCGCTGTCAAGAGCTCGGTCTCGAGCAACAACTCTGAGCGCGCCGGCGTCAGACCCAGCCGACCCGCGCCCAACCTTGCCAGCTCAGGGGGCAGTTCCATGAGGGATTCGTACTTTGGACTACAGACGAAACCGACCATCAAGGAGGCTCCCTTTCCAGATCAGGCCCTGGGTGAGAAACTAGTCAATCTGTACTTTGAACATGCCAACCCCCAAATCCCAATTCTGCATCGAGGGGAATTCATGGATCTGTTTGATCGTACATACTCGATCGAGCCCTCAAAGCGGACCAGTCGAGAACTTTACCTGCTGAGCATCGTCTTTGCGATTGGCGCTGGCATTATTTGGGGATCATCAGATCCTCAGCCCAATTCCCGCGAAGGCGACTACGCTCCTAAGAGAGCCAGACTGGCAATGCAACAAGCACAACCCGAGGAATATCATGCTTCCGCTATTGTCAACCTCGGGTCGTTTCTGGCAACCAGCTCGTCCGCCGAGGCTGCTGAACGGCCGAACGGTGATTTGGAAGAGCTCCAGGCCGTCCTCCTCCTGTGCAGCTTTGCTCTTCTTAGACCTGTTGCCCCGGGACTGTGGTACATCGTAGGTGTGGCCATGAGGCTGGCCGTTGATCTCGGCCTCCATTACGAAGACGGCACGGGAATTGACGATAACATGGAGATGCAAGGCGGACCCCGGAACCCCGCTGATAAGCCACCAAAGCCAGTTGATGCAAAGGAGAAGGGCCGACGCGAATGGCTTCGTGACTTGCGGAGGCGACTGTGGTGGTGCACGTACACGTTCGACCGCCTCGTCAGCACCTGTGTAGGACGACCATTTGGCATTACTGATCAAGTCGTTACCACAGAATTCCCGTCTCTTCTTGACGACAAACACATAAGCAGAGCTGGCTTTTCAAGTCCAGCCTTCCCCGACGAACCCACCTACAAATGGGTCTCGCACCACTACTTCCGGCTACGACTGTTGCAGTCCGAGATTCTCCAGGTCCTCCAGTATCAACAAGCACAGCAAGCACGGCTCAATGGCACCAACCAACGCAACCAATTCATGCATACCAAACTACCGTCGCCTTTCCTGAGTAAGTTCGACTCTTTTCGATCGTGGCGGCGAGACATCGACCAGCGGCTGTATGAGTGGAAGGAGTCGGCGCCCGACCCTTCGGAGACGGGCGTCGGATTCTCCGTGCAGTTCCTGGAACTCAATTACTGGCAGGCTGTCATAATGCTGTATCGCCAGAGCCTCAGCGTCCCAGCGCCCCTAGCAAACGAACTGAGCCCGACCGAGGATGTGGCGAGCCCCTCGAGCCTGAGGATGGAAGACAAAGAGGATGAGGATCTGGTGTTTCTGAAGTGTGCAGAGGCCGGCCAGAAGACCTTGAAGCTATACAGGCAACTTCATCGGCTCCGACTTGTGAATTACACGTACCTAGCAACACATCATCTTTTCATGGCCGGGATCTCGTTCCTGTACGCTGTCTGGCACTCACCGGCTGTCAGGGCTCGCCTGGTAAGCATTCTCAGAGATTGCCGATTTCCGTCTAGGTCGACTAACACAGACGATTAGACCCTCGATGACTTTGACTTCACCGTCCTCGCTGCGACTTCTGTGCTCGGCGATCTCATGGAAAAGTGTCCGCCTGCCGAAGCCTGCCGCGACGCCTTCGAAAGAATGAGCAAAGCCACGGTGCAAATGTGCATGTCAACCCCTGGTTTCGGCTTCTCGATGGAGCCGCGCGACGAAAGGCAACCACGACAGCAACTCAACCGGCAAACCAGCCAACAGAACCAACCAGTGCCGATGCAGATCGACTCCAAACCACCGGCGAACACACGCATCGCGCCCCGACCCATTCAAAAGAAACGCCCTCCCCCGAAATTCGACATGGACCTCCGCGAGCTCTTCCCCGAAGACCTCGAGCCCAGCACCCGCCCTTCCTACTCATTCCCACAACCGCTTCAAGGCCTACGCCAGCAGCAGCAACATTCTCCACAGTCAAATACCGCCATGGGGATGGGCATGGGCCCTCCTCATGCTGCTTCGCTCCAGCACTCACCACCCCAGCGCCAGCTGTCTCCCGCCTCGAGCATCAACTCGCAGATCAACTCCGGTCTAGGCATGGGCTCGTCAACCACCAACCCCCACCTGTTCAGTCCCCAGCAGACCCAGGCCCAGGCAAACCCGCAGTTTTACATGCAGAACACCTATAACCCAGACTTCATGTCCACTCTACCAGGCATGGACTTCCTCAACAACATGAGCAGCGGCGGTGGGGGCGAGGGTGACGGGGACTTCAAAATCGACGCCGGGGGGCTGGGCGATCTAGGCTTCGGCATGGGCTTGGACATGCAGCACGATTGGAGTGATGGGCAGCAGTACGATTTGTTTGATGGCTTCTTTTTCGGCAATGGCAATGGCAACGGCAACGGTTATGCTGGTGGATATAATGCCGGGGGCGGGACTTCTTGAATGGTAAATTACGTACGTTAGGCTCGCCATATGTACTTGAGCGGGAAATACAATGTACACTGTCCTCGACGAGCGCATAGACAATGCATTCAGACAGATGACTTAATTGCATTGAGCCACTGTGTGTCTCTCTCTCTATCTCTATCTCTCTCTCTGTATGTGTGTGTGTAGTCTCCAGAACAGGCGTCGGCTTCTGAACAACCACCTGCGGGAGAAGGCTGTCGAGGCGAGAGTATGTGATTACAGGATATTTCCCTTTTGCACAGGAAGGCGCAATTACATCGGAACAGAACGCACGACGACGAAGCTACGCTCGAGCGAGTTCACTCCAGAGTACCAGGTCTTATACACAGTAGGCACAGTGCACACAGTGGTGACAGTATGATGCTGGCTTCTCTCATTCTCTCTTCAGGGCCCAAGGTTCGTCAATCTTGCTGCATATCGTCCGTGCTACGGGATATTATGCCCATCGCCTACGATTACACCAGAGCTGGAGGCCTCAGCGCCGGGGCAGTCCTTTCCCTTGCATAGTGTACAATCTTAGCCCATCCTGCTCTGTCTGCTGCATCTAGTCCAAGCAAGCAAGCAGGCAACAGCAAGGAAAGCCCTCACGATTGCAAGCACAGCGTTATGGCGTGCCCTTTCCTGCTTGACCTTGGTCTATATCCCGAGAACCCCGTCCCGGGTAGGGTATATAGCAAGGATGCTTCCGCTGAGGTACCGTTTCCCCTCTGGGAGGCATTCGCGTAGATCCGACCCAAGCAGTTGCTGTGCACCTGTTGTATTCGATCCACTTGGAATACCGGCGGTCCAGTGCCCAGTGCCCAGCTCCCCAGTTTCCGCTCGGCCCATTTCTTATATGCTCGCTTCCCGGGCATTACCGGTGCTGCTGCACCGTCTTCAACTTGTCGTCGACCAACCTGGCCACGATCTTTTCCAAGATCGCGGGCGCTCCCCCTCGCGACGCCGTCCCCTCAAAGTACCCGACCACGCTCTTCTCGACCAACTTGCCCACGATGTCGATCTCGACATTGACCTCGTCGCCGGCCGTCTTACTCGCCATGACGACTCTTTCCTGCGTATACGCAATCAACATGACCTCAAACCATCCCTCCGCGTCATTGACGTTCGTGACCGTCAAGCTCGCCCCATCCAGCGTGATGTATCCCTTCTCCACGACATATCTCAGGGGTTCCTTCTCTCGTGGCTTCAGCCGGAACGTCAGCGCATTCCCGTCCGGCGTGACGCTCAGGATGGTCGCGACGGTGTCGACGTGGCCTTGCACGAAATGGCCGCCCATGCGCGTACTCCCCAGGACGGCGCGCTCCAGGTTGACGCGACTCCCTTCTTTTAAACGGCCCAGGTTCGTGCGGCGGAGCGTCTCGGGCGCGACCCCGACTTTGAAGCTCTGTCTCGACGAGTCGTCCAGCTCCGTGACCGTGAGGCACGTGCCATTCACGCTGATGGAGTCGCCCAGCGCGGCGTCGGTGAGGATCGAAGAACAGTCCGAGATGGTCAGGGAGGTGCCGTTGCCGCCGGAGGTGGACGGGTCGAGGGCCACGAGCGAGCTGACCGTGCCGATGGTCTCGACTAGGCCGGTGAACATGTTTGCGTGGGAGGTTGTCGACGAAGAAGACAGGACAGGCTACCGTGGTGTAGGAGGGGTTGGCACCTTAGACGTCTAGGTAAATTATGTATGTACGAGTAGGAATTGATAATGATGCGACATGCTGATCATTAATTGATGTTTCCCCGCATTCATTACTCAGCCTTGCGGTCTCGCTCCGTCCCTCCACAAGGCTGGGCCCCTCGCACCTCCCCCCATAGCCCATTGTCCATACATACACCGTAGTTTGACTCGCTTTCCGGCCGAGGAATGATGGAGAACCAAGGACTCCGTCTTCTCTCAAAGGAGGAGGATCTGACCACTCTATAGAGGATCGGAGATTGGAGCCTTCTGACTCTGGTCATCGCTCTTTTTCCATTCACAACCGTCGATTCTTCTCTATAGGGTATCTTAAACGTTTGCCTCCTGAGTGCTTCTCTTCCATCCGAAACCCATCTATCCTTATCGTGCTCGGGTTGTGCAACACGCCCGCGAACTGGGTGGGACCAGGCCGGGTCTTGAGATTGAGAACAAGACGGCACTGCCGATAACAAGACAACCCGCTGCCAGCTTGTGAGAAGACCGGTGGTGCACCACCATCGCTTTGCAGAAAGGTAAACCGCCTCAAGCAATCCGGACCGCGGCTGGGATCAGCGGCCACGGAAGTCGAGTCAGTCGCCCCGTCAGTCCAGTGTATCCTCGAGTAATTATCTCAGAGCCATCTCGCAGGTTATAGCTTTTTTTCACCGTCGGGTTTGAGCTTCTTTTGGAAGAGTGTATTGCCGATTGGGGGCGCCTTGCTTGAGTTTTCTCGGCTCGGGATCACCATCCCAAAGGTTTGTGCAGGTAGCTAGCTGTCGAATCCGGATCCTAATCCTAATCCCAGTCATCCTCCTTTCCGCTTTTCTGTCGCCGCTCGTTGAGTTGGTCGACAGCCCAGCACGAGGTAATGGAGACTGTCGCGGTCTGATCGACTCAGTCAGCCTTCCCAAATCCGAATACACACGCACACAAGGAGTCCTCGCCAGGAGCCAACTTACGCTCTGCGCTTCGAAAGTGGACGTCCAATCTATCCAGCAAAGGCGAGCTTTGATTCCACGAGAACCGCCGCTTGAGAGAGCCGGCCGAGGAAACGGAGTAGAGAGACGTGGTCGATCCTTTCCTCCCCAGCTCGAACTCTTCAACGGCGGCGTTGATGCCACTTAATCGAAGGATGGACTTTCGCCCCGAGCCCTTGCCCTCAACTTTGATGCCCTCCTGACATACTTGGTACGGGCGTTAGGGGTAAGGGACCCATGTTGTCATGGACGTGGACGTGGACCGCACTTACGGTCAAATTCCAGGTACTTTTTTATGCGCTTGCCCCGTTCCTGGATGAGATGGGCCATGAAGCGCATCTCGGGGCCGCGTTCCCAGACGCGCACGTTTTCGCATCCGACGAGGCGGTCGTCGTCTCGCCCCACGTGCGGCCGACATATCTCGCTCACGGGCACTAGAAGGCGGAGATCCCAACCGTACAGGATCTCCTGGAAGTGTTCACAGTCTGTGAGAAGCGATCAGTCGGCCGGTGATGCTTGCTGATGCACCGAAACAAGAGGCAGAAGACAGGAACACACGTCAGGATCGGATGGAAAGGACTCACCGGATTTACTCCCGAATGTATAGTTGACCCACGTGGTCGCGATCTTCGGATGGTCCTGCCATCGGCCATCTTCGATCGTGAAGAAAGTAAGACCTTCTCCCTGCTCTATCACGGCCGTAAATTCGTCGCCGTTAATCGAATAGGGGATAATGTCATCCCATGTTGGCACTGTCGGAAACGGCAGTGAGCACACCACACAAATACATGCATGGGCAGCTAATTCCTCGGAAAGTGCTTACCCCGTTGTCGAAACCGGATTGTCCTCTTGTCGTTCAGAGTCCAGATGTCTTCCACCGCGTTGCCGTTCTTGACGAGCAAAACTTTGCCAGGATCACTCGCTTCTATCCGGACGCCGTCCGAGGAGCCAGGCTTCTGCCAGATAAATGAGACGGAAGTCACGGCACTAAAGTAACCGTCAGAAGGTCTTGTTCCACCATACCGCCGTCTACTGCACACATACACTTCGGAGAATGCCTTGTGCGCAGTAATCTGCTGCAGGAACTGCTGTTGTTCCTGCTTTGACGCAAGTTTAACGTGGCGGTATTCGTCGCCCGGCGTAGTCTCAGGGAAACTGAAGTTATTGGGAAATGTCAGCTGCGAATCCACGGTGTGGTCAAAATGCCATTCATCGTTGACATCGAGCATTGGGGCTGTCAGAGTCAACGGAACCATATGTGGTGTTTGTGTGTTCGGTTCAGGCCCGGGAGGTGTGAATTGACTGCTCGGGGATATGGCGACCGGTGGTGAGAGCGGTGATGGCCCCAACGGACTGGACATGGGTGTCCATGATGGACTGGATATGGCGGATGTCAAGATATCTTGGATTTTTCCCATTTCCAGCAAGAGTTGGTCTATCCGGTCACTGTGCGCGCACGTGAGTCAAGTCATCGTGGCTGCGGGAAGAAGCATTCCCGGAGGCTCGCGACAGGAACTTACGACACCAGTCCACCCTCCAGCCAGGTCAGCATTTGCACATTGCGCGACAGTTCGCCGCGGAGTTTGTCGATCATCTCAGCTTTTGTGGTCCACTCGATCGAGTGGAAGACGGTCTTGAAAGCTTCAAACCACTGTTGCCAGGCGACCTCCTTCCCAGTGGCCGCCCCTTTCTTCCTGACGACCTGCTGGTATTTGGTGGCGATCTTGCGTAGCTTGAACGTGGTGTCTGCACATTGTTCCAGGACGCCCTGAATGTTCCTCTTTACATCGTCGTGCGACTTCAAAAGCGCGCCATGACGCCGGAGCCTGTCCGCGGCCGATTTCACGCATGATTGATACCGGTCGGTTTCGTGAATGAAGTGCTTGATCTCATCCGGCGCGTGTTTGGCTTCGTGGAGTGTTTTGACAGCCTGTGCCGTTATTTGTACTAAAGCAATGACATCTCCTACGCCATTGACAGCCATAGGACCGTTTTGCTGCCACTGTGAGAAGCCACCAAGCAAGAACGATCAACGCCTCAAAGTTTCACCCCAAGAAGTCGACGGTATCAGAACGACATGGAAGGTCGCTCTGGCCAACAAGCTATTCTTGACCTGGGAAAGAGTCGTCCTCGGCCATGGCTTCGTCGGCAGCTTCCGCGGGTGGCCATCCTCGAGGTGTGTGAATCAATCAATCCATCAACCCATGTTCAGCGAGCCACACATAGGAAGGCAGACTTGGGCCAATCGCGATACGGAGACGGCCAACGTGGAGAGCTAAGAACCTTGCAGTAGTCTCTAGCGCTAGTCAGAACGCCAAAGGTGGCAGTTCCTGACATTGGAGGCGGCCGGTTTGAAACAAGGCAACAGCTATGGCTGTTGACTTATTCGCTTTGGGTCATGTCGCGTGAGGGGAATCGAGTTTCCGGCGCCGCGACGTGGTGATAGTCTTCTAATTGCCATCAACCCAGCCCTTCCCTGCATCGCTCTGTTCCTTTGGTGAGCCGGGCAGTGCAGCAAGCCCCGGGCGATGAGTCGCTTGAAATCGCGCATGGAAACACAGGCTCACAAGGATCGGGCAAGGCTGCCTCGTGTTCATACAGCACGCTGCGCCCCGAGGCGCCCGCTATTGACATGCGGTTTCTAGGCGCTGGAGGCAAGACCTGTTTCTCGCATGATCCGTTCCGTATGGCTGGTCACAAGGCGGACTACGCGTTGTTGACTCACTCGTACATGAACCTCGTCCTTCCGATTCCAGCTTGACCTCGATACCGTGAGATTGCCCTCAACTCGTGCTTTCTCACATCTGGCACTCGAATATGCTTGAGCTTGCGGCCTGATACCGCGGCTTTCAGGATAGCCGCAATTGCCTTGGTCGGGAGAAGTCCGCCATGGTCAAAAGGCACCGAGCCTTTCGAGATTTGGAGGACGAGTACAAGCACATACAAGCAGGTCAATCTTGTAGTTGTCACCAGTCACACACTGACAGTTCTCCCAACCAGGATCCTACGCTTCGGCGGCGCTTAATCCTGCGCGATATCAATGAAAGACCATTCGGTCGGGCTCACGTTCGAGCCATCCTTGTTGCTGGAACAGGCTTCTTGACCGACAGCTATGATGTCCGCAGATACTCCTTGGGCAATCGCGATCTCACATGCGTCTGCTGATGACTGCTGCAGATCTTCGCGATCAATCTCGTGTCTGATATGCTGGGGTTTTGCTATTTCCCGAAGCATGGAAACAAGATTCCCCAGGTTGACGACACCTTGATCAAGGTTATGACCTCGGTCGGCACCATCGTTGGCCAGCTGTTCTTGTAAGTTATCCGTGCCTATCAAAGCATTCTCTCTGGCACCTATACACAGGCCACGGCGACGATGGTCTTCTTCCAGGGGCTCTCTGAACCGAAGCTATGCCGTGAATACGTGGTCACCACTGACATGTTTGCAGTGGCTGGCTCGCCGACAGGGTCGGGAGGAAACGTATGTATGGTTATGAATTGCTCATAATCGGCCTGGCGACGCTCGGTCAGTGCATCACGGGCCCCTCTTCGGCGATCGGTATGACCGGGCTGCTGGTTTTCTGGCGTATATTGATGGGCATTGGCATTGTAAGCTGTCCTCCTTGGGGCAAAAATATCAGAACAGCTGCGTTTTGGATGGGTCCATTTCCAAGCTGCTGACGCGAGTGTGACCGACCAGGGCGGCGACTACCCACTCGCCAATATTATCACATCCGAGTTCGCTTCAACCAAATGGCGAGGCACCATGGTGGCAGCGGTCTTCTCGACCCAGGCTCTTGGGCAGTTCCTGGCCAGCCTGGTCTCTTTGATCGTTATCGAGGCGTTCAGAAGCCAGACAAACAACAACGGCAATGTCTGCCAAGACGCAAGCTGTACACAGACTGTTGCTGCACAGCTCGCCGTGGACCGCATGTGGAGGATCATCATCGGAGCCGGCGCGGTTCCGGCGGCGCTTGCATTGTATTGTCGGCTCACCATTCCAGAGACCCCACGGTACACGTTCGACGTGAACCGCGACGTCGAACAAGGCTTTGCCGACTACAAAGGGTGGGTTCATAACACCATTGGGCCGAGGACGGGACAAGGAAGAATCGAAGCCGATCGAGCAGAGGTCCAAGCGCTGCTGAATCCCGAAGAGACGTCCGGCGGTATCAATGCAGATGTCGTCCCCCAGTCCTCGTGGCAAGACTTTAAAAGATACTTCCGTCAAGGCTCCAACGGCTGGATCCTCTTTGGGAATTGCGGATCGTGGTTCTTCCTCGATGTTGCCTATTGTGAGTTTGCCTGGAAGCCCCTTGCAATCCTCGCCACGGTCTACTGTCCGAGGGCCGCACTGTTTCTCGGATGCTAACAACAAAGCAGATGCGCTGGCCTTGAACAATACTATCTTTCTGCAGAAGATGGGGTTCGGTAAGGTAAACAGCAGCGATCCCACACGATTGTACACCATCCTACGAAATGGCGCGGTCGGAAATTTGGTTTTAGTGGTCGCTGGCGCCATTCCAGGTTCAATCTGCGCCATATTGTTGGTCGACAGGATCGGCCGCAAATCGATCCAGGTGGGAGGGTTCACCATGATCACCTTGCTGCTCTTGATACTTGGCAGCTGTTTTGAGAGCATGTCAGACACGTCTCGGGTCGCGCTCTTCGTTCTGATCCTGTTCTTCATCAATTGCGGTAAGTGAAGCCCACCGGAAGGCGATGAACAATTCACCAACGTGTTGCCGTAGGTCCCAACTCGACCACATTCATCGTACCTGGAGAGTGCTTTCCCACCAGATACAGAAGCACATGTAAGTCGTCTCCGAGCGCCCTCGTCATCAACCACTGTAGCGCGCCCTGTGCAGTTGCTCGTTACTGACTGCAGCATAGGTCACGGCCTGGCAGCGGCATCAGGGAAGGCGGGCGCAGTCCTCGCCCAGGCACTGACAGGTCCATTGCGTGGCATCGGCTTCGAGAAGGGCGAGACCGACGCCTCCCCATGGCTTCCACATGTCATCCAAATTCTAGGAGCATTTGCTTTCTTGGGATGGTTATGTTCCTTTCTTATCCCCGAGACCATGAACCGATCGCTGGAGAAATTGGCCGGCGAAGAGCCTTACTCGGAAGAAGACTTGGGCGAGGAAGACAACGATCGGCCCGCGTCCCTCCTAGAAAATCTCTGGGTCTCTTGTACACCCGTGGTGCTTTACCAATGGCTCTTTTGCGAGCGCACTATGCCACCGTCTCAAAGCGCCGGTTTCAGCGTTGATGGCCAAGGAAATCAGAGCGAGCGGATCTCCTTGTCGCGACTGGGGCTGGAACATGATGTTCCACCGGCGCAAAGAGATTTATCTGAGCGCGCCCTGCTTGCACCCAAGACCGACGAAGGGCTTAATGTGCTCGAAACAGAAATAGGGAGGATTTCTGGCGAGAAGAGCACGAAGCGATGAGATAGCTAAGATCGCATAAGGGCTTAGAATATGGATTCCTCCTCTCCGTTGCTGCTCTTTCTGCCCCTTTCTACTGCGACTCCATCAGCCGCGGTTGCTATTGCATGCTGTGGTAGTGATTATTCCACTGCTGGTTGCTTCGTTCCACATGGTGGTTGATGACTAGACGAGCTTCGAGATGTCGCCGTTTCCTGAGTTATTTTGACCGGTTCCTGCAGGACCTAGCAGGACAGTTGTAACACTGAACTAGAATCTTGCAGAGAATCAACTCAACCTTGAAGCTGCCCGGTATGCGTTGCTTTCCCGGTGGGCTCCTCCCCTATGTTCAAGGGGACGCTTCAAGCTATTGAGCAATTTGCAGACGTCGGATTTTCCTTGCATGCGTGCCCAGTCATAGGCGGTTCTGTTCCTCGTGTCTACCGCGTCCACATCGACTCCCATGCAGTCAACCAAAATCTTCACAACCATGACATGCCCCTTATCGGCTGCCCACATCAGCGGTGTCTTCCGATCTAGGTCGACCGAGTTGACGTTGGTATGCTCATCGCCTATAAGTTGCTGGACAACTCCGATCTGGCCATACTCTGCCGCGAGAGACAATGCTGTCCGGCCATCTTGACGATCCGTCGAGTCTGGCATGAGATCGCCTCGCCGGAGCAGAATTTCGAGGGCCTCGAGTTGGCTCTTCTCAGCAGCTTCCAGGAGAAGGGAAATACACTTCTGTGGAGCTTGGCCGCCCCATCTGCTGCACATCTCGCCGAGAATGCCGGATGCTATTTCTCCTTGACTGTGTGCCGCGGCCCATTGGAAAGGACTCCAACCAAACTTTCGGTCTCTGAGGTAGACGTCAACATCTCGGCATCGAAGCAGACAATCGACTACCCCCTTGTGTCCATTTCTTGCCGCCCACGACAATGCACTCAGCCCCTCAGCTTCATCTATAGCATTAGGCTGAGCGCCATGTTCCAGCAACGCCTGGACAATCCCGCTGTACCCCTTCCTTGCGGCTGCCACAAGCGGTGTTTGGTTGGCACATGGTCTCTCTAGATCCTGGGAAAATTCCTTCTGAGGCAGGAGTAGTACAACCAAGTCCTCGAAATTAGCGGTAGCAGCCCAGTACAAGGCAGTAAAAGCCCCACTGTTCGACTTCACCATATCCCAAGTAACCCGAGTGGACTCGGCCTCAAGGAAAAGCTCAACAATGTCGGTAAAACCGTTCTTGATGGCCAGACTGGGCGGGGACATCTTCGTGTCGTGGTCTGGAATATTGCATTTAACATTTTTATTCTTCAGTAAAAGGCTCACAATGTCCTTATGCCTTTTCTCGACAGCCCACCATAGGGGTGTCCTACCACATGAGTCCCTATCGTTGACATGCCACTGTGAAACTACCTTGAGATGTCCAGCAAGCACCGGGCGAACAATGGATGTGAGATTGTGAAGCGTCAGAATATGAAGAATGGATTGACCTTCAATGTAGTCATCATGATGCCAGAACCGGTACACTTGGAACGAAAGCTCCCTTTTGGCGTAGCTGCAAAGGCATTGCTGCAACAATGGCCATAAACGGGACGCGCCGTCCGCATCAGCACAGCGTAGGTGAGTCGGCCAATGTACCGCAGAGTACTCTAGCCATGGGAGAGCACCGATTAGCGTTCGGTAATCGGCGCCACAGTCGGATTTCCATCTCGCTTGAAGTGGTTTATGGCTGTCATCTATGGAAACGAGATAGATCAGGCAGGCCTCAGCAACTTTCAGGTGCGTTTCTCGGAAGTCGTCCGGGGTCCATATGTCGCGTAGCAGTTTGGGCATCGAAGGATGGAAGAACAAAATCTCGTCTTGTCGGGTTTTCAAGGCCTCCTCACCGAATCGAATCTTTTCCCGTACTGTGGCGGCAGTACTTCCCAGAGCAAAAAGACCAGCAAATGGGCTTTTGTTCATCGTGATAAGAGTTGCCAGTTCTGTGACCGACAATGGGCGTTCGACCACGGCCAGCAGTCGGAGCAACAGCAAGCTCTCGGTTGTGGCCCGACCTATGATCCCCTTAACCGTGGCTCCCATGTCCGAGGGTATACCCGCCAGCAGCTCATTGTACCAACCAGGGTGCTTGATGGTAACCTGGTGAATCATGGAGACTGTCCACGTGAAGCTTCCGGCAGCCTTTTCGACCAGCTGCTTTTCCAAACTTGGTTTCTTCTCTGTGGGATAGAGCTCCAGCTTACCCACGTGGTCTGATATATATGCTGCAATGTCAGCTTCATTCAACTGTTTGCCGGTCGTATCTGTGAAGTGCACGACGTTCACGTTCTGCAGGTTGCTAATCGCCGATCTGATTGCCCCGCAAGGTCTGCTGGTGATGAGAAGCCTGAGAGAGCTTGGATATCCTCCATCAACTCCCTGGGATTTAGCCGTGATACCCTCGAGCAATGTCTTTGTTTCCTCCTCCTCGCAATCATCCAATGCGTCAATGATACAATACCACTCCTCTGGTCCAGGATCCGACATCATGTCAACGAACAGTTGCGCCAGTTTGAAATTACTGCTGAGCAAGAGCGGACCGTACATCTCGTACGTCCGTTTGACGTGCGTCTTGCCGAGGGATTTGGCGATGGTCATGCATTGGTATATCAGGCAGCGCAGGATGTAAACAGCTTTATACTCATCCTTCTTCTTGCGGTCGCAGAAAAAGTAGATTGTCTTCTTGCCATTGCCGTCGTATTTCTGGAGCGACTCGATAAGGTATTTTGCCAGGACTGTCTTACCAATTCCAGGCCCGCCAACAAGCCACATCAAACTCGAAGTGTCATTCAACCAACTATTGATGCCTGGGTGGTCCTGAGACCAACCGCAGGTCAGGCCGTATGGGCTCTTGACTTGGTAGTGGAATGAGTCGTAGTCGGAGTCGCAATCTTTGCTGAAATCTTCCATCATCTTCCCGTAAGAGGAGTCTGAACCTAGTGCTTGGTAAGTCTACGATCATTGGAGAGATGTGGAGCTCGAACAAACCTAGTCTTGACCCAAAATTGATCTGGTCACTGTGCAATGTCTGAGAGCCAAGCACAATGTTAGATTGTGAAGTGTTGCCATGTTGTGTGAATTGTGTTGTCGGACGCGCCATACCGTCAACTTTGGCGGAGAGATTGGAAGAGGCTGAGGAAGCCCGACAGACTTCAGAGCAGGAGGCTCAGAAGCCTGCACACGGCCGAACTAAATGAATTTCCTTATCCATTGGGCCACGAATACTCCACTCATCATACTGGATGGTCTGAAGCAGACTTGTCAGAAGACAGAAGCATCGGGCGCCGGGCGTTACACGACATTGCAGCACTCGAGTGAACGGCTGCCGTGGTCAGTGAGGGCCGAAAACATGGGTTTTTTAGCCTGCCCAAGCGGCAGCTGTTCTCTGGGACCATGGTTCTGATAGGAGCGGCAGATGTGAGAGATGGAGGGGCTACTGATTCGGCCACCAAAATGACAGCTCTGCAGATAGCGCGAGTGATGGTGTAGGAATCTGCTCGGTCAGTGGCAAGCAAGGGCCGGGGTGCTGGAGGGGTGCAAGAGCGTGCAGGGAAGCTTTGGCGAAATGAGCCTCAAATTCGCCTGCCCCCTCGAGACAGCCTGAGGCACCCATTCCCAAACTATCCTTTTTCCCTTCTTATCCGTCGGCGCATGAGAGTTGAGCATCTCCTCCCACACAGTTGTGTGCACACTAGTCAGCCCCGCGTGGCATGAGCGTGTACAGGTGACCCTCCCCATGATAAAGGCGCCTTGCAGGACCCCGAGGCAGTGCTTCTTGTTTTCAGCCTACCCAGCTTGGTTGGGCCTTTGGGTGCGTGAGCTTAGCATTGCCCCAGCAGCACCTTCTCCATTCCATATGATACTATGCGGCGCCCAAATGTGTGCGAAGGAGACAGTACGGTCGGTCTTCCTCTCGAGGGTATGTGCCATGTGTCTCGATCTTGCCTAAGTCACCAATCCCGCGCCCTCTAGCTAAGTCAAGCTGAGCAACCAAAATCCCTGATCCCAAAAAGACATTGACCAGTTACTTGCATGCTTCCGACAAATTCTCCCCTGTACTGAAGTCACGACATACTAAATCCACGAGCTCACAATTGGCTATCTATCTGTGTTCCTGTCTTTCACCTCTGCAGTCTCTGCCTGTTGAAACAACACCGAACACTGGTCACGATTGCCTGGGGGAGACGTAGTCCTCAAAGCCTGCGCGGAAACAAAATACCCAGAGTTTGTACATACGTATCAATCCACGACAGTGGCAATGAATTGTCTTCTCTGCCTCCTATGTCGAGCGCGAGTTCCCAGTTCTCGCCCTCGATCAAGACCCCGCGCACCTTCAGGTAGTCCTGAACCTCGACCAAGCAGAGTCTCCTCAGACCGGGATCGCAACCGCAGAAATCAACCTATCGACCACCCTCTACCCAACGCCTCAAATCCTGATCCCCGGCAACCGACTATCTCTAGACCAGGAGAGTCTCCTTCCACACCTAGCCTTCCGAATGCCGACCCTAGTCTGCAATCGAAGCCGTCACCCGAGTCTCCAAAAGCGGTCGAGGACAAAGTCGTCACGCTAGTGTGGAAACTGCAACGAAGAGTCATCAGATACGCCGAGGGACTCAGCCTGCAGAGCAACAACGAACGCAGCCTCGCTCGTTCGCGGATATACGACAGGGTGATCTCTCTAGCCCAGTCAGCGACGAGAAACCAAGAAGAATGTGAGTTCTAACTCTGGCAGGGCAGGGCCTGCAGGCGTTGTCGTCCCGACACTAATCTCGACACAGACAAGGAGGTGGCGAGATCATTACAGGAGGAACTCATCAAGCCCCTATCCTCAATGCCGAGAGCGAATACAGACCTGATCAAGATATGCAGTGTAGGGCATGAGATTGGTTTGACCATCAGGGAAATCAATCGTGACTATGCCTTTGGAGAAGTGGATCGCAACCGGTCCACGAAAGGAAAGAGAACAGAATTTCCTGCAGTTAAAAGAGATGGGACGCCGCTGCTCGAAGAAGTTGAGTTTGAGGATCATGGTGCCACCGAGTGAAACAAGATTCAGCACCGTCACCCTGCGCATCAGCAGAGCGTCTTTGTGTCCCACCTTCAATCCTAGAGCCGCTCCCATCTTGACATCGAAAAGACCCATCGGCGCTAGGAAAGACTTTATATGTACAGCTTCTAAGGCCAGGCCGTCGACTCAGCCGTGTTTATGCCTTTGTGTTATATTCCAAAATTTAGAAAAGGGCCATCCATTTAATCCACCAATCCGACTCTTTCTTGGGCGCAAAGAAGTTCACAGAAACTTGCCCAACAGAGCGACAAGTTGGCAATTTGGCCGCAGTTGGCCAATAATTGAGCCAACGTGTGAGGACAAACGCCCAAAGATCCAGAAAGATGGGGAAGAAAAGATCATATCATCCTATCATTTGCATGCTGAACTGGCCGTGTGTCCAAGTCTAAGCCTGCAGTCACACCCACAGAGTCCTCTCATGGACTGCCATGCTGTTTCCTTCCACTTATGTAGGTCCACGCCTGTAATCGAAAGGACCGTGCCTGAGATGGTCTGACTGCTTCCTCGCCTCATTCCTGCTGCCGAGCACTCTGACCGGCTACCTTTGCTTCGACCTTACATAGTGAGGCATGAGTTTCGCGAACCAACGTGCGAGTCAAATAAGTCAGTTATGAGAGTTGGCTAGCTGGCGAGAAGATGGTTGCCCGAATGCCCGTCGAGAGACCGTGCTTTCGCGCACAGCACTTTTACAGTTCGTCAATCGTTCGAGTAAGAGGCACGACCCCCCCGTGCCCCCTCCCCTGCGAGGCGATCGCTTGGGCCCAATGACAAAGAGGTGCCGACGTGGCAATGCATGCGTCAAAACCGGTGTCCTACGTACTTGCCTCCCACATGCCACCCTACATTGCATGCTTTTTCGCATCTAGGCCCGCGTGGTGGGCGCCGGGAGTCGACAGTATCCACGTACGCATCGCATACGCTCACCAGGATCTCACGCCATGCATCGCCCATCGGTGGCTGTGGATGCATAATCAAATGAAACGGGCAAGATTAGAAGCTGAAGCTGGCTTCTGAGCTGCTGCCAGAGTCTCATCTCCATCCTAAAGTGAGCGACCCGACCTCCGACAACTCTACAGCAGAGCCGCGCACCCTGGAAAGTTCTCAGTGGTCAAGCTTTTACATGCGTTTTCAACGTCAATTTCGACAACAAGCGTTGCTTTCCATGGGCGACCCGTTTAGTATCGCAGCGAGTGTCCTGACAGTGCTGCAAGTCGCCGACTCGCTCGTCACGTTCATCCGGGACCTCAAGAACGCGTCGGAAGAGCACAAGAATGTGCAGGCGGAAGTGCAAAGCCTGCAGAGCGTGCTCCGCCAGGTGTATGAATCGTCAGCAACCGCAAACACGACCTCAGGGAAGGATGGATCCAAGGGCGGACTCTTTGCTGGTCTCAAGGTGCCACTGGAGACATGTCGACTGCATCTGGAATATTTAACGATGAAGCTGGCTCCGATGCATGGACTCGATAAGGCTCGCAAGTCCGTCATGTGGAAGATGAGGCGCGCGGAAATCAAGAGTATCCTGGCAGATATTGAACGTCAGAAAGCATCGTTGATGCTGGCATTACAAATCGAAACAAAGTCTGTTTTCCAAGCCGGCCCTCCCTCACATACCCCTGCGCGGCTCGCAGCTTACTGTTTGCGCTTAGAACCATTTGCGACGCCACCCAACGGTTATGCATTGACAGCCACCAGCAGATGGCGGAAGTGAGCATTCACGTATCGGAGCTCAAGGCTCGTATCGCGTCCGAAAACGACCTGATAAGCACGGCAGGCGTGGCGACCGAGTGTCAACGACTGTGCAAAGGCTTGCAGCCGGATAGAAGCGTTCACGAAAGCAAGTCCGACCAGATTTCAGGCCCGCTTGAGTGTGCCGACTGCGGCTTGATCAACGGCCCCGCAGAGCCTCATTTCTTACGTGCAGAGCCCAATAGAGGGAGTCCGAAAGAGGAGCGCAAAGGTACGTTTGCGACGATTCCTCTTTGTATGTCCACGTCTGACACATGCTGCCGAAAGCCTCGTACCATGCCCGCTCAAGGGGGGAGCCGCGCTGTGCCACTATCGCCCACTACGGGAGTAATCACTCCGGCTCAAATGTGCTGTATGGAGGAAGCCAAGTTTTCTCGGGAGCCACCATATTTTATGGTCGCGCATGAACAGCACACCGCTGGGCAGTCGCCAATAGCAGGAGTCGATGGGATATCTTACCTGTTGGTTCGAGGCATTTGCACTAGCTCTGAGTTGTCGGCAGCTGCTCCGTTCGCATGTTCCTTGCTTTCTTTGCCGAAACGCTGCGGCCGGGCCCAATAGGGAGTGGTAGATGGGGTGTGCCTCTGGACTGAAATGCAGCTGAGTCCACTAAGAGTAGGCCTAGGCCTCTGAAACTGCCGATTTTGGAATCCCCGCAGACATGGTAGTGACTAGGCAACAACGTCTGGGAAGAGATGGCTGTTGGGTGGTTCGCATGGCAGCATCGGTGCCAGCAAGGCGTCTCGCGAAGAGTCCAGTGATGATAAAGTGATTCCACAAGAGCGTTGTTAGTCTTCTTCACCCAGCAACCCACACTACACACCATGGTGAACTTAAAGGAAGTGAGTGCCACTGTGACCGTCACAGAGTTGTCATATCCTTCCCCGCGGGAAATTGCCCCTTTGAAGCGCAAAGAAACGTCTCAGAGTCTCCAATCCGGCAGAATTCACCTAGAGAGCACCGGCAATCCATCAATTGGAGGTAGAAAAATGCCAGTCCAGTCTCAAATTGTAGGCGATGCCTTGCAGTGGGCTGGATGCCTTTCGTGGACACCCAACCTGATTCACTGAATAGGTCCCGCAGCGCCCGAGGATCTTCAGGCACACCGGCAACAACAAGCTCGGCACGAATGTTATCGTTGGGGGCAACCAGTCGTTCAACGATTCGTCGTCGCCGCAGTTTGGTAAGGCTGTGGCATGTCGATGCACTGAGATATGGATACTTACTACTATACCGTGCTTCCAGCTGCGAGAGCTCCGGCTTCGCCCGAAGCAAGTCGCGGAAGCCAAGATGATGAGAGTCGGCAGCGCCAAGATCGACAGGAAGAAGCTGACAGGGAAGAGATGAGGGCCAACTCTGTATGCCGCACCCTGAAGCATTCGAAACAAGTTCTCATTCAAGCTCATAGGCCGATATTGACTCTGCCATTGGTGACATTGATCACAACGATGATGGCCATCTTTTTAGTACTGTCGATGGTGCTGATGACGGCCCTGACGTCTTTGAGCACATTGGAGATAACTCAGAGGGCGCCAACGTATTGAATGGAGGTGACCAGACTTTCAATGGCTCCAGCAGGCCCGCGTTCTTTTCTTGATTGGAGTCCAGCACCGCGAGCGTGGAAGTCGTGCGGGCGGTGGTGGCCGACATGAGAGGAACGAGTCGATACCCGTATATGCTCTCCGCTGCTACGGTTTCCATAGCTGAATGTCGCAGGAGGTCCGCGCACAAAGCTTACAAACGTCTGAACCGATTGTTGGAAGAGGGAAGCCTGCTAGAGTGACAGATCAATGAACAACCTTGCCTGTGAGAAGCATAAAGCAGGTGCGAAGGGAGAGATCCGAGAGGAGAGACAGGACGGCGCCTAAGCAATGGCAGGAGAAATATGTACCTGGCAAGCCGCACCGGGAGACGTTGTGAAGTGTTGTACACAGTAAGTAGGTACCTATAGTTTGGACGAAATCAATGTCCACACCTAGGTACTCGTTGTCTATCGGTAGTCCATAATATGCCAGTTTGCTTGCGTAATATCCCCTAGTGGAATCCGTCTTTTTCCGGCTGACGGCACTTCCCCGCCATCTCGGAACGAGATTGCGGGAGTGTTTTCTCATCGCCGTTTCTCTACATTATGATCTACTGATGCATCGTCCTTGAGCAGGATTTTCCTTTCCCTCCACGCTGAACCTGCGTAGCACCGAGTAGGCACAAACTGTACGCACGACAGCCGCGAAGATGAGCGGGATCCCACCAGGTAGAGCCCTCCTACCAGCATCAGCGAGCATCTCATACTGACCCCGGGTTAGAAATCGAAGCCCACAACAAGGAGATGCGCGAGACATTGTAGGACTTCCTCTCCGTCTACCACGTCCGCTTCACCCATCTCACACTTGTTTTTGCAACAGTTTTGCGATCGCCACCCCTCTCCTAACACCGCTGAACCTCACCCTCCTCGTCCTCATTCTCACCTTGATTTACCTGCGTCTGCGCCCCTCCTCGGCACCATCCCTTCCAGCGGGACCGCAGCCCATTGTCTTCAAGACATTCACACCTCGGACCCTGCTGAAATATAACGGCACGGACAACGCCCCAGTGGTGAGTCCTACCGGCGGTTGAACCTCCAATACACCACTGCGCACGATCCGACTGACTTTGCCAATAGTACCTCGCCGTTCGTGGCAAAGTCTACGATGTCACGTCGGGCCGCAACTTCTACGGCCCAGGTGGACCCTACGAGAACTTCGCTGGCCGCGATGCCACTCGAGGTCTCGCATGCCAGAGTTTTGATGAGGAGATGTTAACGAAAGACCTCGATGGCCCGCTGGACCCATGTGAGGATTTGACTAGTGAGCAGCTGGACAATTTGAACGGGTGGATAGAGCGGTTTGATGAGAAGGTGAGTTTGCTGGTGTTGGGTGTGAGGGCATTGGGCAGAGGCTAACTTTGGGCGCAGTACTTGGTCGTAGGGAAGCTGCTGGCTTTCCGCAAGACGGACTTCCACTGACACGATCACGGATGATGTTCTAGGCAAGTAGGAATATCTTTGGACTAATGAGAGTGATGATTTGGGTGCAAGCCTCGCTTTTCTCATTCCTGGGTATTGCTATGATAGCTTGGGAGCTCTAAAGAATACTGTTCGTCGGCCTGTTCATCACCTGAAGCCGTTCCCTTGTAATTGTTGGTCATCCCTTCACTCGAAACCCCGTCCGCTTTCCGCCCTCAACCCAACAGCTCATCTCATCCTCCAATTATCTATGGGGTATCATTCCTCCTGCACTGCCCTACAATTCATTCTTGGCACTTGTGGCACTCTTGGAAGCTTGACTTGAAGCGGAGCTGGCAGACTTGGAGGCGACGCTGGATGCTGAACTTGCAGATGCGGATGCAGTTCCGGAAACGGTCGAGGCAGAACCTTGAGCCTGTCCAAGAACCCATTGCAATCCGCTCTTAATACGTTCGAAGATGGTGCCCTGCGGAGTAGATGTGCCGTACTTGAAGTAGTTATATTGCTTCTTGGCCTGTGCGCGGAGTTCATTGGTGGTAGAGCCTTGGTAGTTAGGGACACCGTAGCTGTCAAGATAGCTCTTCAATTCGCTGTCGGACCAGGTGTCAAAGGTGCTGTCCTTTGCAGCATCGGTTTGCTTTGCAAGATAACTGGTGATTGAGGCGTAGTTCGTTCCACCGCTCTTGGAAGCAGAGGCGTAGGAGTCTTGAGCTTGTTTGACCAAATCATCCCGGCTGGCCTTGGCGTTTTTCTTGTATTTCTTGCTGTGAGCCGCAAGGTAGTTCTGAAGATTCTCCTTGGTCCAGGTGTCGAATGTCCATGCAGACCAACCTGTAGCGGCCTTGTGTCGGTTCAAACGGACTTGCTTAAGGAGTTCATCACGCTTGCTGTTCTGAGGAACCGGAACACCACGAGAATCGAGATAAGCCTTCAGACGAGAATCGGACCATGTCTCAGAGGCCTTGTTGAACGCATCCTCAGCAGCCAAAGAGGCATCATCCGTGGCTTTGGCGAATTCGTTGCCGGCCTTCGTAGTAGCAGCACCAAACGCAGAAGCAGCAGAACCAGAGAGCGAAGAGCCGCTGGCGGCAGCTTGGCGAGATGCAGAGGAGGCGCTGGCTTCAAGCTGCGCACGATGTTTCCGAGCCAAAGCAATGAGTTCGTTCTTCTTGCTGCCTTGTGGGACAGGGACGCCATGAGTGTCAAGGAACTCCTTGAGTTTGCTGTCAGACCACGCATCGAAAAGGGCATCACTCAGGCTAGCTTGGGCACTGGCTGCTGAAGCGCTTGCCACAGAGCTGGCACTGGCATAAGAAGAGCTGGCTGCTTTGGAGGCTGAAGAAGTGTTTAGAGAAGCCAGACGGGCATTGCGGCGGACATGGGCAATGAGCTTGTCTCGCGTAGAGGGCTGTGGGACAGGGATGCCGCGTTCATCGAGGTACTCTTTGAGATCAGATTCAGACCAGCTAGAGTAGAGCCAGTCGCCAGGATACGAGGCATATTCACCAAGTCGCTTAGCAACCGAATCGTAGTTCTGGCGGACAGTGGTCAAAAGGCTGTCTCTGGTGCGCGGTTGTGGATGTGGGATGTTGTGGTGGTCGAGGAAGCTCTTCAGCGAAGACTCAGTCCAGCTTCCGAGAGATTAGCATATGTGCCAGCGACCTTGCAGCGGAACAATATACCTGTCAAAGATCCAGTCCTTAACACTGTGATAGTGGTCCGTCGTCTTGTCATTGGCTGCAGTAGCAGGGTCAACCACCTTGGCTTGCCAGTTCTGTTTGACGAGATTCTCGAGATCTTTTCTATCCGCAGGGGTAGGGTAGGGGACATCGTGGTCAGAGAGCCATCGCTCGAGCTCAGTCTCGTGCCACTTGTTGTAAGCTAGAAGCAATGTTAGCGTGAAATCTGGCGGGACATGAGTTTCGAGCATTACCAGCTTTGCTGAACCAAGTGCTGGCCGTCGCTGTTGAGGCTAGCCCCACGACGAGGAGTTTGGTGAACGAGAGTCTCATGTTTGCGGATCCTGTTCGCCGATACGAAGTGGAAGCAGTGAGCAGGAGGAGAGTTAGAGAAGAAGGTAGTGAGTTTCGAAAAGACGACCAAGAAGACGTCGTTCAAGCAAGGTTGACAGTTCGATGTTGTGTCCCTTGACGTCAGAGTGCGTTAATGAAAATATGGGAAATGATGAGGCAAGGAAGGAAGGGTGTGGCAGAAGTGGCGCAAGGGCAGGGCAACAGTGAAGGTCAGCTCAAGAGTACGAGCAAGCAATTGAACCTGGTTCGTTTGGTCCTTCAATCATGCTACAACATCACTGTTCGTAGTACTCATACCCGTACCTAAGCTGAACACGGCTACCACATGCTGGATGCATTTGCAGGGAAAGGCCTGATGGTGATCGAATGACGCGGGAATCAAACCCAACGAAACAGACTGCTGGAGCCAGGAATGTGCGTCACGCCAGAAATGTCGCGATGTTTGATGCGGGGAAAAACACGCGATTTGCAGCTTCGAGACTGGATTACGTCACTCCTCGAGCGGCTGGTGGAATAACCACCAGGGAGAGGTTTTGTCGGCAAACGATTGCTAGCAAGAAGAAACAATTGCCTGCGCCTCGAAATCTGGCGATAGAAGGATATCTAGCCGTAGCCATTCGAGCCCATTGGGGTCCTGAATTTCTTGATGGTGACCAAAAGGGAGGGTTGTCCTAGTCGTCGTCAAAGATGCTTGGCGTTCAATGAAGTCATGGACAAGGAATGACAGACCAGTTGTTGATTTAGTGTCTGACAATCCGGAATCTTCAAGCTTAATTACCTTGCTGGAAATCTAGAGCCTCCGCGCGAACTTCTCACTGCTGAAAAGGTAAACTGTTTTGTAGAATACACTCATTGAAAACGGCCAAAATGTTACCTATACTTCGCCAGGTCTCGGGGACCGCCCGAGTCACTCGCTATTTCCCAGTCCTCTCCTACGCTACGCAACCAAAACGACTAGCATCACAAGACTATGGCAGCAAGCAGTCAGGAATGGAGCAAGGTATCAACCAAGGGAATCCGAAAGCCGACTTGGAGCATCCAGGGCCGGAGCCTCCGAGCGCCAGCAAAGGTGGAAATCAAGCGTCCAACCAAAGTTCCGGCCAGAGTAGGAGTCAGAGTGAATCTACTAGCCAAGGTGGCAGTCCCGCGATTCACCGCCCGGAGTCTGCCGCCGAGAAGGACGACCCTGATGTGAGAAAGCACAACGAGGAGCTGGAGAACCGATATGAGAGAACAGCAAATCAGTTAAGTGAGAAGGACAACAAAGTTGACAAGAATTTTTGGAAAGGTGCGTGCTTCGACTAGTTTTTGCCAGCGAGACATGACCTAACTACAAGTGATAGGTGACGTTGGGAGGCCTAACGAGGACAAAGGCGAGAAGGCTTGAAGACGACATGGAGCAAGAAATTGTTGGATGCAAGTGCGGCACTCCAGTCATGGTGTTGATGTTTGCTGCCATCGGATCCGCCATGGATCGGGATAGACTTGAACGGAAACCCGGGAGCCTGCAGGAACATCCCAGTGATCGAACAAATGATTGTTGCACAGATGGTGGTGGCCGTGGGATGATACCACAGCAAGAGCGGAACCTGCTGGCCGAAAGAGCAGATGTTATGGAAGTATGGTCTTTGTCTAAACCGCAACACATCAAAGTAGCCGTCAATGGAGTCATCAATTTGGGCATGACCTTCATGAAGCCAATGAGACCGGCCATCAGTGCCACAGAGGCTTCCGAAGGTGGCGCCATTTTATTCCTTCCTGAGTTTTAATATATCTGCGAGGCGCACTCGACCTCTCTGTCCCCAGCCGGCTTGACCTTGCTCAACATCCGGTCGAACGCGGGTGTACCAGGCCTGTGCCCTCTGATCGAGCTGTTCTGGGGTGATAGTAGATACCCAACTTTGGCAGACCGCATCGATAGCTTTCAACATCATGGCTGCGGCATCTTCCTTCGCCTTCGCGACTTCCTGTGTGCTCTTCTTCTTCGCCATCGCCCCTTTACCTTGAGTTGTCGCATCCGACAGAGCTGGGTCGGAATCCACTGTTATCATGGACTTGAGGAGATAATTTCTCGGAGCGGCAGCTTTGTGGATAGGAGGTCCTGAAGAGCTCTTGACGTCCTTGCCCGCGATGAGTGGCCCGTTCGACTTGCGGAGTGCTTCAAGGTCAAGCCCCCAAAAAGCATCACCAGGAGTTGTCGCATCACCATCCATGGGGACAGTCACATGTCTCCGCATCACCGCTATTTCACGACCCATTATTGTGACCTTGGGCTGCCCTTGCGCCCAGCCGTCTTCTTCCGCAGTAGGTCCGCTCGTGAGGCCTAGGTACTTGGCCTTACTTTGAGCGCCCGCACTAACCACGCCTTGTGCCAGACTCCATCGACTGGAAAGAGGCTGTTCGGGGTGTGTGTATGCGAGGACGGCTATTGTGAAGGCCAGAAAGAGAGGTGCTCGATTTGTCTCGATAATGACATGCTCCAGCTTTTCTAGTGGAACGTCTGTCTGCGGCAGAACAAGGGAGGCCTCGTCATCGGCGGCTCCTAATTCGGCCTTGATGCGTTTCGACAACGGAGAGCTTGATTTTGCGGATGCTCGCTTCTTGGGGTTCGAGACACGCTTCGCCGCGCTGATCACCTGCTTGAGCACCTTCTCATCAGCAAAGACAGACCTGATGTCGGCCTCATCAGCCTTGGCAATGCTTTCAGGCGTGTTCAGCTGTTGTTTGCGCAGAGCATTGATCTTTGGCATAGCCTCCACCAATGGGATGCGAGCGTCCTTGGTTAAGAAACGTAGCAGAGCCTGCACTTCGGCAGCCGCCGCCATGACGGAGGGGAAGGTGTGGACCGGTCTCGAGAGCAGTTTTGCTGAATAAAGGTTAAGCCGGGTCAACGATCAGCAGAAAGAGACACCAGGTGTGAGAAGATCAACAGCGACAGAGAGCTTATGACGTTTTGGGTGGTTTCACTGTCAGCAAGGCAGAGAAATATTGATCCGAGACAGGATGGCACTAGCTTCAAAGAGGGCAAGATCGATGTTGCCAAGCTGGCCTTTACCTCATTGGATATCGGCCAAGACAAGATCGGAATGGACACGGCAAGTGCAGATTGAGTCTAATGAGACCTCCAGACTGGGCTCTTGTCAGTGTTCCGCTCCTCCAATTCACCACCGATTACACGTAGTTCCAACATCAACACTACCACCGCAACCCTCCTCAAGCCGCTTCCACCCACCTAAACTCCATCCATCGACGCTCCTCTAAACTTTGTCGACAATATCTCCTTCGCCGCCGTCTCTCTTTGTGGGTTTTGGGAGCCGGCCTCCTTGAAAGGTGGCGCAGCGCCCATGGCGCGACGACCTCCCTCACGACGCTCACAATCGATGGAGGAAGGCAGCACGTCGAGGAGGTCACCAGTCAATTCCATAAACCCGAACGTTTTTAGTGACGAATATGCTGTGGATCGAGACTCAATAGGCGCATCAAGTCCAACGAATTCAATTGACAGTGGACCGGAAGAGCTGGGTCTGGACCATCACAATGACACACAACGGGAATCCCGAGAATATATACCTCCAGGGTTACCTGGAAACACACTAAATCTCAACCGTTCGTCCCTCGCCAAACGACCTCTACCAGCCGAATCCTCCGCGCTTCCTAATCGAACCATATCAACCTCGTCCCGCTCAGTAGCAGACACCCGAAGATCGCTGAGTACTTCATCTCGATTCTCCATACCAAGGGCTCAGAGTCCTTATCGAGGGCCAACTGCTCCAAGCCAGCCATATGGTTTATATACTCAAGTCACTAGAGCGTCCAGCATAGTCAGTGATTCGACGATTCGACCTCTGGAACTACCCTTTGTCCCACACGGTGGACCTGAACATCCGTATTCGATGTATCCTCAGAACACTATACCTGACGACGACAGCTCCGAGACACACGTTGGCCTGGGGTTTCCTGGCCTAGGTCAAACATTTCAACAGGCGTCAACCTCGTCTGGGAACGAATTGGGTGACATCGTGGGCACTGATGGACATGTCGAGCAATTACCACCCTACAGCCGATATGCCGATAACGTTATCGCAAAAGGAGACATGGCCAGGATAGACCCACAGCGATCTACTATCACCGAGGAATCAGCCGCCCCATCGACCATTCCTCCTGCTGATGCATCGGGGTCGGATGTGGAATTGACCGCGGTTGGAGCTGGATCTGGTCAAGATGAAGTCGCTAGGAAAGAAGGCTTAACTGAAAAGAGGCGTCGAAGGACATGTTGTGGAGTACCTGTCTGGACACTACTTCTTCTCGTTACTGTCGTGATTCTCGCGGCAGTAGTTGGTGGCGTCGTTGGCGGTGTTGTTGGGAATCAACATGGCCAGCACCAAGCTGAGGCGTACGTCAGTCCCAGATCCGATCCTGTGCCTGCGCTAACATTTCAACAGGGGAGCAACTACGACTGTATGGTTAGATGCCGACCCTGCTCAGACCGGCCCTTCCACGCCGTCGTGTCCGACGGGTCACTACACAATCCCTCTCAATCAAACCCAACAAGTCGATTCTTGTGTCGTTGACAGCCAATATTCCAGCACGTGGGAGTGCTTGGACTACGCAAGACTTGGAATAAACATATTCTCCAATTCTGGCAGCCCCCCTCTATCGGCCGTCTTCGACGACTACTCGGTGAGACCTCAGCTCTTCAGATATGGACCGCAACCTCCGGACTTCAATGGGACCTCTTTTACTATGCAACCCTACAAGGACAAGGAAGACGACGAGCTTGGAGTAGCTTTGTTCTTCAGCGTCCTGTTTGACAAACTCATCATCGGTAAGTGCTTGGGCGAATCAACTAGTGTGTCAAGACTAACTCGACCTGCAGTTCCTGAAGGCCAGCTTTTTTCTCCTCCTGACTACATGAATAAACGCTCCTTAGCCTCACCGGAGCTAGCGGGAAGAGGCCTGGGCTACTGGGGTGACAACGATGACTATCTGAACATCGGGGACAAGCCATGGTACTGCTTTTGGAATTCCACCATCAGCGAGTTTTGGATCTTCTTGGACCAGAACATGGATGACACAAGTCCGATCGATAATGCCAGCAGCACAATAACGTCGGCATCAAGTACGCCCACGAGTGCTCACGGCCATGGCATGTCATCGACCTCGGGACCAAACTACGGCACTGAAGCGACGAGTCAGGATCCCTCATTGACGACACCTTACCCAAGTGAGCCCACGGATGAAGCATACTGGACTGGTGGATCGAAAGTCAAACGTCAAGCTAGCGTGGGCTCACCCAACTTCCCCAAACTGGCCAAGATGGTGGAGAAACGCAAACCTGACGACAACGTGCAACCATATTGCCAGCAGATGCAAGTTCTCAACAACTGGCAGATCATGCCTATACCTGATGTGCCAACCATCTGCATTGAAGAGAGCGACTACAAGTCGGCTGCTGCTACCGGGGACAGCAGAATGACGAGGCGCAAGCGCAACGGAGACACGGTCCAGCAGTTGGCCTCGAATTGTATTTGCGAGTGGTTCAGTGTATAAGCAAAGAGGAGGGAATTTTTGGTTGGGATCATTCTCTTTATGTGTCACGAGTTAATGAATCGCGCTGTTGGAATCTTTTGGTCGTCTGATGCCCCGCGAGGGCGGACGCTGTTGTGGAACAAATGGTACCGGGCATTGATATGGTCTACATATTTGGCGTTGTGACTCGTTGCCTGCTCTTTGAATAGCAGGCCGCAAAGGGCAAAAGTGGGATTTACGGTAGATTTCTTTTCCTACTGTAAGGGTAACAAGGGACCCAAAATTTCACCACATTTACTGTAGATACATTGGACTTGCATTGGACTCGCAAGAGGATGAGATGGCGTTCCTGCTTCTACTTTGTGCTTATCATGAAGAAAGCCTGAGCACACTACCGTCGTGCGTTTCCGGCAGCGACTCTTAGAGTACCAGGTCGTCACATTAAGACTCTCGACAAGCCTCTTCCTTCCAAACACACGTCTGACTCCCGACACCCCGAACACGCTGACTTATCCTTCGCTGACCACCAAAACGGAGAAAGGTCCATCATCTCACCTCATGGAACGCGCATGAACCGCAAGCGAGTCCGGGATCGGAGGATGGCCCCAAAGTTTTCCCGCTATCCAGTTACAGCGTCGCGGGAATGCGTGGGATTGCTTTCGTGTCAACCTTCTACCAGTCACCATCGTACGATCGCTACGACGGCCTCTTTTCTCATTTGTTACCAATCTTAAGTGTCTCTAGATTTCTCGCATTCCATTTTCTCTTTGTCCTTTGCGGTTGAAGTAGGCATGGAAGATGGGATTTAATTAAAGCATCTTAGCACTCTGTTCGTGACGCCGCGTATCCTATTCCCTACGATCTGTCACCACGCCAGCCTACCACTACAGTTAGATACCTAGTGAGGAACGCAGGGTGCGTTGCCATAACCATACCGTGGTACCGTAATCCGCCCTGGCCTGCCCTGCCGTGCCTCGCACGCGCGCACACAGCCACCCACCATGCCCCGGCGCAAAGCCCTCCTCATCGGGTGCAACTACACCAACTCGGCGCACCAACTCCAAGGCTGCATCGACGACGTCGCCAACGTGACCGAGTTCCTGGTCTCGCGCGGCTTCTCCACCCACCCGGCCAACATGGTGACGCTGACGGACAACGCGGACCCGCGATCCCCCTACTTCCCCACGGGCCACAACATCCTGGGCGCGATGCACTGGCTGGTCAGCGAGCCCGGGTGCGTCCTGTTCCTGCACTACTCGGGCCATGGCGGGCAGGTGCCGGATCGGGATGGCTATCATTCGTCCGGGTTCGCCGACACGATTGTGCCCGTGGATTTTGAACGGAATGGGATGATTGATAGTAGTGTGTTGCATCGGGTGCTGGTGAGTGGGTTGGCTGAGGGGTGCGTGTTGTTTGTGTTGTTTGATTGTTGTCATAGGTGAGTGATGGGTGAGTGACCATGAGAGCCTGAGGGTGCGTGTGCGCAAGCGGGTAAGGGACTGATCTAGATGACTGGGTCGGCAATGCGCGATGTGTATTGAGGGGCCCAATACTGGTGTTGACTGGTACGAGGACGATTGCCATGTCAGCCTTGATGTCTATGGCTGTGGCTGGGGTTGTGGTTATGCTGTTGCCTTTACCAATGAACTAATTCCTGCGTCTGAGACAGTGGTTCTGCGATGGAGTTGCCGTACGTTTACCGTGAGTGTTTCCCCTCTCTCTTCTCTGTCCTGGAAGACTTCAATAGGCGAAGCAGCGTGGATGGTGGAAGATTTTTGATCCAGACATGGATCTCTCCAATGATGCTGTCTAGCTGACGTATCAACTCGCCTCCTACCTACCTACATACTCACTTACATACCTACCTACTTACTTCCCTACTTCCTTACTTACTGAGGAACACAGGCACCGACGACGAAGGCCGAGTCAACCTTATGGATAATCTACGCGCTGGAGCAGAGCTGGTCGGCGAGGTAAAGTAGCAAATCACAATCCGCGATCCGCCATCTAACATCTAAGCCCGTCCCCACACATACTCGCTGTACATGCTGTGCGTGACTGACCTTCCGCGCTCTACGCATAACACAGGCCTCTCATCTGATCAGGGGTGGTTTCTCGTTCGACGACGCCGGCGAAGCACGCCACCTGCTCGCGGGGGCGACGTCGTTCTTCCGGTCCCTCAAACATGAGTACGACGGCGATTACGAGGAGGGTCTGCAATCCGCCGACCAGGGCTTCCAGTCCGAGTGGGGGAGGGAGAATAAATCCGTGTTCATGCTCTCCGGGTGCAAGGACGAGCAGACGTCGGCGGATGCCTTCATTAATGGGCGGCATGTCGGTGAGTGCGTGTGGCGGAGTGATTGGTGCTCCGATGTTGATGATAGCTAATTAGGGGCTATGTCTTGGGCGTTTCTGGAGACGATGAAGACGGATGTGTATTGGAACATATCGTATGTGCAGGTAGGTGGAGCCCTCTGAAGGTTATTTTATGTTCATTGCTTGCTGACATTTGTACCTTCTGTTTCTTCTGACAAGATGCTGCAAAATACGAGGGGACTTCTTCAGGAGAATTATTCCCAGATCCCTCAACTGTCGTGTGGGTATCAGTTTGACCTCAACAACCCGTTTCGGATATGAGACGCTGGCTTCAGATTGCGTTGTACGCGGAATGACGGGCTCCAGAGGAACAGAGGTGCTGGGAGGATATGACGCTTAGATAGGCCTGGCGTCAATTGTATTGTCACTATTCCAACCTACCATTCGGTGAGGGAGCCGACGTCAGCTGGGTGATTGGATTGCTGGTAGAAACAAGCTTTCATCTGGTATAAACTTACCTGTCCTCGAAGAGACACGAGAGATTGTCAAATGGACCAAAGGAAGCAAAGAACTCATCGAACGCGGTTTCGCTCAACCCGGATGTATCCAGCACGCTGCCCATAGAGGGACCCTGGTCGTCCCGAACAGCATGTGGCGAATTGCATCGTGCCGCTGTTGCCGGATCCTGTAGACCGGCGGCGTACCCTGCGTACTGGTTTTGATCGCCCTTGCCCGAATTCAGCGCCTTGATGCACTCGGTGAACAGGTTGTGATGCATGTCGGCGGTCCAGAATGACTTCTTCAAGTGTGTCAGGACCATGAAATGAAGGTTCAAATTGTGCAGGGCGTGTTGGCGGAGAAGCCCCTCCGACTTTGCGAGTTCGTAGAAGTGGATTTGCATTGTCATCATGATGGGAGTTACCAGCATCGTGGGTGATGTCTCGATCATGTTTTCGGTGATTAACTTGCTCAGCGCGCTCGTGGTGGCGGCCGCGGCGGACTTGCAGACTTGGAGCGCGGTCCTTTGAAGGTTCTCGCCTTCGACTGGATGCAGGTTTTCCGGTGCCGAGAGAATATACGGTCGGTGAAGAACGATCACGACGGCGTTCACGTAAGTTTCGAAATGACCTGTATGCAGCGCCAGTAGACCGGATCTGGGCTCAGTCTCCTGTTGGACGCTGGCGAGCAGACGGAGTACGTCGGCGCGATCGGCTTCCAGTTGAGACACCGATAAAGGCGGTCTCCTCGGTCGATAGTGCAGTATCATGGTGTACTCAAGCTTGATGGATAGTTGGAGCATTTTTATCCACAATTCGGCCAATTTCTCCATCGTGGAAGGTATGAAAGCCTCCCGCAGATCCGAGGATAGCTCTTTGAAATCGTCCGTGAGATCTCCCACCGTCGGCAGCTCCAAGTCACAATCATCGATGTGAGCGCGCATCGGCCTCCCAGAGCCCAGACAGAACCAAGCGTCTCTGTAGTAGGCACACCACCATAGTCTCCTCCAGAGGGCTCTTAGTGACAAGGGGAATGGACACCGTGAAAGTCGGGCATAGTTGGGCTCGCGGTGTAGCCCGATAGTGTAGCAGAGGTGGATGGCTATGCCAATCCAGTAGCCGGACCCGTCCTGCTCTTCCAGATCGACAAACCAGAAGCCGAGAAGCAAGGTCGAGGCAATGATTGCCGTCTTGTCATTCTCAATTTGCGCATCGTACGTTGCCTTTGCGTGCTGGAAACAGAACTCCTTCAGCTGTTTCCGGTTTTTGAACCCTGCCGAGGTTAGAGTATCTATGTCGACGTAGCTGGCCGCAGCAAGGAAAATCGACCAGAGGAGCAGGGCGCTCACGCTGTTTGGATCATTGGAATATCTTGTGAGGAAGTCGCCGGCGTTGACGACCGGCAGGATTGGATAGACGTAGCTGAAGAAACAGCGAAGGAGCTCCTGGCAGACAGTGGAGGGAAATTGTGGCCGAGACCCGATCTCTGGCTTGAAGCGTGGTCGTTTGTGTATACTGCGACTGATAATGTACGGACTTCCTCGCAAGGCTCGATTTGGCGAACAGACTTCGAACAGGAATTCATGGCCCCCTATCTCGCCTGTAAACTCGGTCAGCGATACTCAGTTTGAGGGGGGCTCGGCGTCTACCGGCATAGAATGGTACTAAGCCCTCTCGTGGGCCCCGCTCCAGTCGAGGGTTTGGAATCGCATTGGTGTTTCGCGGAGGACCGTCGACGGCATCATCTGCAGAGGCCACGGGTCTATCGTCGTCCAAGGAAGCCACGTGGGCATGCGTATTTTCCTCGCCATTTTTGGGTCGGGAAGTGGGAGCGGCGTCCGTCCATCGCGAAACCTCGGCAGCAGGTACTAGACTCGGGGTGGGTGTCAGAGGGTACTGGGGCGATATCGCTTTGGGCCTCTCATCGCCGGTGGCGACATGCTGCTGATCCTGACGGCTGTGGTAACTAAATCATTAACGCCGCGGTCAATGTGACGGCTTCGGCCGACTCACGCGGAATGAGCCTGGTAGATTGTGCAGGTTGTTCCATCTTGCGCACAGTTTGCACATGGGATCCCTTGGAAGGCGGCACTACAGCGGACTTTCCGATCGTGGCAACGCGTGCAGGCGACGGCGGAGCGCTTTCTCTTCCGTGGCCCTTGTGTATCCATGGCTCCCTTCAGCGTTTGATGGTCATGGACTAGAGACTGGCAGTTGCCATCTCTGCTCACAAATGGCCGCGCATTATGCAATGAAAGCACCGTGAACACCTCGGATCTGAGGTCAATTGCTTCGGTTAAAGGATGCGGGGCGCGACGAGTGGATCGATCGTGGGCTCCGGGCGTCCCCACGAAACCTGGCTCCTCCTCCTGCTCCTCCTGCTCCTCCCTCCCACACTCCTCCGCAAAAAGGAAGCGGTGGCCTCACAACGTGGAGCTGCACGCTCTCGCCCGAGTCAGTCACACCCCTCAGAGGAGCGGCAACAAGGGCCTCTGGTATTGGCAGTACTCGGCTTCCTCTTGACCGGAACCTTGCCAAACTTTAAGAACACTGCATCAACACTTCACATGAGTTTCACATTTCTTTCACATCTTTCACCACATGGCCGCGAGTCGGAATCTGGATCTGCCGGACATGATCGATTCGGTCTTCGCTCCCATCCTCGCCCCGGCACCGTCACAATAATGACTTTCTGACGGCTCCACTATGTGGGCATCTTGGGACGAGATACCTCTTATCGCCATTTCTCCGCACCTCTCCAGCCCAAAGGAGGTACCAATCCCGCAATCTCCCCAGACCACACTGCGGAATATCCACCCAGGATGTGCAAATTATGGACGGCAAGGTTCCTAGTGCTGGACATTGATTCCACCTTCTCGACTTTGACGGGCACCAATCAGAACATGTCGTCGAGTCGCCATACCGAGGGCGCTAAGGTCGCCGAGGTACGAATCCCATCGTGGCAATCAGGGCATATCTGCAGCGCGGCGCCAGAATCCTCGAGAGCCTGTTCTCTGGTCCTTCCCACCTTTCAGCAAACTGGCAGATTCCAGTCATTCACTGCTTGCACGGCCTTCGCTACGAAACTGGTCCTTCAATATGACTGAAAAACACATCGGAGAGGCTCATGGTGTGCCCGTCGAGACGGCACCTTCACCAATCGAGAAATCACACGTCCACCATCAAGAGTCCGTTGCCCATGCTGAGAAAAACATTGGCCTCCGCATCGACGGAGATGACCTTGACCACGAACATGAACCGAAGGTATGACCAAAGGGAGACCGTGTCTGGGAAATCAATACTAATTCTCCCCTCAGATGACCTTGAGGCGGTTCATGAGTTTGCTGGCGATGGCCTTATTATGGACAGGCAGTCAAATCCCGGTCTACCTTTATGGTATGCCCTTTTTACCCCACGGGACTGTGGAAAGTGGCTTCTGACGGCATCGTTAAGGCAGTATTCCACCCTACATCTATCAAGATATTGGCGGAGTGGACAGGTGGATTTGGTTTGTAAGTGGAGGATCCCGACCTTGCTGGCTGGCAGAATCGCTGACGTTTTCTCAGGTCCTGGGGAACCTTCTTGCTCTGGCCGGTGTTTGCCCTTTCGTGGGCTCCCTGTCAGATTTGATCGGCCGACGCTACGTTGCCTTACTCGGCGCTGCGTTGCTCGTCCTCGGAAGTGTCATCGCAACCTGTGCGAAGTCGATGAACATGTTCATCGGTAAGTATTCAATCTCGACTGCTGGGAGTTAAAGTAGATCCGCTAACACAGATAGCTGGCACTACTATTGCAGGTGCAGCCGCGGGTATTAGTGAGCTTACTGCGCTGGCAGTAACCTCTGAATTAGCTCCGACGAGGAAACGTGGTGCATACGTCGCAGTCCTGATCTTCACCATTGTACCTTTCGTTCCTTCAGGGTTCTATGCGCAGATGATTGCCTGTATGTCGATGGCCTCCTATCATCCGACCAACTCTACTAACCTGTTCTAGCTCACTCCAACTGGCGATACTGTGGCATTATTGTGAGTCTCCCACTCTCCGAATGACTGACCCGTTCCGGGTGAAGCTACAATTGTGGTTACGTCGACGAGACCGAAGCTAATAGATATCACAGATCTGTGTGTGGAATGGCCTCGCCCTCATCATCACGGGATTGTTCTACTTCCCTCCACCCCGACCCAATTCGAAGGGCAAGAGCACCCGAGAGATCCTTTCCGAGATCGACTACATCGGCGGCTTTCTTAGTATTATCGGGATGGTTCTATTCATGGCTGGCATGCAATGGGGAGGCTACCAGGTCGGTTTCTGTCACCGAGCTTCTATTGAACCGAGATACTGACCGACTTCAGTACCCATGGCATTCGGCTCACGTTGTGGCCCCGCTCGTCATCGGCGCCGTTTTCATCGTTGCTTTCCTCTTCTGGGAAGCATACGGTGCCAAGTATCCCATGTTCCCGAAGAGACTCAAGCAGGATCCCCGCATTCTGTCGCTCACACTCCTGATCACTTTCATCAGCGGAGCCAATTTCTTCTCCTACCTGATGTTCTGGCCCACTCAAGCATTCAATGTGTACGGCCACGACCCAGCCCAAGTTGGCTTGCGTGTCTTCCCGGGAGGCATGGCCATCATGACCGGCGCGTGCGTATGCCTCTGGCTCCTCTCCGTCTTCCGCGGTCGGAATAAGGAGTTGATGATCATCTCTTGCTGCCTCATGACTGCCGGTAAGTTTCCAGGCATTCCATATCCGAGTAGTCACAACTAAGTTCTTCTCCTTAGGCTGCGGCGCGCTCGCGTGTGCAACGCCCCACAACATGGACAAGCTCTGGGGTCTCCTGATTCTCGGTGGACTCGGCATCGGTGGCATCGTCGTGCCCGCCTCAATCATCACAACCATCATCTGCCCGGACGACCTGATCGCCACAGTCAGCGCCTTGACCCTAGCCATCCGCGTCATCGGCGGCTCCGTCGGCTATTGCGCCTATTACAACGTCTTCCTCTCCAAGTTCGTGCCCAATGCGACAAAGTACATCGGTGGCACGATGGTCGAGCTCGGCATCACCAATGTGACTTACATCACCGAGGCCATCACGCTCACGGGAGCGAGTCTACTCGAACCCATAAGGCTGATTCCGGGCTTGCAGAACGAAACGGCCTACCAGATGGTGGTTGCTGCCGGACAACTCGCGTACGCGGAGAGCTACAAGTACGTGTATCTGGCAAGTATTGCTGCCGGGGGTGTCAGTATCATCGCGGCATGCTTCCTGGGGGATATCAACAAATATATGGACGAGCACGTTGCCGTAGTGATTGAATAGGCGAGGAAACTAGAGCTAGATGTCTGTGTGCATACATACCTCTCATGCATTCTATGGGCTGCTATAGATCCGGAGGAGGGCTATTCAATAGACATACTATAGATGTGTCAACACAATCGAGAGTGCACTCTCTGATCCATGCCTCATACTCAAGCAATGGAACAATCTTCAGACGTGAAAAGCAAAGCGTACTGTAATCACCTTGCAAGGTATCGAAGTTTCCTCAGCAGGCAGCGTACTGAATACTCGCCAGGTCGTCTTTCGAAGAATGGACTAATAGTGCTATAACTATTGCATCGACAGCGAGCGAGCAGCTTAGGATACCCACAAATCCACCCGCGGCAGTCGTACAACAATTACTGCAGCTCACCGATCATCGCGTGGTCGACTATGCAATACAGCAGTCCAGTATTTGTCTCTGACGACTGCATCAGTAGCGACTCCAGCACTGAGCTTTTTCTTCGGAAGGTCCTACTGTAATGTAGTACGTGTCGGTAGAGCCAGCGATGAAAGAGTGCTTGGTGTGTACGTTTGTGTTTGTGTGTTATCAAAAGAACACGACTGTCACAAGTCACAGGTCATGGCAATAACTAGGGAACCATTCTCGTACACAGTATGTACAGTTAGTTGTCCAGTGAGGAAGGCTCGGGCCGATGCCGATGCCGATGTATGTAGGCGGCCGGCCCATTACTCAGTCAGTACTGTCAGTGGAACGTGAATGCTCTACATAAATTATAGCCATTGTCGTACTACGCCGTACTATATCCAGGGTAGTACTACGGTACTGTAAGAAGCCCAGGCCACTTTAAAGTGAGTGAGTGGGCCGGTTCTCTGGCTACTCGTGCTCGTTAGGATGGAGTGACTGTTCTGCTTCTGCTGGAAAAGAAAAAACAACCAGAAATATCTACAGCACCAAGGCCACGAACAAGGCCGACGGTCGCATTGACATTGACATTGACATTGACATTGACATTTCGTTTCGTGTACGCCGTATTCCGTTGGCGATTGTGCTCAGCGCCATCCGATCCCCTCAGAGACTCGCATTATCAACATCGTGAGCAAGCTATCTACAGTATCGTCACTTTTCTTGATTCCATCGGTTCACTTCCTGTTCGAGGCCATGCAACAACCGATGCACCCCTCCACACTCCTACACACACCATGCTGGCCAGCACTGACCTTCCCACCTTCACTTGCCCTCCATCTTAGAGAATGTATCTGAAATTCTCACTGTCGTCCGTCTCCTCGCCAATCTCATCTTCATTGTCACGGTTCTCCATGTCCCGAACAGGACCGTACTTCTCATCCAATTGCTTGTTGAGATGCTTCAGCCAAAAGATCTGACACACGGCCAGCGTGGCGGCGAAGCAGCAAAACGCAAAGCTGATGTAGAAGCCCTTCTTGTAGTGCGGCGCCTCGGATTTGGGGAAAATATGCGTGCCGACAAGGGGGCCGCACTGGCCGACAAAGTTCATCAGGATGAAGCCGGCGCCGCGTTTGCTGTCGGAGCCGTTGTTGTTGGCCACCCAGGAGAGGACGAGGCCGATGCAGGGGTAGAGACCGCCGGCGACGAGGAAGAGAGCGAAATACTTGACGGCGATCTTTTCCACGGTGCAGAGGATGATGTAGCCGATGGCGCCGGTGCCGCTGCACATGGCGAGGAAGATGCCTCGCTGCTGGAAGTGGTCGGAAAGATGGCCAACTGCGAGGACGAGGAGACACGCGAACAGATATGGCGGTGCCGAGAGGCCTTGTGCGTGGAGAGCAGTGAAACCCATGCCTTGCAAAATGGTGGAGCTGTAGATGGGCAACGAGGCATAGCCGATGTTGCAGGAGAAATACATGAGCGTGGGTAGCCAGTTTTTGAGGTCGAGCAAGCTGCGGAAGAAGTTCTTGAAGTTGACTTTTCTGCTTCGCTCGAGGTTGCCGACCATGCGCACCAGGCGGGCCCGTGCGATCTTCTTCTCCTTCTCCGTGAGAAATTGGCAGTCCTGAGGATTGCTGGGGAGCCAGTAATAGCCGAACAGACCTATCGCCACGGCTGGGAGTCCTTCGACAAGGAACAGCGCACGCCAACCAGCGATAGCGTGATGATGTTTGGTGACAAAGTAGGCGAATGCTCCGGCAAACGAGGCGCCGAGCGGAGCAATCGAGACGTACCAGCCAAGACGTCGGCCCATTTCCCTTCGGTAGTAGAAGAAAGAGAAGAAGTAGGCCAGACCCGGGCTGTACGAAGACTCGAAGATCCCCAGCAGTAGCCGCAGGACCAGTAGGCCCGCAAAGTTTTGAGCAGCTCCACAGACGCCAGCAAGGCCACCCCAGATGATGATGACTGTAGGGACGTAGTAGCGGGCGGGGAGGATCTTGTAGAAGACAGTCTGCCAGTCGAAAAGGATGTATCCCAGGTAAAGCGCGGTCAAACACCATTGGTATTGGTTGTCGCTGAGGCCGAGGTCTTTGGACATGCCTGCGGTGTTGGCGTTTCCAATGTTGCCGCGGTCCATCTGCGATAGTCTGTCAACACGTCTGAATCCCAATGACACAATCACCCCTGGAGAGAAGGGGGGTTGCTCAACTCACATATGCCAGAAGGTAAGCACCGGAGACATATCCAAGAACGATAAAGTCGATCTTCAGCAGGTAGCGTTTCTCCTCCGCCTTGGTGTAGTTGAAGGCGAGGGCTTCGAGTTTACCCACGGTCTCAACCTTCTCCTCGGTGTTGGTGGTGGCTTGAACGATGACTTGCTCCTCGACATGGTCGATGTCGGACTTTGCTTGGACAACATTGTCCTTCTCGGAGGCCATTTTGAACTGCTGGATGAGGAATCACAGGGTGCACAGAGAAATGATGGGGAGGACTGGCTAAAAGCTCAGGCATCAGGCACCCCTCTTATGTATCCATGAGATACACCGTCTGACTGACCGGGTCCTCCTGCCGTCTCTCTTGAATCCTAGAGAATCTTGGCGCCTGTGACCACGGTCAGGCTCGTGGGGAGCATAGCGTATGCAGGGTAATAATGATACAACCCCCACTGTAGATCTCCTGGTCGGTTGAAATCTGGGGAAAGCTAGTTCGGCCATTCTCCGGATGGGCGAAACCCCCTTCTCCAAGGCGTGACCGGAACTGCCGCCATTCTGCATCAGGAAATGACAGAATATGGAAATTGCGCTGCTTCATGGAGTCCGCCGGGGAATGGCCGGTTACACAGTATCAGGCCGCGTGGGGGACCGTCCAGGAGTGTCCGTGACGCATCTCGGTGTTTTACGCCGGTCCTCTTTAAAACGCGATGTATCTGCCCAGAGGATTGTAAAAGAGCAAGGCATCTTACCAAGCTAGAGTATTCCAGCCTCTTAGTTCGAACCAGAGATGCCATCCTTCAAGATCCTTGTGCTGCCCGGCGACCACATTGGCGCCGAGGTCATCCGCGAGGCTGTCAAAGTTTTGCGCACCGTGGAGAGCCATCCAAGCGTTGCCAAGCAGAATATCAAATTTGATCTCGACTTCGACTTGCTGGGCGGGCAGTCTATCGATGTCCATGGAATCCCACTGACGCCGCAAGTCATCGAAAAGGCCAAGAACTCCGTGGCCGTCTTGTTCGGCGCCGTTGGTGGTCCAAAATGGGGCATGACCGGAGCGTTGAGGCCGGAGACTTCTGTGCTGGACTTGCGCAGAGCCCTCAACTGCTGGGCCAACATCCGGCCATGCAAGATCCCTTCTCCCGGGGCTGCCAAATGCTCGCCGCTGAAGGAAAACATTGTCCAGGGAACAGATTTCATCATTCTCCGAGAGAATCTGGGCGGCGTGTACTTTGGCGAGAAGAAGGAAGAGCCGGATTACGCTCACGACGTGTGGGGATATAACAGGTGGGAGATCGAAAGAATCTCTCGCATGGCCGCGTATCTAGCACGCAAACACGGAGGTGCGAAAGGGCCCAGCAAGATCACCTCCGTCGACAAGGCCAATGTGCTGGCTGTGTGCCGCCTTTGGCGGGAGGCGGTGACAACAATCCACGACCGAGAGTTTGCGGACATTCCTCTCACACACCAATTGTCAGACTCTCTGGCTCTGATCATGGTGAAGAATCCCCGCTCGTTGAATGGTATTGTCTTGTGCGACAACATCTTCGGCGACTTGTTCTCCGACGAAGCTGCGGCAGTATCAGGCTCTCTGGGATTTAGTCCCTCAGCGTGCCTGTCAGGCATTCCTGGAGAGCCTCTGGCTACAGGCATGTACGAGCCGAGTCATGGTTCGGCGCCGGACCTGCCTCCAAACCGGGCAAATCCCATTGCCACAATTCAAAGTGCCGCCATGATGCTCCGGTACAGCTGTGACTTGGATTGGTTAGCAGACGCAATTGACCAAGCCATTAGCATTGCGCTGGATGACAAGGCGGCCGGTGGTCTAGAAGTGAGGACTGGTGACATTGGCGGAACAGCGACCACGACCGAAATGGGAGATGCTGTTGTGACCGCTCTCTTGCAGATTCTGGGAAAGGCAGAGACGAACTCGGCTTCTCAAGCCAGTGCCACCGAGAGCGCGAGGCTGTAAGGAAGCGATGCCTAGACCAATAGCCACAAGCGAACCGCGCCCTTGAACCCTAACTCCAATTTCTCGTTCCCATGCCTCTCCTCTTCCTTAACTCTTTGTGTACCACGTGGAGATCCTTGCGTCCAGTGCGTTGCGTAGCTGATCGTCCTGAAAATGACCGAGGTCGGAGACACTCCCGTGCCACCACCGTATGTGCGACGCCCAGTTTGGCCGCTATTCAAGGGTCTTCCACCCCCATCTTCTGCTTGTATGTTGATCGCGTTGTCCTATCCCCCACGAACCGGCGACTCCCCGGACACGTGACTGGAGCATACATTCACATAATGCTTGCACCATGGTGAGCGTGCCAGCCGTTGAGCACACGATCATCTCCAAGAAGCAGCCAAGATGCCTCTGACACTGTACGACAAGATCTATCAAGAACATCTGGTCAATCCTGATGACAAGGAGGCACCATTGCTGTACATCGACTCGCACTTGATTTTTGAGGTGCCGACAGCCCAAGCGTTCGATGGGCTCAGGAAGAACAACCGGCCAGTGAGGCGGACAGACTTGACCCTGGCAACGGTTGATCACAATGTGCCAACCGACGACCGATCCAAATACCAGGATGCAGTGTCTTTCGTCAAAGAGCCCCAGGCCAGGACGCAAATCACGCTGCTCGAGAAGAATATCAAAGAGCACGACATCAGGTATTTTGGCATGTCGGACCGACGCCAAGGCATCGTGCACGTCGTCGGTCCGGAACAGGGACTCACGCTGCCCGGATCGACTCTATTCTGTGGAGATTCGCACACGCCTACACACGGTGCTGTTGGGGCCTTGGCTGTGAGCGGCGGCACTTCAGATATTGAACATGTGCTGGCGACACAGACGGTGCTTCAGAAAAAGTACAAGAACTTCCGAGTCCGGGTCGAAGGAGAGCTTCGCCTGGGCGTGTATTCCAAGGACATCATCTTGCATTTGTTGGGCAAGATTGGCACCGCAGGAGCCACAGGGTGCGTCATTGAGTTTTGTGGGTCGACCATTCGAAACCTCTCCATGGAAGCAAGAATGGTGCTCTGCAATATGAGCATCGAGGGAGGCGCTCGAACCGGCTTGGTCGCACCGGACGAGGTAACCTTTGAGTATCTCAAAGGACGGCCACTCGTCCCTTCTGGGCCCGAGTGGGACAAGGCACTGGCTTACTGGAAGACGCTGTACAGCGACGAGTACGCTCGCTGGGACTTCACTGTCGACATTGATGCAGCTGACATAGCCCCATCCATTACTTGGGGCACTTCGCCCGACGATGTCATTCCGATAACTGGAAACCTTCCAGACCCAACAGACTTTGACAAAGACGAGCCGTTCAAAGCTGCCGCTATCCGCCGGTCCTTGAAGTACATGGACTTGAAGCCGAATATGCGCGCATCAGACATTAAGATCGATCGCGTATTCATTGGATCCTGCACCAACTCAAGGATTGAAGATCTGAGAGCGGCCGCAAGGGTTGCTAAAGGACGAAAGGTCGCCGATACCGTCTATGCAATGGTAGTACCAGGCTCGGGTCTTGTCAGACAGCAGGCGGAAAGCGAGGGCTTAGATGTGATCCTGAAAGCCGCTGGATTCGACTGGCGTGAAGCCGGCTGTTCAATGTGTCTGGCTATGAATCCTGATGTGCTTGCTCCTGGCGAGCGTTGTGCTTCCACTACAAATCGAAACTTTGAAGGCAGGCAAGGGCCAGGTGGCAGGACTCACCTGGTCTCGCCCGCAATGGCCGCGGCAGCGGCAATCAAAGGTCACTTGACAGATGTGAGGGAGTTCCTGACCACGGGAAATGGATCGATAGCCGTGACACAACTGACGCTAGAAGGCGACAAAGTCAGCAGCTACGGCAAAGTGGCGGCCAGTGCATCTGCGTCAGAGGTCGAGAGTCGAAATGGCACGGCCGCAAAGCGCCCAGCCGAGCAGGCGAAGCGCAGCGTCGAAGGCATTCCCAAATTCGATGTTGTTCATTCCGTTCCGGCTCCGTTCGACATGCGAAACATCAACACCGACCTGGTCATCCCGGGAGACTACCTGAAAACCACCAAGAGGACTGGCCTGGGCCCGCACCTATTCCAGGAACTGCGGTACGACAGCTCGACGCATGAAGAGATCCCTGGATTTGTTTTGAACCAAGAGCCATATCGCAAGTCCAAAATCTTGGTGTGTACCGGAGAGAACTTTGGTTGCGGCTCATCTCGAGAACATGCAGTTTGGGCACTTGTCGACTTTGGCATCCGATGTGTCATTGCCCCTTCCTTTGCATCTATATTTTTCAACAATTCCGGCAAAAATGGCCTCCTTGCAATTCCACTTGACGACATAGCGGCTCTGCAGAAGATCCATGCCGAAGGCCTGGCTAAGCGCGAGGTGAAAGTGGACTTGCCGAAGCAAGAGATCCGAGATGCGGAAGGTAACTTGCTGGCAAACTTCAAGGTGGAAGCGTACACAAAGCATTGCTTGCTGAATGGCTTGGACGACATCAGTAACACTCTGATGAGCGAAGAGAAGATCTATGAATTCGAGACCAAGCAGCAGACGAAGTTTCCCTGGCTGTTTGGCCGCATACGGAAGCTGCAGTCTCCGAGGCGACTTGGTCTTCACCTGCCAGGTGCACAGGATATCTTCGATTGGTAGCCAGCGGCCGTGCGGACGTTCGGCTTTGGTAGCATTTGTTAGATATAGCAGTCCGATAGTATCCGTCATTCAACTGGACCAGAACCATGTGTATCTGATTGGCAATCCTCACTTCGCTTCCGTGAGACAATCCTAGGGCTCCGGCTAATGTTGACTCGCAATCTCGGTACTCGCGTGGCAGCAAGCTCCTGGAAGTCGAATCCATCCGAGCTTCTCGATTCAAAGTACGTCGTTGCTGCCTCACTCTGCAGACACCAGTGTCACTCCCCGCGCAATATGCCCCCACGACTTTGGAGATATAGGCGTGGAGGCATGGGGGATCCCAGAGACATGGCTTCGGCGTTTGACCGCCGAATACAGGGAAGGTCGCCAGTCTTGGCATGCTGTCGCCCGGACGGCAGTTGCTGAGCTCGACATGAAGTGAAGGTGTATCATCAATAACTCCAGAGATAATCCCGAGACAACCGTGAAGAACTCAGGAGCCAAGGACATCGCCATGACTATCGCCTACCCGACCGTGTCACCACTCAGCTGTGGCTACCTCTCGCCGCCAGCGTCGAAATTTCTCGCAGACGCCCCGGATGGAGAGCAATTGACCATGCCGTCGATGGCATTTTTGATCCAGCATCCAGCATCGAAATCTAAAATTGTCTTTGACCTGAGCATCCGCAAAGACTTGACCACACTGCACCCAGGTCTCCAGGCGCATCTGAAAACGAGGATCCCGTTGAGCAGCGAGAACGACGTGAAGTCAGCGTTGGCCCTCGGGAACGTGGACGCCTCTGATATTGATTATGTGATCATCACCCACGTGCACTGGGATCATACTGGTACTCCCTCCGACTTCACATCAGCGACGTTCATTGCCGGGCACAATACAGGCAAACTTCTCAGAAATGAGATGGGACCAGATCTGTACAATCCCTTCTTCGAGCGAGACCTGCTGCCAGCAGATCGCACAATTGAGCTGCCACCAGTCCCAAGCTCCAAAAATGGCGAAGTATTTGACAAGACCCGTGGGTGGTATTGGCAAAGCTTGTCTCCGATCCACAATGCCATTGATATGTTCAACGACGGAACTATCTATATCGTGGACAGCCCAGGGCACCTGCCCGGGCATCTGAATGCCCTGGTCCGAGTCGCTGTCGACAAGTGGATATACCTTGCTGTTGATGCATGCCACCACATGCGGATTTTCAAGGGCGAGACAGACTTCGGGTCGTGGAAGGATGAGAAAGGTCGGACGGTTACCATCCATAAGGACCTTGACGCCGCTTACAAGACGCTGGACGTCTTACGGAAGTTGCAACGTGACGGTTTGAATGGGATTCCGGTTGAGGTTGTTCTAACCCATGATGGCGAGTGGGAGAAGGAAAACGCCGACCACTTCTTCCCAAACCATCTGTAGTTACTGAATGAGGCCCCTGCGGTCCGAATGCGTCGTTGAAAGATGCAGATCGTCCGTAAACCAGGGAGGGAGACACAAGCCAAGAAGCACACCTGCCCCTCTAACTTCTCTGGCGTTCAGCGTATCGAAAGCTCGTTCGTGTAGCATCTTCGCTGCGTCTGCACAATAGGCTGAGCACACCCATTCGCAATCTCCCAATGTGGTAGTCATATCGATGATGTCGGCCACTCTTACCGAAGCCAGAGCACGTGGGTTACGCGACTTTGGCCTGAAGCGAGATCTGTATTGTCAATCACACCGCTGCCGTCGAGGCTCGTCATCCTCCTGACACGGTATAATTGAGTACTCGTGAAATACCTCGTGGGGTCATGCCGCTCTCAATCCCACGAGCCATATCTGTAGGGGGTAGATGCTGTGCCCTCCAGCGGGGGCCATATTGATCTGTACCACATGGGGGTTGTAGCCTCATCCATAGGCACCTTACCTGCCCCCACGACCTTAGCAATGGTTCATCCATACTTTCGCCCGAGATTGGAGATAGTTGGAGATAGAGCAGATGTACACCATGACAGTACCTGCGTTTGGAGAGCTTCTCGTACCCCTGGCGATCTACCGCGGCATTTCTCCTCCCCAACGTTAATCGCAGCAAGAACCTCAACCGACGCTGCCCCGAAGTGCGCTCGCCTCGCCAACTCTTGCTTCCACACTAAGCTCGTAACGGGGAAGCTTGTGATGCTCAAGGGGTGAAGACGACCAGGAACGATGCAAGAATAAGCAAATGGCCAAGCTTTGTTGAGGTCACTGTGAGGCACACGCATCCATCGTGCCTTTCCGCGGGGATCTGACATACGGGGGAGTACATAGCCTCTCGGTGGCACTTCAGAGGAGTACATGGCTTATCGGTGTCTTTTCCGCTCCGCCAGCGATGTGAGCCATTGACTTTTTTTCCACATCGCGATCAATGGCCAGGAGACTGGTGCAAAACAAGCTGCAGCGGGCCTCGATGAATAAAGGAGGATGTGGTAGATCAGCTTCGAACCATAGGAGATGATGAATTCAGTATCCGGCACACTGATGCCCTTTCTGTACCCCTGCATCTTCCAATCCGCCTCGAAAGCATTTCCCTCTCGTTGTCTGCGTCTACCAAAGCGCACACAAAGACACTTACACCGGACTGCACGTGTCTACAACACTTCTCTCTCTGGTCAGAATGCCTCCCTCCGGGCCGGGGTTCTCGAGCCACCTCCACCTTCACCTCCGCCGATTTCAACATCGACACCAACAGCAACCTCAACCTCAACACACCTCAACCCCACCCCAGACGACTACTCACGCAGCATCTTCATTGACAAATGCGTCATAACGATTGCCTCCGGCAGCGGCGGGTCCGGCTGCGTCTCCTTCCTCCGCGATGCCCACATCTCTGACGGTCCACCCAACGGCGGCGACGGTGGCAGTGGAGGAAGCATCTACATCCAAGCCGTGCCGGGGCAGACGTCCCTCCACAAGCTGGCCCGCAGGGGGATTATAAAAGCAGGACGGGGCATCGGCGGACAGGGCAAGTCCCAAGGCGGGCGACGAGGAGAGGACATCTGCATACAAGTCCCCGTAGGCACCGTCGTGCGGGAGATCTGGCGGAGCGATCCCGCCGCAGAGGAGGAACACCGTCTGAGGGAACTCCGCGCCACGATGACAGACGACGAAATCCTGGCTCTCCCGCCCGAACAGAGCGGCCTGCGGAACAAGTTCGTCATCTACGCGGGCGCAACCACCACCGCCGACAGGAAACAAATCGCCGGCACCCTCCCGTCTCTGACCTCGTCGATCATGAAGCCTCGCCGCTCGCACCTCTCTGTCCTACAGCCCCCGGCGCCTATAACGCTGGACCTGGACAAACGGATGGAGAGTCCCATGCTCCTCGCCGCGGGCGCGATAGGCGGCCTAGGAAATCCGCACTTCGCGACCAAAGAGGACCCGAAGCCCAAATACGCCACCAAGGGCGCGCTGGGCGTGCGCATCAAGCTGGAACTCGAGCTGAAACTGCTCGCCGACGTTGGTCTGGTCGGTCTCCCCAACGCCGGCAAAAGCACGCTCACGCGCGCGATTTCGAACTCCCGCACCCGCATCGGGGACTGGGCGTTCACGACCCTCTCGCCCACCATCGGCACCGTGATTCTAGACAATAACGTCGGCCGACCTCTCGTGCGGAGTGGGGTGCCCTCGTCGTCGCCCGGCCCCTCTTCCCACGCGTCAGAGTCTACTACGTCCACGTCCACGACCATCATTCCACGCCAGCAATTCACCATCGCAGACATCCCCGGCCTGATCGAGGACGCACACCTTGATAAAGGCCTCGGCCTCTCCTTTCTACGACACATAGAACGGGCGCGTATCCTAGCTTTTGTCATCGACCTATCCGCCGGGGACGCCGTCGCCCAACTCAAAGGTTTGTGGAAGGAAGTCAGCGAGTACGAGAACCTCCGCGACCGCGAACTCAACGCACAGTCGGAACAACACGGCGAAACGGTCACCTGGTCGCCATTCGAAGCCCGTCCACCTGCTTCGGCTCCAGGAGCGGGGGGAGCAGCCCATGGAAGTGGCCTCTTCAACGAAGAAGGCGCTCCAATCTCCGTGTTCCCTTCGCCCTCGCCTTCCTCCTCCGTCGAGAAATCGGGCCTCCCACCACTGAGTTACCCGCCCATTAGCGCAAAGCCGTGGTTCGTAATCGCCACGAAAGCAGACATCCCTTCCATTCTCACCAGCGCCGCCCCTGGGAATACCAGTAATAGTGGCAGAGGTGGGGACCCATCATCCGCATCCGCGTCCACGCAATCCAACTTCCTATCCCTGCAAACATATATGAAATCCGTCGAACACGGCGCCGTGGCCCATCCAAGTGGGAAGCCCAATGGCTGGAGATCGCGTATCGCCGCCATTCCTGTGAGTGCGATTCGAGGGGAGGGCATCGATAGGGTCGTTCGGTATACGGCTGGAGTGTTGGATAGTCTTGTCGTGGTACAGGGACAGTAAGTTTGATGGTTGAAGAGGGAAAAGAACGTCGAGTGGAGAATATTGTCACTATGGCCAGAGTGGAGGGACTGAGGAGGCCGGAAGGAATCATGCATTCGGGAGGTGATTCCATGTCCGTGCCGTGGTTCTGGAAGACACGCGGATCTCTGTATAACAGTGTCGTAACACAACAAACCAGATGTACAATTCGACGATTGCAACAACCACTTCCATCGAGGTTCAATTCATATCTCCTATACAAGAAATGTTAGTTTGGCATGGACGGTCGCCTAGCGCGCGTCAAGACACAAGAGTCACAATACGATTCCACGAAGGAGCGGTGACAATCAAGTCACCCAACTCTGCAGTGTTTGAAGATGCACCGACAGTATTCAGCTATTGAGCCGTAAAGGGCCAAATCTGCCTTGATATGGCAATGTTTGCCTCTTGTACACAGTGAGCATCACTAAGAGAGATACTGGTGCTCTTAGATACGGTCCCTAATCGGATACCGTTCTTGCCTCTAGAAGAAGCCCAAAAGAAGACTTTGCACGGAAAAAGACCGCGCCATCGCAAACCAGACTGAACGTACAAGGAAACCATGGTGGCCATGTCACGGCTAGGTTGCCGACATGCTCCTCCGATACTGCTGGGCGTGCAGCTGCAGCAGTGAGCGGTAATTCTTGGCATGCTCTACCTGCTGCTCTCTCCCTGTTTTGACTCGAGGCGGAGTCAACCACTAGAAGTTCCGACCTGGAGGTCCAAAGCTGCTCGTTTGGCCAACTGGACCAACTGGCTGCCCCACAATGCCTCCAAGGGGACTCGTGTGATGGATGTGTTGACTGTGTCCCAGGATAGGACTGCCAATCTCTCCCACACTGCCTCTGGGTGGTTGGCTCGGAGCGTCTTCGACAAACTTGACCACCTGACCTCTAGCTTTGTCCATGATCACTTCGAAGGACCCACCACCATTCTGTGAATTGCCTTCCGTGTCGCAAATCCCTAGCATCTCGTCCATTGATACCGATGCTTCTCCCGGTACTTTGAGAGTCTCTAGTTGACGCAGAACTGCTTGAACTGGATGATAGCCCTCGGCACTGGCGGCGGGAATTTGGGACAGCTGACGACATGCTTGAACAAGCATCAGTCTTACTGCGATTGGACGAGGTAGGTGTGACCTTGAGATAGGTTGAGGGCCACCAATAGCCCCAAATGGCGGCTGTCCCCAACCTGGGCTAGGTCGTTGTACGCCAGGGGGTCCCCAGTTTGGGCTCGGAGCCATGGCAGGATTGAAGCCGCCCCAACCAGGACCACCCATTCCGAAAGGTTCTTGCTTGTGGTCTTGGAAACTGCCTACGAAGGGCAGCCTAGTAGATCCGGGTGGACCAACAGGCGGGAGACTTGCTCGTGGGTCGGCGGTATCAAATGGCGCATCTGAATCGTCCAACAAGGCTTTGCTACCCAACTGCGTTGTCAGCTGCTCCACCTCTGCATCTGGCGTCTTTTGTATCGGTTTCTGCTTGTCTGGCGTCGTGCTAGATGGTCGAGCAATTGGACCTAATCCTCCGGGTCGGCCTATGGGTGTGTGTTCGTTGGACGGCTGTCTCGAGTGCCCCTGGGGTTTTGGCGGTATCGGTTGCTGATTGACCATTGGCGGTGCTTGGCCTTGAGGGTGTGGGACAAATGGCATCTGTTGACCTGGCTGGAACGGTCGCGGAAACCCAGGTGGATACTGCAGGCCATTCTGAGCGAATCTTTGCTGATTCATCATTGGAGGGCCTTGATACATCATTGGCGGCATCATAGTCGGCATCATTCCAGGAGGACCCATCGGCGGACCACTAACTCCCAATCCTGGCAGGCCGTTCATGTGGAATGGATATTGTCCACGGCCGTGGTTATTCAGTGGAGATCTTGGGGCGGAGGGCTGCGGGTGGTGCAATGGCGGAGGTTGACCATGTGTCTTTGCGGGCTGACCCTGTGCAGGAGTTTGGGGCACGAAAGCTGTGGCGGGAGACACAGAACTTCTCGAGATATCGGTGCTGGCCTTTTGTGATCGTGGTGACGAGCCGTGCGAAACCGGACCAGGCTGCGAAGGCTGTCTGTTCCGTATAGGCGTCGGAATTTTAGGAGGAACGGCCGGAGTTGCAACAGCAACATGAGGAGAATGTATGCTAGGGCCTCGGGATGGTGGTTGCAGGCCCGGCGGAAGTGCTACAGGCTGTTGTTTCGGCGGCTGATGTTGAGATGCACGATCCTTGACTTCCTTTTCTGGTTTCAGTACAACCTCCTTTTGCTTGCGGACGTGATCGTCTTGGGCCTTCTTCTCTAGCTCCTCTTTGGCCTTCCGGTCCCTGGCATCCTTTTCTTTGGCTTCCCGTTCCTCACGTTCCTTCTTCTTCGCCTCTTCTCGCTTCAAGCGTTCGCGTTCTTTGGCTTCGCGGGCTTTGCGTTCTTGTTCGAGCTGCCGATCGCGTGCTTCTTGCTGCTTCCGATGCTTTTCGGCCTCCTTGCGGAGTCTCTCTTCCTCAGCAGCCTTCTTCTCAGCCTCTCGTTTCTTTCTCTGTTCTTCTCGACGCTGGCGCTGCTCCTCTAATTTCTTCTCTTCGGCCGCTCGAGCAGCAGCCTCTTGAGCTGCCTTTTCAGCATCCTTCTTGGCCTTCTCCTCGTCTTTGACTTGCTTTTGGAGCCGCTTCTTCGCCTTCTTCTTGGCAGCTTCGCGGGCCTTCTTTTCTTCTCGTTGGGTATCGAGGCGAGTCTCTTCGTCGAGTTCTTCGAGCAACTTCTTCTGTCGTTCTGCTGCTACTTTCTCTCGATATGCCGTCAGGACACGTTGCTCGAACATCCGAGCGGCAAAGATTTGGAACATCCGTCGACCTTCTTCCATGCGCTGTTCTTCGGTCATGGAATCCTAAGACAATCTGTCAGAGGGTGCACGTCAGGCTTTTCGAGCAGAACTAACCATGTCATCGCCCTCGTAGTCGTCCTCTTCTTGCGAGTCATATTCCTCGTCGTCCTCCTCGTCGTCATAATCATCATCATCGTCTATGGGAGGATGATTGTGACCTTGATGGAGATTTCGATGAGCAAAAGACGATGAAGGATAACGAATTTCTTCCTCACGTTGCATGCGTCTCTCCGCCAATTGCTCCATCATGTCAATGAAATGCTTCCCATCATTCTTGAGCAGATCGTCTGCTACGGTAAGGATGCCATCTGTACAATGCGTCAGTCCTGCCTCGCCAAACGGATTAATAGTTGGTCCAGACCCTTGACTGTGAGAGAGTTGCCGAACTGGAAGAAATCTGGAGGACCAGGCGGCAATCCATGATCGTCAAGCTCGCCTTCATCGTCGCTGTAGCCTTCATCGTCCTCATCATCGTACTCCTCTTCCTCGTCGTCGTCTTCGAGATCTTCCTCGTCTTCATCGATCTCGTTTATTCGACTCTTCGATGGATAGGAGCCGGCCATAGGATGTGCTCTGTTATACGGGCTTCGTGGTGGCATCAGATGGGGCGGTTGCGAGAGGTCAGTGTTGTGATTGGCGAATTGCTCGAGCTCCTCGTAGTAGGCGTCGTAAAGCACCTCCAATTCCTCTTCGATGGCTGTCCGCTTCCGACCACAGACGGAGCAACTGCAAGAGTGTTTCTGCTGTTCCTTCATCTTTCGCAGCACAGCCTCCTTCTCGACCTTAACCAGCGATCTCCGCTCGTCTTCACCCAGCTCCAGCCAAAACTGCTTGATATTCTCTCGCTCAGCCTGGGTGGAAGTATTCCAGATGTGGTCGCTCGACAGGCGCTGCGAGGCTCGCATAGCTGCACTCGATAAAGGTGGGATGTTGGAGCGAGATAGCATGGTGGAAGTCCTAGACAGCGTCTCATTTGTCGTCTTTGACTTTTTTCGCTTGCTCGTGTTTAGCCACGAACTGTCGCGGACCGCATCTGCACCTTCTGCGTCGTTTGGATCCTCATCGCCGCTGTAAAATGCTTCTTCAGGGCTCTCGATGTCGGGGTATGCTGGATCTGTGTAGTCGGGTTCCTCGGTGAAAAAGCCCTTGACCGGACCTCTGCCTTGTTTGACTGGCGGTAATTGGCCGTTTGGCTTATGGCCCGCGGTTACATGGCCATTTGGAAGAGCATTTTCGGCTTTGTCCTGCCCCGCGGCTCGTTTTGCGGCCTCCTTCTCCCGCCTCTTCTGCTTTTTGCGGTTGACAGCCGGAGTCGGAGCAGGCTCTCCGGCGGACTCAGTGGTGTCACCAGTTCTGAGATCGGCATCTGTTTTGGGGGCAGCAGTCTGACTGTTCAAGGACGGGGTGGAGGAAGTGGCTGGGCCGGAGTTTGGCAGGGATTGTGTAGGCACATTCTTCTTCAAGGGCAGTGGCTGTGGAACGGCGGGATGGACCTGAGTGTTGGCTTTCTTCTTCGAGGGCATGATGCCAACACAGTCAACGAGAACGGCTAAGCCCGATAGCGACCTCGATCGGAAGAACTTGACATCAAAGTCGGGCTGGTTGTGGTTTTCACTGCTGGTGGGGTATCACAAATCGGGAGCGAACAGGGAGCGGACGAAGCGGTTTGGATGTCGAATAAATAGCGAGCACCGAAAGAGGGAATCGAGGCAAAGAGCGAAGGTGCAGCAGGAGGGTGCGGCAGGAAGGTGCGTGGCCACAAGTGTTTGGCGAGTGTAAGGGAAGTCGTTGGTTGTTGAACAGCGACCGTGACAGTCCAGCAGTTCAGTCCAGTTCGGTTCCGTGGGGCGCGGCGACGGAGCCTCGAGACAGGCAACTTGCGCTTGACGGGCCTGTGCGCTGCCTGAGAAGTGACGCTGCCTGACAGCTGTGAGCCTGGCAGAGGCAAGCCCGGTTCAATTCAGCCGAACTCTCTCAGTCTACACCACTGCTTCAAGTCCCTTCACCCGCCCACAGCACCCTCAGCGACATCGTGGCCTGGCTAGTAGACTGAGCACCCACGCGCTTTGGAGCGACCAGCCTCGCACCTCCACTCTCTGCCGTTGCATCACTATCCATCGAGTGACAAGCAAGCACTATCTATTCCTGGCTGCGCCTCAAACAGCCATACCTCTTCACATTTGGACCCCACCGACTCCCAGTGAACTAGTCTCAGACTTCCAGAGCCACGATACTCAATCCTCAAGGACATCAACAAACTGCGGTTGGGAGTGCCGGGTGCCGGTGGGTGAAGATACCCGCTGCATGCGACCTCAGTTGGTGTCCAGTTACACCATCCAAGTCCACTTCGCTTGACTTCACTTCAGCTGGCCCTTGGCCTGTCGATTTAAGACTTGGGCTCTTTCCATCTCCCCATCTTCTCTACCCGCCTCGCGACTGCTTGTTTTCATCGTAGCCTCTCCATCCATCTGTCCATCCATTGATCGCACAGTGGTGTGACCTAGCTGCTTCGCGGACGGAGCCACTAGAAACTCCACAACCATGGCTCAGGGTCAGGCTCAGCAGAATGTCATGAGAAGGTATGGTCGCCTGACGGTTGAGAGCTGGATCCCGTGGCTAACTCACCAACAGGAAACTCGTCATCATAGGGGACGGTGCCTGCGGCAAAACCTCACTATTATCAGTCTTCACTCTCGGCTATTTCCCTACCCACTACGTACCGACCGTCTTTGAGAACTACGTCACAGATTGCCGCGTCGATGGCCGGTCAGTCCAGCTGGCCTTGTGGGATACAGCAGGCCAGGAAGACTATGAGAGACTGCGGCCCCTGGCATACGCGAAATCACACGTCATTCTTATCGGCTTTAGTGTCGACAGTCCAGACAGTCTAGAGAACGTACGGCATAAGTGGATCGAGGAAGCCCGCGAACGATGTCCAGATGTGCCTGTCATCCTGGTCGGCCTAAAGAAGGACTTGAGAGAAGATCCCGTCGCCATAGAGGAGATGCGCAAGAAGAGCCTAAGGTTCGTCAGTCCGAGAGAAGGTGCAGAGATGGCCCAGCAATGCGGTGCGCGGAAATATCTCGAGTGCTCGAGTTTGACCGGTGAAGGAGTTGACGATGTCTTTGAGGCCGCAACCAGGGCTGCTCTTTTGACTTTCAACGGCAAACAAGGTGGAGGCGGTTGCTGTGTTATTCTATGAAGTGCCGTTACGGACAGCACGAGGCGACTAATTTTCTGAGCACTAAATCGAGGACAATCCGCCATCGTTCTGCCAGACCTGTCATCCATCAGAATGGCGCACCTGGAGCTCTCAAGATTGACCTGGTTACCATGGGACCGAGATTGCTCAGCCGGCATATAGGTCTCCTTTGCCCATATCATGCTTGTAATGCATGTCTAACGACCAATTTCTTACTGAATCTTAGCGAATTGGCAGCGACGATGGACATTCTACGAAAGACCCTTACTCTTGGAGTTCAGCGGCCATGTGGTCGAAGATATGGGTGGCTCGGCGTCGTTGGAGAGAAAGACAAAAGTTGACAGCAGTCTCTCGTTGTACATATATGCTGCCCCAATGACCTTGATGGTTCCCTTTTAGGCGAGACTTCGCCATCCTTTCCGACTGCCTTCGACCGAAGCCAGATATACTTCCATCCAGAATCGGTAACGGTGGGTCGAGCGTCCTGATCGCTGTGTAGGTGTCACCGGTGTTGCTTTCTAAGAGCGTCATTTCCGCTGCAACCCATCAAGCCATCCGGGCTTTCGGATAACTGTCCAGACTCGGTCCTGACTTTTCCCTCGGGCCTTGTCTCATCCCTTATAACTGTATGATACATAATCAAATCCTCCCAAGCTGAAGAGGCTTTTTCTTCAAGCTCACTTTCGGGGCTGCTTGCTTGCCTCCGAAGCCCCGTATAGGCTCCAACATGATTCCCTCACTCCCTCGCCTACTCACCCACGAGCATCAATGTCTCTTCCACGCATGATCCCAGATCTTAGCCTGCTTGGCCGCAGCACTCGCGCCCTCTCCTTCTCCCTGTCCCTGTCCCTCTCCCTCCCCCTCTCCTTCTCCCTCACTTTGCGTCCCAACGCCCAGTCCGCCAGTACTGCCCACCCACTCGACCAAACCCCTCGCATACTCGATGGGGACACCGCCCTTCCTCGCGCCGGACGTGAGGCCCCATATCCCGGTCTTCATCTGCGCCTTGCGGAACAAGCGGCCCCCGTCCCCGGCGCCGAGGCGCAGCTCCTCGTTCGCGTCCCTCATCGCGTTGTACTGTCTCTCCAGCTCCATTTCGCGGGCCTTCTTCACGTTGTGCCGGAACAGGTTCCACGCGCGCGTGATCGTCCAGTGTCGGAGGTGCCGGTTTCGGGAGAAGCGGAGCGGCCGCGGCGTCAGGGTCGTCGGGTGGTGCAGGAAGAACCGAATCAGAGCTGAGAAGGAGAGGCACGTCGGTTAGTTTTCGCGGAGAGAGAGACAGAGAGATGCTTGAAATCAAGTGGAGTGCAAGTGGATTCAAACTTAAGTCTCGTGGTGCTTTCCGCGGGCTGCATGCACTCACACACGCAGTCACGCGCAGAGAGAAGAAGAGAGAGAGGGAGGGAGGGAGGGAGGGAGGGAGGGAGAGGAAACACGCACTTATCCGCCGATCGGGTCTTGCACCACCGCGACTCCTCGCGTGATGGGCTGTGCTTGTCGAGAATTGGGTCTTCGAAAGCATACCCGTTCGGGCCGTGTTCTGGGTTGTTGTTGAGCGCAGCAGTCCATGAGGTCGTAGTTGTGGGCTCCAATTAGCCGGCCGGAGGGGGATCTGGAAAACATTCGCCAACGCCGCGCGCAGAGAGGAGCTGTGCATCTCGGTAAGGTCGTCGAGAGAGGACTCTGTAGAGACTGTCGTAGGGCGAGGAGGCAAAGCGCGCCAAAAAGAACCCTATAACTAATGGGAGATGCCTATTATTGTACCGGGGCCCGTAGAAAGAAAGCTTCGTTGAACTCGAGTTCTGGTAGTGTCAAAGTTTCTGGCTGCAAGGCTGCGCTTGGCGTGTTTGGATGCTGAGAGCCTTGCTGCGACCGACGGCGCTAAGCACCTCCAATAGAGCCAGAGAGTTTATTGTGTAGAAACGATGTGTGAAGTTCGACGTTCGCCTGAGCAATACGGAGTACTCCGTACCCTTCCATTGGATATCTATCATTGAGTGAAAACGTTGTTGGTTCCGTCACAGCTCAATCGCTTGCTTGCTTGCTTGGTGACGCCATTTCATTATTCATTGCCAGCTTGCCGAGCCTTCTTCCTTCAGTTTATATTATACCGAATACTTCTTTGTCCGCTTGTCGAAGTCCATGATCCTCCTCTGGCGATGACCCTGCGCCAATTTCCATCTGCAGTACAACATTAACGCATCCTTGAGCACGACAAATAAACATCCACCAACCACACTTCTGCCCCACTTCGTAGACAGCAGCCCTGGCCGACCATTCGTGTAGTCTCGGTACGTCAGCCACGATGTGGGCAGAGCATAGCTGATCAGATTGCCCATCCCTGCTGCGACCGCCGGGAACATTAACGCGCCAAGGATAGTCTGTCCGATGCTGCCAGTCTCTATGAATTCTTGGCGCAATATTCGCTGAACATGTTGATTCTCTTGCTGGCCTTGTGCCCCCCCTCCGCCGTTAGCAGCACCTTCTGGTGCGCCTGCATCATCATCCTCCAGAGCCGCGCCGTGATCGTTTATCTCGATTTCAAGAACCATATCTCCTTCTTGCGCTTCTTCCTGCCGAAAATCCTCTCCGTTCTCAGCTTGCGCTTCACCACCTTGTAGTTCGTGACTAGGTTGTACTTCTGCCAACCACTTTCTGTTGAGGTCACAGAAGGCTTTATGATAGCACCAATTGTAGAATGACCTCATGGCTGGAAGGCAGGCAAACACAGTACTTGGTAGAGGTGGCCAGATGGTATAGTCAATGTCGAACTTGTCGGTAATCTGAGTGGAAAGCAGAATCAGGCTGCTGCCAGGTAAGGCGAAGTCGGCATAGTCTGTCCGTGCCAGGATCAGATTGACCGGTATTAGGCTGTACATCCAGCTAAACTCTCGGCGTGTAGCGGCGTATCTGAATATTCGATCCGCGTCATCGGGTCCAAACACCAAATAGACGGATTGGAATCCGTGAAACCACGCTCCAGCCCATAGCGAACCGGCAAAAGACAGCCCTAGACCCGGTAAAACAAACTTCCCGAGGGAACGATCGATGGTGCGAAGGCTCTCTACCACGTAGCTTCTCGGTCTTGATATCTTGATCTCAGATTTGCATTGTGGACATTGGATAGGGCCTGACTGTTTGTTCTTGTTCTTCGGGTTTTCCAGGTCGGCTACCCAGTCTAGCAGGCATGCTTCGTGAGCTGTCAAACTACAAGAGCATGGCGTCCGCCAGACAGGAGGGTTATTAGGGTCATCTTCACTCTTGTCGCTCATGCATATCCAGCACTTTGGTCCGAATGTTGATGCACGTGAGGGAGCAGATGGTCGCGAACTTGGTCCTTCGGGAGGACTCTGAGGCGGTGAGGAGGGGTTGTTCAGCAGGCTTGTGTCAGAGTCTTCTGAACTCATCGTGAGGTTGAGCACCAGAGGAGCGAAGAGGCGGCTCGAGTAAGAGGTGCAGATCCTGGGCGGCGGACGCCTGCCTTAGATGAGGGTGGAACAGCGCGCTTCTGCTGAGGTTATCATGAATTCTCTTAGGATAAAAGCAAGATGCGATACACGAGTACTGTCCAGTTTCTCCCCGGTGTAAAGTCAATCTAGGCAAGTGGCTTGATCTCGGATCAACAGATGCGCTCAACAGCAAACACGAAGACGTAATTGCTGCATCTGAGCTAGCCTATTGTGGTTAAATGGGACTAAGCGAAGACTAAGCGGCAAGTGATTGTCGAGATTCCACCTTCCCATTTTACCTTCCGCTTTCATTTCAAGTCCATCTCAAAGTCAGCTACTGTATCTCACTGGTACTTGCCGGATTGACCTCCGCACACGGCGCCGCCTTGCTGAGTCTGTCACGCCCTTCTGGCAGGTCGATTGCGGTTCTTGCGACGTGTTTGTTCGCGATGCTAGCTGAACGACTCCTGTCTCTCTGGACACTTCATATGACCAGCCGGTCAAATCTCTCCGACCCGGATCATATTCTAGGGAAGTCGGGCGAATTCCGTCCCTTCTGAGTCCAATGTCTGGATTATGGCTCACCCAGGCCACCCAAGCTCTGCCTTTTTCCCGTGCTTGGTGTGCGTTAAGGCTTGGACCAACGCACTACCAGCCCTCTTGGTAAAGGGAGATCATGGTGATCCTGGATCAAAGTCGTCTACATAGCGCTGAACCTCTTCCCGCTGCTTAAAGCCTTGAATGTGCTCTTCGAACCAAACCGATCCCTGCGACATCAAAGATTCTTCGTACAGGAACTTTTTGAGTACTGCTTTGAGACTATTCCACGTAATGACTTGAGCTTTGATCGCCAATTCGGCCAGCTTTTTGTTAAACCACTGCTGGCTTGTCCGCATCTGTTCAAGCGGCGGGCCGCGTTCCACCAAAGCACCAACATACAGTGCCCACACCATCATGTTGAGATATTTTTCGGTATTTGATCGAGCTGCGGACGCCTCACATTGTTCCAGAGCATTCTTGAGTGCATTCATGAATCGATCGTTATCGTATATTGGCACACCCATGATCTGCGGAGCATAACCTGCCCAACGGCGGAGCTGCACCGCGGTCAAAGCCAGACACTGTCGTGCAAAAAGTTGGCTCTTGGCCTCATCGGATAGTCCCTCATTCTCAAGCTCATCGCGCGTGTCCAAGTAATGGTTGATCATTCGGCTGTGGAAGAGGAACGATGAAGCCATAAACGAAGTGGCGACCAGAGGCAAAGGTGGGACGGTTCCACCCTCGGCCGATAATCCTTCATAACGCATCATTCGGCGGCGTTGCTTGAACCAGTGTACGAGGGCTTCGTGTTCAATGGAAGGATCCATGTCCTCCTTCACGTCCTCTTCGCCGCTGGAATACGCGGGGAAATATGGAGCAGCGGCATCCCATAGAGGCTTCAAGACCTCCGGTAACCAGTTATCCACATCGAAAATGGGCCGGGTCAGAAAGGCCGAGGACAATTGGAGATCGTTGTGAAGTTGGTACAGGAGCATTTTGTAGTCGAGTCTTCGGTGGTTCCATTGAGACTTGAAGATGTAGCGGAACATTTTGCCATGAGCAACCGCTCCGTGGACGTTTTGGTTGATGATTTCCGTATTGAACAGCATGTTAATATGCAAGCAATCGATAGGGTTATCTAGGTCTTGTTCTCGCAAAATCTTCTCGATGAGGATTCGAGTGCTTTGTCCCAAGAATCTCAAGGTCACTTGCTGCATGCCGTGGTCGACTCGACCTGCAATGGCTCCAAAACGGGCCAAAGTACCCAGTGCCGTGCCTTTCTCTTGTAAGCCAGCAACATTGTCTCGCCAATCTCGATCTGCAAGGTCACTCAGGTTCTTGTCATTGAAGTTCTTGTGTTTTATTCGGAGGTGATACATCGAGGGCAAGACGTAGTCACGATAAAGGGCGAGGAGTCCGTTCTCTTCGGGGCCAATTGCAATCGAGTACGCGTGGAACGGATCCGAGTTTCCCTTCCCTACAAACGAAAGCGGCGAGACGGCTCCGACAGGCTGTTTGCGAGTATCATGGAAGGCCCGAGGTGCTTGTGTCTCATTACCAGGACGCTCCGGCTGGGAAGTTTCACTAGACTCTCGGATGCGATCGCGTGCAATCCCTTTTTCAGCAATTCTCCGGAGTGATGGATCTCTCAAAGCGGAAGTGCGCCCACTCAGAGCAGACGCCCGCAAGGCTCTGGCTTCCGCTCGACGCTTTTGTGCATGGCGATTCGACTGTACGTGGGAGAAGATTGTCCGCTTGTACGGCGAGTAGTTCATACTTCCTGCATCGTGTGGGATCCAGAGTAGCTCGTTCTCAGCGGATTGGTTCGTGCCTTCAGGTGTTGTTTGAGGTGCCATAGTGCTTGTTGCACTGCAGTGACAAGAATTGGTATATGTGGCCAAGGAACACGTACATATCACGGTAATTAAATCGATGGTTGGGCAGCAAGAGCTCTAGCCGGCGGTTGCGCAAGAGACGACTGCGAATCTGCAGCGAGTGAATTTCACAAACAGGGAAATCTTACCATCCCGAAGATACTTCTGGCCTTGCCAGCAAACTTTTATGCATATCGAAGCCGCTGTCCGACTCTAGGCCGCATGAGGACCACCTTCGTTGTGCTTGCGGCGGGGTGGTATATAGAACATGCATGCTTAGTAATAAGGTTGGCTGTGATGCTTGACGGGCCTGCCATTCGGCTTAATCCGTTCGTTGCTAGGTTTGTTAGTGCTCGCCTGGAATGTCGCCTACGCAGAATGTCGTCGCGGAGGCTTGCTTCAGCCAGAGGTCAGAGTTAGTCCCCTCTTCAGCCTCACAAAAGAGGATCGAGGATAAAAACTCCGTACGGAGTGATGGAAATTGAAAATCCAAGCTGTACCGGTTGACCTCCTCAGTGTGGAACAGCGCAAGGGCATAGAAGTGCATAGTAGGGTTCATAGAGTTGACCGACTGAACGAAACATCCAAGAGAGCTCCTTCGGTGGAACGACCAATAATGCGAGCGAGTGTCACGGTCGAGCATCGAAGATATATATCATCCTGCAGACCGTTTCGAGGCAGTTACAAGTACAATTACCAACCCTCAAAATGCTCGTTTGACTGCAGGGCGTGGCTGGTGGACGTTTTGATTTCGTGATTCTCTATTTGGTGCAGATTGAGTTCAAGCAGGGAGCCAAAGTGTGTCAATAAGGATGCCAGGAAATGGTGGGAAAGTGTCGATGCGACGGTGCCAGCAGCGTCATCATTGTTCCGTTCCGTAGTGCCATCGACGAATTCTCCGTCCAACAAGCATCAGTTTTCCGCTTTCCCGCCTGGCCCTTGGACAATCCTCATTTGTGAAAGCGTCGGCCGTCACTTTGGCCATTGTTGCATACGCTGGCAGAAATCGCTCGCATATAAACGGGCAAATACAGGAGAGGGCTCGATCACATTATGTTTATCTGCTGAGCATTTTCTTTCACCTTGAGCACGCGACCCACTTCCACAGACGTCATCGCAACGAAGAGCAACAGAGTGGGTGAGAGAAAGTATCAGTATACGCCGAAGCTCGCTGAACATCGTCTCTTCTCTCAACATGGCTGCATCGGTGCCGAAGGTTGACAACCTCGACCATGTATACGCAGGAGCTGGTGAGAGTAGCGAGGTGCCTCCCCAGCTGCGACATCGTTTCAACAACTTGATCGGGGCCTTCAAAAACAAATACGGTCACAAGCCAGAGTTTGTGTCTCGAAGTCCTGGAAGGGTCAACATCATTGGTGAACATGTTGATTACTCGCTATACAACGTCCTGCCGGCTGCCGTTACGGTTGACGTACTCATCGCGGTCCGTGTCCTCCAACACCATGGCGGAGCCGATCCCACAATCAAGATTGCCAATGTGGACCCTAACAAATATCCCCCAAGCGAATATACGATACCGAGCTCGGGCGCAGTCGACGTCGATCGAGAGAACCACTCCTGGAGCAATTACTTCTTGGCTGGACTGAAAGGGTCAATGGAGTATCTTCGGAAACGTTTCGGTGACTCTTTCGTACCCCGTGGCATGGAACTCCTTATCGACGGAAATGTCCCAGCTGGAGGTGGTCTTTCCAGCAGCGCAGCGTTTGTCTGTGCTTCTGCTCTTGCCGTCATGGCAGCGAATGGCCACGACATCTCGAAGGAGCACCTCCTAGACCTTTGCATAGTGTCAGAACGCTCTGTCGGTGTCTTTTCAGGAGGCATGGATCAAGCAGCTTCTATCTTCTCAGAGAGAGGATTTCTGCTTTATTGCCGATTCTTCCCAACCTTCTCTGCAGAGAACGTCCCCGTGCCGGTCTCCAACCCAGAAGTTACGTTTCTGGTTGCTCAGTCATTCGTCACCTCCGACAAGGCTGTTACGGCGCCGATACATTACAACCTCCGAGTCGTGGAATGTACCCTGGCAACTGTGGTTCTCGCCAAGCTCCACGATATTGCTCTCAACCCAGACCAAAGCTCCCTTGGATTCTGCCTACGGAACTTTCAAGAGGAGATAATGAGAAAGGAAGGTCGCTTAGACGAACCCGTGGCATCTCAAGTGGATGCGGTGATCGATATCATCAAGTCGAAGCTCGACAAAGAGAGCTATACAAGAGATGACATCGCCAACATCTTGGGTATTTCAGTCGAGGAATTGGAGAAGCAGTATATGTCCAAGTTCCCGATCCGAGCGGAGTCTTTCAAGTTGAGGCAGAGAGCATTACATGTCCTAGAAGAGGCTGGACGCGTACTCAAATTCCGCGATACTTTGACCACATCTGGAAAGCTAGACGAGGAGAAGTTGCTATATCTCGGCGAGCTCATGAACAAGACGCAGGATTCGTGTCGGGATGTCTATGAGTGTTCCTGCCCCGAGATCGATGAGATTTGTGCAATCGCACGCAAGGCTGGGGCTTATGGGACTCGACTTACAGGTGCTGGCTGGGGGGGCTGCACAGTGCACTTGGTGCCACAGCACAAGGTCGATGCTGTGACTGAAGCTCTCAAGCAAGAGTACTACTACAAGAAGTTTCCAGACATCACCAAGGAAAAGCTCGAGGAGGCCATTGTCATTTCAAAACCCAGCCAGGGATCATCACTGATTGTTGGTGCCGCCCTTGATGTATAGATCCAGACAGCGTGTGCAAAATACAAGCTGCACTCGCGCATTCAGGAGGCGAGAAGTACAGTAGTCCAGGCCCTCTCAGCGCCTGATGCTGCCGCCAGGCAAAGCTGCTTGTCATGACAAGCATGCGCTGCAGACAAGGCGAATCTGCGTGTTGGCGTCCTTAAAATTTCGAGGTCCGGCCGGTCCACGGTCTGAACAGTTGCGCCGAGATTGGCTGTGACCGACCCAGCAGACTGACGAAAACCATGTTCGTGCAGATAAAAGAGATGGCAAAAATGCCGTCACCCGAGCATTATCCTCATGAAAGTGAGATAAAGAAAACATACGTACCTTTGGGCCGCAGGGCTGAAGTGATTCAACTGGGAGTGTTCCCCGGGGAAGTGGCCAAAGGCATAATTACACCCCCTGCAAAACACGCTTATATACTTTTTATGCACGTATTATGTACTCCAAAGGCCCCAGTGCCTATAGCCAGGGGTCGCCCCGGATTTCTCTGGATTCATCATATACTCCGAATTGAGTCACAATATCATGGTTCCATAGTTACGTGATCTCTAGTCGGAGCCACTACACATTGACTGAGCAGTTAATTATCCTACGGCCGAAGCAAAAACAGCACCTCGAATCAGGCGCATGCTGGAAAGACTGCAAACTCCCTTTCGTGTAAGTTAGATCGTGGTTCACCGCGAGACACACACCTTTCTCAACCTTTCGTATCATGACCTTGGAACCCCGATCGACGAATGACATGGCAGGGTGTTTGGCCGAGGTTTCATTCTTGTCGTTGAGCCATGCATTGGCGGGACTGGGCGCCATGAGCTTGGCGGATCTTTTCGGATGACCAGGAGGCGTCACCCTGGTTTCCTCGCGTTAAGAATAACCGGGGTCGGTGATGACTGCAATGTCTTTAGGATCCGACCTTTGTAGCCGAACCCTACGGTAACACCACGGATAACGGACGGGCCCCGTCTTCCAGCCGGCTTCCCCTTTTGATGGCCCTTATTAGCCAGGAAATCATAAGCTGACAAAGTCCCACTTCCACTTCCGGAGGTGTGAAGCTGAATCCTAGCTCAAGGTCAAATTGGCTGCTTACAGTGTGTTTGAGCGTCAGCTGCTCTGAGCAGCTGTCTCGAGGCATCAATGTCCCAGTACTTAAGAACGGCGTAGATCCTGGGGCTAGAATCTTTCATTCACGCACTCTTTTCCTGGTATTTGCAGCGTGTCATATTTGTCTCCCAACCTCGTTTCCAAATACCTTCCTCGAAAACTTAATTCACCGGTAGAAATGCCTTCCAGAATTTACAGGTCGTCGTATCCGCCGGTCCAGTTGGTAGACAGTGATCTGCTGGAGTACCTCTTTTCGAATCCAAATAAAACGCCTGAAAACAAACCGATCTTCATTGATGCTGTCACGGGCGCCGCACGAACCTATGGCGAAATCAAGCGAAGGACACGGTCGCTAGCTCGGGGCTTGAGGGATCTCGGAGTCAAGCCGAAAGACGTTGTCGCTTTCTTCAGCCCCAACAGCATCGACTATGCTATTGTTTGTTATGGCGTCTTGGGCTGCGGTGCTACGGTTTCGCCCGTCAGTGCTGCTTACACCCCGATGGAATTACAGGCACAGCTCGAGACAGGCGGAGCGAAATACCTGATTTCACATTCAGCGCTCCTTGCTACGGCAGAGAAGGCTGTCAAATTTGACCCTTCCATCCAGATTATCCAGGCGGATGGAGCGTGGGACAAGAATGGCAGAGCAACAGCGGAAAAGATGGCAGATACCTGTCCACCCAGTCCCCTCGTCAGCATAAAGCCGAGCGAAGCCGATGATCGCCTCGCCTTCATGTGCTTCTCTTCAGGGACAACCGGACGAGCGAAAGGCGTGATCACCACGCACAAAAACCTCGTTTCCAACATCGTACAGTGGATGGAACAGTTACCACTTGAGACCACGGGGAAACTGACGACGGTTACGTTCTTGCCATTCAGTCACATCTACGGCCTGACGTCCTTCCTTTGCGTGAACGCGTATGTGGGCAATACAGCTGTGGTGCTCCCTCGGTTCGACCTCGAATTATTCCTCTCTTGCTGTCAGAAATATCGACCCGAATCCGTCAACGTGGTTCCACCGGTCATGTTACTGCTCGCCAAACATCCGTTGGTGGAGAAATATGACCTCAGCAGCCTCAAGAGAATCTTCTGCGCTGCAGCACCGTTGAGCGTGGAATTGCGAGAAGCCGTCGAAGCACGGTTCAAGAAACTGTACGGGACAACCTTACTAGGTGTGCAAGCGTGGGGCATGACAGAGACCAGCCCGCTAGGCGCCGCTATACCTGCTGACCGGCCCGACAAGCGACACACAGTCGGCAACATCACCCCCAACATGGAGTACAGAGTCGTCGACCCGGAGACTTTGCAAGACACCGGGTATGAAGCGGATGGGTCGGCGATCCCCGGGGAGCTATGGTGTCGCGGTCCGAACGTCACAAAAGGCTATTATCGAAACGAGGAGGCAACTAAAAACAGCTACGCGACCGACGAGGAGGGCAGGCGATGGTTCAGGACAGGAGATATTGGAACGATCGACTCGGACGGCTTTTTGACCATTGTGGACCGAATAAAGGAAATGTTCAAGTACAAGGGACTGCAAGTCATCCCTTCGGAGTTGGAAGGGAAGCTTCTTGAAAATCCCGATGTGGAGGACGCCTGCGTGGTGCCACTGTGGGTTGAGGAGCAAGCAACACATCTCCCTGTGGGATTTGTCGTCGTCAATCAAAAGGCGAAGGCCAAAGGCGAGAAGGCGGTAGTTGAGGGCATTCACTCATGGTTGAATGCCAGAGTTGCCAACCACAAGAAACTCAGAGGAGGAATCTATGTCATCGATGCAATCCCGAAATCCCCCTCGGGCAAAATCTTGCGACGCGAACTGGCGGCGAAGCTGAAAGCAATGACTGGGAAGTCCGGATCAAAGTTGTAAGACGCCTGAGACTTGGGCGGCGTTGATGTGCTTGGAACACGGATAGACAAACTCGGGCATATTCGTATGCAATGTGGTTCTACTACAAACAGAATTATAATTGCATGCCCCAGTGTCGCTACTTTCTCCTTATCATGTGGTGCGCGGGTTTCACCACATTTCCTGCTTACAGCGGGCGTCGTCCCAAAGTCTCGACTAGGACAACATGTTCATGTGGAAAATGGCCCAGCCTCGTAGCTCCCAATGCCAGTGGGTGGTCAGCTGCGTCTCAGCCTCGCCATGAGTAGATGACGTCAATCACTTTCAAATGACGGTCACAGTCAGTGTTGAGCTTCAAGCTCTCCGTCCTGGAATTTGTCGACGGGTCTTCACAACGCTCTGCGCAGTCAAGCTGGTCTCGACGCTCGTCTTTCCATGCAAACACCGCCACATATGTGGCTGCCGTTCCGTCGGAAGCACCCAAGCCTACCGCCGGATGTGCCGTCTTCGCCCTGTGACGCCGGCCGCTGAAAATTTCCTCCGATTATCTTCACCCTCGTGTCATTGGCCACTGGTACCCGGACAGGGTAACTCGGCAAAGGATTGTCCAATCAGCCAAGCGATAACTGCGATGGCGGCGAGTGGCCGCAGCCCGAGATCGGACTTTCCGCCCGTACGGATGTGCTATTGGAGGATCGAGACATTCCAAACCCAAAGAAGTCGAACAGCCATGGAGGTTGCGTTCGAAAGAAGATATGGCAATCTACCCCAGTATGCCCAACAGGACAACGGTGAAGGGTGATATGGAGGCGGTGTCTTTCCTTCCTGCATTTGAGTCATTTTCTGCCCAGCTTTCTTCTGGTTCGTCGTCTTTCTCGTTTCGTGGATACTCATATGTTTGCCCTATCTCGCCCTTTCAAACTGCTTCTTACAACTCTCCACGCTCTTTTCAGTCTCCAATTTGACCAGAGTCGCTCATTTCAAGCAATGATACCCGATCTGCAACTACTTTGCGATTCGAATACACCATGACAGGCGAGCTTCACCATGACAACATTGAAGATGACCACGGCGCCCCCGAGATCCGGCCTGTTTCAACGCGTTCATACCAATCCGGTCCACTTGATCTTGAGAGAACGCCGACAGCCGAGGCGAAAGATCAACTCAAGGGTGAGAAGCCAGATCTAGCACGCATACGTTCGACTATATCGGCGCACGAGATTCAAGGCGTTCCTAGCCGTGACAGCTCATATGTTGAGGTCAACGCTGCTCAATATGAACGATTTAGCGAACGACGAAAGATCGTCATCACCAGCGTGCTGTCGTTATGCGGCTTTCTCGCACCTATTTCCTCCACAACCATCCTCGCCGCTATCCCTGAAGTGGCAGCAACCTATCACACCAGCGGCAGTATCATCAACTTGTCTAACGCGCTTTACCTTATTTTCATGGGTCTGTCGCCGAGCTTGTGGGGCCCGATTTCGACCATCTACGGCCGTCGATGGTGCTGCATTATTACTGCAATTCTGTTCTTTGCCTTCAGCATCGGCACTGCTCTTGCCCCGAACCTGGCTTCATACTTCATCTTCCGAGTTCTCACGGCATACCAAGGGACCGCCTTCCTGATCGTTGGGACGTCTTGCCTCGGAGACATCTACACCCCAACGCAACGAGCGACAGCGCTGAGCTGGTTCTTGTCGGGAACGCTTATCGGACCTGCCTTTGGGCCGTTCATCGGCGGCATCATTGTGACATTCCGATCATGGAGAGACATTTTCTGGTTACAATCAGCACTCGGAGGGCTCGCGGCGGTTATGGTCATTTTATTACTGCCGGAGACAATTCCTGAGAAGAAGATCGATGAGCTTCGGGAATATTCGCGTAAGCAGAGGACGCTGCACATCCTCCACTGGGTGTCGCCCCTCCGCGTGTCGATATTGCTCTTCTCATACCCAAACCTGATCATCGCCGGCCTGGCATCGAGTTCCCTAGTGTTCAATATGTACTCCCTGCTAACGCCAATCCGGTTTGTGCTTAACCCACGATTCCATCTCACATCACCGATTCAATCTGGTCTATTCTACATCGCCCCCGGCTGTGGGTATTTGCTGGGCACCTTCTTTGGCGGTCGCTGGGCCGACCACATTGTCAAGAAGTGGATTCGCAAGAAGAACCGCCGTGTCGCTGAGGACCGGCTGCGGTCGTGCTATGCATTCATCGGCGGTGTCATCCCTGCTTGCATGCTCGTCTACGGCTGGTCGGTGGAAAAGGCAGTCGGGGGCGTGCCGTTGCCGGTGGCGGCCATGTTCGTTCAGGGTGTCGCGCAACTGTTCTGCTTCCCGAGCCTCAACACCTACTGTTTGGATGTGATGCAAGCACGGGGGCGATCCGCGGAGGTTGTCGCGGGGAATTATATGATTCGATATGCGTTTGCTGCACTTGGGTCCGCCGTCTGTCTGCCAGCAATTGAAGCGATCGGTGTTGGCTGGTATAGTACGCTGTCTGCTGGCTTCCTGGTTGTCACTGCGGTCGGCGTGTGGGCGACGACTGTGTGGGGTGAGAAGTGGAGACATGCTGTTGATGACAGGAAAAAGAAGAAGAGAAGGGATAAGGCTGCTGAGAAGGCGAGCGAGAAAGGTGGACAAGAAGGTGTGTGAAACTGCTTTTTCGGCATCGAACCACAGCACTCGCCCCCAAAAGGCGTGGCCATGGTATCCTCTCGTATGATGACCCTTTGTTGCTGCTTGGATACTATTACGAATTCAATGAACAATCTTTGGCGCAGGAGTTGGGATAGAAAAGGATAGACCTGACATTTATTGGCTTGGGGGGGCGTTTTCCGGAGCTGGGTAAGGGATGAGGACACGAATACCAAGGAATCAATGTCTGTTACAAACTAAGGGGCGGTTCGGGGCATGTCAACAAAGAGGATGGTGTTCGATTGAATCGGTCAGTGGGAAAGAACTGGACAAGACATTGGGACGCCATGGGGGAAACGGTGATCTTGCAGGCTCCCATGTTGTCCACAAAACTTCGACTCAAAAGCCCAAAAATGGAGACTGAATGTACCACGATACCTAGCTAGCGCTTTCATCTTCAGCAGTTGCCAGCCTCGTTCAAAGGTACTTGTACGAGTATCAGGCACTTCGCGTAGAGCACGCGATCGGATCGACCATTCAACATGTGAAAGCGGGGGTCAAGCTGGCGAGAAGCGGGGAACTATTTTCTCGAGTATCTATGAGTCGGCCACCTCCGTTACCGGGATTTTGCTTGCAGTTTGTATCGAGTAAATTAAACAGTTTGGCATGTTGAGAAAATTTGACCTGCGCACTTGAGTCTCGAGTTTATAATCCCCCCAGTGTCCCTTGTGAGGTGCAGCACTCCAAAGATTCGCTCTCCTCACCTTCGTTTGTCAGCTCACCTCCAGCCGAAGATCGAAGCAACTTGTATGTTACTGATACCACACACTGACTGGTCTCACCCGCTACCATCTCCTCTCGGAAGCCCAGTCACCGTCCTAAATAGACCGTCATGGAAGTCAACATCCAACCACAAACCCTTGCTGAGACGGTGGTCGACCGAGGTCTGCCCTCGAGCAGCTCGTCATCGACAGCCAACGTCACAGTGACACCCATCCCGGCGTCGCTGATAGACACGACGTTCTCAACCTCCACGAACATCACCACGACCGTGCTTGGAGCATCGATCCTCTCTTTCTCGGACGAATACTTTGCCTCGGCCTCTAATTTGCTCACTCCTACGCCTCCGATCCGCAAACCCGGTGTCTTCGTACATACGGGCGCATGGTACGATGGGTGGGAAACTCGAAGACATAATCCCAACGAGTTCGATTGGGTGGTGATCAAGCTGGGCTGTGTGGCCAGGATAGACGCCGTAGAGGTGGACACGGCGTACTTCAACGGCAACGAAGCTCCGCTGGCCGGGCTGGACGGGTGCTCGTTGGCGAAAGAGGAGGAACAAGGGAGTGGTGTTGAGAAGGAGGATTTCAAGGGCTGGGGCGAGATTCTACCGCCCAGTAAATGCGGCCCTTCACAACGCCAGGCGTGGAAAGTGTCTGGTCCGGCTGTGCAAGGGAAGGAGTTCACGCATCTACGGTTAAAGCAGTACCCGGACGGAGGAATCGCGCGGTTACGCGTTTATGGCACTGTTGTCCCCCCTTCGTTACCCGCCAGTGTGACATCTGGCCAAGAGGAGAGGCCGCAGGAGGACCTGGCGGCGGCGCTGAATGGCGGTGTTGCCACTGAATGCTCGGACCAGCATTTTGGTGGGAAGCATTACCTGGTCTTGCCTGGACGGGGGAAGGACATGGGAGATGGCTGGGAAACCGCCAGGAGCAGGGTCAAGGGTCATACGGACTGGGCTATCATCAAGTTGGGATTGAAGGGACGGAAGATTGAAAAGGTAGTCGTCGATACCAAAGATTTCCGAGGGAACTTCCCCCGTGCCGTCAAGGTTGAGGCGTGGGCGACCGAGGTGGCCAAGGCGGCCTTGGGAACAGAAGCTGACCCCAAACCTGACGGCAAAGCATGGACGGAGCTGGTGAAGGGCGAGCAACCTTGTCAGGCGGACTACGAGCACGTGTTCGAAGGCGAGCAGTTGGTGGTTTCCGAGCCCCCTGAAGGCCATGTTTGGACGCATGTGAAGATGACCATCATTCCAGATGGAGGTGTCAAGAGGCTGAGGATATTTGGACGAAGAGCATAGTGAGTTGATGACTGCGATGGCGAGGATGGCCCCGACTTATAGACTGTACTAAAGCCCAAGGGCCTCAATGCCGGCCATAAGGAAAGCATTTCCCGCTCCTGGTGTTCTCGGGAAACTTGGTGGCGGATTGACAATCGGAGCAATTGTGGTTGGTGCGTGGCCGAGGCTCTGGATTCGTCTGATGGCCGCCAAGAGCGACATCGGCCCCATCCACTGATTCGTGATTGGCTTACCCTCCTTCTCCGCAAAATCAAGGGCAAAAATGGGCAGATTGAGATCGCGGCCGCATACCACTCCCACTTCCGCACCTCCAGCACTCACACTTACCTGACTCATAATTCTTCCCGTTCTTATTTCGCTGTCCAGACGCGCGGTACTGTATTTCCTTCTTCTCACCGACCTTGCCAGGCACCATGGCGACCAAGATGACGGCCATCCGGCCTGGCTCCAGCGCCATGCGCTCAATATCCCGACGAAGACCCTCTTGTTCACAAGCATTTTCCTCCACCACTCCAGCGGCAGCTCTCTCACCCTACCGAAAATCTTCGAAATCCTCACCCGAGCACTCAAAAAGACCTGCAACGACCGCGGCTGCTCAAGCACAGTATGTTATACAGGACTGGACTAATCTGTGCCTTATGCACTGACCGTGAGCAGGAGCAACCGACCTCTTCCCAGTCCCGCTTTCAACCACGACTTTCGCCGACATGAGCCCTCCCCTCTCGTCAACAGGCAAATGCCTGAGCTCGACGACTCCTTTGTGGGTCTCAGCGGAGGAGAAATCTTCCACGAAATGATGCTGCGGCAAGGTGTCAAACATATCTTTGGCTATCCTGGTGGTGCCATCCTCCCAGTTTTCGACGCCATCTACAATTCCAAACACTTTGAATTTATCCTACCCAAACATGAACAGGGCGCCGGTCATATGGCAGAAGGTTATGCCCGAGCTTCAGGCAAGCCCGGTGTCGTCCTCGTGACTTCTGGCCCCGGTGCCACGAATGTCATAACGCCGATGCAAGACGCCTTTTCAGATGGCACACCCATGGTCGTGTTCTGCGGGCAGGTGGTAACAAGCGCTATCGGCACCGACGCTTTCCAAGAAGCCGACGTCGTCGGCATATCAAGACCCTGCACGAAATGGAATGTCTTGGTCAAGAACGTGGCTGAACTCCCCATGAGGATAAAAGAGGCGTTTGAGATCGCAACCTCGGGACGCCCTGGACCCGTGCTTGTCGACTTGCCCAAGGATGTGACGGCCGGCATTTTGCGAAGACCCATCCCTATGCAGTCGAGCCTGCCCGCACATCCCTCGGCCGCCACTTTGGCGGCGAGAGATCTGTCTAGGAAACAGTTGGATCGCAGCATCGCCCGCGTGGCCGAACTTATCGATATCGCGAAGAAACCGATCATCTACGCCGGTCAGGGCATTCTGGGCTCCACTGACGGTCCCAAGCTTTTGAAAGAGTTGGCCGACAAGGCCAGCATACCTGTAACCACGACCCTCCAAGGTCTCGGCGGGTTTGACGAGCTTGATCCCAAGGCTCTACATATGCTCGGTATGCACGGTTCTGCTTATGCCAACATGGCCATGCAGGAAGCAGATCTCATCATCGCCTTGGGCGCGCGGTTCGACGACCGTGTGACGGGCAGCATCGGCAAATTTGCACCGCAAGCAAAGGCCGCCGCCGCAGAGAAGCGCGGAGGGATCGTCCACTTTGAAATCATGCCCAAGAACATCAACAAGGTGGTGCAAGCAACGCAGGCAGTGGTGGGCGACGTGACTGCCAACATAGCCGAACTCGTGCCCAAGGTCAAGGCCGTGAAGGACCGGCCCGAATGGTTTGCTCAGATCAACGACTGGAAGGCACGATTCCCCTTGAACAGCTACGAGAAGGAAAACCCCGACGGTCTGATCAAGCCCCAGCAGTTTATCGAAAAGCTGTCCGACATGACCGCCCACATGAAGGACAAGACCATCATCGCGACAGGCGTGGGTCAACATCAGATGTGGACCGCGCAGCATTTCCGATGGCGACACCCCAGGACGATGGTCACCTCGGGAGGTCTGGGCACCATGGGCTACGGCCTACCCGCCGCCATTGGCGCCAAGGTCGCCCGTCCCGACGCTCTCGTCGTGGACATCGACGGCGACGCCTCGTTCAACATGACCCTCACGGAACTCAGCACGGCGAATCAGTTCCAGATCGGCGTCAAGGTCATCGTCCTGAACAACGAGGAGCAAGGCATGGTGACCCAGTGGCAGTCCTTGTTCTACGAGGACAGATTCGCCCACACGCACCAGAAGAACCCCGACTTTGTTAAGCTCGCCGAGGCCATGGGCGTGCAGGCACGGAGATGTCTCAAGCCCGCCGACGTGGAGGCCAGTCTGAGATGGTTGATCGAAGAGTCCGGCGAGGGTCCCGCTCTTCTCGAAGTCATCACCGACAAAAAGGTGCCGGTCCTGCCGATGGTGCCGGCCGGGGCGGGCCTCCACGAATTTTTGGTCTACGACGAAGGTATGTCATTGCATGGATGCATATATCCCCGAGATGCTCATTCTCTGTTTTCGCCGCTTTCGCGATACTCCTCTTGAGGTGAACTTTTGCTGACTCTAATTCTAGCCAAGGAAAAGGATCGGAGAGCCGTCATGAAGCAGCGATCGGGCCATTAATCGCAAAACATATCCACACCGAGCTTTGGCGCTCACTGTCTTGCAACCATCACACATCAAATGTCCAGCGTCACCCCACCAATCTGTATAGGCGAGCATACGCATTCTTTTTCATGATTTCTAGCGAACAGCTCTCACCATCTCTATGTGCACCTGTCTGCGTCGTGACGAGACCGGACGAGACCAGACGAGACGAGGTTTTCATAAACGCAAAAAGCTGGCCGGTGGCCACGGTCACGGTGGATTGATGCATGGGGAGCCCGTGTAGTGTTTAGGAAAAAGTTCTTCTTCGGACAGCGCTGCGGCAAAAAAAAAGCTTTGAAATGTCGAACTCCCATGGTCTTGTAGACATGGGAGAAAGCGGCACGCAATATGAACATCACATTTCCCTTGAAGCTTCTGTCTTAGAGCCTGGAAAGCCGGCGCGAGTCTCTGATTTGAGGCAGGCCATCCACGCCGATGTTGTCCGTTTTCGTGCTCGTATCCTCCGACTCTGGCCCCTCCAGGATGCTCTCGATGATTGTCTTCCACTCGTCCGCCAGTTCGGGATCGATACCGCATCCGTCATAGCTGACGCCGAATCTGAGGCGGTCCTTGTCCCCGACGACGCCGACGAGGAACTCCCCGTCCCGCGCCCGCACCGTTGTTTCCAGATTCCGAAAGTCCGCGATTATCTCGCCTTGTAGAGGGAGTCTGGTCGTGTCGTGTTTGCCTGCCGAGATGATCGATCCACGATCGCCAACTGAACTCACGCCACATGTTGCAAGTGAAGCCATCCGGGCCGGGTATTCGCCTTGGATGGCCCACCCACGCCGCCTGCCGGGCTGGCTCTTCCTCTCGAGATACTCCATCGTGTTCAGATATAGCAACGGGATGAGTTGCGTGGGGCTCCGGGAGCCGAGTTGGACTTCCCCCGCCAGGCTCCGCGGGCGTTTCTGGTACTGGCGGAGTTGGCGGTGTGCTTGTTTGCCAAGCAGGCGGATCCGGGCCTCGAGGTCGACGTTGCTGGGGAGGAAGGGGAGGGTGATGCCGTCGCTGAAGGCGAGCATGAGGCTGTCTTCTTTGCCTGTTGTAGGTGCGCCGGTGAGGAACGGACGCGGGTTTATGGGGAAGGAGCCGACGAAGGGGAGCCGTTGGTGTAGTGGAATAGAAGGGTTGCGCCGCTCTTCGAGGAGCATCATGACGACAGCGACGAGGGCGAAACAGCCGCTTCCAATACTGATCCGTGCGGAGCGGCATATTCTGGATAGTCGTTCGGTGGACGGGCCGCTCAGGAGTGCGCGTAGAGGGTACGTGTTCAGAGGCGGTGTGCGTGAATAGTCGATGGCTTTTGAAAATTTAGGTTCGAGAGCAATGGCTTTGGTGAGTGTTGTTCGCCGTCGTAGTGGATTCTGGAATGAGGCAGGCGGCGGTCGGCGAGTGTGTCGCAGAATGCGAGTAAGAAGCCACGACCATCGTTGTCTGGCGCGAGATCCAGACGCGGGAGGGTATAGGGATTCCTGTGCGGGAGGGAGTCGCTCGATCGGTGATGTCGCGCATAGCTTCTGAGTCTCAGCTAGAAGTTGTTCTTCAGACAGGTTCAAGAGGTCGATAAAATCCGTCATCCAGCGCATGGAAGTGAGACCGTCGACGATTTCGTGCCCGGCGATGAACATGAAGTGAAGTTGATAGAGCCCTCCCTGGTCCCGTTCGATTGGCATGATGTAGAGCTTGCTCAAAGCTTTGGATTCATCAATGTGTCGGCTGGAGTTCAGCGTGTGGACGAAGAACTCATCGTTATTGACCTGGGGATAGTAATCCTCAACAAAAGTCATTTGCCGAGACGCCTCCTCCCGCATTGATTCAAGGTCTTGACTTGGTTCGAAGACGTAGAAGCGGTCCGAAGGAGTATCCTGGAGGCAACGTGGAAACACATCGTGTGTCGTGGCCACCCTGCTAGAGAGCAAGACATGCTTCTGCCGCATGACGCTCCAGACGAGCCAGATACGAGCTCTCAGTGCTTCTCGGCTTAAGGAAGCCCTCGCCTCGACGTGTAGGTGGATGGTGAGATCCGCCCTGCCTTCGAAGTCTATGCCGTCGGTGTTGAAGAGGCTTTCAACAATGCCAATGCGTCGGTAGAAAGCCGGTCGAGTGCTCATGGGCGCCCAGTCATAACGGTCGGTAGCATAGCCCTCTAGCCAGGCTGGTTGTGCTGACATGTTGACACTGCTCCTCAAATCTGTTCTTCCTTGGTCTCAAAGATGGAACAGCGGCGTTGAGTTCCTCTCGCGAGGGGCATGTCACAGCGGTCAGGATTTTTGAGCCGGCAAGGCTGCGGGCGAGAGTGCTGTACCCCGCAAACCCCCTTGAACTCAAACCTTGTTTTCAGCCTCAACCCTTTCTTTCTCTCCAACCCACAATGAGGAAAACCTTTAAAGAGTGAGCAGCGGCAAGTTTATCAACCGGTCTCCCACAGCTGCCGTTGAATATGGGATGAGACGGTATCATGCAGAAGAAGCTCACAACGAACCGTGTGTGCTCATCGAAGCTGCAGGCCACGTTACCCGGTACTCATAGTGCCAGAGCACACTGGTCGTGAAGCGAAACATGCATCTTCGGGCCTTACGTTTACGATCTGAAGCGCAAGATTGCTGTGTTTGAAAGCCCAGATCGCGATCATGGCGACGCTGCCGCCACCCTCTCGAGCGAATCCCTTGACGATTACACTTCTCTCAGAGCTGCAAGCTGGCTGTTTAAGGCATCTACATACCGACGACTTATGATGCCGATGGTTCCAGAGTTCACTCGGACGATCACAAGAACGACGATGACGCTTCTCAAACCGAATCTGTAGAGCTAAGTCTCCCCCAGGCTCTGTTCCAGCAGTTCCTAGGTGCGGTCAAGGCTTCGGGGGCCCAGAAGTCTCCTTCAGTGTCTTCCAGTGACCGAAAATCCTCCCCTGGTGACTTTTTCAACAGAGTTCCAGCCGACGGTCGCTTTTCGGAGATGACAACACACCGGCAGAGTTCGAACCAGATGCCGGTTTCGTTGATGACAGCTTCGACTCCGTGTATACTCCCGGTGACCTTTCTAAGTCGCCAGTACCAGATTCGAAAACTGGCCGTGTGATGTGCTTCCGCACAGAGCCAACCATCAGACAATACACGGAAATGGAGCCCGCGTCCTCCCTTGGCTTCCTTGTTCGTTGCGGACAGATACTCGACAATGCAATTACGAAACTTGCTTCTTGGGTTTGATCTTGTTCTAGTGTCTTCTTGGGTATTCTACTTTGGTTTCCAGACGAAGGTCGCTGTTTCAGCAATGGCATCCGGTGGCGGTGGTGGTAGTTGTCGGCTTATGAGGTGGTGAGCCTCCCTGAAGCCATCTCAAATAATGCAGTCAACACTAACGATACCACAGGTATTGTGGATGTGGCTGTTTGAGGGGTGCAGGTTGATACCGTTGTCTAGGGTGGAGAGGTGTGGTCCAGCAGATGAAATCTCTAGACAAGTGTGGCTTGAAGACCTGTCACATCCGAGAGCGCAGATCCGTTGGGGAGCAGGGGGACGAGGAGCCGGCTTCGTCTCAGGTGAAAGGGATGATGGGAAGACAAGTGAAACATCAGCAGGGGGCGATGAGTGAGGGTTTTCAGAGTTGACACTTGGGCGTGAGGTGAGAGTAACGTCAGAGAAAATCAGCCGGAAAAAATTTGAAAACTTCAGATCGTGCTTTCCGGTATTTCACGTTGAACTGACTTGCCATTACACTTCATTTCTACCATGCTTGCCTTGCTATTGTCTGCCCATTGTTCCCAGCTAATGTGTTAAACTGTCAACTCTGCAGACGACTCGGCCCGGCTGTGTCTCTTCTACCAGAAATCCTATCAACTGGCCAGAACGCTCTCGAGTCCCTTAGAAAGATCAGCACTCTCGCCCCCTGCCTGACTACGTCGTTGCTGAGTCCAGATACTTTGCATCTCCATGCTCTGGCCACGGATGGTCAATCTCAATACTCCTGATCAACCTCTCATGCTGGGCTGATCTTGGCCTGATGACACACTCGAACGGCTTTGGGTGACTGATGACCCCGGGAAGGAAATCGACTTCGGGATCAATCTCATTCCCCTTCGGGTCTCTGCATTTCCTTACATCGAACACAGCCAGGAAACTCGCGATCGTCGAGAAGAGAGTGGAATCAGCGAACAGCTTCCCGGGACAAATTCTCCGTCCAAAACCGAATGATAGGTTGTGTGGATCTGGCTCAGCGCAGTCACCGAGATGGCGCGAAGGGTTGAAGACGTCCGGCTTACGGTAGATGGCGGGATCGTGAAGCATGGCCCATATGTTCGGAATAAGCAAACTGTTCTCTGGGATAAGGTAGCCGTTGTACACATCCGCTTTCGTCGTCAAGTGAGGTACACCCATTGGTGCCACGGGGTGCCAGCGGAGCACTTCTTTGATCAGAGCGTCAACATAGGGAAGAGATGCACGGTCCGTGAACGTGGGCAGCCTTGACGTGCCGATAACAGCATCGATCTCGACTTGTGCCTTCTTCTGTGCTTCCGGGTACAGCGTCATTGCGAGGACGAAGCACGCCATCGATGAAACAGTTGTGTCGGTACCGCCAGTATACAACGCAAACGCTGACCAGCGAGCAATGTCCTCAGCTTCGGCAGTCAATGGGGCCTTGTCGCTTTCGATCAGCTTGGAGAGATATGATGGCTCGGCGGTGCCTTCCCTGAGCTGCTTCTCCACGAACGCATACGGCCTGTCAGCCACGGCGTGAAGGGTCGCCTTCCAGTGTCGTGCCGTGCGCTTGAAACCTGCGCCAGGTAGCCACTCTGGCAGATATTTCAACGCAGGGATGACGTCTACCATCCACACACCCGGCGCACAAGCCTTGGAGAATTGATCAAGACCTTCATCTGCCAAGTCGACCAAAGGGTCATGCCCACGAGGCTCAATAGTATATCCGTAGCCGATTTTCAAAATGATGCCGCCGGCTTGGGTGCGTATCGACTGCAGGACGTCATTGGGCTTGTCGAGGACTCGGGCCAGAAACCGTCGTGTCTCCAACTCAATCAGCGGGCGAAACGGGTCGATGGCGGATGAAGTCCCCAGCACTGCGTGGAGTGCCTTTCGATAGGCACGTACCTTGGGCGAGTACGGCATCATGGCAAGTCCTCTCTCCCAGCCACACAGCTTGGATCCGAACTCGAGTATTGGACGGGAGGAAGTGAAGGCCGAGCGCTTCTCCATCAGGTCGACCGCGATCTTGTAGTCGCTGATGATGATTATGTTCTGCCCAAGAACAGACAACGAGCTGATGGGGCCGTACTGCTCTTTGAGCTTGAGCCAGTGAAGCCACTCTTTCGCTCCCGCGGGCGGGAGGTCTGGGATGTTTCCGAGGAGCAGCCGTGGTCTGGGTCCGGGTGGGAGCGCATGGCTGCTCTTGAACCGTCGCTTGGAAATAACTGATCTGTACGCAAGGACTGCTACTGTCAGTACAGCCAGAGCGACGACTAGACCTTGCGATGCACCGAACTGAGCCATTGTGCCTCCTCGCTTCGACTGGAGGAGAGAAGCGTTACAGACAGGACGGGACAGTAAGTTCTTACCATTCTCACCATTTTATTTATTCCTCAGACCAACGACACCTTGAATGTACACACCGTGGATCGCCATATGGACCCGGGGCCGCAGACTTGCCGGCTGACGAGTACCGTGTAATGATATTTGTGTAGGTGCTTATACCTTTCCCAACACTCCTGTGGGTCGTACGCAGAAAATAGCCCGGCCTCGGTTCGGTCCAATTATCATACTGTTGGCCGGGACTTTGTCTGCACTGTATATACACACAGGGAGCCCTACTTCTCGTCGTCTGCACTTTGCAGGTCAGCTTCCCACATCCGCCCACCCCTATATGGCAGTCGTCGTTTACCTGTTTCGACAGAGCGAGTGGAACGGGCGAGCGTCCAGGCTCCTCGGGTGCATTTCTCGCCTCACGCGCTCGACGACTCTTACTATACAGTACTAAGTACTGTCAGATCCTGCGAATCAGTGTAAGGCTAGCCCTACCGCAGTAGGAGTGGGGTCGAGGCTTGCTCCTGTCTTGACCTGGTCTGCTTGATGTGGCCCTGGCTTGGCTTAGATAATGATACAACCTCTTTAGGACACCATCATCGTCATCCCAGGCCAGCGGAGTCCAGCCCCATCCTGGTTTGTCGATCAGTCCGCCTCATCGAGCAGGGGGCCCCCATTCGAACAAAACAGAGCAAAAGAACCAACTCAAGGTGGAAGGCGCTATCATAGGATGTACGACTACAGCGGCGGTAAGCCGGCGTCGTTGCATTCGCGTCGTGAATATTAGGTACTCTTGCCGACACAGCACTCCGCAACTGTGATTATATATCGAAGCAATTGGTCGGAGTCTCGAGCGCGCACGGGATTCTGCCGATTTGTCAGTTCCGCTCGCGCAACTTGCTACGTATCAGTACCATGACTGTAAGCTGGAGTTGTGCTCGGTTATAGATGATGCGGCCGTGTGCACCGCAAAATAGAGCGGAGCGTTGCCATCGTTGGTTGTTTCATTCATGCGGTTTGTTGTACAGCTTCATCTCATTGCAACTGTGTGGGGGTATCATGTTCATGGCATAGGCCGGGTATCATGTTCATAAAGGTCATGTCACATCAAGTCATGACGACTGCATTACTCTTCCTGCTCCTCTTCTTCAGGGTCTTCTTCTCGAATCCCGCGAGCACCACCGGCGCCAAACAAGCCCGTGCCAGGAGTGTATGCTGGTGTGGTCGACGCCAGCAACTGACTTCGTCGTGCCGCGGGCGTAGTTGGCACCAGGGAGTTCTCCACAGCAGTTCCATCCTCGTCCGCTCTTGCGGCAGCTTGTCTCCATCTCTGCAAGATTCCTAGCGCCCGTTTTTTCTCGTTGCGTTGGCGCAGTGTGTCGGCGTCTTCTTCAAGTCTCCTCGCTCTGAAGGCATAGTTTCTCATTGTTCTCAGCACACCCAATGTGTAGGTGGCATGTCTCGTGGCGCGGTATTCGTCGGCGATCTGCTGGTTCGCCAGGATTTGTCTGGTGGGAAGAAGCCAGTTCGACCCGAAAATTCCCAGACGTCGGACCAGGGTTTGGCGGTAGAATTCGTCTGCTAGCTTCTCTGCTCGCTGCGTTTCCTCGGTGTGATGATACATCGTGATGACGGCACCATGGGCCATCCTTCTGGCGGTTTCTTCTTGCTTCTGAGCTCGAAACCCGTCCGCAGTGGCCGTCATCTCTCGGAGGCGCCGAGTCTTTTCTCTCCAGATGTTCAATGCGGCTCTTGCGATGTTTTCCTTGACTTTCCGGCGCATGGCTTTGTAGGCAGCATTGTATTTGGCTTCTTTGATGTCTCTGACGGCCAGCCGCCATTTTTGGAAGTACTTGAGGGAGAGGAGGTGGGTGCGGGCTTGAGCGACCTCTTTCTGGGCGAGTCGGGCTTGAGCTCTCGTGCGTAGCTTCTGGAGGGCGTGTTTGGCGGCAAAATAGTCGGCAGCGGCCTCTGCACGCTCGTCATTCACTCGGATAGCCTGAGATTGTGCGAACCACTTGTTGAAGATCTTTCGCGCTAGGTTACCTTCGTAGATCGTGATGGCATCGGATTCAGCTTCCTGATGGCGGTGACGGGTCTGGGAGATGCGGACTAGGACATTTTGCGCTGCGTGAACGTTGCAGAAGGTGTCGGCTTGAGCCTCCATTTCGCGGACTCGCGCCGTCTTCTCTCGCCAGAGGGCGAGAAATTTGGCCGCCAGCCGCCTCGTGCGTTCACGGACGAAGACATTCTCGCGCTCGGCGAGTGTCATAGCCCTTAGTACTCTCGACGCATCCCTTTCAAACCGGAATCTGTCTGCCATGGCTTCTAGGTCTTTCATATGCTGCACACGGGCGCGCCACCGGTGGATGGTTTTCCTGGCCAGCCTGTCTCGATATTGCCTATCAGCAAAGGCGTTGGCAACGGGGTCCTCATATTGCTCGTATGCAGCGCGTCGTTCAATGACTCGATCCTGCCAAATATCTATGACCTGCGAGACCAGTCTTCGATTGTCTAGAGCGACCGCCTGGCGCCAGAGTGTGCTGTTTTCGTCGATGGACTCGATGGAGTCCGGGGAGGATGGTCGAGGGGAGGAGGTCGTGGTTGTTAGGGCAATGTTGGCTGCCTCTAGGATTTCGAAAAATTTGGCCTCCAGTGGAGTACCCGGGTCGACGTTGGCGACATCGGCTAGGAAGTCAAGGCAGGCATCATCGTCAACACCCCCAGCGACGCTGTTGCTGCCGTCCTGGAGTCCAAGAGCGCGCCACTGTTCGCTGAGGGTAGTTGCGCCAACGCCACCACGTGGGCCTACAACAAGGTGGTACAACCGGTCAATTTGACCGGCCGAGAACGCGCTCACTGTGCTGGCGAAGCCAGCCAGTTCCTCTGGCGTCATTCCTGAAAACTGCTCGCCAACGCCTCATGCGTGGTCGATGTAGTGGAATGAGGGAAACGTACACCTCGCTTGCTTGGATCTCAAGGTGCGCCAAGACCGATTCGCGCCTGACGCGTGATCACGTGTATGCCTATGGTGTATCCTATTTCCTAACTGTCTGTTCAGTCTCGCGCACAAAGTACCCCTAAACTTCGATATCTCCTTTCCGAACACGCCTGTGCAATCCCTGACCGCCGCCAAGGCTGTTGGGAGTGTCACGGAGTGGCCTAAAATCACAACAAACAACGCCCGGGAAGAGATCCCGCTCCAAACGCGTGTCCATGATCTCCTTCAGGATTGCGAGAACATACAAGCATATATAAGGACAAAGCCAAAGACGAGGGCACCCAACGACTACGTCCGCGGCTTCGTGGAAAACGCCTACCATGTTTTCAGCAGTATGATCTTGTCCGCGGACCCGCAGATACTCGACATTCTTGTGCGCATCCAAACCATGCTGGACCAAGTCCCCGAGCAGGCGTGTCGTGTCGATGACGGGCTGGGAAGATTAGAAGGCCAGGCCATAGCCTCAGGAAGTTCTGGCTATGTCACTGATGACGAGGTTCTTTCCCTAGAAAGTTCATTACGAAGTTATTCTATACCTGACAGCAGTCTAAATTGCAAACTTACCTACATCAGTCAGTTACAGTAAGACTGAGCGATCCTGATCACTGACACCCATCTCAACCTCTTGTGAGCGGCCTCTAAGCGACAGGTCGATAACCGCACCCCTTCATGATGGCTGTGACTCCTCGACTACGTGCTGGAAAGGGCGAGCCATATATGCCCAGCCAGCGCGGTTACACCAACGCCTTTAGCAGACCCTTTCTGCTCGGAATGCAGTCTAACCATGAAAATGCACAACACATGGTAAACTGCATCGTCTCTGTACGCAACTCCTTATCCCGGGACAGGGGGAACCGATGTGCTCCTGGATTAGAAAGCCCAAGAGGACTGATGTTACCTATCGTAGGACCAAAGCTTGCCAACGTGTCGCCATGCCTGACGAGTCCGAGACAGCTGACATCAGAACCGTGCTTAGCTCACAACAAGTCCTTTGGCCCGCAAGACGGATGACGCCCACCTGTCAGGCCCCTAGGAAACTCGCAGCGCTCGATGAGGCATGTTCCTAGATTGGAAAGCGGCGAAACAATCCCGTCGCACATGACGCCCTTGTGATAAGCAACGAAGCACTTCCATACAACTTTACAACCTGATTAGTCTTCGAGGCCTCTCTCCAAGGGCTCGGAGTCGACTCTGTTCAGATCTTTGGTTCTGCGCTCTCTTCCTCTCGGTACTTCACCGATCTTGAGCAATGACAAGTTGTTCCGTGGCACGACTGCATCTTAGCACTAATGCCTGTCTTTTTAGTTTCGGTTACCGGTTTCGAGCTTCTAACCAGAGAGCACCTGCCCTCGTTTCGAGGACAGATTTCTGAGGAGGCTGAGGGCCGCAAAGGGAACATGAGCTAACATCGGCCTCGGAGTGCACAGCGAGCCCGTAAGGTACGGATAAACGATGACAAATTCGAGGGGTTCTTGGGTGTTTACTCAACAGTGACAATCATCCTTGCCCGATCCAGTCCCGCGACATCCTCGCCAATCTTAGTCTTGACGGCACCACCATTCTCCTCAGTCTGGCTTTCCATGAATTGGACATGATCTGCGGGCGAGCTGACAAGGCCTTGTCCTGAAGTCGAAGAAGGGTGCCAGGCGTGCTGCTCTTTGAGTCACAGGGTTTGGAGGTTCATGATCACTCCCGTCAATCATCTTGGCTGCGAGCTGGAAGGGAGTTCGACGTTGAGCTTCATATGTGATTGTGCGCCAATGAGGTCAGGCAGAATCACTCCGCATGTGCCATCACTTCCCACGGCCTGGGCTGGTTTTTGATCTATCATGAAGCCGTCTATCTCATCTCTTCTCCAACGAAGACTGTCGTCTGTTCTTCTACGCTTCGCCCAAGCCTCGGACGTTCTCGGCGACAAGATTGCAGCGACTTCTACTTTGAAGATATACCAAATTGAGATGATCCTGTCCAACTCCCGCTGACTACGCCACGGAGGGATAGTTCCGACTCCCACCGATCTAGCCCGTCCCTTGGCACCTTCAAGCTCCCAGCTCTCGTCAAGGCCGGAGGCACACATACAGTCGCAGCACCGGCTCTCAAAATGCGCGATTACTACGTGTTATGAAGGAGCCCATATCCCTTATATATGTCTATTGTGGGACTAGCACACAGCATTGTCACTCGCTGTTTGTCCATCACAAACAAGCCCAGCCCCCCGCAACAGTTGCCCAATCGGGATGGAATTGGAGTTCAGCTTCCTGTACCACGATCTATGGTGTCACCAACGGAGCTGTCCTACACACCCCTCCGTCAAGGCACCTTTCCTCCCCCAGCAAGGCCAGTTAAACCTGTTCACCGGCTTTTTCTAGTGTGCGGCACGCTCGGCTCGATATGTCAAACCAAACTATCTCCGACCAGGACACGCCTGACCCCTGGATGGTCTCGCACGGGCCCAACTTCTACCTAACCTTCACGGCAGGCGATCGCATCGAGATCTGGCGTTCCCCCAACATGGAGGACTTCCGCTCGTGCGCGCGATCCGTAGCCTGGCGACCGGGGCCCCCGGACCACCCGTGGTTCGTCGACCTATGGGCCCCGGAACTCCACTTCCTCCACTCGACATGGTACGTATACTTCACTGGGGCGAAGCCACGCGACGGACCGGGCCTATACAACGCGAGCCGAAGGACGCTACTCCTGCGGTGCAGGTCGCAGGACCCGATGGAGGCGGGGGCCTGGGAGTTCCTAGGCCAGCTGGGTGGGCTGCCCGACCACTGGAACATCGACGCCACAGTGTTCCACCTTCGAACGACGGGGAGGCTGTATTGCTGCTACTCGGGCTGGCCGGCGGGTGACTTCTCGGACCGACAGCAGGATTTGTTCCTCGCGGAGATGGACGGGCCCGAGACCGCGAAGCCCGAGACGGTGGTGTGCATTTCGCGGGCGGAGCTCGAGTGGGAACGGGCCGACCAGGGCACGCACGGCGTCAACGAGGGACCCGCGTTTGTGAGCATCCCGCCATCGTCGTCGTCGTCGTTGGGGGCCGTGTCAGCGTCAGCGTCAGCGTCTGCCCCTGGGGGTTTCGAAGGCATAGTGTACAGCGCCAACGGCAGCTGGACGAGCGACTACCGGCTTGGAATCTTGCAGCTCGTCGGGGACGACCCGTTGAAGCAGAGCTCCTGGAGGAAAAGATCCGCCCCGCTGCTCGTTAGTGACAAGCAGTACGGCGGGCCTTTCGGCCCCGGGCACGCGAGTTTCATCTCTTCCTCCCATGGCGACGGTCGCGTATACTGCATCTACCATGCTACGGAGCACTTCGACCAGGGCTGGGCCAACCGTAAGGCGAGGGTGTTGTGTTTCGGCCCTGAGCACTTTCAACCCCAAGCCCCGACCATGTGTTGTGCTTTGTCTCTTTCCGGGCATTGGAGTGGCGGGGCGTCGATCTCGAATCTGTCACCTCCACTTACTACAAATGGACCGCAGCAGGGCCAGCAAATGCAGCATGGTCACGGACAGAGAAGGAGTCTCATCGACAAGATTGGCGACAAGATATTGCAGAAGCTGAGAGATTTTGCTTGACGTCGGCATTGACATGAATATGTGCAATGCAGTGGACACATACAGGGCAAATCAATCGATCGATCAATCAATCAATCACTCACTCAGGTCGCGTTCTGTCACTCCCTTTCTCTATCTGTTCATGTCTCGATCACAGCATCTCCCCTCCCCAGCCCCCATCCCTCATCCCAACATCTAACATCTCACACATCAATATCACATACGATGAAATACCTCTCCACCACCCCTCCGGCGATCATTTTGCCGTGCTTCGGATCGATCGCCGCGGCCGTCAACACGGTGATCAAGCTCCCATCATCCCAATACAACAACTCGGGCTCGTAATCCTTGGCTTTGACCAGGCGGAGAACCCCAGCTTCGCCTTTTATGGAGGAATCGAGAATGGCGTCAGGGTGGAACAGGCGTCCCCGAAGCGCAACCAGGTCAGGGAAGACTGGCAAGCGAAGCCGTGGTTAGATAATAGTCGAAGATGGAAGATGAGAGAGAAGGGGATGGGACGGGATGGTCTGCTGGGTAAAACACTCACTTGCAACCGCAATGTCTCCTGTTCCCGGGATTTCCGAGAGATTGTCCGCCCCGGCGCCGAGTTGCTGTGGATATAACGCGGATTAGCACACCACCGGGCCAGGCACAAAGCATCATATGGAAAACGGGGACAGTTGACGGGGACCTGACGTACCACCTTCTTCCTCACAGTCAACATCTTCGTCTCGGGATCCACGTCATACACGGTAGTCGTCGCCTCCACCACATCGTTGATCAAGAGCGTCTTCCCGCCATCTACCAACAACGCTCCATTGGCGCTTGGGTGGCCGTTGGGCGGAGACACGACTTTGCAGTCAACATCTCCGACGAGAGATTCAGACTTGGTCGAGTTCTTCAGGTCCGGGTTCTGCACGGAACAGTAGACCACGCCGGAAGCCCACTTGAAGGGACCCCACTTGTTCTCGTGGCTGCGGAGGATCGTTGCAATAGGGCCGCCGCCGTAGAAGTAATGGTCGTTCGTGATGAAGAAGGAGCTGTCCCGTCGATTGGTTTTAGCTGGAGGTCTAGTCTGAGCGTCCGAGCGCGCGAGATTTGCGAAATTGAATCCGCTTGATGGCTACACTTGCCATAGTCACGGTCGGGTACGGGAAGGGGGTGTTTTTGACTGCTCACCTTAAACTCGTCGCCGCTACGGCGTTGGGCGTCTTGATCAGCGGGTGGGTGAAGTCGCGGACGAAGGTCAAGACGTCGGAGCCGAGGATGTGGTAGAACAGGACGATCGATTCGCCTTTGCGGCCGTGGTTGACGGCGAAGAGGTAGATCTATCAATCAAGGTTTAGGAACGGTTAATGTCACGAGATGGAGGGGACGACGGCGACGTCGTAGATCAGGGATAGGGTGATAGCGGGCAAGAGGCTGGAGGGAGAGGAGGACACAGAGAGAGAGAGAGAGAGACAGCATACCCTATCAGGTTCCTCCTTCACCTCAAAGAGGTCGATCCCATGCAAGATCAGATCGTACGACTCGTCGATGCCCTCGAGCTTGAGCTTGGTTGCCGTATCTTTCTAGACTCCGCCCGGCAGTGGCGGTCACAGTTAGCTTATGGCTCAGCGTGGCACAACACAGTCTTCTCAGTTACGCTGAAGGTTTCTTCGCGTGGCTCCGGGGGCCTCTGCCCCTGCAAGATCAGGCATTCGATAGAGCCACGACGCCTGACTGTACGTACCTTGATATCATACTTGAGGAAATACTCGTGGTACGAGTCCGCCGAGGACTCGTCGTGGCGGTTGATGGGCGGGTAGAAGACGCTTCGGGTCTTGGGGAATCCGCATGCTATAGTATGCCGCGTGATGGTTAGCCGTCCGGGGGGACGTGAATCTAGTCGGAATATACATATACATGCATGTCGCTATTTGTACGTACCCAAGAAAGCCGTCCCCGAGGGATGATGGATCCGCACATCCTCGCACGCCTTGCCAACTAGAATGCATGGAGTTTTGTCAATTTGATATTACTTTCCTTACTGAGAAATAATAGCATGCAAGCACACATCCCAAGTGCTTGCTCGGTACTGCCCTGCTTATCACCAGGTAGGGGAAGGGATTAATACGAACGCTCATTCGTCCAACACCGTCCATTGTTCAACGGCCCGTGGTGTAAATGCTCGGTATGGATTTTCGCATCGTGCATACGGCCCACAAACTGATTCAGCACGGGGTAAGGGTACGCGTAGAAGGTGCTGACGAGGAGGACGGCCAGCGAGAGGGGGCCGAACCACACCCAGTTGTTGACGGCCATGGTATGTTTGTCTCTGTCGCTGTATCTGTCTGCGTCCGTATTCGTGTCGATGTCGGTGTTGGTATCTGTTTTGCCTCTACTCTATACAGGGGAGATGGATGGACAAGTAGATGGGGGTCGACGAGTCAGTGTGTGTTTTCTTGACGTTGTAAGCCATAAGGTTTGAGGACAGGAAAGTCGGGGTATGGAGGGCCCGGTATGGAGTACGAGGACGGACTCATTCGTCGACTAAGCTCCGTGGGAAGACCTCGGCTACGTTCCGGAGAACGAAGTGATATCCGAGTCTTGGGTCGTGCTCCGCAAAATGACCCCCCGCCCCCAAAATACAAGGTAATCCGTGATTTGCATTCGGTCTTCTCAGAGAGCTTTTGGGCCAAGCCATGAATGCGAAAACACCCACGACAAGTATCGTGTTGGATCGCTCAGCGCACGAGAACGAAACAGACGCCACGACGACGGTAACTACTGCAAGCCATCATGGTATCTCATTTTTCGAGTCTAGCAGTAGCAGCAGCCTCGTAATGTGCGTATGTTTCATCTCGTCACCAGGTCGAAATTCCAACTCGGCTGCAGCTGGCTTAACTCTTACAACCCATTCTATTCCCACCGAACAATTCCAGCTTAAGTGTTATCGACAGCATCGACCGGATTAGACCTTTTCCCTTAGCACCTCCTGGTCGACGCCTCTGAGATGCTCCGGGACATATCCAGGTGGATGCGGCCCCTGGCCACCCTGACTGGCCCTGCTAGCCCGCCGTACCTCGATACTCTCTTTCGCGGTCTCGTCAACAGACTTCCGGAAATGGAGGGCGCTCCCCATACTGTCAATTCCGCCTACGTTGGCGAAGCTCTTGGGATTGCCAACGAGACTGTCTTTTCGTAAAACTTTCTCGTCATAGGCTTCCTCGTATGCCTCTTCATCGTCAGGGGTTTGAGGAATTCCATAAACCGTGTGCGGGACGATTTGATTGGTCGGTTTCCAGATAAAACTGGTCACCGAGTAGACAAAGATGGACGTCACGAAACCGTACAGCCAGTCGAAGGTATACAAGTTCTTCGCACCCTTAGTGATATGAGTATCATCGGGGTTGATGCTGTACGCCAAGCCCGGCAAGCAGGGTCCCACAGCAAGGAGGAACGCTATCATTGCGCGCCAGTTGATGCCGGATTTGTTGTATCTGTATCGGCCGCGGGGGTCGTACAGAGCGGGCACGTCCACATGTTGACGCTTGACAATCCAGTAGTCAGAAGCGATAATCCCGGCCATAGGGGCGAGAAAGACTGCATAGCCGCCCATGAAGGCCAAGAACGTTGTGGCAGAATTCAGGATCTTCCAGGGGACGATCACCCAACCACCGACAACGGCTGCAATGACACAGCCTCGCTTTATGTTGATGTACTTCGGGCACAAAACGGTCAGATCGTTGGCCGCCGAACTACAGAAGTCAGCCTCGGAAACTTGCAATCAATGACGGTCTCGCGAGAAAACATACATGCTGTTAGCCGTGATGTTGGTGCCGACTTGCGCAATATACCTGTTTCTCGTCAGATAAGTCCTGGGCCTGGAACCCCGAGGATGGAGGGTTTCGGGTCTTGTTTCGGGAATACGCACCATGACAGCGCAGCGAAGAAGGCCGCAGCACGACCACCATGGCTCCCCAGCCACTGCTCGACGATGTTCAGTGGATTCCAATAAAACTCACCATAGACGACTTTGGAGGCCGATGTCGTGACGATACCCATAACGCCGCAGACCGTAAAAATCGCAGGCAGGAAAGGCAGCTGAATGTACTGACCACGCGACGTCTTTGCATATCTTGAGAAGTCACATATGTTGCAAGCCAGTGTTGCCCATGAGCCTGTCACGGAGGACATACATGACAGCCAGAGCCAGGCGCGTTGACTCCCATGGACCGTCTCAGGTAGGGAGAAGATTGCACCTCCGCCGCCTGCCTTGTGGACAATCCAGCCAAGCGTGGCGAGGGCAGTCACAGGAGCAGCAACGAGCTTGACCACGAACAGATAGCGAAGCCTGGTCGGGGGGATCAGCAGCAATGGGAGCTGGATGATCCAGAAGAGGAAGTAGCTGATCATGCCTTGGGTGGTAATGCCAGCGTCACTGGGAAGGTGATTCTTGATGTGAGCGTAAGAAGGCCAGATGGCAGTGAGCATAATGGTGATGCACTCTGCGCCGTTGGCACCCTGAATACCGAGCCAGAACATGGCCAAGATAGCTCGAGAGACGATACAGAAATAACCAAAGTAGTAACCGAAGCTGGATCTGACGATGACCGAGAAGGGTATATGCAGTTTGGCACCGATGGCACCATTGAGGACCATGGGCACAGCGACACAGGACGTGCCAACAACCATGATCGGGATGGCGTCTCGCCAGTTGAGGCCGACGGCAATCACAGAGGAGGCAGTTTCCCAGGTACCCAAGTTGATGGTGTCAGTCGCCCAATATGCCATCCAGGTCCACAAAGTCCATGTCTGGTACTTTGGAGGGACAGGGTCCATATCTGCGTTGGTCCTGCATGTTCAGTCAGTCCTCTAAGTCCTTTCGGGTACTCCATTTTGTGGGTGGTGACTTACCATACATCCTTCGGTGCGAGTGCAGACTCTATGGGCTCGATCAGCCATCACAGTCTTACATTGGAGGCCGGGATTGCGTACCTTCCTTCTCGAGCTCCCATGCCTTGAGGGATGTCGACCTCGCCTTGATAGTGGCCCCGCTAGGGACATACTTGGTCACGTACTTCGACATAATGTTTGCAAAGTCGACACGAATCGCTTGAAGGTCAAGGGATAGCCGGCGTCGGAACACAGAGATATATGTAACAGGGTAGCAGCCATGTAACTAGCATCCCACGCGATATGATGTAGGACCTTGAGCATGGTACCTCGATACTGGGGAAGATGTGCCCGCGACGATATGGGCAGTGTCCAAAGCGAAGGTCCACTGTCCGATCGTTAAGCTTTTGATAAGGTCGAAACAAGATATCTCTTTGGATAGACAAGACAGGGTTGTGAGATCTTGACCGAATGAGAGTTCAAGATCGACACCGGCCTTGACCTTTAGCGAAGCTTCGACGTGCGGCAGGGTGATAAGGTACCAGCTACGTGCGGGTGATAACGGTCTTCCTCCAGCTTACACGCTACAGTAAATCCTGAATGTACTCTTGCAGATATTTGGAGACTTTCAGGATGCCCAAAGCCATTGGCAACGAACCGTGAAATCGAAGATGATGTCAAGCTCATAGCTAGATCGATGTAGATTGTCGTTGAGTCGGAGATCGAGGCGTGGCAGATGTGCTTCATCATAGGGTCGAATGGTGCTATAACGCGCGTCAATCTTTACCGGGGCGTGAGCTACAACCTTGTGCAAGCTTATCTTTGTGCCCAGCAAGCTTACCAGATTCGTTTAAAGCCGACATCAAGCCAAGCGACAGATAGTCACAAACAGGCAGTTCACGACAAGACGCAGACGAAACTTGTAGCACATATGGGAGGCCTAAGCGTGCAAGGGTTTTTTGGTAAAAGAAGGCGGGGAGGTCAGTTGCCCAGGCCGGTCGGGGGATACGAGTAGCAGAAATATCCTCCGCGCCGCTTGGTGAGCTTCGTACGACTGTCTATTCCTCTCACGCGATACAACCGCAAACTGTTCGCGCCATGGAAGGAGACGATTACCCGAGAATGCACAGCACGCAGCAGCAGCTGCCAGTTCGGTCCCTATATTTTGAGTAGCCCTCGACCTTTTGCGGGCGATGGTCCTTCCGCGAAGTTGGGTTCGTCGCTGTCAGTCATGTTCTTGCGTATGGCGGTACTTCAAGTCTCCTTCGACATTGATCGCGACACAGATTCCTTTTCCTTGGGCTTATCGCAGGCTCTCAGATCCAATCAGCCGCACTATCGTCATCAAGGAGCACGCCACGTGTGGCCAGCCAAATCGGGTGAACATTGACCAGATAAGCATGTAGCCCTGGTTTGTCCCAGGTCGCCTTCGGGTCTTCGATAGTCGAAGGGTCTACGGACCTGCCACCCAGATTATCGGTTCCATCTCAGATCTGGCAGTCACCCCGTCTTTGTCTTTGTCGACAAGGTTCTCAAGCATTCGCAGATCATACTCAGTATTTCTCGACCATGACGAGTGGTTCCCTCTTCCAAACCCTTCATCTCGCTAAACAATGCCCTGAAAACAAGCATATTGACAAGAGATTTTCATCGACTTGGCTGTTGCTTCTTCGATAGTGGCGAACGCTGCGGCCTCGTGCCAGTTGCGAGGTCGATCCACATGTCTTGTCGATAGCCACTCGCGCCTCTTACTGTCGACCCGGCATTTGTGCATCTCTTTCATGTACGCAGCGGGTTCGGTCCTCAAGTGGAGCGCATCAGTTAGACGTCATCCCGCGCTGTGCGCTGAGTGTGAGCAACTGAGTTCCAAGAGCACGTCATTCATATGTGAGTGCTGGGGAACGGGTAAGAGCAAGGCTGAATGCTGGTATTTACGCCGGCGCTCCGGACTCGAGGCAGCATCCAACGTGGACGGTAAGTCCAATCGAAGAGAATGCTCGTATTCTTGTAGTTGAAGTAGACAAACACGCGGGGCTTAAGGTTGAGGTTCGTCCAAAACCGATTGCACCCTCTCCCGCGTTTCCCTATGAAGACTTACTCTGTCTGGACCAGCCCGAGCCCAAGGCCTCAGTTCTTGACCAGGAAGAGATCGAAAATACCCGACCGGGCCGTTGGATCCGTCGAACCGACTACCATTGGCAACCTTCAGGCTGGCGCTTAACTAAATTCATATTGTTCTGTGTGCCGGACTGTTCCTTTCCAGGTTCAAGCTCGAGAAGACCGACGATCAGACGAGGCACTGCACATTGCAAACTCGCACCGGGTATTCGCGCCCGTGCTCGTACGCGTAGGATACTCACGAAGAGCATCGCCCGCCAATCCCAACCACGACAGTCGGCAGGCTTTGTGCTTTGTGCTCCGTGCTCTGTGTTCTATGCCCTATACTCTACCGGGGCCGAGAATGCAGTCGCACGCGTAGGACTGCGAGTACTGTAGTATTTGCCTAGTCTACTCCTCTAATCGCCTATCGACACACGCTGTATGGTCCCCTCGCCGCTCTACTTGTACACATCCAAGACGGAGTATAGTCATGCATAAGAGATGACTTGCTAATTGCCCATGTTAACTTGCATTAAGTTGATACTATTTGTCAAGTTCCGTTTGACGGATTCAAGCGTATCAGACTGTGTGGCATTATCCACGGCATGAGATTAGAAATCGCTCCGAAGTCAAAGCAGGCATCCAAGGCGAGGAAGGTTACGAGTGCTCGTACAGAACTTGTCCATGCGGTAAGATCGCATATCGGAGTGTGGTCAGACACCTCCCGTGCATAATTGTACCCTCGAATTAGATCTGCGCTGACAGTCCTTGCCCAGGGCACCGTGCGTGTCCTCGAAGAAGCCAAGAGACGGGATGTCGAGGCTCATGCCCTTCTTCCCTCCCCAGGATTACTCCATTCTCCGCGCGAAATGCCCAACGACAACGCGGTCATGTAAAGTTTCTTGTACCATGATCCTTGAGACGTTACGCCGGTTGTGCCCAAGGAGGAGAATGCGAATGGATACGCTTCTGGCGTTTGGTACTTGGCGTCCCGCTTCCCTGGATTGGGAAACCCAGCTAGCTTCCTCTAGCAGCAGACCCGACCAGACCCCCCGGGCGGCGGAAACCATCTCCGGGGAGGTCAGGATTTGAGTTTGGAGGCCCAAGTGCGGCAACCGTCTGTGGTGCCCAACACCGAAAACAACTGGGACACCAACTCGAACAGGCGACACATACTGCGTGAAGGTCGCAGTGTATCCTCTGCAACAACATAAAATCGGGCTATTCAGTCTGCAAAATATTGAAATGTTCTTCCGGGAAATGCAACGTCTCGGTCAGCGCCACAGAATGACATTGGAGCATGTGACAACCTGCGAAGACAGGATAACGATAAGCAGCCGCGCAGGAAATTTTCACATGCCACGGGACGCACGCGTCCCATCCCACCCCTTTGGGTACTCGTGCTCTCTCACCCAGGTTTTGATTTTCTGCAAGATTGCGCCGTCCATTTGCTTGGGGGCGATGACGTGGGCGTGCAGGAGCTCAAAGTCATTGCATTCAATTGAAAGCTACCAATTCTATGCACTTTCACAAAGCAGATAAGTGTACTCTATCACAGAAGAATTGAGGAGACCCCGCGTCAGGACATGTCTCCGAAAAGCCGCAGCATTCTGCTGGCTTGCATCCGTCGAGGTGGCTGACGTGCTCTTGTGGCGTCGACTCGGGAGCTGATGGAAGAGGAGTTTGAAGGAAGAGCAGTATGCTATTGTTGGTCTTTTTGCTTGGGTCAGGGACCAGCGGCAAGCTAAGGGAGCAGTAATAGTCGTAGATCGTTCTGAAGGTCATCAGGGTATCAAATGCCGGTACCAATTTGAGTTGTACAAATGTCGAAGCTTGGACTTCTGTATTCGGCCGCGTGAGAAACGTGAGATTGTTTGGGATGCGCGTCCTGCATTTACTTGCTGGCAATCTCCTTCGCTTGCTCCTTCTTGCCCTGGAGGAAGGCGCTGATCCATTTGAGGACATCAGAGCTCAGAACGAGAGATGTGGTGATGACCGCTTTGCCACCAGCGACATAGCCTTCGCCGCACTTCTTGTATTCATCCTTATACGTGTTGAGAGCCCAGTCCTTGGTGGTGTTGGCAGTCTCAAGAGGCCAGTTGACGTAGCCAACGATTGTGTTCTGAATCTCCTTTGTCTCCGACTTGACAATCGGCACTCGCTCGTCAAATTTCGTCAGGAACTTGTCGCCGAGCTCGTCGGCCTTGGCGACGTAGGGCTTCGCATAGGAAGCAGGAGCCTCAAAGTAGGGCAGGGTGGGTTTGACAAATTTGGCATAGCCGGCGTTGGTCAGCTCGATCGATTTGGCACCGTAGGGATTCTGCTGGATCGTCTTGATGGAATCTGAGACGAGAGGGTAGGACTGGATGTGCTACAAGGCCCAGTAATCAGTACAGCCTCTATGCTGAATGCTGCGACGACAAGGTGGCTTACTGAGAGGACAGCTGAGTGGGGGACATCGCCATTGACAGTAGCTTCGCCCATTGCGACCGATATTTGGGTGGTTGCTGCGACTGAAGATGGTCAGCGGTCTTCCTGGAGTGCTGTGCCTTGCTGGGGAGCAGAGTCTGGTGCAAGTGAAAGGCTGGGGAGAAAAAGTGAGGGCGGAAACCGTGCGGTGCTCGGAGCACCTCTGGCAGGAATGTAAAGTGGCATCGGACAAGGTTAGATATCGGGACTCACAGGCTTAAGTTCAATATGGGAATCTTTGGAAAAGGGATCCTTGTATCGCAAGAAACGCTTCGAAGTGCAGGTGGGAAAGACGGGAGGGCAGGAGTCAGAGCGATAATATGGTGACCGACGCCTTGCGAACTTGTTGAGCTTCTGTGGCCTTTCGCACCTCCCTCCTCGGCAGCTTGCTGGGGGGCCGCGGAGGCAAGAACACCAGCGCCAACCCGTTCAGAACATGGCAGGATGATTTCATGCTTCAGATTCCTCCATGTGATTTGTTGGTGGTCGTCCCGCTGCCACGGGCGTGGACTTGCAACGGGCCAAGATTGGCATGTGAAAATCTACAGCCGAGTCCCCCTGCCGCTCACTAGTGTGCAGGTTGCAGGCAGCACCAATTGTTTTGCGATTCACCTTCTAACTCGTACTGATCCTGAGTAACTGCTGCGGCATACTTGTCCGGCTTGCCAGCTGTCTACACACAGGAGACCAATCCGTGGGGATGGGACAGCCGCAGTGCCACACTTCGCCACGTCTTCGATACCGCCTTCACACCACCTTCTGCATCCGAAGTTCGGGTGCCCGGTAGCCGTCAACGCATGCCGCAGCTAGCTCTCCTGATCCGGACGTCATGGCCATGCTGTGTGGTGTCCTACACGTTGCGACTACTGTGATGTGAATGCTTGTTTCATCGTTATTAGACAACTACATCATGAGCAACACTTGGACATCATGATGTGGTTCGTTGGGAGGGATATTCCAGACTCTCACGAGAACTTACTGCTGCAGCTGCATGCGCACCCTTAACCCGTCTCCGGACTGATTGTCTGACGCAGCACGCAACAGGATCCTCTTTCGTGGGGTAAGCATGTCATTGAAGGGCCTTATCTCGATGACTGCCCACAACAGAAGCTGTGCACTATCCACCAGGTGTCACAGATCCGTTGAGGTGAGTGCGAAGAGTCGCGCTTCACTACCGAATGGGAGCGGTGATACACGCTTAGCATAGAGCTTTTCGCATGTGACATTATCGGACTTTGCACGTCCAAACGGCCGTGCATATGCCGACTCATGCATGGAGCGAGTTCACCCCCTCAAAAGCTTTCTAGATCGATCTGCAGCAAGTACTTCGCCAAGTTAAAGTTGACGCACATATACCAAGAGAGCAATCAAGCTGTCTGGCATAGCAGCGGCCGGCCTCGTTCACTCTCCATCCGAGCGGAACGTGCCCAGCCGACGGAAAGAAGACTCGAGTGCGCGCCAAAAAGTTGCTATGACAGGACAGTCGAGGCTGATACGAATCACAAAGCGGGGACTGAGTCCCACTGCTGCGAGAAGATCACGGATTGCGCGCCCCGACAACCCAATTCTGTTGACTAAAAGCCTACGGTCCTGGTACGTAGATGCGTCAGAATGGAGACTTCGGCGCAGGTCTTGTTTGTTGTGGCGAGAGGGCAAAGATGAAAATGCATGTGCCTCGCACATCCACACTTCGCACCGCTAGCATGTGAAGACTAGGAATAATGCACATGTCAATTATTCCCAGTTTTGATTTGACTGCTTCGTCCCGCCCCAACCCCATCCCCATCCCCATCAGGTCGACATCGGACGGCTACGTACGACCGCATTTTGTGCGTCCAGAATAAGTGGAAGAAGTCGAGTCCTCAACAATTCTGTCCACCAATCCGTACCAATACTAGGCTTGTCCAGCTCTCTGAATTCACTACTCATCCGCAATCTCGATTTCGATACCCGCGCTTGTCTGCGCCATCCGAGCTTCGTTCCCTTGTCTGCGCTCCAAAACGCTGATGCCATGCTTGTTCCAGGCAAAGCTGGATACCACCCCCGTAATATTATGCTATTTTACCTTTTATCAGTCGAGAGAATTTCTTCTCGAAGCATCCCTCGTTAAGCGAGTTGCATGCAAACTTGCGTCCTTCATTGCACTTCACTGCGTTCTTCACTGCCGAATGGTGTTGAAACCAGCTGGAACCTGCCACCCGTGCGCTTGACACGCACGAATGTACGCAGCAATAGCCTCACCAATGCCGTAGGTGCTCTGACCGCCATATCGAGATGGAGTAGCTAGCCTAGCTGGACGTTCTGTATCCATCAGAACGAGCCGAACTTGAAGCAAAAGACTTTCAATGGTAAGACTGGCACTCCATCCATTGTTTGTCAGGACTTCCATACACATGGCACCTCCTTCTGTCACATTTCCACCTCCGCCTCGAGAAAAAGGAAGAAATCGAGGCCTGACTACTCGAATGAATGGTGGACTGAAAGGATATTGGCTTGTGAATCGTATCTCCATGACAATGGACGTCAACCCTGCAATTTTCATGTCCTGTGCCAGACTTAGATCTCCCGGAAAGCTATGCAGCTCCACAATCCATTGGTACATATTGTTGATGAGATTGCGGTCGATATACCATCCAAGGGTTGCTGGCGCTGTATGTTCCTGGGTATTTAAGGCATCTTTGAGCAGGCGCATGAGAGCTTTGGATGCGGTTGGAGTAGCATCCTCTGGTTCCTCCATGAACTTGATACCCTCTAGGTCTAGTTTGCCAGGTACAAAATCCGTCTCCGCTGGTGACTGTGCCGGTCGATTCTTGTTATCAACAACCATTGCCGCGGTGTCTGCTAGGGATGCTCGCAAGGGAGGGCCGTATCTTTTGCTAGGTTCTTGGAAAAGTGATAGATCTTCTGCATCTGAGAGGACACTCTCGACGTCGTCTTCGCCGGGTTGTGCGATCGTTTGATCGGTGTCATGAACGGTCTTCGGGCGCTTCTTTCTGGGAATTGGCGGAGACAAATTACCACTCCCAGACCTGCGAGTCTTAGAAATAGCCGTTATTGGGATCGAGATGGCCTGACTAAGTTCGTTGTAGACCAACCGAGCCGGATCCTGCTTGTACTCTGTACGCACCACCTCATGTACGATAGTTGGCACATTTTTGGTCTTGATGAAGAGGTATCGTGTCTGTACCCAATCAATATTGGCGACCACGTAGTGAGGGCGGTTGGATATAAATTTCCCCGTGCTGTTCACTACCTCCTGCAGAGACAAGACGTTGGTGATTTTCAGTGCAGAAGGCCTCCACCCTGTCCACCCAGTGCCACCGAAATGCTGGCTATATGCCAAACTTGTCATTGCGGCATTGCTCATGTAAATGCCGTTTCCGAACGCCCTGCCATTAATGATTTCGTCGTAATGGAGGCCTTGTCGAATGATGGAATGCCAGTTTGCAATGCGGCTTCCGTGCCATGCAAAAAGTGTTGGATATTCAGTGTCTGTCTCCTCTGCCTGCTCCTTTACGCAGGCATTGAAGCGCTTTTCTTTATCCGGAGCACCTTGAGCAAAGCGGAACTGCATCCATACGTCCATTCCACCTACCCGGTCTGCAGGTCTTCCAGGAAGCTTAGAGTTTTCCCCTTCGTTAATCTCATCGACTTGCAAAATGCAGGATCTGTTCGATGCGACAATCCAACGGAGAAGATTGAGCGCTGACTCTGATATTCTTTCAGTCCATGCCTTTAGACTGTGGTCCTGAGTCCGACCTTGGAGTTCCAAATAATCCCGCATGTCGATAACGCCTGGCAGAGTATCGAGCAACGCTAAGATCGCGCTCTGTTGAGAGGCCTTTGGGATATCATCGTAATTTTTGTCGTATAAGTAGCATTCGACTTTGTAATGAGAGTCCTTGAGATGGAGATGAGAGTCTGTCTCAGAGTCTGCCTCAGAAGTCTTCAAGGGCACGAGGATGGGTTGGTGAAGAGAAATCCGAGGTAGGTCAACGCTCTTGACCCGGCAATGCGCAATAATGGCATTGCCTGCCAAACTCAGCGCGATCCAATCTCCAGCCTTGGCCTTCTTCACTGCAGCCTTTTGTGCGACAGCCATGTTCGCCTCTTCGTCCGTCTTCTTCGCATTGAAAGTAACTGAATCTTCGACAACCAGACACAGTGTGGTCGTGTCCCAGGTGCCGGTGAAAGACGGATCTGGTTTGGCGGCTGTAGTTAGGGTCTCATTGTGTGGCCGAGCATACCCGCGGTACGACAGTATCTCGGTGCGGCCAGTTTGGCAGTGTTGAATAAGAGGAACCAGTAAGTTCATGCCAACTGGGAAGTCGTTGAGTCGGCCACTGGATGCAGCCGCGTAGCAAAAACTAACCAAGATATCAACCACGTAAGGTTGAGTTAGTATCTCCCACTCCAGGCTGGGGCCGAATCCAAGCGCCAGATATTGAAATAGGCAGAGGGGTTTGAGGCAGACGTATGGTTTCAAAGCTTCAAAGGAGTCATCCACTCGACAATGGCACACAAGGCAAAATTCTGTGCATCTGACGACGTGTCTGAGGACACACTGCATAATGATGAGGGGTAAGGAAGCCTGAGGGAGAGGCACCTGACTCATGTGATCGGAAAGGACAATCGATGGCAGATTTGGAGCACTCGCAGTATCGTCGCAGTAATACGACGTCAGGTCGGAAACGTTGTCGCTAGATGCAGATCCTTGTCTCTCTGCGATAAGTTTCTCTGCTCCAAGCCAGGTCAGGCGGTACAAGTGTCGCGCGTAGATGATCTTGAATAGACGTTCTTCAAGGAACTGGTTTAGTGCTTTGCCGACGAACAAAGGCTCGAAGGAATGGTCATCGTCGGTGGTACCATCGCACTGCTCTTTCGAAGTAGCAGTGTCTGTGTTCGCACACTGAAAGACACTGAGGACATGGCGTGGGGAAGGCTTGTAATATTTGCAAAGTCCCACACGCATTTGTACAGAGCTCGCCAGGCCGTTGTCATCCGCGACTCTCGTTGCATCACGGTAACCTCGAGAGTATCGAATCAGTAGTGACAGGTAGCGCTTTCGGGGAATACTCCATGCTTCGAGAGCTTCCTCTGACAGGCCGAGCTTGGAGATCCGAATCGAAACGCATAGGATACCACAAGTTGTAGGATTTCCGAACACTCCGACGCGAAAGCCTGCTGTTTTGAGTGCGTTGAGGTCTTCACGTAGTTTTGCCATCTTTTCCGTGTCAACCTCAACACAAATGCCAGAGTCCAGAACCATGTCGTCGACACGCGTGCTACTGGAGGGTTTCCTCTCAGCGCGGCCGAAGATCTCGTTGTCGGAGTCGTTCTCGAATTCGAATTCGAAGTCGTCGGCATCTTGTACCTCCTCTTCTGGTGTGTAGTCCAATGAAGATCCCGTGGAGATGGCTATCGTGAGGCTTTCCGAAACTTCGGTCAAGAGGCTGACGAGGGACTTGCCATGGGCGCCTTCAGTAAGTCTCTGCAGTATCGTCGGTACGACAGGGTCGGGAGATTCGTCTTCAGTGCAAAGCATGAATGAGTTACCATCCGGATACTCCCCCAAATCGGTGGCGCAAGCTTGAATATTGACTCTCTTGAAAGGACTTGTTGGGTAGACGTAGGTGAAGATCACGACGCCTTCATCTGGACTGCGGACGTTTTGAAACCGCTCGGTACCAAGGCGACCGGCGTCCGCCAGATGGCTGAGAAAGAGCTTTCGGCCCATGACTGGCACAGGATTTGTGTGACTCAGTAAAGCCCAGAGTGTCAGTAATAGGGTATTGATTTGGTACGGAAGCCTGCGATGAAGTTGTGAACCTTGCAATATGTTGTTGGCTTCGGAGTTGCTTGAAGTTAGATGGTCAAATGAAGTTGAGGAGAAGATCAAACTCGGATTCTCACAGTATCTTCACCGTGAAAAACCGTCAAGCCCCAAGAGGGGCAAAGAATGAGAAGCGAAAAGAGAGGAAGACACAGCATTGATCCTGTAGCACACAGAACATGGGAGTTGAGCTTAATGTGGCGGTCAGTTGGAGATGAAAGCCGCAAGTCAAGAGAGCAGTTGTTCTCATTGCCGGTCCATTAGTGAAGTGACTGCTGACATAGTGCAGCGTTGAGTGCAGCTGCCTCTATGACACGACCCAGGTAACGTCGCTTCCTGTAGAGACGACACGACACTCATTTGGTTTTTACTTACATCACCAGAACAACAGGTGGGTTGCAGTTAACGGGTTCGAGTTGCCCGCCTCCTCCCGCATCCACACGGCCTGTCCGGTGTATCGCTCCTGTGTTCGTTGCTTCTAAGCTACCTGCCATGCACCCGGTGACAAGATTGTCCCTTTGTGAAGCCGTACGAAATAGAGGTATCCCTAAGAAACGAGGATGGCCATGAATCATGTGTGAGGTTTGCTTGGCAAAAGGACGGGGCCTTAGTGGCCCTGTCTCGGCATATTGTTCTTCCTTGCCGTTCAAAGAAATGCCAAATGTCTTCGACAAGTCACCTAAATCACAGACCAGTCGTGCTAGGTGCGTGCTGAATTTTATGGTGCACGTCATGCTCGAACATGGGAGCCAGTGCAATCCTCGATGATGAATGAAAATCTGTACCAACCGCAGAGTCACTTCCTGTATTGCTGAATGCTTCCGACTGTCGGGAAACTCGATATCAACATGCCTTCGAGGGTAGAGACAGATCATAGAGACAAGGATGGAAGCAAATCTATGCTCACGAAGCTTAGTCGACCTGGATTCAGTCCTGTGGATTTCCTGAATGATGCGCTGCCGAATTTGAGTTTGTCTACTCAAACCCAGGCTCCAAAGGTCAGCCGATCCACGCAAGTCCAAGGCGCCGCGACCGAAGCACTTGCTCTATTCTCAAGTCTGAATGCCATCAGCATTCGTTCGTCCTCAGAGTTAACTTCGCTGACGGACGAGATCATTCGCAGCGGGAATCGACTGGCATACGAGGTGGAGGTCCTTCGAGGCGATGTGAACGGATTTCATGAGTTGTTGACCGAGTCACTGCGGAAGGATATCAACGAATTTGTCAAGGATGAGGCGATGGGCCAAATTACACCGCCGCTTGAACCCAAGGCTGACGGGGGAGAAATGGTGCATACCCGAGCGCCGACAAACGAGCCTGAATTCATGGCTCGATTACGACTTCTCAGCAAAGTCAAAGCACGTCTTGAGTCGGTCATTACGGTTTTCGGTGAAGCAATGGAATGGCCAGTACCTCCATCCGAGGTATCAGGCGCGTCGCTCATCTCGGTATCCGCTCCAGAGTTGGGCATACAGAGCTCAGCAGAGGACGACAAAGCAAACGAGGTCTTAAAGCAGATACGAGTGGAAATTGGTGATCTATTGGCGTTACCCACAGGAGACTATACTGGTGTAGACACCGCATCAAGAAAAGTCGAAGATTACGCACGGCTGGCAACGCTCTGGAAGGGAACCAGCGAGGAAAAGGCGAGGCTGAAGTTTGTGGAGTCATTAACCAAACTAGTGGAAGATAAGAGGAGAACCTTGGATGCACGGGAGGCCGCCCGGAACACGAGGCAAGACAGTTCCGGTCGTTCTAACTCAGCGATGGGAAGGAACGTGAAAGGTGCGAATGAGGGTGGTGGGGCGACGGGCTTGTTCAGGAACTTGCAACGCTTGAAGGATGATTTGTATCTGGAGTGACGCACTATCCGAGACCCTTCTCAGAATTCCATGATCCTGTGGAACGAGTCTTGAATTGGATTGTTCTTAGAATGGAATCCTGTCGTCCTTATCGCATCGCGTGCACCGAATAGCTCAACTGGTTTCCACTATCAAGTCTCGCCTCGGTTTTCCGGTTGCGGTTCGTGTTTGATCATAACTTTTGGACGTCTAGACCAAACCGCCATCGTCGGGGAAGCGTGCGAAGGCCATGCCCTGTATCGCCATAGCATGCAACTCACAGGCAGACGTCGCCTATCTTTCCGTCTAGAACCGCAGAGGAGTGAAGAACCATCTGTTCTTGCCGCTCAAATATCTCTCCTCCAAAGCCTTCTTCACGTTCTTCTTCGCATCCTCCCTCTGTGAAACCTCCTTGAAAGTATCGTTCGAAATGACGCTCTTCAATCCTTCGAGTTCGAGGGTGTAGCGAGTGGGCATGATGTGGTTGTAGTTGACCATCTTGATGAATGGCTTGACTTTCGATCGCTTCTCGACTCGCTTCTTGCCCATGCGACGGGTGACTTTAGAGGGGTATCGCTCAATTCCTGCAACCAGGGCATAGGAGAACGGGTGTTGCTTAGTACCGGAGTCGACGGGTTGGATTATGACAACTTTCTTTCCCGCATATCTGCCTCTTGTGATGCTGTAAACACGTCAGACTCGATCTCAAGTCGTCCAGAGGCTGAGAATCATGGCGACATTCTCCAAGTCCGGCCTGTACTGGTCTTCGCGATGGATTGTGGAGGGTGAGAACAGCTTACATTGCTACACGTCCCACTTTGAGGAACTTCATCTTGAAGTCGAACTTTGCGCTGAGGATGTGGTGGTAACGTGCGGTCGTTGAAATGTCCAAGTCTGCGGCGGCTCTGATTTTCAAAAATCCTCTTGGCAAGGGTTTTTCGTGGGCAGCGCTTGATTGGTGCGCGGACGGCTGCAAAAGCAGCCAATCAGCGCTTTTGTTTACTTTTTGTGGAGCTCCTCGTCACTGCATCGCTACCCAAGTTCAACAGTACTAGGTCTGCTCTTTTGATAACAAGTCGTACCGCCACTGTCCGAATCGTGTTTCTTGCTCTGCAGCTTCTCATCGTTGAATCCATGCTCGTTTGCGCTGGCGTTATATTGAGAGCATTATGAGCAACACGGACCTCCATTTGTGACTGACAGCATTCCTGGCGAAAAATCTCCGAAATAAAGGCATTGACCATGTCCACCTACTCCGCGAGTTCGAGGGATGCCTCGAGGGACCGTGCAGAATCTCGGCTCGTCAAGCATCAACATTCATTCTCTGAGTCTGGGAGGAGCTCGGTGCCCATGTGAGTTGGTTTGAGGGTGTGTTTGACGGCCAAGATATACTGACGCGCTGTGAAGGTGGGATAGCTCAGACCCAGAACGAGCACCTCCACCCCTCCCATTGAATCCCGGAGTACCGGGAAGCCCTATCACCAGATCCAATACATCAAAGCGCATTGATGAAGCAGCCGCTCTTATTGCCGCCCGAGCTCGAGAAAATGCGCCGAGTAGCTACACAACCAACCCTCCTCCTGCATCGCCTGATCGAAGTGTTATGCGGGCACAGAACAGACGAATGCAAAATCTCCAGAGTCCTACTATCGGGAAATTGAGTGACTCCCTTGAGAGGCGATCCCCAGACAAAGGTCTTCGCACGGCTAGGTTTGTGGACTTCGACGACCTCCCCAGCACCAAATCACCAGAGCGCAGCCCAACACGGCCGAGGTCGGAAACACCTACACCGACCGACCGGAACTTAAGGTTGAAGGACGACGAGAATACGCCACCTGTCTCAAATATGTTGGCGTTGCAGAGTATGCGGAATCGGCAGGAAGCCGCCCCGCTCGGGGACATTACCAACAACGCATCGCCTGCGGTGCAGCCGTCCTATTCGTTCAATGCTCTTGCAGACCAGATATTGAGCTTGACATCCATCATGTCGAACGTGCAGAAGGAAATGGCGAGTCTGAACAAGAGAAGTAAGGACAACTACGGCGACCTTATGAGTTTAAAAGAGGCGACCTCAGCACGCGACGAAGACATCCGCAAGAGCCTCAGAGAACTTGTGTCGGGCTTGGAGACAAAGTTCACCAACCTCGACTCACGCTTGTTGGGTCCCCCACCCGAAGTGAGCAGATCGACGCCTAACCTAGGCTATTACCTCGACGACAAAGCGCATACTGGCTCTCCGCGTCCCAAGAGCCTTCAACTGCCTCGTATTGGAAGCCCATCAAGTTTTACTGCTGCCCTCGATCGAGACCTGACAGCGTCGCCTTCTCTCACCTGTGTTGACGGCGCAGCAAGCATTGCCCTCTTGGAGAAAGTGCTGAGAGAAATGGCTACTCGCGAGGGACAAGACAAGATCATGAGCACATTGGAAGCCGTCAAATCACAAGCGTTGATCCAAGCACACTCGACAGCTCCCACCCAAACGTCTTTTGACCCTAACATGATGTCTAAACTTGAGGATATTCTCATGTTTATGAAAGACATGAAGGAAGAGTCTGGGTCCAGAGCCCTGATACGGGCAACCGCAAATGAAACCAGCAAAGGCCCTTCCAACCTCGATCTCTATCTTGAAGGAGAGCCAAAGGCTGGGCCTTTGGCCAAAGCTAAAGCCAGCAATGACAGACGATCTTCGATATCCAGTTCCCAATTGGGCGGGCTTGACGAGGTTGTCACGATGCTGAAGAGCGTGAAGCAATCGCTTGCACAAGGAGGTGGTCTAACCAACGAAGTGAAACTCCTGGTCCGGGAATTACGAGGTGAAGTCCTTGGAATGGGTCGGGAGATTGCAAAGAAGTTGGAACTGACAACGGCGGCTGGCAAAGGTGCTGATGCTGAGTCTCAGACTGCCATGAAAGGGCAGATTGCGCTTATTGTGCAACAAGGTCTTGCCGAACTCAAGGAGCACATGCATCTCATTGTCCAAGAAAGCCAACGGCAATCAATGGAGCTCAGCCAGCCAGCAGTCGATACGCAGGAAATCGTCCGCGCAGTTGGAACTATTATTACCCAGATGCCTCAACCTCCTGCTCGAAATCCGGTTACCGAACGAGAAGAAATGCTAGCAGCCGTCAGAGAAGCTTGGGAAGACTGTAAACCAGAAATTGCTCTCGAGCACTTCGGCCTCGAACGAGACGAGATTCTGGAGACACTCAAAGAGGGCCTCAAGTCATATCAACCACAGCAATCCACAGCGAGAGATGCCGCCGCGACCTATGATGATGTCCTTGAGGCTGTGAAGAAGGGTCTCGCGGACTTCGAGCTCCCGCCATTACAATCGCCACCAGTTGGAGCTACTCGGGAAGACGTCCTCGCAGCTGTCTCCGAAGGATTGCGGACTATTGAATGGCCAGACATGAGTGCCAATCGTGTTGGCGAGATTGATTTGACCAAAGATGACGTCTTCGAAGCTGTGCGGGCTGGACTAGCTCAACATGAAGCAGTGAACCCAGAGCAAATCATTGATGCCGTGCGACAAGGCCTCGTGCAACATGAGAGTGCCTCGACTGCGCAAACCATCGAAGCTCTGCAAGAAGCACTGGCGCACCATTCAGCGGTCCCTACTGACCAAATCATCGACGCCGTTCAACAGGGGCTTTCTCACCAGAACTCTCTCGCTAAAGAAATCGAATTCAACCGCGAAGACCTATTCGATGCGATCAAGGCCTGCCTCGAGGGCGAGCAGAATCCCCTTGGGGGAATGGGAGAGCGAGTTATCGAGGCTATGCATGAGTTCCTTGGGAGCATGAAGAATGAATTCCAGCAATATTCTGCCGCCAGTGGAAAAGACACAGAACAAGTTCTTGACGCACTCAAAGATGGCCTCGAAGACCTGAGGGCTGACATCGAGAGCTACGTCGATCGTGCTGCAGATGTTACCGGGAAGGACGAGATCATCGACACCGTCAAGGCTGGCTTTGCGGCAATGCAGGCAGATTTAGATAAAGGCTTCGCAAGTCGCGGTGGCGGGGCACCAAATACGCCGGAGCTTCTTGATGCTATGGAGAAGGAGTTCGAGCACCTGCGTGAGACCATCAGCAAGAGTATGGCCAGAAGTAGTGTTGTTTCAGAAAAGGATGAAATTCTTGATGCCATCCGCGACATTACCGACGACAGACAATCGACACTCAGCAGCAACAGCGAGGACATTATTCGCCTGGTCAAGGAAGAACTTGAGCACATGCGGACCGCTCTTGCTACCACACTCATCAAGAGCGGCTCTGCCATCGACCGTGAAGAAGTCCTTGATGCAATTCGAGAGGGACTAGCTTCATCCCGCCATAAGGTGGACGGGAATGAAAGCATCCTGTCAAACACGAGTGAGCTTCTGGATGCTTTTCAGGATGGCGTCGACGGTATTCGGACCGATATTCAGAAGTTGACCGATCGGCCTGTCGATCTCAGCTCCAGCTACGAGATCCTCGATGCCCTCAAAGCAGGTATTGACAGTGTTCGGGCAGATATCTCGCGTCTAGCGGAGAAGCAGGCCGATGAGTCTGACAGCACAACGGCTCGAGGGCAAGAGATGGTCCTGTCAGATCAGAGTCGCATCTCCACAGAGATCGAGGGCTTGAAGGTGATGATTACGCAGTTACGCATCAAGGTGGAAGCTCTAGATGGCATGGCGCCACAATCTTCACCCAGCGAAACTCGCATTCACAAGGACGACATGGACGAATTACACGAAGCAATCCAGCAAGTCAAAGAATCTGTCAGTACCGCGGTCCCCACAGAAACTCGCATGCACAAAGATGATTTGGATGGTCTGTACAGCGCCATAGATCATATCACCAACGCTGTCAACCAGGTTCGAGATACACCTATGCCAGAAGTCGTGATGCCTGAGAACGCCGCTTCGAAAGACGACACCGAGGCAATCGAAACTCTCTTGCGGAATATAAAGGCGAGACTCGACGATATGATCCTCCCTGAGCCTGAATTGTTGGCCAAGTCAGTTCAAATGGACGCCCTTGAACACGTCTTGAAAGAGGTGAAGGTGGCAATCGAGGAAACCAGTGAGCGTTCTTCCGAGCAATCCAGCAAGGAAGACTTTACTCTCATCGAGCTGATGCTGAAGGATGTCCAGAGCAGCATGGAGGAGTTTAAGGAGAAGTTAGACGGAGCCAAAAATGATGAGGAGTCCGTCCTTGTCAAAGCTGATCTGGAAGTTGTCGAATCGCTGGTCTTGGACATCAAAAGTCAAGTTGAAAACATTAACCTCCCAGATCTCGGCGCCCTACCGAAAAAAGAGGACATCACCGATGTAAAGAATGACCTCAAGTCGTTCCGTGAGCAGTTCGAGGCCGACAACGGACTCACTGCACAGGCATTCGAAGCTCGCAAGATTGAGCATGGAGGTCTGGCGACAAAGATTGACGATGTCAAGAATGTCATTGGAGATCTGCGGGATGAGCTCGTCGGCAAGGTGGAGGGCAGTGCCGACGGTATTGTCGAGTTGAACAAAGTGCTTGGGATGCATCATGACGACATGAGCAAGTACGCCACAGCCGCCAGCATTGAAGAAATGTCGAGCATGATCAAAAACGAGCTGGAGAAGCACATGGAACATCAGTCCACCATCAAGGCGGAGATGGAAGAGAGAGACGCCACGCTATTTACCAAGCACGAAGAGACAGGAGCGGAACTCAAGTCTGTAATCGAAGAGAAGTTCTATACACTGATGGCCAAGTATGACGATGCTCAACAGGCGAGCGATGCGAAGTTGACCGCGCTGGAGGAACGAGATGCTGCGCATCTGGAGGCGACAACTGGGACCAAGGCTATTGTGGATGATCTCAAGTCGCTCATGGATACTCTCGGATCCACGGTAACGGACACTTGCGAGCGGGTTTCAGACGACTCCAAGACTGTTTTCGGGTCCATTGAAGAAACGAATTCCAAGGTCGACAGCCTTCACAGCGCCAACGCCTTCGAACATGGTGTGACTCGCGAGGAGATCGCTAAAGCGTTGGCTGTCGCTACCAAACTCGAAGGCACCATCGCAGACAATCAGCCGGCTGTATTAGCTGCAATCCGTGAGGTTCTCGGGGTGGTGACACAGCACTATGAGCACTCTCAACAGCAAACCGAGAGCTTCACCCGAGCGACGGAAGAGATCAAGTCCGGTGTCGATTCGATCCCTGCAGCCATTCCACCGTTGTTGCCAGCCCTGCCTGCGGCTCCAGCTGAGCCAGCTCAAGAAACATTCCCTCCACCAGAGAAATACGACGACAGTGAGCTGCACGACAAGTTGGACACACTTCTGTCTCATGCGGAGTTTGCAAAAGAAGTGTTCGCCGGAGTTCAAAACAGTCAGAAGGAGACTCAGGATTCGTTGGCGAGCCTTTCGAAACTCGACCAAGTGCATGAACAAGTGATGTCGACAGCATCGGAGGTGGCAAGCATGGTCGCCACACAAACAAGACTCATGGGTGAGCACCATGACTCAAAGGTTGCAGAGGCGACCGAAGCTGCCATTGCCCTGGAGAAGAGAACTGCACAGAAGGAGAAGGTTGAGGCGGATATTGTTGCTCTCAATGGCGAGAAGAATGCTCTTGCTGAGTCAATGGCAGCCATGAGGAGAGAACAAGAGGAGCTGGTCGCTCAGACCAGGAGGCTGACCCGAGATGTGGCCAAGCTGGAGACGGCTCTGCAGATACGACAAGAGGAAATGCGTGACATGAATGCGAGAGCAGAAGTTCTTGAACGGCGCATTCTCGAGGGCCTCGTGAACCAAGCACGCGCGGTCAAAACTTCTTCGAGATCCATCAACAAGCCGAAGATCACCCCAGCCGAGCGTGATGCGTCCATGAGCCTCAAGCGGGTTCCCAGTACGACCAGCACGGCGACAGCACGGATCTCCATCAAGGGTGGAAGTTCGGCGATCGGCAGCGCCGTCGGCACGGCTCTCAAGAAAAGGACACCGCTAACATCGAACGTCAAGGTATCGTCTACTCCCAGAACGTCTGCGGTGGACAGGCGAATTCTCAGCACGAGCCATGTCACAGGCAATCGGGGACGAAACACACCTGACATGGCGCTAATGCTGGCCCCTGCGCCCAAGTCGACAGGCCTTGTCAGTCTCAAGCGAAGCCAATCCGTCAAAAGCAACCCAAGCAGCTATCTCAACGGACGAAAGGCCAGCTGGAATGGTGTTCCCACTGAGCTCACGGACAAGGAGAACTTCAGTGCCGAGCATGAGAACAGTGACGACGGCCACAGCGATGCGGACACGGAGAGGAGAACCAGCATTGGGACTAGCTACATGTACACGGACAGCATGGTTTATGGGACGGGAAGTAGCCTCAGCCGTGATAGCAGGCTCTCGACGGGCACTAGCTGTGACAGCAGTGTCGTTGGGACGATCAACGGGCAGACTGAAAGCATTGCTGAAGAGGACGAAGAACCGGAGGCGGACGAAGAGACCGAGACTGCCATGGTCCTGCATGATGGGCTGGTAGATCAAGTCAATGGAGGCCAGGACAACTCGATGGCCATGACGAGTCTCGACGGATTCGAAACTCCCCACATCGCAGCAGACGCATTATCGGATCTTCAACCTCCACCACTGATGACGGATGAGGGACTCAAGTACCATGGTAGCGACAGCGGTCTGGGAACTGAACCATTGACGGCGGGGAGCGAGCCACACCATGTGGGAGAGGCAATGGAGTACTTCCAGATGACGGCACAGGACATGCAGACCTGAAAAAAAAAATAATGAGATGGACGGGTGGGAGTTTCGGTGTTCGGTTCATTTGGAGCAGTGAAGCGTTCAGCGAGTGTTCAAGAGATGAAGAAGAGCGGATTAGCCCTCAGAGTAGGATAGCAACGACGAGATTTGTGTGATTGATTGTAAAGTGGCCAGCGTGATCCAACCAATAATCACGAGGCTCGTCGACGCAGCATGTGACGTCCTCCTCTTTCCGGACGTGTGGATTGTGTGGATCGGCGAAGACGGAGGCAGATGCCCAAGCGGCACCCACCGAACATCTAGTGATGCCCAGCGATGCCTAGCGATGCCCCAACATTTCGGCCTTGGCCTGGTTTGGTGCGTCATTCCTCCCTGGTTCTTGTGTTGTTGCTCGATCATTACCCTTCGTCGTCGCTCATTTAACAAACCCCACGATCACTGAATTCTAGACAGTCGCCGTTATTCCTACCTATCCTACACTATCAGTCCCCTGCGCATCTTCTTCGCCAATAGCGGAGATGCTCGACCCCCTACCACCTCCTCCTCCATGGCTGGTCAAATGGATCCAGCCGTACAGCGACTATCTATACCTGCCCTCACTACCTTACCACATCCATGAGGTCCTGGGTGCCTTCGTGCTGTACCAGACTACACAGTCCATCATCTCCCCTATCCTCTCGAATATCCTCTTCCCGCACATCTATCCGAAGCTCAACCGGCGGACACGGATCAACTGGGACGTACACGTCGTATCATTACTGCAGTCACTCCTCATCAACTCGGCGGCGTTATGGGTCATGTTCACGGACAAAGAGCGCAAGGACATGAACAATAGTGCGGTGGAAAGGATATATGGCTACACGGGAGCGTCAGGTCTCATTCAGGGACTGGCCGCGGGCTACTTCGTCTGGGACCTTGTTGTGAGCACACGCTACCTCAAGATCTTTGGGCCGGGTATCCTTGCTCATGCTGTCACTGCCCTGGCTGTGTTCGCTTTAGGATTCGTGGGTCCTTCCCCGTCTGCAGAGTCTGGATGCTGGGCTAACTGATTTACGCAGCGACCATTCTGCAACTACTACGGCCCAGTTTTTATTCTCTATGAGCTGTCAACCCCGTTCCTCAATATCCACTGGTTCTGCGACAAGCTCAACATGACAGGCGGTAAGCTGCAGTGGTACAACGGAATGCTGCTCCTGGCCGTCTTCTTTGGCTGTCGCTTAATCTGGGGCACTTACCAGTCTCTGCGTGTCTATCAAGATGTCTGGCACACGATGCACCTGAACACCCAACCTGGTCCCGTACTCCGAGAGATTAGCGGATCGCCTCATTCCTCCGTCTTCGTTCCTAGGGACGGCCAACTTTGCCTGGGCGACACCAGATGTATCTCGGCGCAATCTGAGGTCATGAAATTCACTGGCCCACAGACACTGGCAATCCCATTCTGGTTGGCTCTAGTATATCTCGCCTGTAATCTAGTGCTAAACACGTTGAACTTTTACTGGTTCGGTAAAATGATTGAGACGGTACGCAAGAGGTTCGAGGGAAAACCGCATGACGACTTTCCACGCGAACGGGACCGAAGGCAAAGCATGGTGGAGCTGGCCGCCAGCGAGCTCGACTATGACACACTCTCTGGACCCAAGACGCCATACGACGAGAAGGAGGACGAGTTGGACAAGGCCGCTACGCCGTCAAAGGACGCTGGATCCGCTAAGGGCACCGAGTTTGCGAAAAGCACAGCGGTCTCGGACGGGGATCTTGGGGTCAAGAAGCGATAGAACCATGGACTCTCTCACGTGAAGGGAGGGCAGATACGATCGGGACTGAAGACTCGGCTTTCGTCAGGCTCACGCTCTGGAACTGGCCCTCGAATGCTATCAGTCATCATCTGCAAAAGATTGGTTGACGAGATCCTTACACGGCGATCCGTTGCAGACAGAAGTGATATTACTATTCTTCACCTACAGCTGTTTACTGGTGGCACCCTCAAATCATCGCTGTCACGGCATCACTAAACGACCAGCCACTAGTTCTTAATGTGAATTCAGGACATTCACCACGCCACGGCTTCTCACGTTGAAGATGAGAGGATTGACTGTCACTCCCTCAGACAGTGAATTTGAGCGCATTTATTCCCGCTGCCCTGGTGCCTGGCATTGCCACCTGCTTAAATATTCTTCTCTTGACACCCTACTTTTTCATCTTCGTCTGTTCACCATCAGCCCGTCCTCTTGCTCCAGACTGACACCTTCGGGCCATCTCAACACATTCCAAAGAAACAACAAACAACATCAAGATGCGTGGTTCTTTCAGTGTCACTGTCCTTACTGGACTCGTGACCCTCGCCACTGCCTTTCCACCTTTCGGACCACACCACCCGGTCAAGCCTGATGGCTCTACCACACAGCATGGTCCACCCAGCGGTTGGCGAAACATCTCGTTCTCGGCTCCTTACAAGACTGAAAGTCAGAGTCCCGAGTCGATCTTGACCATCACAGAGACTCAGACATTGAGCAGCACTCCCGTTGTCTCCATCTCCGACTCCGTCTCCACGACCACCATCACCTCAAGCACGGACCCGGCCCTGACCGATATCTTTCCCTCGATCGTCAGCATTGAGCCCACTGCGTCGGCCGATATCGTTCCCACGACCGTCAGCATCCAGCCCACACCCTCCATTGAAATCACGGCGACGCCTCCGCTTTCATCCATCTTCAGCCATGTCTCGTCCCTCCTGGGTAACGCTACCTTCGAGACCACACCTCCGCCCACGACTCTCTTAGCCAGCATCATCAACACTACCATCAGCGTGACTGTCAGCGCCACCGCCACGCCCGTCGAATCCGTCCTCTCTGAGGTGTCTTCTGTGCTCAGTGCCGTCTCTTCTGAGATCGCTGTCACCACCATGGCGGATACTACGACTGCGACAAGTCTGGCCATGCCGACCAGTCTCACCAACAAGGCTATCGTACCTACTGAAGATGGAAGTCTCTGCCAGTGCAGCATCCACAAAGGTGAAGAAAAGCTCTGCACCCACGACTGTGCTTGCTGTAACGAAGGTGATGTTGAGGTGAGTTCCGACGCCTTAATCTTGTCCTCCCCATGCAAAGGCTTGCCTTCACACTCATGGGGTACAAATGTTCTAAGAAGATGGCTGACTAACCACCTACGATTTTTACAGTCATGCTGCTGCATCCCCGAGTTGATCAACGGTCTTCTAGGAACCGCAGGAGGACTTGGCTTTTGTTCAACGGGCTGTTGCAAGGGCCTTGAACGTGATAACTGAGCTTCGAAATAGGAAGTCAGTGAGTCAGTCAGTGAGACGGGTTCTCCCTCCTTACGATGGAAATCGTGTCTTAGGAGGAATCTCGACGACCAGACCTCTCCTGATACTCTGCGGCTGCAACTCTGCTGCCCAGTCGAGAGGGATCACAGACACATACGCACCCTATTGCCGATATTTCCTTTTCTCCTTTTTTCTTTTTCTGCAGGCGGGTTTCTGGGCAGGGCTGTTCCACCCAATCATCCGCTTGGTCGATACGGCGTTGGAAAGCGATTCATCATGATAGGGGAGGGTCAGAAAAAAGTAGAACCGAATGCAGATTGAGATGCAGATTCGTCAAGTGGAATGAATTGAAAACTAAACGAGACAAGACGAGACAAAATCAAACAGATCACTTGAGTAACTCTTCCTCCCCGGCTCTATGGTCTACTGACCTCTGTCCTCTGTCCTCTGTCCTCTGTCCTCTGTCCTCTGTCCTCTGTCCTCTATCCTCTGTCTTTTACTGTGACGAATTTCCGGGAGGGTTTTCTAACCCGGCCAAGCGCGCGGTTGGGCCCACGGCCACTCTGTACTTATACGGTAAATGCTAAACTCTAATAGCAAGAGAATTAAAATGATATTGGATTGTTGGCAGCGGACAGGAGATCGGGTAAGCTAAATCCGGATCTGGCAGCACATGAGCAGCTCTACATGCGGGGAAAGCGAATGAGGCCGCATGAGAACAACAATCGTAGACCCTGCTTGTACCGGTCACGTACCTACTTGTAGGTTCATTCCCGGCCGAGGTTTGCAGAGTCCCTATTCTGGTACAGTAAGAGAACCCTCCAGCGCCGTGAGCCAAGCAATTGCAAAGCCGGAGTACCCTCTGGTATCTCCTCAGGCCTCCCAAGGCGTCCTCTTGGGCTTCAATCGCTGTCAGGCATGTGGACCACGTCTCACTGCTACCCAGCTTTCTTACGGCAGCAGTCTCTGTGTAATCATAAGATTGATTCTGGCCTCACGCGTTCATCACTCCTTAGACAGGATCTTGCTCTTGGACTTCGAGCCTAGGTGATACGCGGAGATATACTAGCTAAGGGCCCAATAGAGCGTTCGCCATGTCAGACGCGGCGGCTATCAAGCAACTTGAGGATGCGCTCGCGCTCCAGAAGAAAGCTTTTTTGAGCAATCAATATCCCTCGATCGAAGAGCGGAAGGCCAATATCAGTAAGATCCCGGGCATGGTCCTTGCCAACCGAGATGCCATCAGGGAAGCACTGATCCAAGACTTCGGCAATCATCCAACCGCGGCCACCGACATGATTGAAGTCCTCGGGGTGGCTGGGAGGGCTGCATATGTGCTCTCGCAGATTGACAAGTGGACTGCTATTGACTACAGAGAGGCCGACCCTCACATGTATGCAAACGCCACGGCAGAGGTTCGCTACCAGCCCAAAGGCGTAATAGGGAACATCGTCCGTAAGTGGACGGCTTCCATTTCCTTTCCCAGGCCCTGCCTGTTAATTCGAACAATCTAGCATGGAATTTCCCCCTCGATCTGTCATTGGGCCCGCTTTGTGAGATGCTTGCGGCTGGGAACCGCGTTATCATCAAGCCTTCCGAGTATACTCCTGCGACTGGCGCTCTCTTGGCCAAAATGATCCGAGAGACGTATCCCGAGGACCTCGTCACTGTCGTGAACGGCGGCCTGGAGCTCTCGAAACGCTTTTCGCAACTGAAGTTCAACCACATCCTATACACCGGCAATCCGGCGGTGGGCAAGCTTGTGATGGCGGAGGCGGCCAAGAATTTAGTCCCCGTAACACTGGAGCTCGGTGGGAAATGCCCGGCAATCATGCAACGTGGTTCGGTCAGTGACGAGAACGTCGAGACAATCCTGGGCACGAAATTGTTGAAGAATGGTCAGATGTGCATTTCGGTCGACCATGTCTTTTGTCCTCGAGCTGAGGTGTCTGAATTCACCCGTGCCGCGGTGAACCTGTTCAACTCCAAACTGTCCGACTATGCCTCATCCACCGACAACACGGGCATCATCTCCCAGCGCCATGTCGATCGCATTAATAGGTTGGTCGGCGAGGCTGAAAAGGCTGGCGTCAAGTCAATCAAACTCGGAGGTGAAATACCAAAGGAGAATACCAAGCGACAACTCCCGTTGACGCTCCTCGTCGATCCGCCGCGAGACCTGGAAGTCATGCAGGACGAGATCTTCGGGCCGGTCCTGCCCATTATCCCATATGACGACCTCGAGGCCACCATCGACGAAATCAACGCAGGTGAGCGGCCTCTTGGCCTCTACGTCTTCGGCGACGACATCGACGCCGCCAACAAGATCATCGACAATACGAACTCGGGCGGCGCTGCGATCAACTGTGCCGCCCTTCAGGGTGCGCTTCCTTCTCTTCCGTTCGGAGGTTCGGGAAACAGTGGGATGGGTCGACACCATGGAGTTGAAGGCTTCCGGGAGTTCTCAAACCCGAGAGGGGTGTTCACCCGTGGAAAGGGGAACGCGGATCTGATAAAAGCGTTCATGCCGCCCTATGCTGTCCTGGGCGAGCCACTGGCCGAGGCGGCCTACAAGCAGGCGTTGGGTCTTTCTTGAGACGAGTCGCAGAAAAACGAGGTTCGGCTGGGCTGGGCTGGGCTGGGCTGGGCTGGGCTGGGCTTGGAGTGGTCTTTACATGGACATCCTAAGGGCGAGGCGGCACGATTCTCATACCTGTGAAGGATACTTGGGTGGGTGAAAGTCGGGGTCAATAGAAGTGAAGTCTTGTCTGGAAGTACATAAGGAGCCTCCGGGCTTGAGATTCGGGCAGTGTAATCTGCCCTCACCGCCTTGGTTCAGTTGGATGAGTGACTCCATCTCTCGTCCTCTTTCCGGTCGCTGCCCTTCCTATCCAGGCAGCTCTACTACCCGCCTCAGCTTCCTCCAGTGTGAGGACATGAATCTTGCAATGCAATGCTCATCCCAAATAAAGTTGACAGCAACCTAGACGAAGACAACTTTCAAGTTCGATGTCTGGCCCCGTGTCGGGGTTTCTCCGAGTTTCCCCAAGGGAGAATGGGCCATGACCGGAGCAAACTAGAGCTTTTCAGGCATGCCGCCGCGAAAATGGGTTCATCCCGGGCTCGAAACGGCTTAAACTGGCAGACTGGTCTGCCGGACGCTGTGTGTTTTGTGCATGAACAGCCGCCTCATGCGGATGGGCATGCCGGTGGGACGATCACCTGCTCACGCATGGCTTTCACAAAGAACCTTTAACAGCGGGGAGGATGGTGGAGGAGGGGCTCGTAGTCGCATGTGGGTGTAGCATTTCGGTGCCGGAGTCTGGATCGCGCATCCTTCTCGATACGTTTTGTCGGGTTCATGGTGGTGGCTGTCAACTTGACTTCAAGTCCCGTCTTACAATCGCGGCTGTGTTTTCGAAGACAGACCGTCACTTCCAGAAGCTTTCGTAGTTCTTGCCTTGGGATCTGCTTCCTCGATTCAAACACGAATCTACTTTACCGAGATTCCAGACTTTTTTTAAAGGCACTTCTTTGACGCTCAACCATCTCTCAGCCAGGAGCCTCCAAACGCGAGTTCAAGTCGCGCGGGCACAAGCAGCGAGAGGATTATCTCTCACTTCGTTCCTCCTTCATGGCGTCTTCTTCTGAGCAGCCGAAACAACCGACGCCTTTTCCTCATGGCGCGTTTCTCCCCAATGGTCATCAGACCGACGGGCCACTCCCTCCCGGCCACCCTACAATCGGCTTCAAGTTGAACCACTTCATGCTTCGTATTCGGGATCCCGCCAAATCAATACCATTCTATGTCGACCTGATGGGGATGAGAACCGTCTTCACAATGAATGTCGGTCCTTTCACTATATACTACCTCGGATACCCTCAAACGGACGAGCATCGAGCGGACCCGGCCAAGTTTGGCGCCGACACGGCGGGAAATCTGCAGCACACGCTCGGCCTATTGGAACTCTATCATGTCCATGGATCGGAGAAGCAGCAGGCTGGATACTACTCGACGGGCAACGAACCAGGACATCTGGGCTTCGGCCATCTGGGATTCACGGTGCCGAACGTACCCAAGGCGTTGCAACGACTGAAGGATGCTGGCGTCGAAGTGGTGAAGGATCTAGGCGTTTGCACCAGACAGTCGATTCCGATTACTGACTGGGAGAATGAGCGGGGAGTCGGCGTCGAGGTGAAAGGTACCGACAGTGAGATTCACCCGGAGTACGCGAAAGTCTTCAACAAGATCGCCTTTGTAAAGGATCCGGTGAGTTGTGTCATATCCTTGTCTCGCGTTTCCCGGATCTTGACTCGGCGGGGCTGACACTCGGATGGCAGGATGGGTATATTGTCGAACTGGTTCCGCAGAACATGGATCCCCTGGACCCGTAATGCTTCACCCTCGGACCTATGCCCGCATGAGAAGCCATTGTCGCCGTGTGTTTCCCGAGGAGCAGACAGGCTTTCAATCGTCGGTTGTCCGGGTAGCTCTAGTCCGTTTGACGACTGTGACCGCCCTAGGAGAAGGGACCATAAAATTACCGGAGGAGAACGAAAAACTTAGGGACTAGCAAGACTCGCACCTGCGGGCTTCCTGCATCAACAGCATTCTGGCGATGTATTGGCCCCCGGCAGGGAGCCAGTCAAGTCATCCCGGCAAGCTGATTTGCGTGCAAATTCAGTATCCAGGGTCCATGATAGAACTGCGAAATGTCTACTTCAAAGTCCGTCAGGCACCTGATCTTAAAACAGTGATTTCGACATCGGACTCTCGACACGAATAATTTCCATTTCCATCTCTGGACCTGACCGTGGCCCTGAGCCTCGCCGCTTCAACTGTGACTGGGAAGATTGTCCGAGGGACTGTAAAGACGACGCCAAGGCGTTACAGGCCGTATAGGAGTTCGGGACCCACGCGTAATAATACCGTAGGCCTTCGTAACTATATAGTTAGGCGTCGCCCCCGACGCCTTCGAATATGACCATGTCCTCTAATTGAGTCACACATTCGGCCTGAGCAACAGATCGATTGTGCCCACGTCTGGGCCAGGGGGCCCTGTTCCCGGCACCCGCCTATAGTTGCCAATTTATCGCCTCTGCCTAGCCTACGAGGAGCACCTCCTGTTCAAAGAACAGTCCACGTGATTGTTGGTAGTATCATCGTGGGGAGCCAATGTACTTACAACGTGAATCATCCCTCATCTATAGCTCTCTGCGTCTTCATGTTCAAATCAATACCAAAACTCAACATCACTTGAAGTGTCTCAATACATCCATTGGACGCCGCGAGGTGGATAGCCGCCAAGCCATCGTGGTTAAAGATGCTGCTACAGGCTTGATGTTCAAGCAGTGCTTTTACGGTGCCTGTACAATTGTTCTTTGCCGCATGGTGTAGCGCGGTCATTCCTTGGTCGTCGTGTTCGTTGATACAAGCGCCTGATTGGAGGATGAGTGTGACTAGATCTTCGCGGCCTTGCTCGGAGAGGATATGAAGGATTGTTTTGCCGGAGGTTGAGGTTGAGGTTGAGGTTGAGGTGGAGGTGGGCGGAGATTCTTGAGGTGGGGTGGTCATTGGGGATGGGAAGCCATTAGTGAGAGTGATTGAAGCTTCTTGGGGATCGGACGGTGTGTCAAACGCGGGAGTATGGAATTGCGGTATCTCGTTGGATATTGCTATTGATGGGCCCTCCCAAGATGAAGACCTGATACGGTTTAGGAGCATGAGGTCGAGATCACAATCCAAGGTATCTGTGCTTCCTCGAAAGATATCTGGACAGGCTGGTGATGTTGTTGTGTCTGCTAACATGACCGGTTTTCCATACACAGGCTGGTTTAGGAACAAGGCGTCCGGCGTGGAGGACAACAGATCAGTGTCACGATCTTGCCAAGTTGTCCTGTCTTCAATGGTGATGCTCGTTGTCCGTCTTCTTGTCTTCTTGTCTCCTGCCGGGATCGGAAGAATATCTGACGCTTGACGGAGCGCTTGAATTCTTGAACTGCCTGCAAGATAATCAGCACCAGAAACTCGGTATCAAAGAAGTTCACGACTCTGACGAGATTTCCTTTGCGCCAGACGGTTCTGCTTCCGGTGAGACTCTTGCAGGTCCCACTGCACTTCAATTGGCTCTGCCATTGCTACTTGCTGAAGCAACTGATCGATTTCCCTCATGTTCAAAGGTTGTTCGAGAATTTGTCCTAAGATCCATTCCACCCCCGCAGTTTTATCTAGTCGTTCTCAAACATGTCATTCCTGCAAGACGTGGTGATCTCATGGCTCACATTTCTTCTGCTTGCAGCAACGGCAACCTGATCCAACATGCCGGCTTTTTGCAACTCTCTTCCCGATGAGCCGCTCTGCATTAGATCGTGAACAGAAGCTGTGCTGCCGACCACCTGGCGAGTGACGTCAAATGTGTGCCATGTCTAAGAACGAGCCTCCAGGTAAATGACTTAGAAAATTTCCATGCCTGAAGGCAACGGGGATCTTGCAGTTTGCTCCACCAAGGTCTCCAAGACGAAGGCCGAGTCACAGGCTTTTATGCCGAAGCTCCAGGGATGCATGTGTTTTAGTAGCTCCTTCCGGGCGCTAAGGCATCTCAGAACTACCCGCCTCGCATGATCCCTCGGGCCGAGAAGCCTAGCGGCAACGGCTGTGAAGAGATCAATCAATCATTCAGTTGGAGATCTTCAAGAGTTCTGGCGTTGGCAATTCAGAAGCTGCCTTGGTCATGAAAGTCTGCTGAATCTCAACTGATACTACTCTGCCTCCCCTATAGAGTACTAGACTAGACTAGCTCCAGTCTGGCTCGGGCTCGGTATATGGCCAGCTCAATCTTTCACTCCATGAAGAACGAGCTAATTTCAGAGGGAGGAAAGCTCGTACTATATTCAAACTATGCCTAAACTCGCTTTAGCATAATTAAACTGCCACTTATTTCCTCTTCTGTCACTGCACTCATGACAGGTCAGGTACCACCTCACCAACTGCACAAGATTCCGCTTGAAAAATCACCAAGTGTCAGTACTGTATTGTGCCCTTGCGCCGTATATCCGGGCATCCCACATTCCATCACCCCTCACAGCCCCTCACGGCCCCTCACACTTTAGCGTATACTGCACTGAACAGTAAGACAGATTGAAAAACGCCATTACTGTTTACTCGTTATGAAAGCAAACGCTTGCTAACTGTTGTTCCTTGCAAGTCACTCGGCTCGGCCATGGCAAGCTAAAAGGGGAAGGTGTCATTGGTTCCGAACAACGAACAACACATTCTAGACTCTTGCCTCCCGCTCTTCCTGAAACTACTGCACGGTCACAGCTCTTCTGCACGGTCAAGGCTCTTCTGCACGGTCAAAGCTCTTCTGCACGGTCACAGTTATTCTGCACAGTTAAGCTCGAATACTTTACTTTAAGGAGATGTTACTTACACGGTGAACCATAGCCTCCTTGCGATACGATTCAAGGATCGTTAGCAGCCTTTCGTCGCTACGGAGGCAGAGATGGCTGTTCCAAGGCAGCGCGATTTTCGCAACGCTGCACGCACTGCTCCCTGACGATGCAGCTATAAGTAGGAGATCATACTGGCTTCCAGGACGTAACTATCACAGTTTCAATATCGACTCTGTGAATATTGAGTCTCTTCTCTTTCGCTAGGTAATTGCTCAGCGTATCACGCTTCAACCGGACAATACCATCGCCATGCATTTATTCCGCGGCCTCTGTCTCTTTCCAAGCTTGATGCTTGTTGTTCTAGCAACGCCTTTACCCGCGAACAATGTTCGCGAGGATAGTGCTGATGTTTTGAATACCCTGAAAGCACGCGACACTCCAGGAGTAAGCTGTTCTTCGAGCTCGAGCATCTAACGGCACTGCTGACACGTGGTTAGTATTGTACTCCCGGCGGAGGTGCACATGGCTACGGGACATGTAAGCTCAGGACTGGAGGGTCACCGTACGAGTGCGATGCACGTTATCAAGTACGTCCGGCCACACCCCTGTTTCTCTTTAGATACAAAGCACACACTAACTTTGCCTATGCGCAGTGCACACGCCTAAATAATGCTTGCACACGAGTCTCGGCCGACGGTGTCATTCTTTGCACTTGAGGGCCGATATTTGAGTAACATCAAAGAATTCCGCTGGGGATTTCGGTGCAGCCGCGGCTCAGTTATCGTGTGAGCATGATAGGACTAGTAGTGTAGAAAGTGAGAACGCGAACAGTTGACAGTCACGATGTCCTGCCTTGGTTGTATGCTTAGAGATGAGCTCATCACGGAGGATGCCTCCCTCATATGTCTTACATTCAGACAAATTGAGGCACATTTTCACCACTCCTGAACTTCTGTTTAATTTCAAAGTTTGTACATGGGACGGTGCCGACTATCAGGACCAAGGTAGACACTGAATTAAACAGAGTGAGTAAGGGTTTTTGAAATGGCTGTTGATCTCCAATTCCATTTACTGCGTTCACAGCATACCTTTTGTCCAGTTCTACTGAATTGTCAGGCTCGGCTGCAAAGTCATGCTTCACTGTAGAGTCAAGCCTGCCTGCACAGTCAAGCTAGAATAACCAATCGCATTCTATGGTCTGGATGTGTCTCGAAGCACAAAGCTGCCGCACTGATGTTGATCTAATATGTCACAATATATAACCTGACTAGCTGGCACTTCGCTTCCACACTTTCACCTACTCTGCTATCTCCCAGGGAGTTTTAGACAATAAGAAAATACCTTCGGCTCTCAATATGAAGTACTTTACCATCTTGATGGCTGCACTGGTAATGGTCGGCATCGCGTCTGCCACTGGCAGACAGCCATGCGAGAATGAGTATGGACTCCATGACGACGGGGTCTCGTGGCGCTAATATAGTTCAATAGGGCAGATCCGCAAGGTGGAATCGGCAATTTCTGTGCCTGTCAGGATGGTCAGCCATACCGCACCTCGCGGGTGAAATAGCACCGCTTTACTAACCGCATGATATGTTCAGGTTGCTGGGCAGTCTCTTCCAGCGGACATTGCAACCCCACAGGCAACACCAAGTTCCCTAGTTGCCCGTACGTTTCCCGCAGCTACCAAGCGGTCGCAGCTGATTTAGAATCGCAGGCATAGTTAGTGGTAGTAGTGTCCAGCTCGAGACACCACCCTCACCCTCGGCTTCGTCTTGAGGCAAGTCGTATGCGGGCCTGATGGGAAAGACATGGCAGGGATACGATCTCAGACGTTCACAACTCACAGCCCGAAGAATCGGTCATTGGGTGGAATCGGGTAGTAGCCCCTGATAACAATTCGTACCAACTATTACCAAAGTTACAAGTGTTTTGCAACGTCACGTTCTTACCCTTTCGGTGCTCCCTGTGTGTTAATCTCAGGCATTAAAGGGCTGTCATTGGCCACTGAAAGGTCACAAGGGTAAAGTTATGTAATACTTCTTCAAACTTCCCGTGATTTCATGTCATTGACCGTAAGTTTTCAGGCTACTGCAAAACTTGCCAGTGGGAGCGCGAGGGTTCATTACAGATCCAAGTTTTGACGTGTTGAAACAGATGCATTGCCACACATCTGGACTGGACTTAGTACCGGCGAAACCAGGTATAAGAGTGCGCCTTTCTCTCACAATGGCCTGTCCACTCTTTCTCATCGAACATCAAGTTACTCTTCAGCTAAAAATTGCACTCGTTGCATGTTAGTCATCCTCACAACGATACCCTCTGCAATTATCCACCGTAGCTCTCACATTCAGCATTGAGATATACGACGGCTCAGCCACTCAAGAAAGCGCGTCTCAGACCATTCCACTTGCCATGGATCCCGAGACACCATTCCACAGTTGCGAATTCCTCGCAGACGCAAAGCACGCCCAATGGCTCTGTTCAGCCTGCTCGGAAAATATCAACCTCGACTTCGACACCACTCTTCGCAGAGTGATGCTCCGCGAAGGCTGGACTGCATCCGAAATCAAAGCCGTTGAGCCGGTGCGACGTTTCGCAAAGCAAATCATGGCCGATTTGACACCAGATCCAACCTTGCCAACGAATTCCCAGCGTCGCGCTTTCCAGTTCAATTGCACAAATGAGCTGCAGGCTCGGATTAATGCCACCCGAGAGATGCACGAGGCCAGGGCCGTAGGAAAGGAGAACAGTATGGAGGAAAGAGGTGCTAAAGAAGATTTGTTTGCGGCACCGTCTTTGGCACCAGCGGATCCCACGGTCAAAGCCACCTCTTCCTCTCCATCCCGCTCCGGACCGTGTCTCCGCAAACATGAGAACGATCCAGATGTTGGACAATGGGCCTGCCCCCACTGCCTCTCAGCTCTCGATGATGACTTCGACGGGATCGTGTACGAGGGTATGCTGAGAGAAGGCTGGAATCAGGACGAAATTGATGCCCTCGGCCCTCTAAGACGGTTTGCTGAGAGGTCCTGGGATCAGCTGAAGCCTGACCTGACGTTGGCGGACGAGCTTCAATCGAGACAGTGGAGCCAGGGCCTTCTTTGGGAGCTACAGGCCAGGATAGATGGCGTTAGGGCGATAAAAGAGGCGAGGGATGAGATGCGGAGCAAGAATGAGAAAAAGGAGAAGGCGTCGTTGGAAACCTCGGGGAAGCTGTAGGCGAGTCATGGACGCGTTGCTCTCCAGCAGCCTGCTATTAGGGCTGAAGCTCCTGCTTGACCGCCGCCAAGGCCTTTCCGGCCATGTGTCGGCAGCTTGGGAGGGAGGCTAGTCGCAGTGCTCTTGAGATTGTGCATGCTTTTGGGGGCCGGTATTGGAGGCGGTGATGGTCAAGGATGCTATCAAGCATTTGAGGACTGAGTTTAGGGACATGTATGTCAGGTATGGCGTGGTTGGGAGAGGGCATAGGATGAGCTTGGGCTTTGATCGCACCAGGCTGGTGCAGAGCTTGGAGGTCCAGTAACGGCTCTTTCATACGGTGAGGTGTTTCATGCCTGGTATAGTGAGAAACAAGAGACTTAGCGGTAATGAGCTGTGTTGAACCGAGCTCAAGGGAAAGAAGGTGCCTGCATGATGCTCTGCGAGCAGCATCTGATGCCCAGGTCGGATCGCCAACTATGGTGAAGGTGACGAAGTTCTCCAGCCAGATGAACAACGACATGCTCCGGCACCTGCCCGGTCAGTCATCCACCCCAGATGTCGGGCCGGGGTACGAAAAGCTTCACATCTCTGGCCTTTCATCTTGCTAGCGGAACCAGCCATCTAACGAAGCGCTGGCTCTGAGCCTAAAGCATCTGACGCATTTACCCATCTGGCCATGGCTTGGCACCATGTACTCTGTACATTTCCTCTGTGGATGCGTCCCTGCTGTCTAAACAGATGGAAAGCCACCTCTCGTCGGCTTCACCACGAGACTCCCGCCCACCGGTGACGTGACGCCGCAATCATTCGGCTGCATCAACTCCTCCATCATGCTCGGATCTTTCTCGAGATCATACAGCTGGTAGAGCCTGGCGATCGTGATGTGCATATTGATGTCCGCCAGGTGCTTGCCGATACAATTGCGCGGGCCGTAGCTGAAGGGCCGAGACATGTTACACATTTCGGCGGTCGCGTTGAGCCAGCGCTCCGGTTGGAACGAGCGCGGGTCCGGGAAGACCTTGGGGTCGCGGGCCATCGCGTAGGCAGACGTCGACACTAAGACGCCGTGTGGGATGAAGTGTTCGCCTATCATTCTCCCGGGCGAGGTTCGCGGGAAGCCGGTGCTGAGGGGGGCCCAGACGCGGAGGGATTTTCCGATGAGGGCGTCGAGGTAGGACGAGGGGGGAGGCGAGTTAGCTGTGTATATATGTGAGGGAAAACGGCTGCTGGAGGGATTGTAAAGTAGTCGTGGTATGAGGTGTGTCACTTACTAGCTTCGAGGCCTTCTCGTACGTAGGCATCTCCTCCGGATCCGGGAAGGCTCCTCGAATTTCCCGGATTAGTTTCTTTTTCACGTCGGGCTTCCGCCCGTATTCTCAGGTGGTATATACTGTAGTTACAGCAGTAGTGTCGCTTCCTGCCACTAAGAAGATGATGGTGTCGGAGAGGGGACTATTTCTGGGAACCCTCTCTCGCGCCGGAGGCACAAGGCACGTCGTGCGAGGTCCACCGCGCTCACGCTCATGAAACCGACGCGCTCTCGTAGAATCGAGGGAGCCAACGCGTCGTAGTACATCTTCCAGAGGAACCCCCCCTCGTCTCATTCTGGGGCCCTCGTTCAGACTTGACGGTCTGGAGAAGGGACGACCTTGGGCCACCGCCTCGACGTGATCAGCAGGGTGAGCTGGCCCAGCCGAGCCACAGCCGGGCGCTGGCCAGCCTGAGCAAAAGCAGCGCAAGGTCACGAGGGATGGAAGGCAGACGGGCGTCGAGATTCCGGTGGGGAATCAAGACAATCGTGGTTCCTAATCGAGATGGCGTGCTCCGTGGTATGCTCCACCGTAAGGGCTGCTGGACTACGGTGAACGTTTCCTGATACATCCACAAATCTGAAGTTCATCTCACTTCTCATTCACTTGCTACACCAGGTTTGGTTGTCCTCAACCTCTTACTGCTACCCGTTGGTGCCTCAATCCCACACGGGGGAGAAGTCCGCCCATAATGTCACCTTTTCGCCCACTGAATCGCCTTCCGCTTCTCTTTGGGCATATAGCCTGAATTCCACTGTCGAAGTTTAGCCGATCCCTGATGTCACAACTACCGGGACCATCTTTGCATATTCCTGTCGGCACTCAAAGGCCCGAGGGGCAGATCGTTTTCCTTTTCTAGGGAATAGGTCGCTACCCAGGTAGCGATGGCCAATGAGAGCTACAGTCGACTCTACGGAGAGGCTCCAAGCAAGCTTAGCTTCCTGTTCCTGGGGTATGGGGATGCATCACGCTCCATGCCCGAAATGGAGGTGATGCTGCAAAGAGCCGGGCGGAATCGCCACTATATATTAGATATGGGAGTCCAAGCTCGAATATGGCCTCTTCAGCCAGCGCCTTCACAACCATGCGGTCTCTCCTTGTGCTCGCGGCTGTTGGCCTTGCCGCTGCAGAAACTGGCATCGATGCCTGGCTGCGGTACGCCCCCGTACCTAATGCGAATGCGTCCAGCCTGCCAACAAACATTGTCTCTCTGAATGCCACATCGAATGGCCCGGTACATGCTGCCGCTACGGAGCTGCAGAAAGGTCTTTCGGGCATCTTCAATCTCAGCCTCAATGTGATCTATCCAACGAGTTACCAACTTAGCAACGCTGCCCCCTCCATTGTGGTCGGCACGGTTGCAGAGTACGCCAACACGTTCGGCGGTGCGCCGAAGATTCCTCAACTTGAGGACGACGGTTACTTTCTCAACACGACGGGCTCTGGCGTTCAGATTCTGGGTCACAACGAACGAGGGGCGCTGTATGGCGCGTTCCAGTACCTGTCAATGCTCGCCCAAGGCAACTTCTCGGAAGTGGCATATGCCTCCAATCCGAGCGCTCCAGTCCGATGGGTGAACCAATGGGTAAGCTCTACACCTGGGGCAGTCTGGGGCTGGTATGGGTTGGGCTGACCGCAACTCCTAGGATAACCTCGACGGCTCAATCGAGCGAGGCTACGGCGGCCCATCAATCTTCTTCTCCAACGGAACTGTCAAAGTCAACAGTCTGGACCGAATCACACAGTACGCACGTCTTTTGGCATCAATCGGTGTCAACGCCATTGTTGTGAACAATGTCAACGCCAACGCATCGATTCTCACGACTCAGAACGTGGAGGGCGTCGGTAGAATAGCCGATACCTTCCGCCCGTACGGTGTGCGAGTCGGTCTCGCCCTCAACTTTGCTTCTCCATCATCTAATCTTGTGTATGGCAATCTCAGCACATTTGACCCACTAGATCCCCAAGTTATCGATTGGTGGCAGAATGTGACTGACACCCTCTACGCTCGCATACCCGATATGGCAGGATACCTGGTCAAAGCGAATTCGGAAGGCCAACCAGGTCCATTGACGTACAACCGTACTCTGGCGGAAGGAGCAAATCTGTTCGCCAATGCCTTGCAGCCTCATGGTGGCATACTCGTCTTCCGCGCGTTCGTGTACGACAGCGTTCATTTGAATGAATCAGTCTGGACTGAGGACCGTGCAAACGCAGCCGTACAGTTTTTCACCGGACTGGATGGCAAATTTGCCGAGAATGCTCTTGTACAAATCAAGTACGGCCCGATTGACTTCCAGGTTCGCGAGCCTGCTTCGCCTCTCTTCGCCTACCTGCGCAACACGAGCACATCAATCGAGCTGGAAGTTACACAAGAGTATCTGGGCCAGCAGTGTCACCTGGTCTATCTACCACCACTGTGGAAAACGGTGCTTGATTTCGACATGCGAGCCAACCACACCAAGTCCCTCGTCCGCGACATCATCAGTGGTGAGCGGTTCAACAGGCCACTAGGAGGCTACGCAGCAGTTGTCAACGTCGGCACCAACAATACATGGCTAGGCAGCCACCTCTCCATGTCCAACCTGTACGGCTACGGCCGCCTGGCATGGGATCCCACTAGCGACCCCCAGTCCATCCTTGAAGATTGGACCCGTCTAACATTTGGTTCCGACCCAGCCGTTTTGAGCGCCATCACGAACATGTCCATGTCCTCCTGGCCCGCATATGAGAACTACACTGGCAACCTGGGGATCCAAACCCTTACAGACATCCTGTACACGCACTACGGGCCAAACCCGCAGTCCCAGGACGGCAACCCCTGGGGCCAATGGACGCGCGCCGACCACGACTCCATCGGAATGGACAGGACCGTCTCCAACGGCACCGGCTTCGCAGGACAGTACCCCGTCGAAGTGGCCGCCGTGTACGAGAACATCTCCACCACACCGGACAACTTGCTCCTCTGGTTCCACCACGTGAACTACACGACGCCGCTCCAGTCCGGCGAGACGGTCATCCAGCACTTCTACAACGCGCACTACGCCGGCGCCGAAACGGCCCAGACCTTCCCCACCCAGTGGGAAGCCCTCAAGGACAAAGTCGACCCGCAGAGGTATAACGAGACGCTCTTCCGTCTGACCTACCAGGCGGGCCATTCGCTCGTGTGGCGTGACTCAATAAACAACTTTTACCACAACCTCTCTGGCATCCCGGACGCGCAGAACCGAGTCGGGAACCATCCGCACAGGATCGAGGCCGAGAGCATGAATCTGACAAACTACGAATTATATACCGTCTCCCCATTCGAGGCCGCAAGTAACGTCACTGCGATCGTGACTTCCGCGAACGCCACGACCGGCACCGCAACCACGACGCTGACTGTCCAGAACGGAACGTACAATGTTGCGGTAAATTATTACGACCTCTACGGCGGCAAGGCACAGTATACCTTGTCGATTGGGGGGCGGCAAATCGGGGCCTGGGTGGGCAATCTGGAAGACACGATCGGGCACACGCCGAGTGTAAGTTCTCACATCTCCTCCAAGTGCTTTGTGTTTTTGATTTTCCTGTCTCGACGTGCGTTCGTTTGGGGAGGCTGCCTGGCCGGCGGACAAGTTGGTAGATAGATACCAGTTGCTGACGAACATGGACACACATATACAGATCTATCTGGACGGCCACTCCGCCACGAGAATTACCTTCCGCAACGTGACGATCGGGAGGGGCGACGTTCTCAAGATCACGGGCGTGGCCGATGGTGTGGAGCCCGCGCCGCTGGATTATATCTCGGTGTTGCCATTGGGGGTTGTCGATTAACTTCAGTACTCTCAGTACGTAAGTATTACGAGGCTCAAGAGGCGCTGGCATGCTAGCGTGTAAAGTTAGAGCTTGTCACTTCCAGCGCGCCGGGTCTGTATCCAGGACAGTACGGCACTGTCTGAGATGGAGAGAGAAAAAAAAATAGACAATTTGATCCGACGCAATCATTTCGTTCTTCATCCGAATTGTTTAATCTGCACGCATTTGTGGGGGTAGGTACATACGCTTTGGATGTCCAGACGCCTTCAGGACCTAGTGCTCGTCACATTATATATAACGCCAGTGGCAACCACAGCGCCGCCGCCCTCTTATCTAAAGGCGCTTCCTCCATCGCCCCGCTCTGCAATACTCCTACTCAGCGTGCCTGCAAACCTGCTAACTCTGTCTGTATCGAACTTGGCGGTCTCGATGGCCTGCAAGACATGCTTGACGCCCACGCCAACTGTATCCGAGCGCGTGATATCCTTGATCTCGGCAATTGCTTTGGCAACCTCGCCGCCTTGGAACGTCTTGGATTCATTCATAATGTGCTCGAGTTCGTCGTAGGTGCGGACATTCGCGACGGGAATGTCGCTGTTGAAGTGCCGCCAAAAGTCGAGCTGTTGCAGCACCGAGCGTTCTGTCGCCGTCACGATGATCAGCAGGCTTCGACCCGGGGGAGGTGCTTTGCGCAACAGCGCGACCAACGACTTGAGGATGGGATTGCTGAAGCGTGGCCCGATAGGCGTCCACTCGGTATACTCCTCTATATCGTCGAGGACGACGCAGGACATGGGCGACTTGTATGCATCCATGAACACTTTGGACAGGTATCCGATCTTCTGGGATTCGGACATTTCGAGCGTGTCTTTGTTGCTGATCAGTTTGATGAACGGGTAGCCGCTGTCGATGGCGATCTTTGCAGCCAAAGCAGTTTTGCCGCACCCGGGAGGACCATGGAGACAGACAGAGAAGAGTGGTGTGGATTCCGGGTTGCGGACTTGTTCGACAAAGAGGTTGCCTTCTTCAAGCACGTCTTTGATATACTGGCTGAAGTGGATCACGCCGCCGCGGAGACAGTAGCTGAGTTCCTCTTCGGAGACACCGAACGCAGGCTTGACTTCGTCCAACGCATTCTCGAAGTCCTGTTGTTTGACTTTCATGTCGGCGACGTCGTCCGTGATGCCTGCCATGGTGCCGACTTTGATGTGCCGAGAAAAGGCAAACGACGTGGCTGATTTGACCAATCCGGCGATCTCGGCGCCGGAGAAGTTCTTGGTTCTGTGCGCCAGATCCGTCACATCGACATCAGGGTCGAGGACGTGGTTGACGCGCATCTTCTCGGTATGGATTTTGAGGATTTGAGCACGACCATGTTCGTCCGGAAGGGCGATTTCCATGTGTAGTTCGAGGCGACCGGGTCGGAGGAGAGCGTCGTCAATCATGTCTTTTCGATTCGTCATGCCGATCAAGAGGATATTGTTGAGTTGGTCGACGCCGTCGAGTTTTGAGAGAAGTTGGTTCACCACGCTGTCGCCGACGCCAGTGCCGCCGCCGGCTCCGCTGCCTCTTTGTTTACATACCGCGTCCAATTCATCAAAGATGATGATGTGCAGACCTGACTCATCACCTTTTTCCTTGTACTCTTTCTCGGCGTCGGCGAAGAGTTTACGAATGTTCTCCTCGGATTGGCCGACATATTTGTTCAAGACTTCGGGTCCGTTGATGACTTTTGGCTCTCTTGCATTTAGCATCTTTCCGATCTGTCGGGCGATCAAGGTCTTGCCGGTGCCAGGAGGACCGTAGAGCAGAATACCCTTTACGTGCTGAATGCCTAATTTCTCGACTAGACCAGGAGGAAATACTCTCGAAGCGAACGCTCTGCGGAAAATAGTGACGAATTCGGAATCTAAACCACCGATGCCCATGTCTTCGAATTTGAAGTCGGGCGCGATGATGGAATTTGCGGCCGGCCGCCTTGACGAAGCCTTCAGATTTATTGGAGTCTTGCCATCCTTGAAGAAATTGATCTGGGTTTGGGGCGTCAAGATACCTTTGGCATGAGGATCCGATGTCGTAGGAGCGGCCTTCTCGCTCAAGTCGGCCAATTGAACGGTCTTGACTGTCAGGTTCAGGGGAATGCTCCTGAGGTCCATCAGGAATCTCTGGCTCGGAGCGAACATCTGATTTTGGAATAGCTGTCCGGTGTCAGCGTGGTGCTACCTGGATTGCCGCTATGGGCTGCTTACCTTGATAATTTCTTTGGCCAAGTCATCTTGGTCATAAGGTGTATCTGTCGTCTTTCTGGTACTAGCAAAGCCAACTTCGATATCCATAGCACCAATATATGCTTGTCCACCCTGAGTGAAGGGGTCATAGATTTCCGCTTGCAGTAGATCTGTCAACGCCACACCCATCCATGATCGTTGCGGTTCTGACAGGCCAATGGTGCCTCGTGGGAATGGATCAAGCGGCCGTGCCGAGACAACGTACGTGCCGTTGATGAGCAGGAAGATGTCTGTGCCATCGTAAGCGGGAGGGAAGTCCTGGCTCGAGACCGCCACCAGGTTCCGAAAGGTAAACGTGTTGTCAGGTGCTTTTGTAGGCTGTAAGGTCAAGGCGCCTCCCTGGGGTCTATGGCCGCCCCCGCCTCTACTAGAACTTTGCTGGTGGCCAACCTGACGCGGAGGAGGCATGTTTCTTGCCGGTAGACCAGGGCTGCCATATCCTGATCGGGGTGAATCGTATCCATTGTTCATAGGCGTGTCGTATCCGCCGGGAGGACCACCTTGATAACCCGGGCGCGGACCTCGGTTTGGACTGGGCTGTTGACCATAATGGTCGCGAGACTGCCCGCCAGAGCCGCCAAATAGGTTGTTTCTATTGAGGAAGGACATGGTCGGGGGTTGGCAGAAGGAAAGCAATCGGAAGGGAGGCGGGAGTGTGTGGAGGGTGGAATAGTGAGCGTGTTAGGTTAAAGACACCTTTCGCAAAACCAAATTCGACTGATACAGACAGGTAGCGCAACCTCAAACAAAGGTCTCAACTGCGCCGCCTGAGCACAGCCCTCGTCGAAGATGACATCCTCCAACTCCGCAAACCGATGTTTTGCCGGTGCCTCAGCCTTACCTCACCATGGTCTCAGCCTTGCCACTGCTGTCTATCCCCGGGCACCCCACACACTATCTTAATCAAACAATCCTCGATATGCCCCTCCATTTGCTGTCCAAGAAGTCGTGGAACGTATATGCTCCGGCCAATATCGAGCGGGTGAAGCGCGATGAAGCCGAAGCACGCCGCACCGCAATCGAGCAAGAAAAGCGAAGCCTACAAAACGAGGCAGACGATCGACTAGAGCTTCTGAAGCAACACACCACGAGAGATCGGAAGAGCTTAAAGCGGAAGCTATCAGGCGAAGATGACACCGATCGCGATATTAGGCTTGCTGTGGAGAGCACAACTACTGCTGCAAGCGGTAGGAAGCAAGATCGCGGCTCAGCATTAGACGTGGAGGGTCACATATCTTTGGTCCCTACGCCACCTCAGAAAAAACCCCGCCTCGATCAAGAACAAGACAAAGATCCGTATACAGTCTATCTCACCGACGCCACTGGCCGCGATCGAAATTCTAAAGCGACATGGTACACATCTCTCGAGCCCGAGCGAGATAAATGGGGTGACGACAATCCGCGCAGGCAGCAAAGAGAAATCGCACGCCTCAATGCAAACGATCCACTTGCTGCCATGAAGAAGGGTGTCAAGGCTCTCCGCGAGAATGAGAAAGCAAGAAAGAGTTGGATGGCCCAGCGCGAGCGTGACCTGGAAGAGGTGGAAAGGCTGGCGAGGAAGGAGAAGCACGACAGGAGAAGAAGAGACCTGGACGATGATGATCTCGCCAGTCTCGAGGACTTTAATTTGGAAGATGGATACACCAAATCGAAAGTCTCGAGGGACAAGCACGACTCAGAGAACGAAAAAGTCCACAGGCACCATCACCATCACCATCACCATCAACATGGCCGTAATCACCGACATCGGCACGAACCCCAGTCAACACACAGAGCCCGGGATCACCACAACCAGCATCGACGGCGCGAAGACAGAAGGCCCAACGAAGGGCAACATGACTGAAGCAATATCTGCCAACGATCAAACACTTATCCTGCACAGTGCGACGCGGCAGAGGTCTCCCGCTACCTCACAGCGGTGTTAAGAACCAAATTGCTTCTAAATCGGGCCTTATTTTCAGAGATCGCTGCAAGTGCCAGAGGTTGGTTGCCTGGAAGCAATTTACAGTTCGACAATTGCGACTGTCGGGCCCGGACTTATCTCATCTCCGATTGGTGCTGGAGATGCTACAACCACCTTCAATAGGGGACATCTCGCCGTATCTTGAGCTTATAAGTACGTGATGGTGTCAAAACTTTGTCCTACTCGTACAAGGGCGTTATAGCAAGATCGATATGATGATGGCAAGCTCCCAGAAGCCCCCAACCGCCGCCGAACTGCGCGAGAAGCTGATGCACGCTTCACACATCTTACATCACCACGATATTCTCGATGGATTCGGCCACATCTCAGTCCGCAATCCCGAGGACCCCACGACGTGCTTTCTGACCGGTACGGCTGCCGCATTGATCGCCTCTCCTGATGTCTTCACAGAATACCGGATCAGGGATGGCCAACCCGTCAAAGACGGCGTTTTCGTGTCCCCTTATTCGGAGCACCACATCCATGCGGCGATCCTCGCGAAATTCCCGGATGTGCATAGTGTCGTGCATAGCCATGCTCTAGATGTCCTCGCCTATACCGTCACAGCTGGCTCTGCAACCCAAGCCCAATCGACCACATCGGCCTTAAGACCAATCATCCACAAGACCGGGTTCCTTGGGGAATCCGTACCAGTATGGGATATTGCCGGCGCGTACACTTCTGAACACGAAGAGGGGAAACGGCATTTGTTGGTGAATGACTATCGTCTCGGCGAGAGCCTTGCCGCGGCCGCAGACAAGCCCTCTGGGCAATACCCTTACCACAAAGTTGTCCTGCAACGTGGTCATGGCTTTGTGGCTCTTGGTGACTCGATCGAAGAAGCCGTGTATAACGCCATCTACACCGTCGAGAACGCCCGTGTGCAATCTCAAGCCGAGCAGAGAAGCAACGTACACTCCCATCAACCTATCCATTTTCTAAGCCGCGCGGAAATCGAGGCCTGTGCACCAATGGACCGGGCTTGTATCACGAAGGTGTGGCCGTTGTGGATGGCTGAGATCAAGCAGAATCCGTTGTGGCAATGAAAAATCGACTATTCCGTCTCGGCCTAATCGGACTTACGGACTGGCATTGTCCGGCGAATTTCCAGCTTTTCAGGGTGTGCCGTTAGCTTCTGTAGAAGCAACGTAGCGCGTGCACGGAGATGCACGTGGTGGATTTGATCCAGAATCAATTCCAAAGCCATCACAATCGTTTTGTCGATGCTCTCGTGCTCTGGTCTGGAACTTTTCGTTTGCTTCTCTACGACCACTCGCTCATATGCTTCCAGCAGATGCTTAATAGCGTCTGGAGTCGCTTGATAGCTGAATGTACCGGCTTCACTTTCGGGAAGAAATGCCATACCAAGATTGAAGTAGAGTTGCACCGTCTTCTTGGCTAGGTGGGACTCCTTTTTACTGCAGCTGCAATACTGCCGCATAGCCTTGTGCCAATATTTAATATAGAGTCGCTGCACACGAGCAGAGTACGCCGTCTTCTCAGTCGCCAAATACCTCGAGATCGAGTCCCACAAGAGGTCCCGCACGTGGATCAGCGACTGAATAGGGGGAATGATGAGGTCTTCTGCGCGAACGGCAATCGGCTCATCGGTCAGAGTATCCAGGAGGTCAGTGTCATCTTCGCAAATCGCCTTGGTGTATGATGCACTCAGTTGGAGCATCGATTTTATCTGCACTATCAGGTCCAGCGTCGATTTATCCGGCTTGTTCGATGGCGCTGCAAGTTCCGATAGCAGCCGCGACGCCGCTTGGATGTGAATTTTGGCAGCACAGTAATTCTTTTGCAACGTCTCAAACACCCAAGCGAGCATCGATGCAAGTGTCAAGCAGAATTTGTTGGGTTGTCTTGCCGTGGCCATCCTCTTAATTGCTGCATGATAGTGCCAGATAACCGTGGGACTGAGTTCTGATGATCTCGCCGTGCGATATAGACCCAGCTCTTCGTCGACAAGGGTCGTCGCTACCAGAAGATGTCGAATTATATCCGACTCCCACGCCCACATGGGGATCAAGCCGCACCAGAACCCGAAATTGGGCCCGTAGTTGGCCAACGTCGGGGCGGTCTGGTCCAGCCAAAAATCCAAGCTCCGCATCTCGTTCGGAGTAGCTCCAAAGGACGGATTGACCGACATCAACAAATGCGGATTTTGCTGTGCCAGCCATTCATCCGCTCGCGAGTCAACATTGTCGGAATCCTCCGCCGGCTCGGCGTCGGCAGGGTAACGTTTGTCTCGATTGACCATTGCTCTTGTTGGGGTCGCCCCGTCAAACATCCATGCCTTGGGGACGTTGTAGCCAAGACATTTTCGACCGGAGCTTGAGCATCTGTGCAAACAGTGAGTATGGTGCTCAGAGACACCTTAGAACTCCCAGACCTTTTACAGCTAGGCTTCGCTTCGTCGCACTTAACTCTTCTCCGTTCTGAAGCCGTTAGTAAAGTGCAGAGGAGAAGGAAGAGAGGAGGATGGGCAGAGCACATACTGCAGGTATCACAGCCGCTTCTAACTTTGCTGTGGAGCTGCTTTCGGCGAGGTGTCGCGGTGGCAAGTGTGGCGCCTGCGTGTATTCCATCGCTGTCGCGGCAACTTCTTGCTTCAATCTCTTGGGTGTGGTTGCTCTGCGGGCTCCCACTCAGGACTGGGCGCTTGACCTGGCTTCAGTTCGAGTTAGGACTGGCCAAAACCATTGAAGAGGATGAGCAAGTGTATGGCGAATTTCTTGGGCAGGCTCACACGATACAGGGCATTGAGTCCTTTCCGATTCCCTTTCCAACGGTCGATGCCACTCCATGAGGATCTGCTTTGGCCATTTTTCAATGACGGCGTGCTTGACTGTCTCGAAGAGATCGTCGGGTCTGCTTGGAATCAAGTTGCGGAACAACACAGCTCGGCCATTCTTTAACTGTCATTCCGACAATTTGATCGACGAGAGATTTAGAGCAAATCCACATGAGGCCATCGTGCTAACCGGAGTTCGTGGCCTGGACTCGACCAGTGGCCAAGGTTCCACGATCCACACAGCACGCAAAGCTGGGGCTATGATGATATTCCTCAGGCCTCCCGCACTACGGTAGGGCTTAGGGCGACCCTTCGTCCACGCGCAGTCAGCGATAACGTGGCAGCCAGCATGGTATCGAATGAAGTTACGTATTCAGGCTCATTTTAAGGTTCACAGGGTTACTCAAAGCCGGTGCTGCATTGCTTGTCCCGTCTTTATCGGGGCCAATGCTAGCTAATCCACCAATAAGAACAGCACCTAGGCGCCCTTCGTATAGACCTCCCCGATCTATTCACGCTCTGTTCCCAAGCAACACAAGCGGCGACTCAATCTCCTGTGCAGGAAGTCTTTGGTCAATATAAATTTTACCGGCCAGCAGCCTCGAGAGTGGTGCCCTCTCAGGCCCACCTTTCTGATATCCTCGGGTGATGATTGGGCCAGACAGTCGTCGAGGTCAATGTCTTCCTGTAGCAGTAGCTCCGGAGTCGACAAGGACGTATTCAGCGCTCATGCAAGTACTGGCACGAAATACGACTACGAACTGCGATGGTCCTAATCAACTCAGTCCGAACGGATCAAGCGTCAGGTTTCAGGAAGCGGTACCCGACTATTTTCTCCTCTGGGCGAACAAACAAGACAGCCGGGTGCAGCGTGGTGAGGCATCTTCAGCTTGCAGTGGGCTGGTTTGCCAGCCTTACTGCACCTTAGCAACTTCGCACATCGGCCATTCACGTGTGCAAGGATAGCCCCTACTGGCCGCGCAGCCTCCCGGCAATGCTACGCCTGTCAATCAATGGGGCAATGCGCAAAGTCGCTGGGTCGGAGACTTTGACTTTATGTGCATGTATAGCGAGGCTCTGTACCACTTGACAAGGTTTCAATGCCGTCCAGGATTGATTACGAGTTTTTCTTAGCGTGCCCCAGAAACAGACGCCCTCCCGTCGTGTCGAGCACACTGGAAGCGTGGAATCTAAGTGTGCCGGTTCCGAGCCTTATCGCCGCCACGTTTTACTCGGCGCGGATGCTTCAGTCTCAGGAGGGCCAGCAGGATCGTGTTGGGATCAAGAGTCATATATTACCACCGAGCCTTCTTGACTCAAATCTTCGTGGAGGACGCCCTGATCATCAATGAAAACGGAACACAACGACGCCGATTTTGCCGATGCATGGAAGGGTGCGACGCGGCAGCCCGGCCCCTACATGGTGGTTTATCTGCCTTTCATGGCTTCCTGGGAGTCTATGCACGCACTGCGGCTCGTCAGACAATCACCGACCGAGCAGGCTTTCTCGAGGCTAACCAGAATCTGGGCAGACTCCAGCATATGGCATTAGTCGGCACATGCACACGTCACACTCATCTAATGCCTCGTTAGACGATTCTCGCGATAGAATGGCTTCATCAGGTATAGCTCTCCTCCAGTTATGGATAATTGCGACTACAGATATTCGGGTGCTGTAGGTGTGACATCGTTCAAGATAAGGTGAGTGTCTGCGACCTTTCCATCGTTCCTCCGTCTGTCTGCTTCTGCAGCGGCAATTGCCAGAAAGCTCAAGCAGGTATCAATCTATGAGACGTCAGCCTCGGAAGACAGACACGGCAAGACACTTGTGGTAAGGCATGATGGCTAGTCTCAGCTTCCCAAGAGGACCCGGACAGTATCCTCGTTCGAGACTTCGTGCCCAAGAGCACATAGCTTACTGTACGAGAACCCTAATCCCTTTCGAGCCGTGCTTTGGAAACGGAACAAACAGATCATATTGGATTTCCACATCCTCGCGCGTGGTCTCGAACAGCTCCAAATAGCCCATTGGGCCCGGATAGCCGGGACAACCATAGCGACGAAAGATCCCAGCCACACAGAGATACAACTGTGCGTATGCCATGTTGATTCCGACGCATTGCCGAGATCCCTTTGCAAACGAGCAGAGATACCGAGTAAGTTGCGGGTCTTGCAGCCAGCGCTCTGGGTTGAATTCGAGAGGCTCGGGGAAGATGTCGGGATTGAGATGGATGAGTGCACAGGACATGCCGACAGGGGTCTACGAGACTCTCAGCTTGTGCGGTCAACGCTGGCACAGCTTCAAGAAATCTTACATTAGCAGGTATTTTCCAGCGAGTCTTCCCATCGTCGTATATGAGCTCTTCATCCGGACAGAGCCTTTGTAGGCGCGTGCTGACGCCAAACGACAGCCGGAGCGCCTCTTGAATCACAGCGGTCTGGTGCATATCAGCTCGGCTTCAAGGCTAGCTCGCACAGGCTCAACTGTCCAAGTGGGCACAACATACCAAGTATGGCAGCCTTTCTAGGTTCCTGATCGCCACGCGTGCCGAGATGTCTGGAATGGCCGCGTCGAGCTCTGTGCGAAGTTTCCGCATCACCTCCGGGTTTGAGAGCAGGTAGAACGTCAGGACCGACAATGCCCAAGCCGTCGTTTCGGTGCCGGCTATGCAAATCACCTGTGCTTCCTGCCACAGCCGCTCGGTTTCCTTCTCCTCGTCCGCCAGATCGCTATCGAGGATCGAGTCGAATATAGTCGCGTTTGAAGCCGCGGGAGGGCTCATCTTCGCACCAACGTTTGCTGCTCGCTTCGCCTTGATCTCGTCGATCTGGGTTCTCATCTCCTGGAGGACATACTTAGTCGCCGCGCTAAAGCTCGAAGGCGTGGGGATCATTGTGTGCGCCCGCCCGCGAGCAAAACAGTCATGTAGCTTACCCGCCTGAACTGAATGAACGCCGCCATCCCCGCGTCCTGCTTCTCAACAAACCAGTCCGGTAGCCTATCCACCAAGACCATGAAATTAAACTGTTTGGCCGGCGCGGCCATCTCGTGGACACTAGCCATCATGTCGATGAACTTGGCGTTGAATCCGGGTTTGTCCAGCCACTGGTGCGACTCGCCAAAGCAATACTCGGTGATGATGTCGCTCGTGAACGCACTGAACGGGAGGTTGACGTTCAAGGGCTGACCGGTGCGTTTGAACTCGGCCAGTTTGTGCGCCAGCTTCTCGAAGTTGGCGCTCAAAATCGGCTCCAGGCGACGCACGCTCTCTTTGGAGAAGTACCGGTTCATGGCGGCCCTTCGCATGCGATGCACCTCGTGGGACACCGTCGCTATGGACGCGCCGGAGCCGCCGAAGATGCGAGTCGCCCACGCGTACTTGTCCCGCCGTTTGGCTCCCCCGGCGTAGAGGACGGGGAGGAACGCCGGGTCGTTGACGTGGAGTTCATAAGGACTGATGCGAACGATCGGGCCTGCACAGACCGGCCCCCCCTGATATGTAAGTGGCCGTGCGTGCGCGCAAACAAGCAACCAAGCAAGAGCAGTGCGGGATGTATGATGAATCTCCCGCTGCGCTCTCTGTTTACGCGAACGAGATCGACTTGAGTTACGCAAACGTAAAATAATGTAAGTATGACTCACCATACCGGTCATGCATCTGCCTGATCTTGAACGTATACTGTCCCCGTCTCACGACATCGTAGTAGAACTCGTACCATAGCGTCAGGGCCGCGAGCTTGGGGCCCGGGAATTTGGCCAGCGGCGAGAGAAGGAGACGGAAGGAGCACAGTCCGACTAGATATGCTAGGAGGAGCAGTGCAGCGTAGATTAACAAAGACGATGCCATGGTGGTGGGAGTTGGAGCGCCGTGGCCTCTACCGTGTATACAATACGAGATCTAAGAGTGTATGTGGTTAAGTGTTAGAAGATAAGCCTCGCTGGAGGGACGGGGGGAGGCGGGGCTAGAGGGGGAGTTCCGCCCGGCGTGTGATTCCCCGCAGGTGAGGTACAATATCCAGGTCTGCCAAAGACTACTGTAAGGACTACCGTACAGCAACTATCTGCGGTCCAGTAAGTCGTGTCGCGAGTTAGGGTCAGAGCTTATCCGTCTATCTGAAGCATCCTTTAATGTGGGGAGATCACCACCCACCCACTCGCCTGTATTCAATAGATAGCAGAACCGGTTCAGGATACATGATACTACAAGAGACCCCCTCTCGGTATAATGGAGAAGCGAATGGCTCGAGAAACCGCGTTATATGCATTGTCGGTATGAGAACAAGATCTATAGTATTACGTCGGGTGTTTATGTAGGTTAGCCTATGTGTCAGGTGCAGCCAGGCAGTACTGTACATACACAAGTCAAGGGAAAATAGACGGGAAAAGCAAACAAGCAGAGAGAGCAGAGAGTGAAGCCCTCAGGCTCCGGCTCCAGCTCCGGCATGCATCAAAACAATCAAACAATCACTCGACCATGGCGATATATCAGTCAACCCGCCCACACGCATTATCCATCCATCCATCCATTCATATCCACCTCACCTTCCCCTCCGCTTCTCCTTGTTCGCCGGTCCATCAATTATCTCTCCTCCTCTTGACCAATTTCCCTCCCCCTACTCCTCACCAACAATCCGCCGGTGCCGGCCCTAGCGGCTTCTCGCGCTCCATCCAAGGCCAGATATTGCACGCCAGATCTACGCGCCCAAACCCCGGATGGAACCGTGGGTTAAAGCTGCGAGGAGCTCGGCGCCGAGGCGGCGGCGGCGTGAACCACGTGTCTTGCGCGGCGGGCGTGGCGGGCTGACCGCTTGTGCCGCGGTGGCCGTGACGGAGAGAATGATGTCCCGGCGAGAACGGCGACGTGGGCATCCGGCTCCAACTCCGGCTCCGGCTGCTGTGCGGGCTGCTCTTGATGGCGATGGTGTCCGCGCCGGGGGATCTCCCGCTGGGGTGAGACAAGCGTGCGCCAGCAACGGCGGGGTTGGAGTCCTCCCTGCCGATAGAGTAGAACCGGCGGCTTGGCGAGACTTTGATCTCCGCTGGAATGTCCGAGAAGGAGGAGTACGGGTAGCGAGGTGATCGGGGAGTAATACAGGCCGGGGACGTCGGTGCCAGAGGTTTCGTCGAGCCAGGGGAGTACGAATGCGAGTGCGAATACTTCGGCATCGGTGGTGCAGTGGGTCCAGCGGCAGCAGGAGCAGAAGTCCACGGCATGCCCCCATGCTCCGCTTCCTGCCTGTCCACTTCGTCGAGTGCCCTTTCTTCCCAATCGTCCAGAAAGTCCTGCAGCTGAGCCTCAAAGTGGTGTTGATGCTGGGGTCCCATCCAGCTCCACGGCCCTTGGCCGCGCACGATGTTATGTTGGGCGGCGTAGTCGTCGGCGAAGGCGCGCTTGGCCAGACCGTGTTCCCGCACGAGGTGTGCGTCGTCGAGAACCATCTCGAGGCGATTCGCACGGTAACTTTCCAGGGCTGCGGCGGCGATTTGTGCTTGAGTTGCGGCTTCATCCTGATCCTGGTCCTCATCCTCATATTCGACCTCGGTCTCAGACTCGGACTCGGACATCGGGGCGCTCTGAGAGTCCGTCTTATCAAGGGCTTCGTCGTCGGACGTGACGTAGTCGGGGAGCTCGGTGTCGAAGTCATCATTCGCCGTCTGAAGACCGGAGGCAGAACCGTATACATCGTAGATGGACCGCTTTCTGTCTCGGCGCCCGTCAGATGCAATCTCATCGGGATTGCCTGTCGCGACATCCATTCTGGAGCTGTGGGCACCACTATTCTTAGATTTCTTGCTGGGCGGCATCCAAGCGGTACCGAAGTCCTCATCGTAGATCTCTTCGTGGCGTCTCTTGCGTCTAAACGTGATGAGCGCGGCCGGGTCGACGCGGCTGACAATGTCGATCAACTCGGATTTCTCGCCCTCCAGGAGTGCGGCATACGACATTAGCCTGTAAATGTGCCTAGCTTGCTCTTGTTGGAACTCCAACATGTCTTCCTCTCTGCAGAGTAAGTTGTCCACGAGCGCGTCCCGGCTGGCGGCATCCCGATTTCGCGCCGCCTGTAACCCAGGATAGTCTTCCTCCAGCATCTGCTGGTGAAGAGCCACGGCTTCGTCTCGGGCCTCCTTGCGGAAATGCTGCTCGATCTTGTTGAAGACGCTACCCAGCATGTTCTGGACATATGGTGTTTCGAAGAGAGAATATTCGCGTTGGAGGCCTTCATTGCCGGCCGCATCGTTGGCTCCATGGACGTTGCCACCACTGCTGGTATTGGCCGCCGGGCCAAGTTTGTTGCCCCTGTTGCTGGCGTTGCCAGCGCCGTTGGCGTCGTTAGCGCCCTTCTTCTTGTGAGCGTCTCGCTCCCGACCGCCACGACTGGCGCTGGGGCCATCTTCAGCATTGCCATTCGCTTCGTCATTGTCACCGCCGTTGCTTTGCGTACTGGCGGTGACGCTATCATTGTCACCAACCTGTGGGATCCTCTCGTACATGAGGACGTAAGGAGTGAAACGGCGCTTCTGCTCCATGACGGCCTTGAGAGTCGTCTTTTTGACCGTGCTATCGTCAAACTCATGCCAGTTGTCGCCCCTGCGTACGCTAGCGATGTAGTGGCCTCCGTCGCGTGTCCCCTGATGACTGACGATGCCCACAAGGTTATACTTGGTGGACAAATCGTCAGGATGGCCCTTTTTATTCAGGAAGGGCGCCAGGTCGAGTTCCGCCGGGATCTCAACCCGGCGAGCGTCCTTTTCAAAGAGCACGTTTCCTCGTCGGTCAAGGCGATACGTGCCAGAGGCGGTCATCTGCACCCTGAAGCGCTTGAGTTGCACGAACAAGACCTCAGGTGTGTACCAAATCTTGTTCCTGGCAGTCCTTGGTGTCTGGTCCGTCTCGGAGTCTTCGTCGGTGCTCTCGCGGGGCGACGTCGGGACACATGAACACGGGTCAAACTCGAAGCTCGAACTGTGCTCGAGACACTGTTCCAGTGTCAGATCCGGCTGTGTTCGCCGGCCGCCGCCTCGACGTTGTGGTGGCATCTCGACACGCAACAGCTGACCTTCATCGAGCTTCCCTTTGCGGTGCATGGCATGGCGCCGCTGCTGGCAGGGGTAATGAACCGATTGATAGACGGTCATGAGTTCCTTAACATTCCTGTTCAGGATCTCCTCTCTATAGTTCCCACGGTCAGCTGAAAAATCACAGACATCTTCACAGAGCAACCGACTTACCTTGGTGCCGGCCCGAAGCCCCGCGCGGTCAAGTAACAGGCCAATTGGCGGACGCTGAGGTCTATCAGCCATTCGAGGAGTTGAGGAACGTCATGCTCCTTCGAGTCGTCCCTAAAAGGGCAGGTGAAATCATTGGGCTCCTCCTCGGTTTCGGTCTGTCGGCTTGGGCTCGTGAGATACCGCCAGAGCTTCTTCATCGCCTTGTCGACCTTGGTTTGATTGGTCCCATTCTGGCGCCAGTAGACGTATGCTAGGTCGAGGAGCTCGCACCACACGTCGGTGTAAGCTTCGTTGTCCTTCTTCCGATCCTCTTTGTCAAGCTGGATTTTCAAGACGAACCCGGCCTCTTCCAAATTCGGGATGTGTCTGTTTTCAATCCATGACAGAAGCCGGTTGCAATGTAGCAGCATGACAATAATGACGTTGCGGTAGCACAGATGCGAAGGGTTGCTCAGTCCAATGCCGTGGGATTGCGAGAAATCGTCGGACCTTGCGGCTTCCAGCGCTTCTGCTGCCGTCTCCACCGGTCTGTTGGGATCGGGTGGTGCGGTCTCCTTGTGAAATTCTGACCCTATGGAAAATGTGGGACTGTCGGGCGTTCCACTTGCAGCAGCGCCCTGTTGTCCGCTAGACTGTCCTGGAGGACTGCGTGATGCCGCTGGGTTGGACCCGTTGCCAGCAGGCCGTTCCGGTGTACCTGATGGCGGGTCAGCCGCTCCTGCGCCTGCTCCTCCTTGGCTGGATTCTTTCTGGTCGCGGTCTTTGAGGGCTTGAATGATATCAACCGCCTTCCTGCTCTTTATCCCGAGCGTCTTCCATACGGGCAAGAGTTGAGTCCTGTAGTTCCAATTGTCGTAGTCTCTGTCTGTGTTGCCTGACGATGTGTCTTGTTTCTGCTGAGGATTCGACGCCGGGGGTCCCGTTTGTTTAGGGCCCGTTGGCTCCGTGCCGCCATTCTTTGCGTTACCGCCTCCAAGCTTCTCAAGTAGATCTTGCTTCTTCAGGCCGGCGACGTCGACATTACGCAGACTGCATTCGTTCTTGAGATCCTCGACGGTTAACTTGTTCCAGTGCCTAGGGCCTTTGTCTGCGAACTTTGCCAGATTATCTTCGATCTTATCGATATACTCTTGCCTCTTCAACCTCTGGGTTGGAACAGGGATTTGACGGGACTTGCACTGCTGGATCAACTTGTCGATACTGTAACTGCTCCAATATTTGGGATTGGCATTTGATGCCGAAGCGATCTTTTTCGAGACCTTGGACGGTTTCTTCTTGGCCATGCCGACGAAAGACGAATGAAAATTTCTCTAGATTCACGAGTAGAGCTAGACAAGGAAGAACGAACACCCACCGGGACTGGAATATGAACGAAATGAAACAACATGCTCCAACAAAGGGCTCGAACAGAGCAGACGCATGCGTGTTTGAGCATCGCACAGCACGTTTGCGGATAGCTGTTGAAAGGGTGCGGCATTGTGGACAATGAAACAACAGCCGAACAACAGCAATAGCCGGAAACAGACATCTCAATAGGACAATAGACCTTGAATGGGAAGAACATTGCACCAAAATCCATTGACTGGTAGAGTCCGATAGCAGGTCAGTGAATGGAAATGTCAAAGTCTCGAGTGGTGGTGTAAGTCATGAGTACATGGTGGAAGAGGGGGGTCATGGACAAGCAGATCACGTGCCAGTCCGCAAACAAACAAGGCTCGAGCGTCTGTGGCATGTGCCCTCACTGATAAACGGGCTATGCCACGAGCATATCGTAAAACATGTAATAATATGATCGAACCGTACAAGTTCATCGCTAAATAGCCAGAATGCATTAAGTAGTCGTCTCCGGTTTCTGTCGGTCCAGGGGGTAAACGGGGTTTCAAGAGGGAGTTGCTGGCTTCTGGCCCAGGCCACTGCCGAAGAAGCGTCTCCAGTCTTCTGAGTTCCGGTGGCTGTCACCAATCTTGAAGACCTCGATTCGAGGGCCACATCCGTCTGGAGGAGGTGAGGGCGAGGGTGCTGCGATCGGGGATGTTGCTGCAGCACTTGCCGTGGCACCTTTTTCAAACGGCGGTCGATCAACTGATGACGCGGCACTTCTCAAGGTGACCATGGTCTCTAATTTGTCGATTCGACGTTTCATCCGGAAGAAGAAGAAGGCCGCAGCAATCAGAGCAGAGACGCCAAGTATGACGCCGATGGCAATGCCAGCTTTGGCGCCGCCGCTTAGGCTGTCGGAATGACTAGTAGAGGGTAGGGCAGTCTGGGTGGCTGTTGAGGAGGATACAGCAGCAGCGCCGGTCAGATCCGAGTCTGTCTGACTTGCTGTCGATATGGGCGACTTCGGTGTGTTAGTTGCCGACAATGAAGCAGTTGCGGCTTGTGTGGCGGCAAGGGCATAGGTCGTAGCGGCTCCCTGGGTGCTGACCATGGTGAAGCCTGCACCTGTTGTATAGTCCGTATTGTTTTCTGCATTGCAGAGCATAAAGTTGCAGAGGGTAGGGAAATGAGGTATCTGCATCCCTGCTTGGATGGGCGCAATCGCATAAGTGCCATTTGAGTCCACTGCGGCAGATATCAGCACTTTCATCCTACCAAGGGTACCCTCTGCGGACCGACTGACTTTGATTTATCTTTGCCAAAGAGAATTCGTTTGAAGCTTCGCCCATCTCACAAAACACTGTGAGGTTCACACTACTCCACACGGTTCTATAGCCGACTTGTACCACATCGATGTTGTTCAGCGTCAGCGGGACCGTTGGGTAGACGAAAAGGGCATGTGGCATGTCCGTCGCCGTGTCTGGCCTTGACGTGGTCGCTGCCAAAGTCGTCGAAGTCATATCGGCCGTGGAAGACAGAGATGTTGGAGCTGGTGCCGCGTTGTCGCTGGGATATCCAGGACGAGGATGCATTTGAGGCGCCCGCTTGCCATGTCGGCGCAAATCTTCCTGTAACATCTAGAGCAGGCAATTTGCCAAGGTCGAAGTCCGTAGTTTCAGCTCTTGTGGAGTGTATGGCATGGTTCTTGACAAGTGGTGCTCATGAGGCTCGTTTGGAGGGTGTTCGTCTCATGTTCACGGCAAATCTGGCTTTTGATACATCGCGGGGTCCGAATCATCTTTGGCAGAGTTTCATGGGAAACTGCCAGCGTATTTGTTAGATGTCGAATTTGGAAGCGTCAGGGGAAACACGCCATCAACAGATTGCTCCGATCTGGAGAGTCCGGCTCCGGCTATCGAGGAAGCTAGTCAGGGTTAGAGACAGTCGGCAGATGGCGTTGGATTTTGCGAGATTGCACGCATCAGCAGCCACCAGCCAAAGTGGAGCGGCTACCGGCTTCCTCACTGTTTGCATTTTTAAACCCTATCTGACAGCCAGGACCTGACAAGCGGGACGGTAGCAAGATCGGCTTTGTGCATTCTTGGGCTGCCACGAAAATGGACTGACCGACCAGCGGCCGGCATCCGAGAATCGAGCATGATACAATAACAACGGAAAAGCAAACGCGAGGAGCTTTTTGAGTTGGTCGGTCGAAACGGTTCGGTAAATGAAGAAGCCGAGGTGGAAGTTGCCAGGCCCCTCAAGTGGCTGAAGCGGATTCCTGGGCGACTCTGACCCATGGCGTGCACAGAAACGGTTAATCACGAATCTCAGCGGCCTTCCGTAGGTCCATTGCAGTGTCTGATTGCCATAGTTATAGACAGATGCTATCTCCGCCAGAGCTGTTCATCTTAAGCACCAGCGCCTCGCTGCTTTTTGTGAAATGGAGTGATAACGAGAACTGTAGGGTAGACACCATTTCAAGCCAGATTCCTCTCAATAAACCGCACTTTGCCAACCTTGCGCTGTCGTCCCGATGGTGCCAATACTTTCTTTCCGCCGGATACTATCGCCGTCAAGGTTCAACTTACTCAGAACCTCTGTTGGAACCGTCGGTATATATTTCCGTGCTTGTTCCCGGTTCGTCCCGCCGATTCCTGCGCCATAGCTGATGAGCATATCTGTGGAAGTCGGAAGAGAAAAGGGGAGCATGAGCGACTGATCTAGGGTCAAAGCGTTGCGCTTCATCGGCGGATCCGTATCCTGCTCGACAGGCGAAGATATTGATGGCGCAGAAGGCCGTTGTGGCGTGCTCGGGTCTTTGTTTGCTGGGACTGGGGTTCCATTTCGCTTTGTGGGCGTTGCCGTTCCCGACTCTGGAGTGTCGACCGCGGGAGTCAATGGCCTCTTGATCAATGACTGCTCACCTCTCTGCAGTTGTGTCAAGAACTTCATGTGCGCTTTGGGAAGACTCTTTTCACCGACTTCGGCTCGATAGTTCTTGACGGCATGAATCAATTGTGTGGGAGTGAGGCGTTGCAGCTGAAACAGGGTGCCAACAAGGGATTCATGGTCCTCTCCTAATGAACTGAAACACTGCAACCACTGCAAGAGCTGGATGACAGGCGCAAGGTGCCGTCGTGCCGCATCGACGGTATTCTCTCCTGTGGTGATCGTCGAGCCGTTTTCGTAGTGTTCGGGTTGTCGATTGTTTGTACGTGCCCAATCTTCAATGACGGACACGTTCATGCGGATCTGCATCGCTTTCGTCCTCGAAAGGTATTTCTTGGCTGTCATGACACGGTTGAACAGCTCGGCGCCAATCCAATACAGGAGCTGCGACAGAATTTGCGCCGTGATGACGGAATGCACGTCGTATAGGTCGAGGACGAACAGAGTGGAAGAGAGAAGGGAAGTGATGTTGCGTGGAGATGTCTGAGCTCTTCGTTTGGGCGACGGTGGCCGGAAACGCTTTTCAGGTGGCTCATCCTTCGTCTTCGGCTTTGACTTGAAGACTTTCCATTCTCCCTGGAATGCGATATCGTCCAAGCCAGGAATGGTTTCGTGGTCCAGCATCGCCACGTCAAGGACTTTGTTCATCCTCCTTTCCGCATCCCGGATGATCAGGATGAAAGTCTCATTAATCAGCTCCGCCAGCTCGAGCTGATACTTCGACGTCACCTGAACCAGGCCAGCATCCTTCTTGAGGTAATGAAGGAGCAGAGTGGCGTTGGAAATCCAGAAGGCTAGCATGGTCATATCCCACTGACAGCGTTCGATGACATCGTTGATGAGGTCCATAGCTCTCGTCAGGACATCGTCTAAAAGAGACGCGGTCATGTGATAATGCGCGTATCGCGCCATCAGGAAAATCAGGTTTGCCGGCACAGGTTTCTGAGACGGTGAACGCTGGGGGGTCATGTTGGTTATGATGAGGTCAAAGATAGCCTCCAGTTTGTCGGTTTGGAAGACAAACATCTGGTCACCTACGCACCGGTCCCAGATGAACTCCTCTTCGTCGTTTTCAAGGTCGGTGGGCGACTGTTCAAGGGTCAATAGCGTCCACAGTTAGATATTCGTCTAATTACCTCTGGCTGTTCGTCAAACCCTAGCGTGGACAAATCGACCTCTAGATTTGCGGCACTTTCCTGCATCAACATGCGCCGTTTCATTTCATTCTCGGCCATTTCCTCTTCAAAGCGATCTTGGGAAAAGCCCGAGTTGTAGAAGTCATCCGCCACGCCCGAAGATCCGAAGTAGTAGCCATTCTCATGGAGATAGTGCGAAAAGTCGGACCCTGGCTGGACGAAATCCAGAGCAGTTCCTCCGGAAGAAGACCTGATGTCGGGGTCAGCGCCGTGGTCGAGCAGCAATTTGGCGATCTGTTTATGGCGATTCGTCATCGCCCACATCAGGGCGCTCCACTGATTCCGGTCCTGCTTGTCTACGATAGCTCCAGCATTCAGAAGAGCTGCCACCACTTCTTGATGACCCTTCCAGAGTCAGCTTGAAAAACACACAGGTCGGTTTCCAGGCAACGTACAAAGCAACTGGCATAAATCAACGGAACCGTGCCTTCCTCGTCCGGTTGGTTGACATCCACGTATTGCTTGGCCTTGCCGCCCACCAGTTTCTGAATCCGAGAGACGTCGCCGTTGCTTGCGGCCATGTTAAGGCCCTTCTGCAGAATCTCTTTCTTCTCGTCATCTGACAGGTTGTCGTCGGTTGCAATTGCATCTTCATCTTGTCCAGGACTGCCATCTTGCCTGTGATGTGCCTGTGCTGCTACCATCTCCATCAAGCGTGACTCGCTGTCTTGTATGCGAGCGAAGGTCTCTTCGTCATCGTAGGCCGGAGTATCCAGATGCAAGTCGAATGTGAGAGTTCTTGCGGGAGTGGGGGCAGTGATGTACTGAGACGAGCCTACAGAGAGCAAAGGTAAGTAGGTCTTCAAGCGAAGCACGGGACCGGTTCAGCATTGTGATCTCCCTACCTTGCCAGCCATCGTACATCTCTGTTTCCTCTCCATAATTGGCGAATGAGCGCCGGTCGTCCAAGGAGGTCGGAAGGTCATCTGGCAGCTTGCGCGGTGTTTCCTGAGACGGGGACTGTGGCTGGGACTGGGACTGGGCGTCGGTCGGTGTAGCTGGCCCTTCAACGTCCATCTTGACGCTGTGTTCACATGTCGGAGGGAGGTCTTCAACGGTGGACACCGACAGTCCTTGATGTATCATGTCATTCATGCAAGGATGTCATTTTTCACCGCAGCCGAACAGCCTGCATACCAATGTCTGTCTATTCCAGCGCCATCGACTCATCCTCTCGTGTCCCGCACCTGCTCCATCCGAATCCGAGTCGGGGCTTCACTGTGACATCTTCCGTGCTTGGCAACAGAGTTTGGTCACGTGTAAATCGAAACTCGTGCATGCCGCTTTTAAATTACCAGAAGTATTCAGAACTACCTCTCTGCAACCTCACCACGACTTGGCTCGCCTACTCAGCGCCTTCAAGTTGGTCTGCTCCTGGAAGACTCGTTGCTCCTTCACATCACGCTGCACAATGTCCATGCAATAACGGGACAATATCCCTTCACAAGCTGAAGATTAATGATCGAAAATGACACCAACCCAGGCAGTCAACAGGTGTCCCACGTACGCACTTCAACCGCCCTCTAAATGTTCCTTTCCAGTAAAACCTCAGCTATGTCTGAGTGATCAGGCAGTGTCACTCGACGGACTGAACCACTGAACCCAAAGTGGAATGCCGGATTGGTACGAACCGCTCAGACTCAAGGTATGGTCATCAGGGTTGCAGGCCCAACCAACGTCAATGCCGGGCCCAAAAGCATCCCCAAACGTGCTAGTCGTCAATCTCGGCGAGCCGGTTGCGTACGTGGTGAGGGAAGTGAAGGTGCCGGTGAAGTCAGCGTCGGTGAAGTGGAGTGTCTCGCCGTCTGCCTCGAAGACGGCGGTCGCGGTTCCACCGCCGTTGATGCTATAGTCCGAACGAAAGGAATCTGGCAACCCCGTCGAGTCCGACGTGAAGTTGCCGCTCCAGGCTTCATCCCATGATTTGTAGTCGATAGTCGTTTTGTTGGTCTCCGCATCCATGATGAGCTTCGCAGTCCCCTTCATTTCAAAGTCGTAGACGGTTACATTGAGTCCGACAACGGAGTCGCGTACGTGACTCGCTTGCGCCTTGAGGTCGGCTGTCCATGTGCCGTACGGACAGGCCACGGTAGGTACAGCAGCAATAGTAGAAAGTGTCGGGACCGTTCCTGTTGTCACACAGGTCTCACTAGCCGGGTATGAATGGGCCGGGTTACACACATATGCACCGTTGCTAAGTGTGGCTCCGGCGGAGAGGGTCGAAGTCAGTGTTGGGCCCGGCGTCGCTGTCGTTGTTATCGTGGCATTGACGGCGGGAGCGGCCCGACAGAGCCCAATAACTGAGAAAAAGAGGGGGAGGTAGAGATATGCCAACATGTTAGGGATGATATGAATCGGTAATAGTTAGATGGTTCAGTGGGGAGGAAGATTGAGATGTGGACTTATGATCGAGATATTGCGGTATCCTGTTTGTTTTATATTTGCCAGTGTGCAACATTACCGACCTTGACACGACCACCAGCAACGTAGCTACCTGTGATACTATTTCCAGGAACATGACCCCTCAGTAGTCGAAGAAGTTTCTGATCTTTCACAGCTCGTGTTTTCGTATTCGCCGTGTTCTGCTGCATATATCCATCCGCGTTGTGGTCGAGTCTATACCCCTTTCGTGGGTCATGGCAGTCTGGATCGTGCTAGGCGTTGTGCTGGATTTGAAAACTCTCAGCTCAGATGATCCTGGTAATCAGCTCGGGTATGAGGACAGGTGAATGATACGGGATGAATAGGATACGCTTTACGCTGATGCTCGATGTGGTCCGATTTGTTGGTGCACCCCAAGCTTTGTCCATAATTGCAGTGGTGGATTCGGTCCAAAGTTCACCATAATCAACTGGTGGGCTGGTGAGTGTATGCTGTAGTCTGTTGCTTGAACCTACAAAGTTCGGAACAATCATATTTCCACGGGGGCAGCTTGTGGGATTCGTCTGCTTGGGCTGGTTGATGGCTTACCTTTCCTGTAATAACTATATAAGTGGTTTTCGAGACCACGAGACGTCCACAGCGCGGTATATCGTAGCAGCGTGTGACGGCCTTTGAGGAGCTGCTTCGGACGTGAATGTGAAAGGCCGACAACCAAAAAAGTGGCTGAAAGGAGCAACAGCCGGTGTGCAGGTGCCAAAAGAGTAGGGATTTCGTCCTCGGCGCTGGGTTGAAATGCTCGTATTTGACCTCATTCATGCAGAGACTAGCGACGGTTGCAGGTGAGTCAGTACTGGATCACTTTGCTAGGGCTGCCTGTCAAGGAATCTGCATGGGATTTTTGCGAAATAATGCATCATATCCAAAGTGAGCAAGCCCTACTGATAGGGTTCATGCTGCATGGAGGATTTCGTGTCCAGGGAATTTATCCTAGCCCATGATAAATTTCTCTTCCCGATTGAGAAATTTCGCCTATATCTGCACATTGGTGGCTTCAACTGCATCTGGATGACCTTCATGATTCGCTCCTGTGAAGAGAATCCAGAAGTTGGTCGATGGTCACGATGGACTTTGTCGGCTGGACTGTCCTGAGTTCAGGTGGCGGATAAGAATAGCAACGCCCCGGTTGCGTTAGCGTATTCGCTTGATTGAAACTCTAACGGTACCCGAGCAAGTCAGAGTGACTTGAGGAACTTCAGCAAAAGCCTTGGAGTATCTATATCAGGTAAACTCTCTGCTGCCAAGCACGGCCTTCGATAAGCTTTACCAAGTAAGTGCTTGAAGAAGCCAAGAGCGTGCAAGGCAGGCTCACTGGCATCACGAATCATGCATTCCGTCGCGGCACGACGACAAGAGGCCGTCCACCGCTAGCTTGGATATTGCTTTGTACAGTCAGACACTCGAAAAGGGTTTGTGGTGTGAATCAAAAACTTTACCGGGACCCATGCACCATTTTGACTCGTCAATGGTGCAGTAAGAAAGAGCAAATGCGTGATCAGCCCGGTCAATACAAAGGCTGTCGCTGAACAAGCACGTTTCGACAACAAGCACTAGATAGAGTGGTGCAGGCTCAAATACCAATCATCATGACTTTTAAATTTGGCAACCAAGACCAGCACCGAGGGTCTGGAAATTCCGATTGCCAGCCAATGAGTCATAAGAGATTGATTGGGAGTCCACCGAGTCGCCCAACAGTTGGAAGGTAAAAGTCAGAAGGCATCGACGCTAGGACGCCGACCATGTCGAAGCGGTCAATTCGGGGAGCTTGCGACCCGTCAATCTCGCAGTCGATGTCGTTGGCTCACTGAATCATTGATGCTCACCGAGAATGAGAGGAGTACTCTCTGAAAGGGGTGTTGAAGTTCAAATTGCCCTTTCTGGGGTTGTCGTTGTCGTTCTGTGTCCGAGATCTCTGAAAGCACAGCACCAAATCAACTCAGTCGGCCTAGCTTTACTTGACTCGTTTCCGCATCAAGGTTTATTCGTATGATCATCCAGACCATTACTGTCACCATAGTTCGCACTGTCTTCTTTTTCATCTCCCAAGAGGACCAGTTTACCGTGCATTGACTGGCTGACCTCATCGTATATGATTCTGTACCATGTGGAATGACTCTTCTCGTTCTCTTTCGACTTGGAACGAAATTGGTTGCGGTTGTTGTCGTACAACATATACCTTCGGAAACTTTGGAAGAGTCATTGTCTTCGAGCTCGTAAGGTCAATTGATGGGTACACAAGGCATGCAACGGCTCATGAGGGTGTTGCGAGCGCTTAGCGCATGCAGGTGCTGTCGATGCTGAGAGCGAAAAAATGAGCTTGAAAAGCAGCACCCCCCATGAATTCTTCGTAAAGACGATCATAGTACTTAAACCTAATTCTGTCGGGCCTTGTGATGCTCTCATGGAATCGGAAAGGCTAGTTGCGGCATACATTCCAGACTCCGACAGACTTCTGGCACGACAGCCTTGACCGAACCGGTTAATGCAAAGACACCCTTGATGAGCGGAGTACGAAACCGGGAACCGGTGAGACAACTCGTGCTCTACCGCAGCAGCTGAAGGGGACTTGCGGCCCAGGCCAATGGCGTATTGTCCAGACGATATCATGGAGGGCGGAGAAAGCCAGCAATGGGTACTAGCGACAACGGTGAATAGATTCAATAGTTGAAAGAAACGCCTCGGGAAAGTGTTGTAGAGGGCAAAATTGGGACTTGGCTTTAACGTGTAGATCTGCAAATCCTAGACTAAGCCTATTTGTGCCTAAAGCAGCGCCCCGCAATGTGATTGGCCCATCCCCCGAGCCTATTGTGGCCCCTGATCGCTTTTCTGTCCCGACGAAATCGCTGTTGTTCGGCCACGACTTGATAAAACAGTCATTTTCTGTAGTGGTCGACGTATGGAAATGGGACGCGCTGGAGCTGGATGCTTCCGGCGCACTGCACTAATTCTGGTGTTCCTCGCGCTACTGAGTCCTTCATTTGCGTCTCTGGGTGACCATTTACCTGAGTTTCGCGAATGCGTCAAGGTACAAGCTCATCCGATTCTCGCACTGACTGGCTTTCTGACAGCTGCAGATCTGTGTCGAGGAAAATTGCGACTCTGGGCAAGCAACACTGCGTGGGTGTCTCCCCTTCTGATTCCGAGATCTCCAGCTGAGCCATTCCAGCTCTACGGCTCCGCTTATTGCTCTGGGATTGCCCGTCCGAATGCGACTATACGTGTCAACATGTTATTACTGACCGGCGGAAAGCAAGGGATCCGCCCATGATTGAGCCTGTGGTGCAATATCATGGGAAGTGGCCTTTTTATCGATTCATGGGCATCCAAGAGCCATTTTCCGTTCTCTTCTCGTTGATGAATCTCTTGGCCCATCGAGAAGGCATGCAAAGGATTCGCGAATCAATTCCTGCTCGCTACGCGCTACGACCGTATTACTTGGCTTTTGGCTACTTTGGACTTGCGAGCTGGATATTCAGCATGATTTTCCACACCCGAGACTTCAATGTCACGGAGAAATTGGACTATTTTGCCGCTGGAGCAAGCGTGCTGTACGGACTCTACCTCTGCCCGATCCGAGTATTTCGGCTTGATAAGAACGATCCAACCAAGCAAAGCATTCTACGAGCATGGACGATACTTTGCATCTCCCTCTATGTGGCCCATGTCACCTACTTGACAGCTTGGAGCTGGGACTACACGTACAACATGGCGGCCAATGTCGCGGTTGGCGTTGTTCAGAATCTGCTCTGGACCTGGTTCAGTATAACCAGATATCGCAAGTTGCAGAAGACGTGGGCAGCGTGGCCCGGTCTTATCGTGGCTTGGATCGTCATGGCCATGAGTCTGGAGCTCTTCGATTTCCCTCCGATTGGTGGCATGATCGATGCGCATAGTTTGTGGCATCTCGGAACTGTCATTCCCACAATCTGGTGGTACAGGTATGACAGTCTCCGGCCTCGACACACGGGTGCTGACTCGTATACAGCTTCCTAATTAGAGATGCCCAGGAAGACCTGGCAAGTGAACGGCTCAAGGCCTAACATTGGTCGCAACTCTGCCATCTCCCAGGACCGTCACTAAGACACCCTGCAATTATGTGATGCTGATCAAAAAGAGGAACCACGAATGGAGAGCCGACCACAGCAGTGCAGGAGCCAAGAAGCAATATTTGGGTGCGCTGCTACATAAGCTATTCTGGCAGCACGAGGGGTAATGCGGCTGGGACGGGACTGAACATTCTTTGGCGCATCTCTTGCCTGTGGCCGCCTAAATCGGGGTTAGTGATTGGTCCCTAGGCAGCCGAGACACCCACTAGCCAGGCACAACCTCAACGCGGGGCGTGGCTCGGCGCGGCTCCCTGCGTGGTAAATACAGTGCGTCTGTTGGAGACGCTTTCTTACCTGCATTTCATCCCACCATCGTCTTTCTTCTTCGCAGACCACGACTGCTTCTCTACCTGCTTTGTCTGTCGCCGCTGTCGCTCCTTCCAGCACGTGAGTCGCAAATCAACGACTTATCAGTTTCACTTGTGGATTCTGTTTGAACGCATCTGCGTCCGCTGCACTCCTCTCGGCCATCATGGCGTCGTATTCTGACCCTCGGGACTCGGTGTTGAACAAGCCCAAGCCGGTCATCCACCTCGACAATGCCCTTCTAGATCGCATCACCAAGGGCGTAGAGCCATATCCTATCCAGGAGGGCAGGAAGTACGAGTACGGCACCGCAGGAGTATGTTTCCGTGTCTATTCATTTGCAACTGCCACTGACAAAGTCTCCCATTCAGTTCCGCATGAAAGCGTACGTTTGTCTCTCAGCCGCACGAAGCTGACATCCACAACCCTTCTGATCTCTCCTAAGATCCTGAGACTGACAAGAGTTTGGGAAAACAGTCCGCTTCTCGATCATGTTATCTACACGGTTGGTCTTATTGCCGCTCTTCGTTCCAAGAAGCGCAATGCGACCATCGGGATCATGATCACAGCCAGTCACAACCCGGCGGAAGACAACGGAGTCAAGCTGGTTGACCCTATGGTGAGGTGTCATCTGATGCAAGATGTCGACATGTGGCTAACAGATTGGCTCATAGGGTGACATGCTAGAGGTATCCATTTCCGTCATCCTCGTCCTTTTTGCGTGACTGACACATTGGGACAGCAATCGTGGGAGGGGTACGCCACGACTCTCGCCAATACTCCCAATGACAAGCTCGCGAAGGAATACGAAAACCTCTTGAATGAGACTTTGATCAGCAACATCAGTCAGCTGCATGAGAGACAAGCCAAGGTGGTGTTTGCCCGTGACACCCGTGCTTCCGGACCGTATCTGGTTACTGCTCTGAAGGCCGCTTTGGATGCCGTCAACGTCGAGTACACCGACTATGGCATCATGACTACCCCTCAACTGCACTACATCGTCCGATGTATCAACACGCTGAATTCACCATATGCCTTTGGTGAGCCGACTGAGCAAGGCTACTATGTGAAGATGGCGAAAGCATTCAAGACACTCATGCATGGTCGCACCATTCAAGGCCCAATCACTGTTGATTGTGCCAACGGCGTAGGAGGCCCCAAGCTGAGAGAGTTGATCAAGTATCTGCCTACTGCCAAAGAAGGAGGGATCGACATCAAAGTTGTGAACGATGATGTGGTAAAGCCAGAAGCTCTAAATTTCGAGGTATGTTCCCTGTATTGCACTCTACATTCCTACTGACTCCTTCAGTGCGGTGCAGACTATGTCAAAACCAAGCAGCGAGCTCCACCCAGCTCTAATGCTCAACCCGGCGACCGATGCTGCTCTCTTGACGGCGACGCAGATCGGGTGGTCTATTACTACACTGACGAACAGAAAACCTTCCACCTACTCGACGGGGATCGCATTGCCACACTCGGGGCCGTCTTCCTTGCAGATATGACTCGTGTCGCCGGCATTGACCAGAAGCTGAAAATCGGCATTGTTCAGACCGCCTATGCCAACGGGGCTGCCACGGAGTATGTTGAGAAAGTGCTCAAACTGCCCGTCACAATCACTCCTACTGGTGTGAAGCATCTTCATCACGCTGCCGCTAGATACGACATTGGCGTGTACTTTGAAGCTAACGGCCACGGAACTGTTCTCTTTTCGGACAACGCGATCAAGCTCATCAGAGAATCAGAGCCCAAGTCCCCTGGGCAGAAGCACGCCCTGGATTCTCTTCGGGCTTGCATCGACCTGATCAACCAAGCAGTAGGCGATGCCATATCAGACATGTTGTTCGCAGAAGTTGTGCTTGCTCATAAGTGCTGGACCCTGGAAAACTGGCGAAACACCTACATTGACCTGCCCAACCGCCTGGTTCGGGTCGTTGTCAACGATCGGTCCATCTTCAAGGCTGTCGACGCAGAGAGAAAGCTGGAGTCTCCCAAAGGCGCTCAGGAGGAGATTGACAAGTACTGCCAGATGTACATCAAAGGCCGCGCCTTTGCTCGTGCGTCTGGGACGGAGGATGCTGTTCGAGTTTACGCCGAAGCATATTCGAAGTCGGAGGCGGAGAAGCTCGCTAGTCAAGTCGCAGAGGTTGTGAGGAGGTATGGTACCGCATGAAGCTCGCAAATGAGGCATGTCCATTCCCACAATATGCGTTGGATACGGCGGACAACCGCATTACATGGCATAGCGATGGCGTAATGAAGCAAGGCAGGGAATGGCAGGGCGGGCATCTTGGGCGTAGATTGATGAGACATGATAGAACCGAGCTGGATACCCAATCAAAAGTTCTTTTTACCATTGACGTGGGTTGTCGATCCAAACCAGTCCATTCATCCACGATGAAGTGCGGTTGGCGATATGGACATCGATCACAACAGCCACAAACAGGGTCGTCAGACAAATGCTGCTTCTGTCAGGGTCATCGACTTTCAGCGGACACAGCGCACTGTCTGCCAACGCGACAAGCTTGGTGTGACGACGATGCCCTAGACAGGCAGGCCTCTTGCAGCATGACTAACCATGATCGACCGAAATGGCAAACTCCATGTAGAACAATCCTCGCACAACTTTCGCGGGGGCTGTTGTTTTGCGTGCGGCGCTGGCATCTGAACGACGTCGTTCTCCGTCATGTTATCGGATGCGGATGCGCCGGCATTCTCACAAGAAGTGCTCCGTGTCCTTCTTTTTCAGATCCGATGATCGTTGACGACCTCACTGAGATATCTGGATCCTACACAGTAAACACGTCTGATCCCGGAAGACACCCAGTATAGTAAGACTCTGGGAGCGGATCTGTACAGAAGCGACAATCCAAGGTTGGCTGATCGTGCGATGCAGTAGATGAGCAGCATCTCTCCAAGCAGTCAGACAGAGGTTCATTCATCCCTCGGAGGGACAAGTCAAGATGCACAGAATGGAAATCAAGAACGCAATCCTTCCGGGAAGGAATCCAGAGTCACGATGGGATGTGGCCTTTGAGTCCAACACCATCACACGCATACGAGCAGCATCACCGGCGGATCGCTCCTCGTCAGACCCTCCTCCCTTGCTCCTCCCGCCTTTATGCCATCCACATATTCATTTGGACAAGGCATACCTACTGACGTGCAACCGCCAACATCACCCTTGGAGTCATCATGCGGACATCAAAGCATCGGCAAACCACCCAGACTACTCGGACCTCACTCCTCAGGATGGGTCGTTCGCCGAAGCCCTCAAGTTCACGTCCCTGGCTAAGCAGCGCTACACTGCCGAAGACCTCTACCTGCGCGGTGCCCAGCTGCTGGCCACGTCGCTTTCACAGGGCGTCACGGCCTGTCGCGCCTTTGTCGAGCTCGACAACGTCACCAGCCAATCGTGCCTGCAAGCCGCCATCAGGCTACAGGACTGCTTCCGCGGGAAGATGAAGCTGCAGATCTGTGCGTTCGCGCAGGACCCCATCTTCAGCACGGATAAGGGCGCCGAAAACCTGAGAATCTTGCAGCACGCGCTCGACGAGTGTGGGCAGCATGTCGAGGTTCTCGGCACGACGCCGTACGTGGAGAAGTCGACGGAAGCGACGCTGCAGAACATCGAATGGGCGATCGAGACGGCGTTGGAGTATTCGCTCCACCTCGATTTCCACCTCGACTATAACCTCGAGGCGTCCCGGCCGGCCATGGTCTGGGAAGTGCTCCGCCTACTTAAGGAAAAGAGGTGGAATGAGCGAGCGGAGCCTGGAAAGACGATCGTCCTGGGACACTGTACGCGGCTTACGCTGTTCAGCGACGCCGAGATGGCCAAACTGGCGCGGGAGATCAAGGAACTCAACTTACCGATCCATTTCGTGGGATTGCCAACGTCGGATCTCTTCATGATGGGCCGGCCCGCCCAACCAGCAGGAGGAGCAGTGGTAGAGTCGAGGTCGGCGGACAGGCCGCGCGGGACACTTCAAGTGCTCGACATGGTGAAGAACCATGGCATCAACGCATGTCTCTCGGTGAATAATGTAGGCAACGCATTCACGCCGTGGGGGACCGGTGATCCGCTCGCTCTGGCGTCCCTGGGCGTGGGCATATACCAGGCCGGCACGGACGAGGATGCTAATCTTCTATTCGAGTGTGTGAGCTCAAGAGCGAGGAGGGCAATCGGGCTGAGCACGATGAGTGTGTTAGAGGTCGCTGTCTCAAGACAGGAGCACGGCCAGGACGTAGGGGATATCACGGACCTCCAAGAAGGCCGGCGGGGCGAACTTCTGCTGATCAGGAACAAAGAGTACGTGGCTTGTCCGGGACAGTTGGGCGTCAAGATCCCGGCGAGGCAACAGGTCTGTGTGCGGGATGTTGTTTGGGACCCGCCGCGGACCGATCTTCGGCAGATCCTGAGATGTGGTTGAATAGGTCGAAAGTGATGGCGGTGAGGGAGCGGTCGCCTTAAAACTCATGGATCTGAGCCTGAAAATCAAGAAGCTGCAAGGAGCGCCGTCCCTAAACTCATGAACTTGAGTCTGAAGTCAAGAATACACAGTTGGCTGGTAAAGGGGAGGTTGATCTGCTGGGTGACTCCGTATCACCTGATTCGGGAGACACTGGGACTGCGTGGTAGGACTATGGAGGGCAGTATGATATCAAGCAAGATCCTAGAAAAGGAGGACCCGACATCCCTGGCGGCGCTGAAGAACTGGCAAATGCAAATGACAAGCAAGCTCCGAAAAGAACGAGTAGGGAAGAGAGAGACTTGATTTTGAGTCGAATGCATGCATCTCGACCCTGGCTTTTGAAGATTTCGATCATGCGTACTGCTCTCGCACATGTCTGTTAGTCGTTCAGAATATGGTGATTGTTTGGGTTCAACCAATGCAGCCCGAACAAGCTGTTCATCTACCTAGGTACCCTTCTCTTCGCACCTCGTCACACAAGTAGGTAGGTTTACTTCCCGGTCACACCGCCAGGCACGTTTCTTCCCCAGCGCAACTTGTCACACGGCCGTACATCTGAGATTTAGTTGCCCCTTCGCCTTTCAGCCTCCTTCTTGATCCACGCGGCCGCCTCGTCCTTGACCTTCTCATCCCAGCGACTCAACGCACTTCTCCCCTCGGTGATATCCCCGATCGCCCAGGTCATGCGGGCATTGTCCAAGGCCTCGTCGACATCCGTATCCGGACAGATGATGTAGAACTGACCGGCCTCGATCTTGGCCACGCCATAATCGGCGACCTGGCTGGGCAACCACGCGCCACGCGGCTTGCTCTTCAGAGCCTCTTCGTCCGGCACGGGCCCCACGTTTCCAGACAGGCCCGTGAACGTCCATCCGGGCACCAAGAGGTGAGCGGACACGTGCGGCGCGTAGATGCTCGAGCCGGGAGTGCGCAGGTCGTGCGCGAGCTGCTCGGCCGTCGTCTTGATCGCGGACTTGCTCGCGTTGTACGCCGGGTTGCCCGGGGGGTTGGTGATGCCTTGCTTGGACCCGGTCAGGACGATGGCCGCTGGGCCGGTCGAGGTCGAAACCAACGGCAGGAATGTGGTCAGCCCGTGCACCACGCCAAAGTAGTTCGTGGCCAGCGTCTTGTGGAAATACTGCGGGTCTTTCCAGGGCGAGGACGTCCGGATGGCCATGCCGGCGTTGAGCATCAGGAAGGCGATGGTCTGGAATTTGCCCTCGACATCCGATCGCACGGCCGCCCACGCGTCCAGGTCCGAGACGTCGATCTCGTACGTCAACGTCACCAGTTTGGCGTCGATGGCTTGCAGGGCCGACGACGCCGCGTCGAGGGACGCCCGGTTGATGTCCAGGAGCGCCACGTGCATGCCTTGGCGGCGGCAGTGCTGGGCGAACGCGAAGCCCACGCCGCTGGCGCCGCCGGAGATCAGAGCCAGGGCCCCGGGGCGGAAGATCGAGGCCATTGTGTCGTCGTGGTGGGGGAGCGCAGCAGTGCTCTTACGATACGGGGACGGGGGAAACGCTTGCTTGATGCTGAGGAGTCGTGCTGTGGCTGAGGGGAAGGGAGCCAGGTTCTGTGGGGGCCACCGCAAGAGCAAGGATCGTGATCTGCAGTAGTAGTTCAAGAAGGAATTCTTCGGCCGACGGAGTGAGAGATTCCAAACACTGCTTGCCATACACAGATATAATCAGATACAAATGGAAATGAAGGGAAGAGGGGAAAGTGCTGATAACACTCGGCAATACTCCGTCCCCCAGCGACCTCCAAAGCTTCTTCTATGTACTCGTCTTACTCGCCGTCCAGTGACGTCGAATGCGAATAGCTGTCGGATATAAAATTGGGCAAAAGCCGAGAGGATTCTCTAAACCATGTCTTTGTAGGATTCATTCTGGGTCTCGCTTTTCCTATATGGATGCGTGAGTTCTGCAAGGACACGCAATTGCTTGCTGTTCCGGTCGCTGCATTGAAGTATCGATGCTATGCTTTTAAGGATTCCTTTTTCAGTCCGCCGCCCAGTTTCCCATGTGTCCCTATTAGGGGATTTCCCGGGCGAGGAGGGAAGCGACTAACTCAATAGTAAGGAGAAAAAGACCTCCCAGTCATTGCTGAGCCGACAAACGGTCATTAAGCGGACAACTCGACTGGGGCGTTCTCTTTGTCCTCCAGCTTCGCCTGGGCCAAGTCCTTGGCGGCATCCGCAACTCCATCTTTCTCCTGGGCTTGTTCACTTTCAGCAGAGACCGGACCGTTGACTAGAGCATCTTTTGCCGAGACCTTCTTCCCCCGATTCTGGCGTCCGGTGCTCGAGGCCGATGGGGCGTTCGAGGCTTCCGCAGCTTCCTGCTCGAGCTTCTCGATCTCCTTCTTGGCCTTTTCGATGTTCTGTTGACTCGTTAGTACGGTGGCAGAACTTGCTGTGGGGATGGCCTGAACATTACCTTCTTGGTTTCGGCATCCTGGTCCTTCTTCCAGGCGGCCAATTTTTCCTTGAGCTTCTCAACGACGCCCGGGACATCCGCTTGGGTGCTCGGAGGATCCACGCCGACCTTGGCCAGCTCTTCGATGATACCAATGTTCATGTTAAGCTTGCCAGACTCAGCAGGAGCGGCGGCACCTTTCTTACTCTTGCCCTTCTTCTTGCCGCCGCTGCCCACAAAGAAGTCTTCGTCTTCCTTCTTGACAACCTTCATGCCTTTGAAGCCGGCCTCGTCAATCGTGCGCTGAGCCGTCGCAGCAAATTGACCAGGACCCTTGTCACCTTCACCGGTGGTGTATGTCGGGTCGAAGTGACGAATCAGGCCTTCGGCGGTGCGGATCTGGTCCAAGAAAGCCGGCTCGGAGGCTTCCTCCAGCTTCTGCTCGGCAATGCGGCGGCGGCGGTCCTTCTCATATGCGTCCTTTTCGGCCTTCTGTCGCTCGCGCTTCTGTTGCCAAATCAGGTCCTCGAACTCCTTGTACGCCTTCCGCTGGGCATAGTAGTCGTCCTTGACCTTTCGAATGGCTTGATAGGTGGTCTGCTGCTCCTCGTAGAACTTGTCCCGCTCAGCCTTCAAGGAGTCGAAATTCTTATTGGTGTCCTCGCGCGCAGCCTTGATGTCGTCAAGCTCCTTCTGATTGTCCTCGTACTTTTGAGACAGTGCACGGCTCTCGGGGTTGTCAAAGGTCTTCTTGAGCTCGGCGTTTTCAGCCTTCTTCTCGTCGATCTTCTTCTGCAGCTCGTCAAGACCGGCAAAGCTCTTCTTGCTTCGGCGGAGTTGAGAGATTTCGCTGAGCGCCTTCTTTTCGTCAACCAGTTTCATTGTGCCAGCATCGACTTGCTTCTGGAGGTGGTCGATCTTGGAATCGATCTCCTCCGGGCTCTTGAAACCGACGCGGGTGCGGGCTTCCTTTTGCTCGGCGATGAGCTTCTTGATCAGAGCGTCATTCTGATTGAACTTTTCTTGTTGGCCTGCCTTGGCAGACTTGTGCTCCTGCTGCTTCTGGCGGATGGACTTTTGCTCGTCGACGAGTTCCTTGAACCGGTCATTCGCAGGAGTGGACTTGCCAGGTCGAGCGCTGTCCAGCTTGGATCGGATGGCGTTCTGGGAAGAGTCAGTTCCGAAGGTACTTCGTATAAAGGCTTGTGAGACATACGAAACGAGCCTGCGCAGCCTCGTGATCCTTCTCGGCCTTTGCGAGGTCCGCCTTGAACTTGGCTTCATCAGGCTTTTCAGGTCGCTTGTGAGCGCCGTCAGCGGCCGGAGCAGTCTGGGTGTCGGCCATGGTTGCAGGAGCGGATAAATAGAGTACCAAGTAGAGTTACCGGAAGACAGGACAAAGTGATGCGTAGTCGAAGAGTATTTATATTCCTCTATCCATGCTAGAAGAGCAGGACAATGGAGGGAACGAAAGAGTGAGAGGACGCCAGAGACAGTTAAGTCCTGCAAATGGCGACTGACAAACAATAAGGGCGGTACGAAAGTTTGTGAGTGTTTGGTGAGAGTGACAAGACGGTCGTGAGGGTGAGAAGGGAACCGTTCCTGTCTCTAGATTCCCAGCTGCAACTTTCGGTGGAGAAAATTGTGGATTTGGCGACGCCCTTGCACATCGCATTGTGTGCAATTCACCGTACTACTTGCATTAGGGCATAGAGTAGCCGGCCGTAGTAACTTCGTCACGCCCAGGTCGAGTACCGTAATCTGCCAGAGGGACAAAAGGGTCGTCCTCTGACTTAATCTCCTCACCACTCTCGTGCTGCGGTTCCATGGCTATATATATCATCAATCATGCTTTGAGCGGAGAGACCGTCGAGGCATCCTATACGTCTTTATTGGCATACCCTTGGCAAGAGGGAGGCCATGGGAGTCCTCGACGGTGGCTGCGCAGGTCAACCACGCACAGAACAGAAGCCGGCTCGTGGAGATCGGCCAGCGGCAAGTTCCAGATCGTCTATGCGCAAGGTTAACCAAGAAGGCACACACATAGAAGAGAAAAACGAAATGTCCAAGAGCTGCACGTACCTCAGCGTCTTCAGAACCCTGGAACATCCCGAGACTGGACAGCAATCTTGTGAGCAAGCCGGCCGTTGTGAAGCTTGCCAAACTCCTCTTGGCTTGCCCTCCTATTCACCGAAGGACTTACCTGTGGATTGCAAATGAGTCATGCTATTCGGAAGCAGCATATGTAAAATATCTGGCAACTTGACCTGTTTGAAAGCTCATGGGTATACTCCGCCGTCGTTCTTCGAGACTGTATACGTCCTGAGCTCGGTCTCGAGGTGCGGGCACTCCAGCCTCGTCTTCCATGATCCCGCCCTTCAGCGATTTCGGCGCGAGGGCATAAAGGATCCGACATGGGCCCATCATACACAATCTTGGGGACGCTGAGATGGGCGTATGGCTAGGGACTCATACTCTTGTCTAGCTTGTCTTCGTCACGGAGAGCAACATATCCAACGCCAACCCTCTCGACCTTTGGTGTTCATACGGTCTGAGGACTTCACACTTCCAATGGTATTGACTTGCTGATCCACAGTGGGGTTGGTCATCATGATGGGAAGATGTACATTCCTGGCAAGGCCGGTAAGTCGATTCTGCCCTTATGTTGTGAACCCATCGTATATGTGGCTAAAGTGGTTATGAGCAGATACTGCAGGTTGTGGCCTGGTGGAACAAATGCTCTTACCTGGCAATTATTGATATGGCAACCGCAGATGACTGTTCTATCCCGGAGCATCCTTGGGCGTTCTGTCCAATGATGGCAGAAGCCCAGAAGCCTTGGTTGCAGTCTGAGGGTATCACCAATTTGAGGGGAAGTTTCTTCTTGCGACGCTTGGAACTGATATCTCGGTTCCCAACGACTTCCATGTGAACAAACGCGGGTTGAAACTGTATGTCACCAACGCTCCGTCCACCTGTTCAGAGTGCTGAAGGCGGCTCAAACATAATGTGCCCAGATCTTTGGGCGCCCTGCTGTCTCTGACATATCCGCGTTTGATATTGAGTCAGGGTGCTAATTTGCACGTGGGAACAATTTTATCGATGCCCAGCGAGGCATCGCCGGTGAACAGCATCCTGACTACTGTGGCAATCCCTGGGCTGGCAAAGCAGATAGGACACTCGTTTGAAAACCTACTGAAAAGAGATCAGCGATGATCCAAGTATTGGCATTTCAGAGTGTCAGGCTCAAGGATCGGGACCAGAGTTCTCTATAGAACTTTGCAAGAGCAAGAGACTTACTGATGGCAATGTCGTCTAACAAGCTATCGGTCGTCGAGTCGTTTTGAAAATTGTGCGGGACATAATTCGAGGGTATGCGCGACAGAACGAGTGGTTGGAGTCGCAGACATGACATCGCCTGCCAGATACATAAGGGTAAGTATCGCTGCGTCGACCTGAATGAAAACATTCAACAAGACGAACGTGTCGGGGTTTTCTTGCGCTCCGTTCTTTGCTGATCTTGTCCCTCACATTTGCAGGTTCGTGTTATTGTCTCCATTCACAAGACTCACTACAGACGACGCTTGTCCCTTCATTCACAGTATTTGTGAGGATCTATTGTCAAAGCTCTCAGCGCACGTCTGCCTCTACCACACCGTCCACCAGCCCTATCACCTTTTCTACCGCCGGCCTCCATTTTCCAAAATGGCCACACTCCCGGAAATCGGTGCCCTCGTACTCGCACCTCGCACGAGCCTGCCTCCGACGGGGCTTCCTGGACCAAAGACCTTCACCACCATCCCTGTTGAGATTCGTCTCAAGATCTACCAACTCGTCTTCATCGAGATCCAAGTCAAGGAAGTGAGCTGGATTGAAGAACCTCCACATGCGCCAGCACCACAAGGAATCACTCGCCGCCAGCTGAAGCCATCTCGACCTCTCGCCATCCTCGCAGTAAACAAGAAGACGAGAAACGAGGCACTTGGCGTCGCGGCTCGCTGTCCTATCCGCCTCCAGATCTATGGCCCTCTTTCTCATAGGGGCTTTCAATCACCACCTCCGCCAGTCCCGCGCCAACAGGTCGAGTCCGTCGTGACCAACAAGCCCTTCTGGAACTTTGACGAGAGCTTCCCGTACGCGGACAGATCGCAGTTTCCTAATATCAGCGTCATTACATTGGAACGAATGCTGTCAGAAGCCCCGATTCCTGCTGGTCTGATCATGCAACATCTCACCAATGGCCCCCAAGAGTTCAGGCTGCCGAGCTACATCTTCGATCGTTTCATTCAACGCCTCGATCCGGACCCCGACCTCCTGATCAGCATCCAGTCCGGCCGCCTGACCGTCAACGCACGATACAAGTTCCACGAGAGACGCCTCCACCCTTTTCTGGGTTTCGAAATGCAGGCTATTATTGCCCAAGGAGTAAGTGAATGAGCCTCTGCTGCCCCCAACATTGCTGATCAACGATGCAGGTCCTCGTGTGGGACCACACGGGCATGAGGGTGATAGAGCTGGAGGCGGACGAGGACAAGCCAAGTGCGCAGAAGACGGAGGCTGAGGCGCTGCAAAAGCTGCTTGTAGGTGACAACGAGTAGTTTTGTGGATGGTGCAAGCGGGCGGTTTGGTGTTGGGGGGCTTTGTGATAGGAACGACGCCAACAACAGTGATGGTGACGAAGAAGCTATCAACAATAACGATGACGGGCGACACGCCTACTAATATGACTTCGCATACATACAGCGTGTTCTCTGACCAGGGGTGTTGTACCTTGTCACCTCCATCGACCCTCGGTGTTGACTATGCTTACCATGGAGCCCTGCTGCACACCGGGTTCTCAAATGTAGTCTCCAGTTTCATCCCAGTCAAACCTCACTGTCGACGGCGAGTAGCTGAGAAGGCTCTTTACCGCTATATCTGTCAATCCTCGTTGTCCACCACGAACAGACGATTAATTCACAGCTTCACTAATGGCAACGACAAACGGGCACATCCATTGCACCTCCTCTAATGGCAGTTGTCGACCGCGGTTACTCAATACATAGACGTAGGAAGCGGGGAGTGAATAGGAGGTGGCGGTGAAACTATTTTCCGTCACTAGGCAACATTTGCGCTACCGAAGTTTACCCATAATTTTTCTCTAAAGTCGTCCTCAGATTGTCACTTGCGTCTTCAGGTCACGCATTCTTCTCTCAGCTCTTCGATCATTGTCTCTACCACTGACTCGTCATGGACCTCGGCGGGCGATCAGAATTGGCTGTGGAAGGAGAGAGAGAAGTGACCAGACTATGGCGGACATGGAGAACAGTTCTGGAGATGCTGAAAGACAGGGTATGCGCTCACGCCAGAATGGATGGCTTCTGAAATGAATTGCGGTTGACTTGTATCTCCAGGGTTACGAGATCTCAGCCGACGAATTGAGCATCCCGCGCTCCAAGTTTCAGGAAAAATATACCGACGCCGCGACCGGCTTGGCAGAGTAAGTTCAGATCGGCTCAGGCGACTCGTTCAGCTCTCTCTAACAGTGGCCTCTCTTACAGCCGGCGATTGATGCGCCTTCAAGCCCTGCCCTCCGAAGCCATGATCAAACGTGACACGCCCCGTCCCACGAAATCCAACCCTGAGCCTCAGACCAAAGCCGGAACTATCTGGGTCGAATTCAGCCCCGAAACCACCATCGGCATCAAACACCTCCGCGCCTTCGCCCAACACCTCGACGCGCACAAATTTACCACCGGAATCTTTGTCACCATTGGCCCCGTCACAGCCGCTGCACTGCGGGCCTTCGAACCGCTCGCAGAACGCGAGATTCACGCCGAGCACTTCCAAGAGCAGGATCTACTTGTCAACATCACGCGACACGAACTGGTCCCTAAGCATGTCCTGTTGAGTGCCGAAGAGAAGAAAGTCCTGCTGGATCGGTATCGCTTGAAGGAGACGCAGTTGCCGCGCATTCAGCTGGGGGATCCGGTGTCGAAGTATCTCGGGCTGAAGAGAGGTAATGTGGTCAAGATCATCCGAAAGAGCGAGACCGCGGGACGATATGCAAGCTACCGGTGGGTCTTCTGAGCGCATGCCTCTTTGCTTTTGGAGCGCGGAGTTCCGGAGGGCTACACTGGCTATCGAGAATGCATGAGGAGGTGTTTTGATTGAACGATTATGCAGCACCACCGGATGAACGGCGAGTTAGGCATGAATCTAGCATTCTGTTTTCTCTGCAAAATAACAAAGACTCCTTCCTTTCGACAATCTTCCTGGTCAATTCATTCAGCAACCTGATCAACCGATGATTTGGTGTCGCTCAACACCTTCTGCCCAATCCTCACGAGATCCTCGTTCATCAACGGATCCTTCTCGAACCCATTCACCACCTGATCCAGCATGGCTGCCGAAATCTCAACCACGCTGACAGCCGGCAATGAAGCCACAAACCACAACAACCAAGATCTCAGCCAATGTAAGACATTACCCGGTTCCAGAATGAGTCCAGGCTTAGCCACCGTGACTTCTATCTGGCCTGGATGGGAGGCCGCGAACGAGAGGATTTGGTTTTCGGTTTCTCCCTGTCGAGAAAGTTAGAGTTGGCCGACAGTGCGTGTTTGCCACATGATGAGGTGCACCAACTTACCCGTAACAGGGAATACTTGGGCATGAACTTTGGGTGTTTCGTTTGATCGCGCTCGGCCGCCATCCCGCTCATATACAAGAACCGGAGGGGGCTTGATTTGGCAGAGCCGCGGGCTTCAGAGATGGCTTGGAGCCCGGCCATGGTGTAGGCATGACACACCTTGACGACTTCATCCCACGGCAGGGACCGTGACTTAGTGGGCGTGATCGCGAGGGTCCTGTCTCCTCCGGTGTCAGTCGGCTCCTATACGCGCGGGCGTATATATGTGAACTTATCCAGCTTAGCTTACCAGATACAAGCGTCCGTGCCTTCCAGCTGGGCCTTTACATCTTCCGGGTACTTCGCAAAATCTTCAATCACCACGCTCTTCAACTTCGACGAGTCTACATCGGGTGCTAGATTCTGAGGCACCTCGACAGGTCGTCGTGCCAGTGCTACCACGGAGTCTATTTTCGGATTGGCCAAGCTCTGTCGGATTACCTCTGTTGCGACGAAGCCTGTCCCACCAACTATGACGAGCTTCATGATCATGGAACAAGATCGGTGTCCTGTGATGCTGTCTTCCGTCGGACTAACATTGGCGTGGATGTTTGCAGGAGCACGATCGGTTTGTGCTTAAGTTCCACGCCTGTGCATAACTAGGTACGTAGTGCGCCTTGCGTTTACTCGCAAGGGGGCCTTAAAGCGGGGTCAAGAAGAGTAGCCAAGCAGTCTTCCCTTGTGCGTCAAGTCTCTCAGCCAACAAATTATGAACAGCTCCGCGAAGGCGACGAGGAGAGTAAATCCTCGACGTAGAGGCCTGCTAGGAACATAGAAACCCTAGCCACCATGATGTTAATTGTCAAATGACAGTTTTCCAAGCTTCGGCCCCAAATGCACAGCGTTGCAATCTTGCAAGGTGTGTTTCTATTTAACAACAAACTCGAGGCACCGAAGCCACGATGGACGATGATAGAGAGACCGCCCTTTAACATACGCCGACGACTCTCCTCGCGCTGCTCCCAAGCCAACTTCATACAAGACTCGAGTCCCTAGTTGTCGCAAATCCGATGAGCCAGCCTGAGCGTTTCCCGCGTTGCCACCCCGCCTGCATTATACAATTCTCCGTTGTTACATCGGTAGCCAGGTGAAAGGAGCCAGAATAGGCTCCCTCCACTCGGCTCAGAGGAAACTCAGTGAGTTGCTCAGCCACGCTCACCGTTGGTCTGAAAGCTCGACTTCAACTAACATCGGACTCGCAAACAACCCATCAAATTATTCACTTATATGAGGCCTCCTTAGCCAATAGATCACGCGTCGCCAGGGACACTACAGCGTTGGTCTGAGTCCAACCACACACTTCACCTCTCTACCAAACTTTTCACAGAGAGGACCTATTCTATCCACCCATGTGTGTCTACGTTAACATGCTTCCATAGACAGCCGTTCTATTCGTCCCAGAAATGTTTAATTAGCAATAAATACCCCTACTCCCTCCCTACGAAAATCCTGGACGCTACACTTTATTGCCCACCCTCAGGGCCTGATCGGATCTCTCGAGCTTAGCGATCAACTTTTAACCCTGAAACCGGTCTCTCACCTTTAGAAATTTGATCTCCCTCGACATCAAACTTTCTCCTCGACACTTTCGATCACACTAAAATGGCAGGAAAAATTCAGACGAGGCTCCTTATCCTGTCCGACACACACGGCGAAGATTTCAGCTCTGAGGATCGGCCTCGACAGCGCGTGGATGTGGCACTACACTGTGGTGACCTCACTGACGGCTCAAAGCTGAAGGAATTTCGAACCTCAATAGAGATGCTCAAGAGAATCGACTCTCCCCTCAAATTAGTCATCGCTGGAAATCATGATTTTACCATGGACACTACTGCCTTTGAAGCTAAGCTTGCGGAGGTATCGCAACCCCTAGAACCTGAGACTGTGGCTCGAGAATACGGAACCCTAGGGCAAGTAAGACAATTATTCGAAGACTCAAGGACTGAGGGTATCGTCTTTTTAGATGAGGGAACCCACCATTTCACACTCGAAAATGGAGCGATGCTAAAAGTTTATGCCAGTCCGTACACTCCAGCCTCAGGCGCATGGGGCTTTCAATATCACCAAAATAACGGGCGCCGATTCGATATCGAGGAAGACACCGACATCGCCATGACGCACGGCCCTCCAAAAGGTATCATGGATATCAGTTACAGCCGCGAACGCGCGGGCTGCCCCGATCTCTTTACTGCCGTTGCCCGTGCCCGACCCCGCGTCCACTGCTTTGGCCATATCCACGAGGGTTGGGGTGCAAGAGTAGTGACCTGGAAAGACAGCGGGATTGATCAACCATCTCACTTTACCGCCATCGACAACGAAAAGTCGCCAATTGTCGAGAGATTGGCTGCGCTCCGAGCAAGAACATTCGACTCGGATGAGACAGCCCAGGAAAAGCGTGCGAAACTGGAAAAGCTAAAGCAGAATAAATGTGCCGCAACAAGTCACTGCAGTCAAGATGACTATCATCTGGATGCGGGCAAGGAAACACTCTTCGTCAACGCCTCCATTATGGGATACGAGGACTTTAAGCAGAGACCGTGGTTGGTCGATTTGGAGCTTGTGAAGCACACGGAGTTGAAGAAGCAGTAAGTGCCCTGACGGAAGGGCTAGCCACCACTCCGGTAGCTGGCCCAGACGCGATGACACCGCCGTGAGCCCCGATGACCGCCCGGTCTATGCTGTCTTCACCGGCATCGCTCTCCACAGGCTGTTGATTACTTCGCGCCTTGTTGAGGTTTTCGTCAAACGAGACCGAAACCGGGACAAGAGCAGGAACCTCGGGGCTTACAGGCGAGCTTGTCGTGGTGAAATCAGTCTCTCCTGCTTCTAGATCCAGTCCACCCAAGCCCTTCCTGATATGAGGTGAGGTGTTGTCCGCATTTTCGGTGACACTACTCGGGTGTGCACGGTGAGTCCTGCCCCTCTTCGAGACCGGCACAACACATTATGTTGTCCAGCCTGCAGTTTGCACATTGCGAAACAGCCACGATGACATCGCAGCGAGTTTTCTTAGCCCAGCAAGCCTGACAAGCTCGGGAAGCGCGGCGCTTGATCGCCCGCCCAGTCTCAGCTCCCAACACCGAGCTCGATCTCTTGTCGCCTGATCGAAGCGGGCTAGCGGCGGTCATTCAGGCGGGTCCAGTTGCGATGAGGTCTTCTTCATGTAAGCGCATAGTTTCCGGTCGACGGTGATAACCATTGATTGCTGGATTGAAAATATGGCAATTCTATGGCTAGTAACCGCGAAACCGTCTGCTTCGAAAAGTCAAGACAGGATGAGCTCCTAGCCGGCTGAACTCAAAAGCGGACACATGCCACGAGAGCCGTGGTAACGCAAGAGTAGGGCTACTCCACAGCTTTGCTTAATGGAAAACTCCCTTGCACTTGCCTCACTTCCCACGATGATCTAAAGTTATCAGACGATGCAGCCTCTCCTCCTTTTGCAGGGAAACCCTAAAGTTCACGGCGGGGATACCAGGGCTGCTGTGGATACCCCAAGGTCCGATACTTGCCAATGCACTCCCCAGGAGGATGGAGCTTGTGTGATCACCAAGCACGAAGGCACTGGCGGCATGGTCACCAAAAAAAGGATCAAGTGCCAGCTTCTTTACGAAATCTAGGGCAACGTCTATCTCGATAGCGACGTGAAAGCCGTCCTCGACCATTGTCAAATCAAGCAAGTAGGAAAGGATCGTGTTCGGCTATCCAACATTATGGGTTATCCACCTCCGACAACCAAGTTAGCTGTCTTCTTTCATGGTGGCTACGAATCGCAAAACTTGACTAATTTCGCTGGTTACTCTACCCGCAGGAAACACAAGCTGTACAAGAAGCAGATCAGAGCTCGTCTGGACGCAAGCAATTTGACGCACGAATTTGACGTGCTGGAATTTCAGATGATTGGCAGTTTCAGGCCGAACCCCAGGAGAACGTTCGAAAGCACCACCTATTCCCGAATCTTCGCACAGGCCAAAAGACCTGCGCCTCTGTCGGCACTGAAGTTACCACTGGCTGGCGACACACAACAAAAACCCTCTGTAAGTTGAGGAGGCCGTGACCCAGATGCATACCATGAGAAAAAGAGCTCTGCTGATTCTTCCGCAGGGACTCCATAGGGCACAGGACATGAGAACTGCTGACCCGAAGACATTTTACGTCTACTATCCATGCATAATGCCGCAAGACGAGATTGAAGAAGCCGCTCATATCCTCGATAAGGATGGAAATGTGCAAATGTTCCCCGTTACACGACCTTCCAATATGGAGATCTAGAGGAACGTGAATCCTATGACCCGGTCAATCCGATTCCTCTGGAATCATTCGGAGAAACTTGAGTATCGGCTTGTTCACTAACAGGGCCGAAATATGGGAATGGTTTCTGAGTTTCCTCACCATTGACAGAATGAAGAGCCTTGTAGGTCGTGACTGGAAGGACGAGTATCGGCTCGAACGAGTCGAATTCCCGACTATATTCGCTGTCCATTTTGTCATATACGGGATCCTCGGACGCGGAGTGAGCAGTTCTACGTTGTTGGACAATAGAGGGGAAGGATTTACCGATTACATTCGCGTGAAACACGTCGACGTTCCCAAACAGTTTCTCCAATGGACGTGGGAGGAGAATGACTTTGAAGACGAGTGAGCCCTGGGGAGGTTGTCGCGCGGGAAACCCTGTCACTGTTGATAGTTCTGAGGGCCTGCTCCTATGCAACAGGGACAGATCTCGATTGCAGTATAGCATCCAGAGAGAGAATCAGAATACATCGCACCATGTTGCTATGCTGTCTTGTTGATTGCAGCTTCTCCTGTTTCTATGGCACTCGACCTCTATGTCCCGTGTGTTTCTGTGTTGGCCCTGTGAACGAATCTCAAGAGCGACATTTTTTTATATCCTTGTAACAAGTGGCTTAGCGTACGAGTCCATATATACTCTGACCAGGCTGTTTATATCTTTTTGAATAACGAATGACCATCTTTCGCCTTCGCAGAACCACACTAGGGCAATCAAAGCAATCCGTTTAACGCGTGAGCATTCTTCCTGTTATCTCAACAACCTCTCGGGACGGAGTACTACAACACCGATTACTCCGTATCGTGGCTCTGATGTCCCACGAGCAATTTACATTGCATCTTCACATGTCTTTTAACCTTTGAGAATCTGGCCGCTCTACCACAGTGGCTAATTTGGCAAAATGTCCAAGGCAAATAATTTTGCCTTCGAGATGCGTGCGTCCGAATTACCATCTTTTGCTGACGAGGCCATGTCTGCGGGTTCTCTTGTTCTCGTCCAACTGTCGGGTTGTACTTTTGAATCGCTGTGAATTTATTCTCGCCCTACCGCTGAAAGCCGAAAATTTGGCTGCATAGAGCGGCGTGATAACGTGTCTCACATTTGCCTTGCGAGTTCACTCATTAAACCCATGATCCACCACATCCGAGGAGATTTCATTAACCGCAACAGTAACTTCCCAGTGCAACCATGTTCGTGTTGAGGATGTTGCACTATCCCTACCGCAAGAGCTGCTTGGGATCCCTAACGGCCGCAACAAGGTTCTGGGCGATGGTGTTGGCCTTTTGTCGAGTCAGCCCCTAAAAGGGACGCGGCCGCCTTGTCCTACGGAATGACACGACGACCTCTTTCGGCATTATGACGCCGTCATGGGAATCAACGCCTTCCTGCCTGAGGGTCTGAGGCTCCATATCACCCTCCTCCTGTGATCCCGCAGCCCAGGGGATCGGCGCAGGCTCTTGCTACGAAAGATACACATTTACGGAATGGCCGTCGGAAGTCGATTTCCAAGGACTGAGAAGCCTTGTTGACACCGCCACTCAGCAGGGGCGAACACGCGTTAATATTCTAGAGACGTGAAATCCCACCAGCTTAAGCCATGGAGCCAAGAAACTGCCACCCAGTGGTCGAATCCTTGTGAGAAACATACCCATGAACAATTTTAGATTACTCACATCAGAGCCCAATTCCATGTCGAGGCGATTCCACGCCTTGCCCCGTCTACCCCATGGTACCCAAGTCGGGCAGATTTGCTTACCTTTGTCTCAAGAAGGCAATTGAATTGTCTGGCTGTCCTCCTCCGTTAACGCAATTGGTTACGAGGTACTCGTATAGAGTCCTTTGGACAGGTCCAACCCTATCCTTGCGACTGCAAGTGGATGACGCTGTTACGACTTCGGTTAAACGAAGCCATCCTTCCGCTGGAGAGAAGGTGGAAACGAGTCGCTTGACCCTGCTTTGCCTGAGTTCGACCAAGTGATCGCGCGCAGCCATGGTGCTAGGCTCATGTGAGCCCATTCTTATGGTAGTAGATCTTCCACACGGATTCGATCCCCGTCACCGTAGCCTGGCAGGCGACTTTCCGAATCCAGAGATTTAGGCTGAGGAAGTGAGCTGACCTTCGGTATATAACTCGGGATGACAGCGGTGACGAGGAGGAACACTTTCCCCAGAGAAGGGCAATGGCGCTCCTGAACCTTTTCAAGCCTGCGCAGTTGGCGATTGCTGTGCCGGTGATTGCAGTTGTTTATGTGAGTCCTCCTTTTCGGCATCCTACTTATTCTTTAAGTTGCGGCTATTGACCACGGTCTCGCCTCACAGCTCGTTTGCATCTCAGTATATCGACTATTCTTCCATCCACTTGCAAAATACCCGGGGCCTTTCCTTGCAAAACTTACGACGTGGTATTCCGCATACCACAATTATGTCAACGATGTGCACCTCGACATGGTACGATGTCACGCAGTCTACGGTACGAACACAATATCTGTTCCCAGCACGGGTGAATAGCAGAAACTGACACAGCCGATGCAGGAGACTTCGTTCGATATGGCCCGGACAGACTCTTGATTAATAGTGCGGATGGGTTTCACGGTATGTCACACCGCCACTACGAGCCGGGGTTGCGAAAGTCATGCTGAGGCTGAACCGCCAGATATCTATGGTCACAACAAGAACATCACCAAGTCTAAGGCGTACTATTCACTTATGCCTCCAGACCTGAGTTTCAGCGTCTTGACGGCCTGGGACAAGACTATCCACGGTCGCAAACGACGAATGATAGGTCAAGGGTTCACTGAGCCGGCCGTTCGAGGCTATGAGCCCATCATCAAGGAAAACATCGACACTCTTTGCAAGACACTGTTAAACGGAGATGGGCGGGTCGCCGCTAGCACGCAAGCCTCGACCACGTGGAGTCCCCCAATGGACATGTCGAAGTTCGGTATGGCCCAGAGCATAGCAGTCTCCATAAAGGCTGAACGTACTAACAGTGTGGCAGCCAATTACCTCTCGTTCGACATCATGACCGACGTCACGTTCAGTGTCAAGCGGCATTTGATTGAGAAACCCGAATACCGCTGGATCACATCTTGCATTGAGACAATGATGGACCGCATCGGCGTCGTGTCCATGGTCCCCTGGACCCGGTGGTGGGGATTAGGGTTTCACTGGCTCGTCCGACCCAGGGGCGTTCTGGCATACCTCAAGTTCTTCGGCGAAGTTGAATATTTTGTCAAGACCAGGATCGGGCAGCCTCCTCGCGAGGGCAGGAAGGACGTCTACTCAAATCTGGAGAATGCCAAAGACCCCGAAACAGGAGGCCGATTGCCACACTCCGAACTTCATTCAGAGGCTGGAGTACTCATTGTGGCTGGTTCGTGCTGTGCCGTCCTTTTTCAATGTGGACATGAAGCCTAACGTCTTCCAGGTTCGGATACGACCTCGTCTGGTCTCGCAGGCATATTCTTCTACCTCTCCCGCAACCCATTAGCGTACGCCAAACTCGCCGATGAGGTACGCACGACCTTCTCTTCCGTGTCCGCCATTCGGCAGGGACCCGAGCTCCGCTCCTGCACCTATCTTCAGGCCGTCGTCGACGAGAGTCTTCGAATGTGTCCCCCTGTTTCAGCGGCTCCATGGCGAGTAGTCAACCAAGGGGGACAACGTATCGATGGCCATAACGTCCCCGAGGGCACCGAAGTTGGCACGAGCCTGTACTCCCTCATGCACAACCCGGCATACTTTGACGAGCCGTACCGATTCAACCCTGACCGTTGGATCGAGAGCGAAACTAACAGCGCGGAAACGATCGAGGTTCAACGAAAGGCCTGGGCGCCGTTCCTGACCGGCGCGAGGATGTGCGCTGCGAAGAATATGGCGATGGCGGAGCTGCTGCTCACGACAGCACAGGTAATTTACACCATGGATTTCAAACCTGCCGCCGGGCCAGAGGGCGAACTGGGCCAAGGCAGGATTGGCATGGGCCTTGGAAGGGAAAGGCCCGAGGAGTTTCAACTGCAATCGCATTTTGTTACTGTGGCCAAGAAAGGACCTGTTCTGCAGTTCAGAAGAAGAGACGCTGCTGCTGCTGCTGCGGGAACAGACACGAATTAAAAAACATCACAAGCGACATCATTGTCGGCGTCGTCGCTCTTTTGGGATGGGTCACTTGTCAGCGGCGCCGGGCATGATTATGTCGTCCACCATGGACAGCAAGGTATTTGTTTTCCGCACGCTGTCACAACTGTTTCTCTTTGACCTTTCCGTCTTCTCGCATCACAGTCGCCAATCCCAACAAGCCAACAAAGGACAACAACAGAGCAACAACATCCACTGATATCACCGGCCACCCTCTCCAACTCAATCAAGACACACGGTAAGTGATACATTACACCTTGAAACACATCACACGGACGCCGCCTCTGTTATTCTTATTGACAACACCCCCCTCCAGTCCCCTGTTGCCAACATGTGTCTCATCAAATACACTCGGTTCCTCTGCGGCCACGTTTCCCGGGACTGCCACCTATGCCATGATGACTATCGCGAGAGGCTGAGAATAGGTTGCTGGAGCGGGAACTGGGTCTATCGCCGGGTATTCATACTTGAGAAGTGTTGGATTTGCAAGAGACGGGAGGGAACAGGAGTCAGTAGACTGTGAGCGTTGAGCATCAAGGGAGGAGGTTTTCAGTTCCATCCGCGCGATTATCTCCAGCATTCCTACGACGTAGATTTCTTCTACTCCCAACATCAAAAAAAGCCACATAGGTGGTGGTGGGCATGGGAAAACGCCCTGCCTTAGCCAACAGTCACGTCGTTGTATCGCGGCGTAATCAGACTCCAGACTTCATTCCCCGCCATCTGGTACTCCAGACCCTCCAGATACGCGGCCAGCGCGGGTGACTGGGTCTTCATCATGACCTCCTCGACCAGCTGCCTATGCCTGACTTCCCACTCTCTGCACATCTGCCACAGAATGCGCTTCGCGCCGGGCACGTCCACATTGGCGATGGACTGCATGATGGGCACGGACGAGCACAGGGCGCCGCCTTCGTGGCCTCGGGCGGCGATGCGCACTTCCTTCTCGTAGCTGCAGATGTCGTTGACGACCGAGATGCTCTTTGAGCAGTTCTCTTCCACCGGCCGCGCCAGGTCCAGCTCCTCGCTGGTCATGTGCAGGCCCATTGAGAAGCGCATGATTGCGGAAAGGAAGCTGTAGATACGTGCTTAGCCGAGGGGCAGACTGTTAGGGAGCTGCGAGGCAGAGGGTCTTCTACTCACGCCTTGCCCACGTCCTGCTCGCGGTACTCGAAATACGTGTGCAGATCCATCGGCTTCAGGCGCTGCTTGTCGACCTGGGCGCGCATAAACACGAACGCGGGCTCGAGGACCTGGTCGGCCAGCTCCTTGTCGTGGGCGCGCATGCTCTCCCAGATGTCGTACATCAGGTACTCGACGGGGATGGAGCGGTCGGGCTGTTCGTCCCCGCGCGCCAGACGCATGAGTTTCTCGTTGTACAGCACCCCGTCGTCGAGGGACATGTGGTCGAGGACGTCTGGTCGTGGGGGGATAGGTTAGTCAGGCGGTCAGGCATGCATGCATGCAGGCAGGCAGGATAGCTGAACGAGGCCCTCCATGCTTCGACGCCTCATAACCTCGCAACGTCGAGAAGGGGCAACAAAAATAATAATAATAATAATAATAATAAATTCAAAGATTCAGAGATTTGAAGAATTCAAGAACCCACCGTCTGTGAGGAATGTAATGGTAATCAGTTTGCACGCGAACGCGATTCTATCGTCCAGGGCATTGGCGCAGTATAAGCACGTCACTCGCGGGATTCCTTGCGACAGGAACTTTTTGCGAGTCTTCTCGTCCTTGAACGGCCAGTGCTCGGAGAAGTATGCGTCCACTTCCTCGGTGACTTGCTCGACAAGGGGATGGCATTTGGCCGTGAGGATCGAGGGCTGGAGACCGAAGGGCGTGCATGGTTGCGTCTGGTCCTCGACCGAGAGTGAGCCCATCCTGTGCTGTAGGTGCTCTAGGTGCTCCCACTATGCCGCAATGTCCTGTCCTGTACTGTGTCTGGGAGAACCAAGGGGGCGGGGGGCAATAAATATCGATTCCCCTCGGATCGATGGATGATCTGGATGGTCTTAATAATCTGGTTGAGCTCGACGGGGACAGCAGGGGCCTTCCTGGTCGGTAGGTGGGAGGGTACTCTTATAGAGATCAATGGATACTGGAGTCCACACTGGACAACGAAACACTGGGCACTGAGCAGCGAACATCCACAGTCAATACCAGTATCGATCACTTCCTCTTATCTCGACCAGAGCCGAGAATACGGGCGCCATGGGACGATCCCACGGCTCGCTCATAGGCCGCCATGACGGCCAAGCGCTTGCCAACTTAAGGTAATCGACTGAGTTAGTGTGTTTGTTCTGCATGAGTGCCGGTGCCGGTGTGAGGGAGGCCACAGTATGGTCCCTGCGACCCGCCGCTCTGCGGTTCTCTTACATATGGGATTCTAGCCTCCCTCGCCCCCCCTGTATGCCCGCATGTCTGTCACTAAGTTAGTCAGACATGCCTTGAACCGTCTCTGCGCCATACGCACCAGGTGTCCTCATATGACAGACATGCTCGCCTGCGATGAGACTAGCACCGGCCTGTGCTGTCTGTCCAAACATCATGTATTCTTTCCCGGAAACAAATACCCCAGGATGTAGCTCCCGGAATAATCCCGCGTCAGGACGGAGTATTGAGCCATGACCCTGACCGTGGCCATGACTGTGAACGACCTCTATCGACTTGTGCAGGGCCAAAATTGAAAAGATACATTACCTCAGCACTCTTACTCTTTGCTCCTGCTTGGCACCCCCTCGGAAGCGAGCCATGTCCCCGGTACTGGCATGTACTGGACTGGACCAGTTCGTAACCTTAGCTCTAGCTCCCCGGCAAGTTCAACACCGTTGCTTGTGCGCTGTTCGCCGGGCCGAACCAGATAACGAACCGTGGTTGCTTGCTCAGTGGAGGGACGTGGCGTGAATGATAGGGTCTCCCACTGTAACTCCGTGTGCTGGTACCAGAGACTGGGGCTGGGACCGTAGACTGGACTGTGGACTGGACAACACATCAACCTCAGACGACGATCAAAGGGGGCCCAGAAGCCGCAAGACACTGCAGAATCCACAACCATTGCGACGGTCTATCCTGTCCGTGCATCGCTCGGTAATTCCCGTTCTGTACTGCTAGGGCGATAAGGGTAGAGTAGTCGTAGCGAGCGAAGGGTCGGGTCGCTCTAGGTAGCCCTCGTTTTACGGAGTACATATTGACTTACATAGGCTTACCCGGTAGGCTGGAGTTAGTAGTCGGTAGCTAGTACTCTGTAGCGTGTAGTTCTGCAGTTAGCAATTCTGCAGTCCGAGCACCTCTTTTTCCCTTTGCTCCTTCTGCTTCTGCTTCTGCTTGTGCGTCTGGTCCCAACAAATCTTTGGCGAGACGCGCGCCGATTGCTGACACCCGAGCAAGCTCCCACGACCACGAATCATGGTTGGATGCAGACGGGCGATGCTTTGCGGACCGTGGATCCCATCATACATAACGCAGCTTGCCCAACTCGGAGCAAACTACACGGTAAACTAATGCAATGCTCAATCCATCCCGTGGATTGCCCAGTGACGAGGCTAGTGTAATCACTGGGTATGCAATCAGACACGACATGCGTGAGTGCGTACGCGCGTGCGCGAATGCACACGAAGCAAGTCCCGTTCCAGCTTGTTTCTTTCGTTTCCTCTCTTTTCATTCACCTGCAGCTGTGGTCCTCTTTTTTTCCTGAGAGGTTGAGGTCAAGCTCGGTACTGGCTGGGCATTTACCGACGACTAACAAAATTGAATTGAAACGTTGTGCGCCAAGCTGCAGGCCCTTCCTTCACTTCCCGCCAAAAATATGCGTGGGTGGGCTTCCACGTCATGCAGCGCATGCAGGTGGTTGAATTGGAGGACAGAGAACCGCTCGCTCGACATATGTCGTACACGATTGTATAGGCTATTCGTATAGTAACACCCCCCGTAAGTAGGCTCTTGATTCCGGGAAACGGGACGAAGTTGGGATTGATCTGCAGTCCCCGGTACCCAGTACAAGTGGTACTAGTTAGTGGAGGACGTCGTTTACTGGGTCTTCCCTAGCGACAGCCTACTGTATCTGTGTCTGCCTCTAACTTTGCTCGGTACTGACATAGGAGGAGCAATTGCGTGCGCTGGTCTCGGCTGGCCGCACACCGCCGGAAGGGATCGCAGCTCGCAGCTCGCAGCTCGCCGCTCGTAGTCGCGGTTCCGTCCCGTCCTCCCGAGCAGTCGAACCGTTCGTCTGTTGGAAGCGAGCACAAGTAGTCAAAGTCTGATATGGATGCCGGTGTGGATGTGGTGGTTGTGGATGCAGATGTGAATGTCAATGTCAATGTCAATGCGAGAAACGGGACCGGGACTAGCAGTAGTGACTGAGGCCATATTGCTACAGCACACCACAGTTACAGTACTTAGGAGCCAAACATAAGTTAGTTTCAACTCCCCGCCTGCGTTGGCAACAAATTAACGAATAAGATCACAAGCTCAGTCTGCTCTACTCTCTGCTCTGCTCCTATTGTAGGCAGACAAGCACGCACGGAGATAGCCTCTCTGCTCAAAACCCTCAGGGAGCATGTCCACACAGACCCACAGGTCCTTGGATTATACCACTGAAAGATCAGCAATCAGAAACCCTCCTTGAAATCTTGTCTTTGACCTCGCTACTGCTCTTGCCATTACTCAGACACAATCGTCCAGTCCGGCGTTTTGCGGATTGTGGACGGATCAGGTAGAGGACGGCCGCTGACGACCTTCAAGCGTTCCACAACTAGCGATAAGACAACGCACTGGAAACGTCCTACTTGACTGGCTAGGTGACACGACCATCCACATCTGCATCATTCAGAATCAGAGAGAAACATGGACGTCTCGCTCTTGTCGGCGTTGCGAGTCCTGGCTATCGGGGTATGTGTGTCCTCTGCGGAGGGATCCTTACCATCTTATTTGGGAGCAAATCAGTGACTTTCGACCATTTGTGTAGCTAGGGATTTGGATCCCCGTGCACATGATATATAACCTGTATTTCCACCCGCTCGCGCAATTCCCCGGACCGTTCTGGGCGCGAACGACGCTGTTCTGGCGCTTCTGGCACGATCTCACGGGCCTGGCACATTGGACGATCCAGGACTGCCACAGGAAGTATGGCGACGTGTTCCGCGTGGGACCGAACGAACTCTCGTTTGCGTCCGTCCAGGCTTACAAGGACATATATGCGGCCAAGGGGCCCCGACCGACCAAGAGCGAGTTCTACGACATGCTAGGCACGGGGTTCTCGGAGTCTTGCGTAGTCACGGAACGAGACCACAAGCGGGCGTTGCAGAAACGAGCGCTCTTCATGTCCGCGCTGTCGAGTAAAGCGCTGATGGAGCAGGAGGTGGTCATCCAGCGATGCATCGATGGCTTCGTTGAGAAGCTTGGGAAGCTGGGTAGCGGGCCAAGTGGTCTGGATCTGACGAAGTGGTATATGATGCTTTCATTCGACATCGGGGGCGAGATGGCGTTTGGAGAGTCCTTTGGCTGCGTCGAGTCCGGTCTGTACCATATCCCATCCTTGCGCGGCAGATTTGGCCACTCAGAGGCCGAGCTGACAGGCTGCATCAGAGACGCCGAACCACTGGCTCGAGACCATTTTCGCACACATGCATGCCATTTCCATCATGGATAATATACGGCGTATGCCCTTGGTGGAAAGGACAGCCAGGCTAATCCCCACGAAATGGACCACAGGGATCCGAAATCGTATCACGGGGTTTGCGAGAGAGAAGAGCAAAAGACGTGTCGAAAGGAGTGGTGAGACTGTGGACTTCCTCTCAAATGTGGTCGACAAGGTCAGAGGCGGGAAGATCTCCCCCGAAGAAATGGCCGCTCATTGCTCTATCATCGCCATAGCAAGCAGCGAGACAAGCGCCACTTCGTTAGCAACCATCACTTATTTCCTCTTGCGGTCGCCAGCAGTTCACAACCGGCTGAAGGCGGAAATTCGAGAAAGTTTCAAGTCGCTGCAGGAAATCGACATAGCTTCAGCTACTAAGCTACCGTATCTGTTTGCCGTCATCGAAGAAGGTTTACGGATAGTTCCGACGGCGTCGGTGGGGTTCTTGCGCAGAGTGCCCTTCCCTGGCGTTGAAATTGACGGACACTTCGTCCCGGGCGGTGTAGGTCATCTCGACGCTCCCAAAACCCCAGGCATTAACAGTACTGTAGGCCGAGGTGTCGGTAAGTGGATGGACCACGGCCAGAGATGAACGATACTTCCACGATCCCTTAAGCTTCAAACCGGAAAGATGGCTTGATCCAGCATGCAAAGATGTGAAGGAGGCTAGCCAGCCATTTTCGTTGGGTCCAAGATCTTGTCCAGGGAAGACGTGAGTATCTACCGTCCAGCGGCAAGCCGATTGACGCGTTGCTGATTAGCAATGACTGCAGGTTCGCGTATGCTCAGATGTCAGTGGAGCTGGCGAAAATGGTATGGATGTACGACATGGAATTGGTTGACCCCTCGCTAGATTGGGAGCAACAAGTTCGTATGCATTTCGTGTTATGGAAACCCGAGTTGAACGTCCGCTTCATAGAGCGCAATCTTGTCGCGGTGTAGGTTGCTGAATGAGTCGATTATTAGGCGGGCTCTGATGACGTGCGACTTGGATGCATGCTTGGAGGTTAACCAGATCGGTGCCGAAAGACTTAATAAACCCCATAGAAAGATAGACCTTGACGGTTTCAGCATTTTTCCCGCCGGCTAGGAGCTACCTCCAGGGACAAGAATCTTCCCTGTGTGGCCGGAAAAGCTCGATCGGAGACACAAGACCTGATACGGCGTCGGTCGCTCGTCCGAGCGAGCAAGTGGGACACATGTCGAACAGGGAGGGCCACCTACCAACCAAGTGGGAAGCAGAGGATGGTGACTCAGAAGCTGACACCAGTTTCCAAACAAATACCATGTATGAGTTCACCGTAGTTGATTGAGCACGTACCCGGGATTCGGACTTGATGCCCACACGCCTTGCAACTCTGTCCGCAAAAATCACGGCGAACCAGGAGAAAACCACCATGCGTTCAGGCTCGTCAGAAGACTCATCTCCATGAGGATCCGGACCTCGATATCAGGCTCTGTTGCACCAAGGGTTGTTACTCCCAGCATGAGTATGGCACTGCTCTCCCCGAATAATTGCCATGTATTTTTGTAATGCTTTACGATCGAAGGTGATGGAGTTGCCGCAAAGAGAGCTGCAAGTCCCATGAGCGGAGCTCGTAGAAGTTTCCACTGAGTCCTGTGACATGCCCAGATCAAATCTCAGCTGCATCTGACCTGTTTTGTCTGGCGGCGGGCTTGAACCAGTGGTAGAAATGGCTTTTGACGCACAGAAGATCACTGTGATGGGTTTCTGGCTACACCGCCCCTATATAGCACTGGGACAGGTAATTTAGTACCAGGGGCGTGGCGAGACCGAGTCCTAGTACCGAAATAGCGGTACAGAATTTCAGCTCTGACTGATCGTACAGTAATCTCCGAGTATCCAGATGAGTATGAGCCTCCATATAAACACTTACTTGGAGAGAATATTCGCCGCTGGAAACCTGTTGGAAGCAGAACAGCCCTCTCACCGATGCCCAGGAGGATGATGGAAACATGGATCCCAAGAGGAACCGTGGCGCTGATATCTTCTGGCGCCACTCCAATTGTGCATACGGAGACCGCTCGATTGATTCGCTTCGTAGTAAGTTCAACCTCGCGTGTTCCGTCCCAAGTTGACACCTTGACTCGCAGTGACATATGAGCGTCCCTCCAAACACTCCCCAGCGCATGACTGCAGGGAGCTGTACCTCGTAGTCGATTGGCATCTCGATCTAACACACACCCTTTCAGGGCTTGATAGAACTCATTCGACCCGTTCTCCACCTTGCTCAGCGTCCGAATCGGCAAGATCCAGCGGTCGTTAAACGTGCGAGATGAACGAGGCTCAAGTTGACCTGTCAACCTAGTCACTTGCCCTACACCATCATCAGGCTGAAGCAGGAGGATGTGCTGGAGAGATGCATCCTTACCCTGTCGGGCCTGCGCAAATGCAAAGCACACAAGACCCAAATCTGGAGGAAGTTTGATATTTGGCGGTGGCGCACACGTCCCACGTCCCACGTCCAAGAGCGCCAGGCGGCAAGGGCTTTGCGATAGGTGAGCCCTCCGGCGAGTTTGTAAAATAAATGGATTGATTGTCTCGTGACTGATGGCGGGAATTTTGGCAGCTAGCTGCGAGAGAGGTACATATGCACAAAATCATATCTGGTATCATCGGGCATGGAAGACCACAACTGCTCAATATGACCACATTCGCCCCTGTATTGGCTCGCTCTTTGTCCACACGAAATACCTGAAAGCCTCAAAACGAAGCCCAAAATCGACAGTCCCACGTTCAGGTGTAACACCCATCCCCAGCGCCGTCGCTCAATGGTATATGCAATACAAAAAAACCAGCCCACAAAAGAAGACCATTAGTGCCCAGCCAGGTTCATTTCAACAAACCACCCGCATCCGACAGAAACATCTCGTCGGGCCCGCTCGGCCGATGCGGCGGCACATCCTCCTGCGTCGAGGGCAACCGACTCCCCTTTGAGATTTTTCTTCTGTCCGACCTCATTGGTGAGCGGCCAGGACTACTGCCCTTTCTCGGTGGCGGCGTAGACGTTGAGTGCATCTCATCCTCTTCGCGTATGCGTAAAGGTCGGCTTAACAGGCCACCTATATCTGCAAGGAAAGCCTTCGAGCTGGACCTTTGTGGGTGTGACTGAGATAGGCGGCGGGAGACTTCTTGGAAGGACGCCTGGCGAGAGCGAGAGACGGGGGATTCGTTGGGCGGAGCGTCCACCAGGCCTCCGACGTCAAAGAAGCCCATCCGACTTGATGTGTCGGGCTCGTTATAGTCCTGTTCGACATCGCCATGAGGTGGGTCGTCGAATTGGAGCTTCAGATCCCGCATCTTGATGTCCTCTGTCGAGGCGCTGCTGAGAGTGTCCAACGACGGCTTTCTGCGCGTGCGGGACGCTTCTGCGAAATTCCATCTAGTCTTGAAGGGGGCGTGTCGAATCTGATCGTGGGATTCGACGGGCATGGTAGACGCCCTTTGAGGGGCCGGCGAAACGGCAACTTCGGCTGGACGGGTTTGTTCCAGATAAGTCCCTCGTCTCAGGAGTGCAGGCAAGGCGACGCCAACACCCCTGGCTAGATCTTCGTCAGAGCCCCAGTGGTGGTGAGTTACGGACACGGCACGGGTCTGAGTGTTGGTCCGACCAAGGGAACTGCCATCGTCCATCGATGCAGCTCGAAATTTCGCTTTCTTGACGCCCCTGTCACGGATGAAGCTGCCTATGACGATGGCATTCGAAACCCCTGCAGCGGCGAGAATCTCCAGCGATGCCAACAGCGAGCGATACTGCTGAGAGGAACGCCGCGAAATGGTGGACGGTACTCGGTAGGCGGTGATGGCTACGAGGATAGTTGAGAGGAGGAAGAGGAAGATCAGGGATATCTTTTTCGAAAATCGCATCGAGGACTGCCAGACCAGTGGAATAGGGAAGACGATCAGCACAACGTCAGAAACCATGTCGCAAACGCCCATGACAATCAGTTGTACCAGTCCTTCTCGACAGTGGGCACCTGGGTCTGGCACGACCTGCCAGTAATGCGAGAAAGGTTGACATTCGGCTAGTGTTCCAACCACCACGGCGATAAAGGTGGCGCCTAAAAACCCATAGATGTATCGGAGTCCGACCTCGTACGACTTTGCCCATGATTTCCCGATGATGCGCTTCAGGAATTCGAGAACGGCGAGCTTGGCGATCCAGATGTATGCGGCGTAGAATATTCGAGCGGCAAGAACCAGCCTGCTCCCGATCTCGTGATGATGTATTTGGAGAGCTGTCAACTCTTCGGTTTGTGTGTTATTGGTGCCCCAGATCAAGACCACATGAACCAGTGCCATGCGGATCATCAATGGTATTATGCTGTAGAACATGATCCAGTCCTCCCGAAACAGTCGCTCCGTGCGCACCCATCGCCCCAACACGCGGATGAGGATGGCCGTGAGCGAGAACAATGTGCACCACCACGACACAATCAAGGTCGGGTTCATAGCAATCCGCGATTGGTAGTCCGGCGGGACATCGTGGTATATTCGGCGCTCGAGGGCATTGATGACAGCCATTTGGGCTTGAGGAAATCGAGCGTTATGGGGGTCGACTCAAAGGTTTCGTCATAGCTCCTCGATAGCGGTCGTCAACTCGGGTATCGTATTCGACTCCGCAGCCAGGCCATCGACGTCGGGTCGCGACAATTCGGCGCGGGCGCAGCTATGTAGATGGCGTCGGTCGTCCGACTCGTTGCGAAACAGAAGCGGCCCTGGGCGTGGCAGGTACAATTTCCAAGGACGATGGAGATAGGGAATGGGTGAACGGAAGATTCTGGACCAGGCAAAAGGATGAGAAATGCTCGAATGCCATGACTTGTGCAAGATACAGAATGAGGTGTAGGAGGGCTTGGACTGCGGTGATAGCGGCTGGGCCCTTGGGGGGAGATCTAATCGATGGCACTGGCTGCGGCAGCAGTCAGGCCGACTCGTTGGTGGCGTGTGGTCGCGGCAACTGATAGAGGCGCACCACACCGATTGCTGCGAAAGTGGGAGCACGCACCTGACTGGAGGATCGGGGACGAGCGAAGCGAAAAAGGGCCTCGGGGATTGCCTGCTGCAGAGGCTTTGTGGAACGAACCACACAGCCTGAACGATATCCCATGCCTATCTCAGTGAAGCGGGCGCGAGTGGGTAAGCATGGAGGCTCCAATCGCCCGCATCGCCGTGTAGGGATGCGTCTATCAGCTCGAGCACCACACTACGAGTACGCATTTTCGCCGTGTGCCGGATCGCCCCCTTTCTCGCCTGTACGAGGAGATAAGAGAGCGCATGGAGCTGGGGACTCGAACCGACGAGCATCGAGAGGCCAGACCCTCGCATTGGAGCGCACAAAGTTTGGCACTGGCGGAGTCTGGACTGGATAAATTCCTCACCCACTGATACTTACTCAGCCCAGAGATAACAGGCCGTATTGCCTTTTAAGAACGGAGCAGTCTCCCCTCTGATTTACTGTGTATGCTTCTGCACAGAATGTAAGAGCTCGGGCTGGCTGACCCGACTCGCGTCTTTACACACACGCGGCAGTGCCGGCCTCATCCCTTCGTGTTCCCACGTATCTTGCCTCGGTCTCTTAGGGCTCAGGAGCACATGCGCATATTCTACCTTGGGAATAGCCGCAACGGAGTCCTTATCCTCCAGCGTGGCCCGAGCGTTCAATGCTTGAATGGTTGCGGACCTCGTTGCTCTTCATCAATCTCTTGCTTTGTTTCAGTGCATGTCCCAATTAGAAGAAATGTGACCATTGTCTCTATTGTCACAAATTGCGAATCGAGAATGATTTTTACTAAGATGATCCCCGGTTCCTTTCGCGAATAACTGCATAGAAGAATGATGACCGATATGCTGAGCGAACGCAGCCGTTAGGTTAGAAAAAGAAAGTTCAGCCCACCCTCGGTATCATGCTGATCTCCTGCTTTTTCTTCGTCTGCAGCAGTACCTTATGCAGCAACTGAACCACCGCAGGACAATAGAGCCGCCCAGAATGATGATCGATACCAGCGCCGTCTCGCCCACCGCCAGGGACAGGACGGGAACGGCAAGCGCCGCAAATATCAAGGCGGCAACAGACCCCAGAGGTAGAATCAGTGCTGCAAAAAGGTTCACAGAACGATGAATCTGTCTGTGTCAGGTCTTTTCTGGTCTCCCTCTCTTGCTGACCGCGTCTTGCACATACACAATGCCGCTAGCACGATACTACTCAGACCCAGCTCCATCGTGAAAAGAACACAACTGTTAGCGATGAATGTTCGAGCTCGCCTGGGCGTGATATCTTTGTTCTCTGTCGTTTCAGGCATGCTCTGGAAAATGCATTGAACCCCGCCGAATGCCGCGAAGGCCGCAACGGCTGTGAAGGGCTCTTGGTAAAATTGCTCGTCACCGCAGCCGGGTGAAGAGCGCGAGGAACTGAAGCTCGTGGTTGAGTTATCTCGAGGAAGATTGGGCCAAGGCGTTTGGGATTCTGGGATAACGGGTTGAGATACGTAGGGAGAACAGGAGACGAAGTCCTTGGTATCGATGTTGAAAAGCGCGACACCAGCATCCGACGCCTTTTTGTCTCTCAGTTCGTCAAGAATTGCTTGGAGCAGTTGCTCAGACTTGGAGTCGCCTTGGTCAGTGGGACGGCTGTCCTTGAGCTTTGGTCACTCAGGTGACCGGGATGCAGGTACTGCATCTCTGTACCGTCGGACGCGACGGCAAGTCGATCCATTTGCTTAAATTGCGGTTGGATTGCGATTATGTACATGGGGAAGCTAGTGCTGTTCTTTAACAATAGGACACGATTCCATGATCGTCGACGTCTCCTGTAATATATACTTGCTGGGACCCATTTGTCGCCTTCTTGTTGTGTTGATTCACAGACGAAAAATGGCCACATCGCGAGAGAATTGGTCTTTTGGAAGGCTGACGAGGTTATCAATCTCCTCGTGTAACAAAGCAGCTCCCTAGTCCTGGTCGACTCATAACAGGGAGACTCGAGTCTCCAGTCTCCTGGAACCTCTGTTACGAATAGTGCTCTGAGCCGCATACGTTTCACAAAGCCGCAAGGTCTGGAGCCAACCCGATGCAACGCCAACACACAGGCTACCCAATGAAGGCACGGTCAAGGCAGCAGGTGACGGACCACAGCTTTATCACAAGGACAATTTTGCACTCGTAATGGGATGCTTGATTGGTTGAATGGCCCTCGGTCTGCATCTTTGCATGGAGAGATTCCCTTAAATACGCCCCACCTCGCTTGCTGGTTCGCGTCTTTCTCTCAGCCTCAGCGGAATTGGCGTGGAAACCTGGGGGCCTCGTGTCTTGGGAAGGATGACGCATGCAGATTGCTTTGTGTCAAAGAAATGCGAGACCTTTGGGGTATTTGTACGAGGTGAAACCCCCACATGTCCTGGGGCCGGAGAAAGATTGGGTTTTTCTCTGTGTAGTCTCGTGCCTGATGGGGAGGCTTTGGCCATGTGAATGAGCATGGGAGATCGTTGAGGACGGACGATGAAGATTGCAGATTTGCCTGGGCAGATTACAAGTTGCACCACCTCCCAATCAAAAAGTGTGGGACGCCATGAAGAGAAGGAAGTCGACAGTGCAGGCCCGGTAGTGTTTAAAAGACGATCTATCGGTAGACTTCCCTCCCATCAGCCTCCACGATTTCCGTCGCAATACCCATCTCGAATGCGCTCTCGGGGAGTGCAAACCTGGGATTTTCCGCAAAGCAGATGTCAAAGGTTGTTTCGCTTCCCATCCTTACGCCGCTCTGTTCGAGGCAAAGCGGTCCCCAGAGCTCGATCCCGTTTAGGACTCCGCCCTGATGGACGGACATGTGCTCGAAAAGGTCCTGTTCACCATCGTAGGTGCTTGAAGTCTCGCGTAACATAATGCACATCAAGCATTTGTATACACGTTTCTTCTTTTGGCCGCAGGATAGGTGAGACTTGAATAGGAGGAGTGACCGCCATCGCAGCTTGGTTGTGGAGTGCGGTCTGTCGTCGAAACGGGGCCGGCCCCGATCGTTGGCGGCGGGTATAGCGAAGGGGCATTTTCGACAGTGGCATGTCCACTCCATGTTCTTTGCGGACAGCTGAAGCCCTTTTCCTAGAGTGCCTTGCTGAACATAATACGCTCCTTTGCAGAACCCGGCCGCTGCCAAGACGTCGACGGACGAAACAGTCGAGATAGGGCTGATTGGCGGGGTCATTACTTGTGGCGACGGAGCACCATACATTGGCCCGGCCGAAGGCGAGATAGGCATCGGTTGCGGAGAGAGGAACGGTGAGACAACATGAGGGAGAGGCCCAGCAGTTTGTGGAGAGACGGGCGTGGCGGTCTCCATTCTCTGCTCTGCCGATGAGTTTCGATGCAGAATCTTAAAGACGCCCCAAGACGACTTGCGCGATAATCGAACCGAGCCAGAAGACCTTTCGGATTCGGGTTTACCACTGCTGTTGGATTCGAGCGTTGCACGGCGCGCAATGGGCGGATTGACTGTGGAGGCTTCGACCACCTCCTTCATGTCATCCAAGGACGGTCGCAGTATGTCTGAGAGAGGCTTCACCTGCGAAGCGCACGAGGATGTCGAGACAGCAGATGCGGTGTTGGATTTGGATCTGGCGCGTTTCTGTTGGCGCAGATAAAGATCGTTGAGGATATTGACCGCGCGCAATCTGGCTCCTATCGCAGAGTCGATGCAGGGCTCAAAGTTAATGGTGCCGTCATCTCTGCCAGCCAGCGTCAGAAAGGCAGACTGAACTTCAATAGTCAGGTCTCGCAAAGCTCGATAAGCAATATCTGACCCAGCGTTAGGACCTTGTTGTCTGAGCTTGTACCGCGTCTGTAATGTAGAACTCACCATCGCCTTGTTCATAGGCGGCACCAAAACGTTGTATACCGTGCGCCTGAATCTTCTCGATCTCCCAGTGTCCTTCTTGGAGTGCCTCCTCGAGCTCGTCGCTTGGGGGCAAGCTGCCCCTAGCCTTGCGCTGCTCTTTGATATTATCGACAATAGACCCGGCGTTCTTGTATGCTGCAATGAGCGCTGTTACCGCCCCCATCACAGCAGGACCAAGTTCCGCTTCGGACATATTGACTAGGGAGATGAAGGCCTGGGGCACACAGAAGCGGCCTCAGTCGTGTGGGTTTGGGTGAGGTTGACCTTATCGTTCGGCTGTGGTCATCGTTGTCTCGAATGGCGAGGTCAATTGGAGTGCATGATGAATGTGATTACGAACGTCTGCAAAGGTGTGTGATGGATACTGTCATTGAAAGCCAACGATGAGTCCGCAAGAACTTGGCCGAGCAGTGGATATACCGAAATCCACTCACAGGCAGCCTGGCCTGCCAGCTCGAACCGGCTCGCTTTCATTTTGGGGTGTCGGCCGCGCGCATGAAAGGTTTCAGGGACGTGTTCGTTTCCTGTGACGGGCGTCCATAGCCATGGTTGTCCCTTACCCGACACGCATATGCGGGAAAGGTAGCCAATTGCGAAATGCTGGAAAGCTCGTGGCTACCTGCTAGCCACGAGTCCGGCAAGACGGAGGCGGAGCTCGACGCTGACCCGCTTGGTCGATTGAGTTTGGCGCGACACCGTCACTACGCAAGAGCTAGGTACGAGCTTCGAGGGACAAGGACGTGCTGAGCGCGCCCATCGAGTGCGACACAGCTGGAACTTATATCTTGTTCCCTCAAATCGCAATCCACATGGCCGCCGAACGGCTGTTGCAGAACAATCGCGCCGTTTGCAAGCGAGACGAGGCTTTCGATGGAGAGGATCCGGCGCGTGGCATGCCAGCCCCACCAACCATCAATGGTTCCTTGCTCAGCCTCCTTCGAGACTGCCTGTTCTGTGGCATTTGAGGACGTTCAGGTCCATACGCCTTGACCTTCTGATGAGCAGAAGACGCCGAAGACGCCCAGAGTCTACCAGTGGCGTCTTACGGGACACAAACAGCTCTTCCAACAGTTCAGGCACCGTTTAGCCTGGCCTGAGCATCCTTTATTAATCTAATGTATACGTCCATCCAAATTCTTCTCCTCCACCCAGCCTGGTACCGACCATCCATCAGCCCTACTGGAAATGACGCCCCAGACCTGAGGGAAACCTCTCCTTAATGGCCCACCCTGTTGTGAACTCCCCGGTATTGCGAAACGTGGAATTGCATGCAAAGCAAAGCCCTTCAACAATCCTTGCTGGATGAGGCTGAGAACCACAGATTCCACTTCGGCCAGGGTCGGAGACTCGCCTGGTTCGTCGTCGTCTGGTGGATCCTGGCCGATGTATTCATCATGGTATTGACCTGTCTCTGGGTCAAAGCCAGTCTCCTTGATTGCTTCCTCCATGCCCGCGAACTCGGGATCAAGGTATTTTTCCGGAGGCGGGTTAAGCCCATTCACCACCCTTGTCGAGTTTTGCCTATCCAACGCCCACCGAGCCCCGTACTGGACATAGTTCAGCTTCAAGAAAGGCACCTTCTTCTCCTCGCCTTTGTATCCGACAAAGAGGAAGCATTTGCGGATCAGGCTTCTCCACACAAGAATTTCACACCGATTCCGCAGCTGAAATAGAATAGACCGCTTCAGGAACCACTGGCCGGACTCGCTAGCCAGGTCGAGGTATTCGTTGAATAGCCCAAGGTCTCCATTGCGGATGATCCTGCACAGAGGCGAGAATCGAGCTCCGATATCCGCGGCTTCTGGACGTGAAAGGAGGACTGGTGAAGGGAACCGGCCTACAATAACATTTGCCGCCACCAAGTAAATCAATATCAGCCGCCTGTGGTTTATAGCCTGCCGGTGACATTGGTCATATGCTGTTTGCAACACTTTTTGCGCTCGCAGAAAATGATTGTTGGCGAAATGGTAACGTCCAAGATAGTACAGGTATGTGACCCGTTGTGCGGCTGGGTAGAAAGATAGCGGTGGAGACTGCGCATCGATGCTGTTGAATATCTGCTGTGCATTGCGCAGCTTGCGAGATCGCATGAAGAGCTTGAGAGCCGAGTTTGCGGTCAGATAGATGCCGATTCGTCTGTCATCTGGGGTAGGCTGCGAGGTGCGCTGCACCCCAGCGCTACCAGACAGACATTTAATAAACGCTTCTCGCAGCACATTGGCCGCGTCCTCCACAAAGCTGACCTTCCCTGAACCTCCTTCCGCATCTTGAGCTTGTAGGAGACTGCTGTCTCGTATCAAAGACGGATTCCGATCCAGATTCGTAGCAACAGCCGCCAGCACCCGCGAGAACGAGAGCACAATCGGCAGCATAATGATGCCGTATGTGCTATCTCCAAGAGCAATGACACATTGGCTTCCCCAACGTCAGCGCGTGATTTACAAGCGGATAGTGTAACCAGTTTACCTTGTTAGTTGCCGAATTTTCGTGGCTTTCGTCTGATTGTCGGCCCGGGAGAAATCTCGAAGATACCGGAAATATTGGATGACACATTCTGAGAATGAGTTGCTGAAAACCCCGAATTCTTCCTGTGACAAAGATTGCTTGCACCTGGTAACGAGGCCGCCATCGCCACCTGGCGGGTATTTCTGGTTGAGTTCCTGGTTCAAATCGGAGTATGGCTTCCGCCGATCAGGACTGAGGGCATCAAAGTCAAGCTGAATCAAGTCGGTGATACGCTGCGCGGTTTTGTTTCGAACGCTGTCCACGATCTCCGTAAGGAAGGAGTCGAGTACTGAGGCGTCCGCCCCGAAAGGGGGCATGTTCGTTTCGTACGCTGCCAACTCGTGTAGACACCTGCAGAAGCGAACAAGAGATGACTTGTCAGGCACGCAGCTTAGAAATTCAAGTACGTCCGTTACAATACAAGAGCGAGCAGAGTGGAATTTAACAAGAGAGTAATCAAACGCGGCAAAGCCTGCAATTTCTGTCTGGTTCAGAGGTATGTATTTGCTTAAAATTGATGTTGCTCTCTCATTCAAGACGGTTTCAAATGCCGAATTTTTACCGTCCTCCTTTTCTCACTCCTGCACGGCTGGACAGCCAGCCTCTGCATCCGCCTGGCTGTGTGTACATCAACGTGGTGGCCTCCATCCATCAGTGGTTCGTGGTATCCGAGCTTGAAGATCCGACCCCCAGACCTGGAAATCTACGGCACATTTCGAATGTATTTCTGCTGGTGGATTATTGACCGGCTGAAGACCAAACTTTGCCCACCAGAGGATCCGTCCTTCAGGATTAGATTACGTCGTGCAGATGCCAATCTTCAGGCAGTTGTGTGCTCCCTTCGTGTAATGCCTACCCACAAGCATAATAAGGCACAAGTCACGCTGTCTGCAGTAAAATGGCTCCGTGGAATGGTCAGTGGCGCTGATGCCAATCTGAGCGTTAGGAGCGTGTCCTGAATCATATCAGGGAGACCCGTAGCTCCGATGGATATATTGTTCGTATCGCCTGGCCGAATAAACCGAAGTTCACTTCTCGGTCCCAAGTACCATCTTTTCTCTCTCGCTGTGACGAGGCATGCTCCCTTTCTTGCTGTGTTTCCGAACATTCTCCTCTTTCCTTTTGATCGCCTTGAGCTCTTCGCCTTTGATCTCGCCAGCTTTCTTGACCGTCTTCGGCATGTGTCTGTGCCGCTTGATGCGCCGGATCTCAGGCATATGAGCATATCTTCGGATTAAAGCCTGGTCATATTCGAGTTTCTGTCGTTGTCGTGCCGATTTGATGCCCTGTCGACTCGAGGCATCGACCCGCCATAGTCGCACGTTGCCGTCGTCTGAGCCAGACAGAACGTAGTTATTGTCGGGAGTAAAGCGACATGAAAATACTCTTTGCATGCGTTTGGTGTGATACACGTCTCTTGAATGTCCTCGATCGCGATTCCATAAACGAACAGTACGATCATACGAAGCGCTGACTAGCTCCTCTCCGGTCGGACTGAACTCGACGTCCATGACTGCTGCGACATGGTCTTTCAGGACATTCAGCGCCCTATCTAGCTTCCTCATATCGAAGATGTAGATATTGTGATCTTCATTGGCTGCAGCAAAATTGAATGCTTCCATCGGATTCCAGGATATGGCATTGGTCGCTAACCGGAGGATTACTTTCGACAAGGGCGTAGAAGTCCGTAGATCGTAGAGAACAATCGCTCGATCAAGCGCGGCGGAGGCTAAGATGGATGTTTCAGTCTGGTTAAATGCGACGGCGTTGATTGTGTCTGTCGAGGTTGGCCATCGCAGAACTTGTGAAGGGCCGGAGGATGGTCGCGATAGGTCGTAGATGGAAATCGCACTGGAAGCGGCAGCGAACGAAGGATGATCCCGGTGATGCGAAAGACTTGTGAAAGCACCCTGACCAAGGTAAGTTGCCACAGGACCGCCGGTCTTCTCATCCTGGTATGGATCCCACACTTTGACGGTTTTGTCGGTCGCACAGGACAACAATTTTCTCTCAGGAGTCCAACATAGTCCCCGCACCACGTTTTCGTGAGCTCTTGCACTCCAGACTTCGTCACGACTGGTGAGATCCCATACTTTGACTACACCGTCACCACTACCACTGGCCAACCTCTCCAGCGATCCGGGGTCTTTCGCCATAGAGTAGACTCCGTCCACATGGCCTTGACCTAATTGCCCTATAAACGGTGCGGCAAACATGCGTTCCATCTTCACTGCATTAAGCGCTCTTGTGTATTCCCTGGCACGTTCGAAAGGGTGTTGAGCGGGGTCGAGGTTTCGTGGTTGCCGCACAGCACCCTCGCCCGGAGGCGCAGGCGGCCTTTTCAAAGATTTGATTTTCTATGTTGAGGTTAGTCATGGCATAAAGTGTGATAATGCTGCAGACCTACCATGTTGACGATAACATATTATGGACCCAGTGGAAGGAGAGTGGAGGCCGATCATGTTCATGTGCAGGAACTTTTCTGTGGCGAGGCTGAGGCTGGACGCAAGGCTGCACCAGGCTGACCAATCGGACAACACGTCTCCCAACCGCGTGTTCTGTACCTGCGGCGGTTGCGTCGCTCTTTGCGGCCTTTGTCAATCCGTCTCCTTCATTAATGCCTTCTATAGCAACCTCGGGCTGTCCGACCCTACCAACGAGAACTCTTCCTTTCGCATTACCTCACAATGGCGCCTCCTCCTTCGAACGAAGTCAAGATTAATGAGGCCAAAAAAATAGCCAAATCAGATCCAGCGAAGGCAGAAAGTCTCTATAAGGAAGCCCTCGCTCAATCACTGGAGTCGAATCAGGCTGCTCTGAACGACTACGAGAATGCCTTGGTCGGCTTAGGCGAGCTCTACAGGGACAATAAGCGGGCGGAGGAACTGGCTGTGCTGGTCAAGACAAGCCGGTCAACACTGTCCTCGTTTGCCAAAGCAAAGACAGCTAAGCTAGGTGTGTAGTGCATCAACTGCATTCAAAGCAAGAACTAACGAAGTGTCCAGTCCGACAACTTCTAGACTTCCTCGCAGACATTCCCAACTCCCTCGAAATTCAGATCGCTACGACGAAATCATGTATCGATTGGGCCAACTCTGAAAAACGGTCGTTCCTCCGTCAGAACCTGGAAACAAGACTTGTTCAATTGTACATGCAGAAACAGTCATACTACGACGCCCTCACGCTGATCAACAATCTCCTGCGGGAGCTCAAACGACTGGACGATAAACTTGTCCTCGTGGAGGTGCAACTGCTAGAGTCTCGGGTTTACCATGCACTCACCAACCAAGCCAAAGCGCGAGCAGCCTTGACGTCGGCAAGAACTTCTGCTGCTTCAGTGTACACGCCCCCGCTTCTACAAGCTGGCTTGGATATGCAAAGCGGAATGCTGCACGCCGAAGATAAGGACTTCAACACCGCGTTCTCGTACTTTATCGAGGCACTCGAAGGTTACCATGCGCAAGATGACACTGCTCGCGCAACATCAGCATTGCAGTATATGCTTCTATGCAAGATCATGTTGAATCTGGGCGATGATGTCAACAATCTGCTAGCATCGAAACAGGCACAGAAATATGCAGGGACCAACCTGGAGGCGATGAAGGCTGTTGCCAGAGCGCACTCGAACCGGTCGCTGGAAGAATACGAACAAGCCCTGTCGAACTATCGCTACGAGCTGGGCAGCGATGTCTTCATCCGCAACCACTTGAGGCGGCTGTACGATGCCATGCTGGAACAGAACCTGATCAAGGTCATCGAACCTTTCAGCCGTGTGGAAATTGACCACATTGCGAAGATGGTGGGTCTCGACACGGCCCAAGTCGAACGGAAGTTGTCCCAAATGATACTCGATAAGGTCATCATTGGCGTCTTGGATCAGGGGGAAGGGTGTTTGATTGTGTATGATGAGGTTGAGCGAGATGCTGGCTATGATGCCGCCTTGGAGACCATCGAAAAGCTCAGTAATGTGGTTGATGTACTTTACACTAACCAAGCAGCATTGCTGGAATAGACGGGATTACGACTCCGACATCCTCGAGGACAATCTTGCCGCCCTAACACCAAGATATTTCGGACTCTGGCACTCCATCGGTCACCTCTTTAGCCTGGGCCTTCTGACCAAGTCCGCCCTGCCATGGCCTGCTGATGCGATGGAAGCTTGAAGACGTCAAGACGTCTTGGCGGCTAGATCGACAGCGGCTCTGCAGCTTTGCACCATGTTCGACCATGGTGTGCTTATGCCACGGCCAATTCGTGGAGACGCAGACACTTTTGATCGTTCGAGTGGTCGATTCTGGACGGCTCTTCAAGCGAATAGAACAACAAGCAAACGTGCGATGGTGATAGGTGGTTTTATACTCCATAATTCTAGAACTCTTAGCTATCGTGGTACCTGAACGCGAAAACAGCGGCTTTGTCATGCCACTGGTTGGATCGGTTTGTCTGGACCCCGCCACTGAAGTCTTCAGGCCCCGACGCCTCGATCACTTGCAAGCAACTGTACAACAGATCTCCCCGTGGGTCTACTTTGTCTTCGTGAACTTCAAATCCTTGTAAAATACTCCCTTTCGACACCATCTGCGGACTTCCATCACTTGTTGTTCTTTGCCCGCTCCACGTGACAAAACCAACACGGTTCACTCAAAGCGCATTTGTTCTCGAGACGAGAAGTGCCCCGCGACCGCAGTCGAGCCGATTGCGCTACTCTCAGCCTATTCGGAGTCCGACCTCGCCGGGTCGCATTTGCATTTGCATTTGCACTTGACCTCTGCTCTGACATCCGTATTGCAAAATCAGGCCGTTGGGCCTCCGGTGGGCTTTTAAGATGGGTCAGAAGTGAGCGCCGTCCAAGGCAGTCGCAAAGCGCCTCGGCGGGACGATCAGGCTGACCGTGGTATGCAGGCAATCCAAGTTATCGCCGCAACAGCTGGAAGAGCTCCAAAAGTCAACGCATTTTGACAAGAAGGAATTACAGCAATGGTACAAGGGTACGTCATACAAGGAACCCACGAGCATGTCAGCCAGGAAGATGGCTCGTAAACAATCGCGGCTGAACATAGTTCCCCCACGCAGGCTTCCTGAAAGACTGCCCTTCGGGCACGCTCACGAAAGAGGAGTTCCAGAAGATATACCGGCAGTTCTTCCCGTTCGGCGATCCTAATTCATTTGCCGACTATGTCTTCAAGGTGTTTGACTCGGACAAGAGCGGCACCATCGACTTCAAGGAGTTCATTTGCGCTTTGAGCGTGACGAGTCGAGGCAAGATGGAGGACAAGCTGGATTGGGCGTTCCAATTGTACGATATTGATGGGGATGGCAAGATCAGCTATGATGAGATGCTGGCGATCGTGGAGGCCATCTACAAGATGGTAAGTGGCCTTTTAAGGGAGACAAACACTCGCTGACACTGCTGGTCCCAGGTGGGTTCAATGGTGAAGCTGCCCGAAGACGAAGACACGCCCGAGAAGCGAGTGAGGAAGATCTTCAGAATGATGGATAAAGACGAAAACGGTAGTCTCGACATGGCCGAGTTCAAGGAAGGCAGCAAAAGAGATGAGACGATCGTATCGGCGTTGTCACTGTACGATGGCCTGGTATGACTGGCGCTAGACGTTCCCCATTCGACAGTCATCCAGCACCAAGTCCGGATGACGAGCACGCGACAGCAAAATCTTCTCGATATATTCAATTTTCCTACATCAGAAGCCGGCGGCTTTGTTGTTGCAGCAGTAGGCGAAGGCGGCGTTTTTGGAACACGCAAAATCGGGGTTTGCAACGCATGCAAGAAGGCAACGAGGAGCTTGGACATTACGACGCTACAAGGTCATCCAGCAGAGTCTTGAAAAGAGGCTGTTCATGCAAGCAGATGACTTATCATGAGTTGAGATTTTAAGATGTTTTCTTTTGCATACCGCGTACCCTGGCTGGTGACGTGAAGGAGTCCGCCGCACCTCCGACTCCGAGGTCCCTGAACATTTGTACAAACTGAATCAGGCGCACGCCTGAGGACACCTCTTTGCTCACTCCTCATGTTGAATAACTACTAAGACGATTCAATTGTTAAATCCACAAAACGAACAAGTTTTCAACCTCTTTGTCCAAGGCTATACCTCGCACCCTCCCACCGAACCATGAGGTGATCCGCTCTAACCAATCCTCCGCCGGCGACCCCCATAAGTACAATTCCAGACTCGACAGCAGCTCGCCTACCATGCATCCCAAGCTTTCTTCAGCCATTATTGGCCTGCTCTTTTCAAGGCAGGTCGCATGTTTCTATCTCCCAGGAGTTTCGCCCTCGTCCTACTCCCAAGGTGACAAGCTTGAGCTCAATGTCAACGCCCTGACACCTTCGATATCCCGGCACGACGAACAAATCCATGCAGTGGTTGGTTTCGACTACTACCACCCCGGTTTCCACTTTTGCCAACCCGAAGGAGGTCCACAGTCAAGGAGGGAGTCCCTGGGCAGCATCATATTTGGCGACCGGATACAAAGCTCCCCTTTCGACCTGCGTATGGGAGTGAACGAAACATGTAAAATCGCATGCAAGGGCGAGACCTGGGACGAGAAATCAGCGAAGTTTGTGAACAGGAGGATCGAAGAGGCATACAACGTCAACTTCTTTGTTGATGGCTTACCAGCCGCCGAACTGAGGGAAGATCCGCTGACACACGAACGCTTCGCCAGTCCCGGGTTTCCGCTGGGGAAAATACAAGACGATGGCATCAAAACTCTAAACAATCACTGGGACATCATCGTTGACTACCATATGGCGGGACTTCGTGGCTTGAAATATCGCGTTGTCGGCGTCCTTGTCCAGCCGTCATCCCACGCCGATGCCCGTTTGGCAGACAATAACCAGCCAGATTGTGCATTCGCATCGGGCCCTCTCATACTGAACGAAAATGGGGGAACAACGGTCACGTACACCTACAGCGTCTACTGGCGTCTCTCAGACACTGCCTGGGCGACACGGTGGGACAGGCTCCTCCATATCGTCGACCCCAAGATTCATTGGTTTTCGCTCATCAACTCGGCCATTTTTGTGGTCTTCCTGCTGGGCATGGTCAGTACTGTCTTAGTTAGGGCGTTACGCAAGGACATCGCTAGGTACAATCGCCTTGACAATATCAACCTCGACGATCTTTCCGGCACATCTGCTGTCGATGATGATGTTCAAGAAGATTCCGGTTGGAAGTTGGTGCATGGCGATGTGTTCCGACCACCACGCTATGCACTGTTGCTGAGCGTCCTGCTCGGAAGCGGAGCTCAGCTCTTCGTCATGACTGCAGCAACAGTCGCCTTTGCCATGCTAGGCTTCCTCTCACCCTCGAACAGAGGCTGGCTGACCTCCATAGGTCTCCTGCTCTACACCGTTTTCGGCTGCATAGGTGGCTACGTTTCGGCCAGAGCGTATAAGAGCTTCGGCGGAGAGAAGTGGAAGCTCAACATTGCAGCCACGCCTGTCTTCGTCCCCGGCATCGTCTTCGGCTCATTTTTCCTTCTCAACCTTTTCGTCTGGGCGAAAGGTGCAAGCGGTGCGGTCCCTTTCACGACTATGCTCGCTATCATTGCGATTTGGTTCCTCATCAGCGTCCCTCTGAGTGTCGCCGGAGCGTGGTACGGCTTCCAATCGCCCGCTATCGAACCACCAACCCGTGTCAACCAAATCCCACGCCAAATTCCTCCTGTGGCCCGCTCACTGAAGCCACTACCTTCCCTGTTACTCACAGGCATCCTACCCTTCTGCGCCATCTTCGTCGAACTCTACTTCATCATGACTTCCCTCTGGACCAGTAAGATTTACTACATGTTCGGATTCCTATTCATTTGCTACGCTCTCATGGCCATGACTTGCGCATGTACCACTATCCTCCTAGTGTACTTTCTACTTTGTGCGGAAGATTATCGTTGGCAGTGGAGGGCGTTCTTCGGTGCCGGGATGACTGGCGGCTATGTGTTCTTGAACGCATTGGGATTCTGGGTCACGAGAGTAAGTTTCGGGGGGTTTACAGGTGCGGTGCTCTATGTTGGATACTCTGCTCTGATCAGTTTCCTGGTGGCGGTGCTTACAGGTAAGCTACTCCAAGTGCTTCAAGTTGCGAAGACAAGGTGCTGACTTGAGAGTAGGGACCATCGGATACCTGGCGTCTTATGCATTTGTTTACCGGATTTATGGGTCGATCAAGGTCGATTGACCTTGCCGTTCGAAAAGTGTATTCTCACTGATGATGTTTGCTGATTGGCCCGGCGTTGGAGGTATAGAGGCAAAAATGAGCTCTAAATCACCGAGGGCTATGACAGTGATATGGAACCCACGAACATGAGAACGTCCTTGATATCACAGCCTCATCGCTAGCTCGTTAGACTGCAGTCGCTTAGTCGTCGGCGCCTGTTTTTGGCAAGACCACATGGAGCATGGCACCGTTGTCCCCGCTTGCCGCCATCGCCATGGCGACCGAAGGGAACTAAGCGACAGTATCTGTCGGAGACCTGTATTAACTTGTGCTACAATCTAAAATGATATCCTACCAATGCACTACTGCGAATGCTTATCTGAGTCGCTTGTTGCAACAATGCAGGTACCATTTGAGAATGGCGGTAGATGTTTGAGGACGAGTGACGAGCCCCAGCCACCAGGAACGAGATGCTGAAGCAGAGAACTCGAAGGAGCAGAGCCACGCTTAGCGTTTCATATGCAAACACCTGAACTCGTACGAACCCCGGGCATGGTGGGTTGACGCTCGAGCTCTGTGCCTCCAAATAGAGGTTAGAAGCAGAGTTGGAAGGGAAAATGATCAGCACGAGAAATGGGTGATCGTCGATGATTTTCTCTTTGGGAACCGTGTCACACAGAATGGGATTATTTCTCCTGATTTTCTGCATGTTGACCAATTGATATGTTTACTGTCGTAGGTTTTGGCGCGTTGATCTGTGCGGCGATCTTCATTGCTCTCTACCCACAGGTCTTGGACCGCTTACGTGCTTCGTCCATTATCAGTGCAGACGCAAGAGAACCATGTGGTTTGCTGAAAGGAAGGGGCGAACAGCCACTGGCCATTAAGATTCGGGTGGAGCCAACGTAACAGTCAAAGGAGCCACCACCAGATCTGTGGAGGTCTTGTCCTGACATACGAGTAGAGGTGAAAGTGAATGAAGGATCCCCGAAGACCATTGTTATTGTGGCAAAATAATACTGGGTGTCATGCTGCAGAGCACGGGTATCAGGCAAAAGACCCATGGAGTCAGCAAACAGCGGAGTGGAAGACTGACGTCGAAGTAACAAAAGCAAGCTAACACAGTGGACGGGATGATGCGGCATAACGTACAGGGGGAGAGGCATGGTTACATAATGCCGTCTTCGAGCGCACCGTCTTGCTGTTGAACCACACGGCCCGGACTGGCTGAAAGCGAGACGCAGACAAGCAGATAAAGCCGCGATTTGTCTCCATTTAGAACCAGTTTGGCCACGTTCGGACAGGAACAAGCAAAGCTTCTCAGGGGGATGAGGCCATGGCCAGTGCTTCGAGTGGTGCGAGCATGAATCTGCTGCAGGAGATGCGTGGGTGGCACCCACTCCAAGCCTCCAAGCCTCCAAGCCCGTCGGTCAGCCGCGCCGCAAGCCAGCCGATCTTTGTTGGTGGTCCAAAGGCGCAGTACGTCATCTTGCATATTGGAACCCACGACCCAGTGCCACACGCCATTCGCCTCTCTCTTGTCAGTTCTCTAGCAGCAGCCGTTGGAGACTCTTTCTCTGCCAACAACAACCGACTCAAAGATCCAGTTTCTCGTGTCTCAACGATTCTCTCCGTACCTCGTCCTTTCCACTGACTCAGTCGCTGGCCGTCTCCACCTACCATTGCCACCAAGATCCTGTAGTTCCGTGTCACGGGCTCCCGTTATTTCGACAGTCACCTGGATTGCCTTGGCCGGGCCATGTTTCGCTCAACTGCTCGCTAATCCGTCGTCGCTCAGTTCCTCTACCCACGCCCTCCCACCAATCTCATAATCCATGTCCCAATACATCTGTCGTCTTCTGAGGCATCGGTGATACGTGCGACTGAACCGGTCGGCCAGTCTCGCACCTGTCCGATCAACCCTGCCGTTTTACTCTCCATGCCTGTCCTCCGATTGCGAAGAGGTTGCAGACACCGAAGTTGGGGGATCGAGTGTCTGCATCCACAAAGATGAAGCCGTCAAAGCCGTCGCGCACGGGAATGCCACCTCGCGGACGATCTTCGCGAAGTAATGATGCGCACGGCTCGTCGACAAGACATGAAGAAGACGTCTCGAGGGAAGGTGGAAGTGGGACGAACGCGCCTTCACAGACTTCGACACCAGTTCACCATCAGGCCACACATGTATTCGCACGTCAAGGATCAGGCGGTCTCGAAGCGATGCGACGGAGGATGAGCGCTGCTCTGGCACAAAAACAGCAGCAGCGCGCTGCTGCCGCCGCCGCTTCGAGTGGATCCTCAGACACTACGAAACAGGACGATTCGTCGTCGGAACCTGCCACGTCACTTCAGCATACCGAATCGAGCTCGGATGAATCAGTCAATACTGGCGCCCTGTCGACAGACTCAGCCAGAACAATCAGGGCCACTTTTGACGTGACCCCTGGTACGGTTAGGACGCCCTCATATCCCTTCCCGCGAATGGCGTTACGGCTCAACCGCAACATTAGCCACCGTTCGGGTCCTCACCATAAACCCTTCACGCTTTTATCCCCCACAAACGAACCGCCACTCAGTTCGGAGCCTACTCAACCCCCGCAGCCTCATCGGCAACCATCCTCATCAGACATGAGTACGCCAATAGGTCAGGTACCTGCTAGCCCTGGGTATCCCGAAGATCCGAATTTTCCAACCCCCGATCTCTACGATGTAATTCTCATGCTCAATGCTGAACCGGGCCTAGATATGTGGTGGGTCAACGTCACTGAAGTCTTATCGGAGGTATACGGGGCCGAACGAGCATCTCTCGCTGTTCCGGGTGACATCACCGACTTGGAAAACGTACCGTGGGGCCAGAAGGCAACGTACAACATCAACGGCAGCGAGGGAGTCGGACCTTCGCAATTAAACTCGACGACGACATCCGACGCAGATGTCAACTCCATAGGGCGCCGACCAGAGCCCTCAAGCAGAATACCGAGTGAGGCGAGTTTCGTCCCTGCGCGACGCCCACCTCTTTTGTCGAGACATTCTATCGCGGGACCAGCTCCTGATTCAACAGCGAGAATCGCTCGCCAACGTCCTCCCGGTCCCGTACGTGCGTACAGCACACTGCCCAAAGAGCAAGATGAGGCCTCGGCAATCACACCAATCTTGCCCAGGCTAACCCGGCAAGCTGCCACGCCTCGGTCGTCGTCTGTGGCTGAATTGGACCCCCTGGCTCTGAAAGGCCAAATCAACTCATCGTGGTCGGCTTCATCCACCCTCCGGTGTTATGTCCATCGTTCGATCCAGCCGTTGGAAGCCGAGGCCGACCCTCTTCTTGTTCGCACAGGGGTCGCTGCTCTGTTTGGCAAGAGGAAACCTGTCGTGTTGACCAGGGCCTATACCGAGACTTCCCACAAGCAATCCACCATGTTTAAAGGGAAGGAGCAAAATAGAAGCGCACCACCTACGCCGCTAGGCGGCCCTACCGAGCGCAAGAACTCGATCTCTGGAGATTCGCATGCATTACAAGGCTTTCTTCGTGCTTTTGACGAATACGAGCAGCCCGAGCCCTCTCCCTGGTCACAAAGCCCGTCACCTTCGCCTGCTGCTCGTGCTGACCCGGCCGAGTCACCTTTCTTCATCCAACCAACAGCATCCATTGACGAAACTGCTTTTGAACAGAATCCTCCCAGCTACGACTATGCAACCACAGCCAATCAATCCCTCAGCGCGATAGGCGCGGATATGTCGAAGACACTTATCCACATACCGCTCATCCAACCGGTATTGGCTAGAGGAACGATGGCCTCTAACCTGCGCTTTCCCATAGCTGTCTTGTCGTTTCTCTCCCCTCTGAACCCGTATCCTCGCAGCTTGCGGCATTCATTGGAGGCCGTTCTACCCCATCTGGCAAGCTCATATTCGTTGGCGCAACAATACAGCGCGCTCCAGGACCGTCTGAGAGGCACTACCGGCAACCGACACGGAGCGTCGTTCGGACTCGGTGGCACGTTTTCCGATGAAGGTTCTGAATTGGAACTTGTGGCGGAGCTTAGCGGACAGATAGCACAGGATAAAGAGAATTCCAGGTCATGGACGTCTCAGGAGAGTCCGAGTCCGGGCTTTTTGCGGGACAGTCCAAGTAGCTCCGTAGTGAGCACACCACTTATGGAACAATTCGGCTTGAGTACCAACCAGCCACCGACTCCAGGTGGTAAGACAGGCGCCGAGATGATCGACAGCTATTTCTCGGCTAGAAGACAGCGAGGCAGCCATCAACCACTCACCCCAGGCCCCAGATCTTCAAAAGAGGACGGGGAGCAAGCCAAATCCTCAGCTGAGAAATCTGCAATGTCAAAGTCCACTAGCAAGAAAGTGGTAGCAGGAAATGCAAGGTCGCAGCCCGAGCCGCAGAGTCCAATGCCACTCCGGACAGCAAGCAACGCTTCTGAAAGTGAAGGGGCGGATCAATCTCTCGGCACCTTCGATAGAATCGATACTTCGCTCCGGCGAAATACGGCTCGGCGTGTGAGTGAGAACAAGGACGATGGTGAGAGGCCGTTACCAGAGCTGATATCTTCTTTAATGCTCAACGCCGTTCCGCTACAGCTCTTCCTAGCCAAACCAAGCACAGGTGATTTGGTGTGGACAAATCGCAAATTCGACGCTTTCAGGAGTCAAGGGGAAGGCAGAGTGCGAGATCCGTGGAAGAATGTCCATCCGGCAGACAGAAATGGTCTGGTAAAGCTCTGGAATGAGGCATTAAGGACGGGAAGTCAATTTACGCACTATGTTCGCGTCAAGCGATTCAACAGCGACAGCGACTATCGATGGTTCGTGTTCCGAGCAAGTACTCTGCTCAGCAACAATGGTCGGCTTCTATACTGGATTGGCTCGTTCTTGGACGTGCATGAGCAGTACATCAAGAATCTCGAGGCCAGCGAAAAGGAAGCCATTATGACTCGTGACACCAAGATTCGTGCACTTGCCGATGCAATCCCACAAGTACTGTTTGAGGCTATCGAAGGGGATGGTATTGTGGCCGTCAACCAACAATGGCATTCTTACTCAGGTCAGACGCTCGAAGATGCGCGAGGACTGGGATTCGCGAAACACGTGCACCGTGATGATCTCCACAAGTGCGGGATACTGTCGCCGATGGAGGTGGCTGCCATAGTACGGTCGCCGACAACGAGCTCTGGGTCCAGCGAGTCAAACAAAACCGTCGGACCTCCCCCACCTACCCAGAAGAACCTGTTCTCACCAGATTTGACTTCGCTAGACCGCATGATCAAATCAGGGTCGGTGGTCGTCGAGAAGGACGAGAATGGACGTCTGTCTTATCTGACAGAAATCCGGCTCAAATCAAAAGGCGGCGGATACCGCTGGTTTCTGGTGAGACTCGTTCGAGTGGACACAGGACTGTGGCAGAGTCAAAGCGGAAAGGCTTCGTGGTACGGGACGTGCACAGATATTGAGACGCGCAAGACTCTGGAGCGAGAGCTGAACCAAGCAAACGAGAAAGTGCACTCGGAGATGGAGTCCAAGACAAAGTTCTTTGCCAACATGTCTCACGAGATTCGAACGCCACTCAACGGCATTCTGGGCAGTATGCCTTGGCTGGTTGACTCGGAATTGGACCACGATCAGAGGAGGACAGTAGACACCATTCAAAACAGCGCGAACAACTTACGGGAACTAGTTGACAATATCCTTGATGTCACCAAGGTTGAGGCGGGAAAGATGGCACTGCTGCCGAAGTGGTTCCACGTTCGCAATCTTTGCGAGGAGGTGGTGGATACCGTCTCATCTCGGGCTATTGAACGTGGCTTAGAGCTGAACTATTCTCTGGAAGCTACTGTGCCCGCGATGGTGAGAGCAGATGCTTTCAGAGTCCGACAAGTACTTCTCAATCTTCTTGGTAACTCGGTCAAATTCACAGAGCAGGGAGAAGTGTACATGCGATGTTCATTCCGTGAAGCTGCTCCTGCCGCGGATGCCACGTCGGGTACTCAGCATTCCGGCCTCCTCTACTTCGACGTGGTGGATACGGGACGTGGGTTTAACGAAGACGATTTCAAGCGCCTGTTCAAGCAATTTGGCCAGGTCGGCGGGGCCAGCAGTCACGAGGCGGGATCTGGCTTGGGACTTTTCCTCTCCAAACAACTGGTGGAAATGCACGGCGGAGAGCTTTCTGTGAAAAGCAAAGCTGGAGAAGGCTCAACTTTCAGCTTCTTCATCAAAGTCGAGATTGCTGCTCCCGGTTCCGAAGTGACCTCGCCACCAATGACTGCGCGAAATGCACCACAGAGACACATTCCACCCCTAGCAGGGAGTCCCAGATCGCGTTCCGACAATAAGACGCCCACCGTTGCCTCTGCCAGAGGCGTCTTACAGAACGAAGGCGTCATTCAGACACCAGGTCTATCCCGATACGTCAGCTCCCCACCGGCGCAGTCCTCGGAGTTGCCGTCCCCGGTTGTATCGTCGCCATCTGTTGTTTCACCACCTGTCCTTCCATCTGATAGTTCAAGTTTATCGAGGCGATCGAATTCGGGCAACATGGTGTCCGTCTCTTCCGCGACATCAATGGTACAGACACCGGACTCAGCACCCGCCCACGAATCTGCGGTCTCGGCTGGCGAGCGGCAGGCCTCGACTGAGAAAGCCAGCGCTGGCCCTCCAGTTTTCAAGAGAAGTAAAAGTGACAACGATGGTGGCGGGCTGGCGCCCGAGCTGGCGCATCCTCACACATATTCTATTGTCATCATCTGCCCGGCTGAACACGCCCGGATGGCGATCAAGCAGCACATTGAGCACGTGGTGCCTCACCAGATTGCAGCCAACGTGACGATTATATCCGACATTGGCTCATTTTTAGAACTCATAAATGGCCCCGGGTCGCCTACGTTCACACACATTGTGCTGGATCTTCCGGCTTCCTCGGATATCATGTTATTCATGCGACAAATGGTCAACTACAAGGCAAACGTCGTGCCTGCGCTGGTGGTGATAACGGATCATTACCAGAAGCGAGATATCCTGGAAGATTTCACGGCGCTGACAGCTAGTGGACGGCGAGCGTATATGATTCACAAACCGGTAAAGCCGTCGGTGTTTGCGATGATCTTTGATCCTGCGCAATTGCGCAACTTGAGCAAGGACCGGGCACGTGAAGTGGCACAGTCGAGCTCGGACGATTTCCGCAATATCGCCAATCTCGTTAAGGAGAAGATCGGAGGAAAAGGTTTTCGCGTTTTGTTGGTTGAAGACAGCGATGTGAACCGCATGGTGATCCAAAGATACCTGAAGAAAGTATCGCTTTCGAACGAGTGCGCCAAGGACGGGCAGCAATGTGTGGACATGGTGCTGGCGAAGGATCATGGGTACTACTCGCTCATCATTTGCGACATTCAGATGCCGATCAAGAATGGCTACGAGGCGTGCACCGAAGTACGGGAGTGGGAAAAGCGTCACGGGTACCGACCGTTGCCGATCATGGCGTTGACAGCAAACGCTATGCCCGAGGAACGAGCAGCAGCAGCGGATGCTGGATTTACTGACTATCTAACCAAACCGGTTGACTTCAACGTGCTGGGAACGATGATGATGACGCTACTGGATACCAGCTTGCCACACGTGTTTCTACGTGATAGGCCGCCAGAAACTTGAGTTTTCCGGGGCGCAGGGAAGCGATAGTCGGAAAGGGAAGGCTTGGAAGTGTGCGCTGTACATGACGAGGGTAAGGACTGTGCAGCCAATTCACCGAGGATTGCGGCAGATCCCTCACAAATATTGCTTGTTGGCGCTGGTGTTGGGGCATTAGCATGGCGCCATGTTTTGCGTGCTGTTCGCGGGTATGGCAGGTCAGAGGCTGCATAAAGTCCAGGATGGCGACAGCAGCAGTCACAAAAGGGGCTGGGAGGTCTATGGGATCGTCCGTGTAAACGATTGATTGCAGAATTGTGCTAACGACGCGGGTGCTTATGGCAGCGGGTGCCAACGTGGTTGTCGATAATGTTCAAGCAAAACCAGGGGGAATTACCCTGACGAGAAAATGAGCGGCATGACTGGGCTGGGCAAGCATTAGCATTTGGGAGGGCAAAAGGACCTGGTTGTTCGCCATGGCCGTCAGCTGGTGTGAAGGACCTGTCTTAACAGATGTTTCTTCGGTAGCACGTTGTAATTTCTAAATAATGAGCTTGACTTTTAACGAAGCCCATTCCCGCTACACTTTTGGCGCGGCCTGAGCCTCTGTCCTCGCCAAGGCTGCCCCCCAATTTGTCGGCGCTTTGGGGCGGCTGACCAAGTGACCAAGTGACACAGCGCAGCTGCCAGTCATTTCCATCCCACTTGGCTCGTTGGCTGCATTTGGCCCTACCGCCTCAGCGCCCAATGACGGGCGAGACAGGCCAAAGTCCTCAAACACGGGGGATGCTCTGCTTTACTGACGCCCTTCTCCAGATTGTTTCGAAACGCCTCGTGCTTCTTCAGGTCGGTTTCCATGAAAACGTCTGCCAATCAGAGCACGAGCGCAAGTGCTCGATTCAACTCTCAACGTCCACCCTCACCGCCGGGCGGGACGGCGAGTGTCTTGCTCGGTTACCCTCCCCCAACCGCAACGTCGAGTGCCAATCCTGGACGCCTAGGTTGGGAACCTCCACGCACTGCGGAGTTGTGACTGACAGCCGACAGCCCACAGACGAGACCCTCGAGCCAGTGCGCGCTCGTCCCAAACCGAAGCACCGTCACCCCTCCACCAGCAAACGCGCGCGCGCTGCATTGCAGCTGCGCCATCACCTCACTTTCCCACACCAACGCTTGACCGTTTCCTGACCCTGCCTCTCGCTGCTTTCAACGGCCTCTTACGTCTCTCATTCCGTGCTCTGCCTCCTGAGGCCCTCGACCCTGGTTTCCGCACACTGTGCGCGCGCGCAAAAAATAAAATAAAATCTGGGAGTGCAATACCACACTTTCCCCGTGCCCGCGGAGCATTCGAGACAGCTGCTGCCCGCGCACGAGATACCGCGAGACTGTGTCAAACCCTCACAACTTTCCGGTCCTGCTGCGCCTATCTCAACGCTTTGAACGAATCGCCGCTCCTCCCGTCTTCCCCCCTGCTCACCTCAACCACGAACCTTCTCCGTGCTCGCTCCATTTGCCTTCCCAGACAGCCACTCTCCGTCCGCCGCTTCGCTTCTAGATCCCGCGACTAATGGCCTCAAGTCCTGGCAAAATGCCTCATCGACCCAATGATCGTCCTCGACTTCCCGTTCCCTCCCCTCAGCTGCCTGACTCGGCTTCCAGCTGAGATTCTGATCCCACCCTGGCATCTTCTGCTCATGGAGGGTCTCTCTCGACTCCCTATGGCCGGCTACAGACTGAATCTTCTCCTCGCTCTGCCGGGCGGAAGGTCACGGACAGTGCCGACCCTGCTTCGAAACTGTCTTTGTCCGCTTCACATTGGTCCTACTCTTCTCACCATCTGCTCATGAAGCGGGGTCGGTCGGCGTTGCATGACACCACCCTCCCCTTTGCCCATCAATCATATTGGTCCGCTCAGAGGTGGGTGATGAGCTGGCAATCTCCTCCCCTGCTCTTCTGTGACGGGGGTAGCGCTCATCATGGCTATAAAAACCCCTCTCGTCGACCCGGAATCCTTTCTTTCTCCTTCTTCCTTTCATATCACTCCCCTCCAGACTTTGAACAACCATCTCCTTGATCCAGCAAATCCTGTACTTGCCCAAGCACCCCCTCTTGACTAGAACTTGCACTTCACCTCACGTGTCCCGCCCACTGAGCTTACTCATCCTTCCCATCTGCCACAATGGCCACCACTGCCTATTCCCGTCATCCCGTCAGCTATGGCAGCCACCAGAAGGCCCTGCCAGTTACTCTACCACCGTCCGGCAAAGGTCCCATTTACACGCAGCCTATCTCGCGGGTTGCCGACGCCCCAGAATTTTCAGACTCTAGCACCACTTACAGCAGCAGCGGCCGGACCGGCGGCTCTTTTTCCGTCAAATCTGGCTCTAGCTATGCCGGGAGCCACAGCGGCACAGACTACGACTCTCACTATCAGCGTTCCGGAATCGATGTCGTCGAAGAACTTAGCGAACGAATGAACTCAGCCTTCGATCCACTCCGGATGGATAGATCGCTAGCAAAGCAGGCTCAAACGTGAGTGGCTGCGTTGCAACCGGCGAGACACGGGCTGACACTGTGCAGATCTGGCGAACTCAACGCCAAACAGCGCGAACTTCAAGAATTGCACGCGATGGCACAGCGCAGATTGGGCCGCGCAAGAGTCAATTTCGCAGAAGGCGTGGAAGCGGCAAAGGAAGCCAGACGCGACATCGAGTACACATCCAAGAAAATCTCGTAAGTTCCGCGCCGAAGGCCTTCATCGGTGTCTGGAGAAATTCCGACTGACGTCCCCGGTTTACAGATCCATGAAATCCAAGGCTGAGAAAAAGCATCCCGAAGCATATGCCAAAGCCAGCCGCAGCCGCCATGCATAAGTGCACGACTATTACGATTCACGAAGCTACGAATTTCCTTGCCTTTTCATACCTGGCGGGTTTCTTACGGTCTCATATCATCCTGAGGCTCCACCAGTTCGCACAGCGGGTGCTCTTAGAATCACCTTTTTTCGCTGGCCGACCGCTCCGCCTGAGCCTTTGATCGACGTCTAACAGCAGCAAATCAGAATCCATCAGCAACCACGAACAATCATTCGCCGGGAGCCTCAAATGCAGCCTTGGCGGTCTTCCGCCGTGCTGTTGACGTGGCAGTGATTTTAGGGTTTCCGCTCCACCCCGCGAAATGGGTCAGGATTCTCGCTGCTTTTGCCCCGCATGGCTTGCCAGGGCGATGGCGTGCATGACGCCAGGCCCATTTCTGCAACCAGGAAAAATGCCAGTGCCGAACTTGCACTGCAGCGATCGACTGTGCAGCACTCAAACGACCAGCCAGCAGACGCCGAGTGGGTGCCACGCGAAATCTTCATGCAGGTACGACGGTCATTTTCTGCCTCTTCGTCCCACTCTCCCAGCTGTCTGATTGGGTGTCGAGCTCCCCAGACCGTTTTTGAGGTGTTTGCTACCTCCAGCAGCTTCCCCTCCTCGCAGTCACATGGCCCGCGAGCTTGCAGGTGATGGAGCGTGGAAGCTGCAGATGGTGTGGGGATTCTGGTGTGCTGGCTAAGCCATATTTGGGGCCGGGCCCGGCCAGGTTGGCTTTGAAGGGCTTGGTGCTGTGAGGTTTCTGCTGCGATCATTCCCCGGGCTCTGGGGCAGGCGTGAGCGAGCTGGAACGCCACTTTCGAAACGGAGGCCTGGATTCGAGGCGGTGCTTGTCCCCTGTCTCAGTTCATTTCCCATGTATTCTTACCCTAGCTGTTGCAATCGAAAAGTTTGAAAACTTGGCCGGCCCAGCACCTAATCTCCCCAGGGCCCTGGGGGTACCTCTGGGGCTACAGGCTGAGCTCGTGGCTTGAACTCGGATCCTACAACCGTAGTTCTTGTGGGGGAGATAGAGGCAGGACGCAGCGCTGCTCCAAGCCTCAGAGTAGGCACCGTGTCCGAGCCTAGGGTCTTCTGTTTTCGTGCCTGGAGTAGAGTCGGCGGGCCCCCAGTGATAGTCGTTACTCGGTGATTAAAGGCGTTTTGTATCGGTGTAAGGCTGGTGAAACCCCTAATATGCCCGCCTAGCCAGGGCATGAAGTACCCCGGCATGCTTTCCAGGGCCAAGGCAGTCAGGTCAATTGAGAGGCTCTCTGTGCTTCAGAAGGTCATGGAGACTGCTCCTCGGACGAGTACTGTAGGTGCCTCTACACCTAAACACCTTGTAGTCGCAACCATGTACGTGTCAGAACGCTGACTGACTACTGACCACTTCAGAGAAGTCAGTCCAAGTCTTTCATACCCATGGGCCTAGCTTTTGTCCTGCAGAGTCGTAGGCATTCTTTACTTCTGACGCGCCCTCACTAGAGTACCCCGACTGCAGTTCCTGCCATGACACACTTGGGGAACAGAGATAGAGGTGAGCAGAGTGATCCGTGGCCCATTGACTTTGACACTGACATTGACATTGACATTTATATATTGTGGCGTTGTGACAGTGACGGGACAAGTTCACGCTCCAAGTCGAAGAGGGCTAGATGCCGCACGGGTTCCCGCGGCTCGGAACGAGCGCTGGTTGAACTGACTGACTGACTGGGACAGACAGCTTCCATTCATTTCTTGTCGCCGCGGAAATGGGATTGAAGAAATTAGAAAATAAAGGAAAAAATTGGGGATGTTTTGTAGAGAAACATAACAATAATCAATTACTTGACATTGTGGTAAATCTAAAGAATGGACGCAAGGACGGACCGCAGGTTTTCTCTACTTTCTTTTTTTCTTTCTTTCCTGTCATGTTCTCTGATCGCGCCCTTCCGAATCGCTGGCACGGGTCACGGTCACGGTCAAGAAAGTAGTCACATTGAATTGCATCGTATTGCTGAGCTGCCTAGTTCCGCGCCTTCCACTTCAGGGATTTGTATTGCCCATGACGGCGCTGTGGACTTGATTCACGCGCGTGCCCTGCTGGTCGACTTCCTGTCTTCAGGGAAGGGCCAGATGTTGGAAAGATTGGGGTTGGGTCCGGCATGTCATTGCATGGTTGACGGCAGTGATGTCTTGCTTAATTTTGTCCTGGGTCGTCCATTGATTCGTGGGCCCGCCCCCTAGCTTGGGAATCATCGATCAGTTGGAACCGTTGGATTGGGGGTTGATGGCAAGGCCGGGCTCAAGGAAATTCCTGTAAGGATCTCTGTTCTGTCTTCTCTGGATGTTTTGTGTGCACGGGGCCGCCGGCTGGCGCGGCCGTGACGCTGTGGACTGAGGTTGTTTGATCTTGAGCCTACAAGTACGCATCACATGCGGCTTGGGATCACTTGGCAATATGGAGCTCTATAGCAAAATTCAATCAGTTTCTTGCCGCTTATTGGGTCAGTCTTGGCTCGATTCTGTCCTATATCACGACAGCTGAGGCCGGAGGATTTCGGTGTTCAGACGTGTGGGTGGGAGTAGAATCTTCGGTGGTAGATCTGACCATGGCCCTGTTTTCAGTGCCAAGGGTCAACAGCTGAAACAAAGGCCGAGTTTCTTCCTAGCTAGGGATTTCGAGTTCACCTTTTGGGAACAACTCATGGTTGAGGCCTTCCCTAGAACGGATGTGGTGAGAGCTCGGTTGACATGTTCCCACTCTGAAGTCGTGAGCCAGGGATTTCAATGGTAACAACTGCTCGCGGAAGGCAGTCCTCAGTGTTAACAGAGGAGTTCGCGGTATCTTGGCTGATGTAAAAGGTAAGAGTGTCTTCGATGCTCAGCAAAACCATGACGGCAGAAGGATAAAAAGCCCGCTGCGTGCAGCCCTTTGTGATCCGCCAAATATCAAGGCGCTGCATTTTCAACCTTCGTGGCGCTTTCGAAATTGTAATGCTCACACCTGTAGCCTCAGCGGCCAGTCTCCGCTCATCTGCGATTTTGCCCGACTGTCTTCCCCCAGGCTTCGGTATTGCCGCTCTTCGTATCTGCTTTCTTCCGGAGTCGAGACCAAGGATCCTCATCAACAAAACCGGGTTTGAAGTAGACCTTGTCACCTTGATCGTTGATTTTGCCTCGCGCCCATTCGTCGAGCTCCTGTTGCGTATAGGAGATGCCAGTTTGCGGAGATGTGAACACGAAGATTGCTTGTTGTCGGGCCAGAAATGATGGTACTGGATCTGGTGCCGGGACAGTCGTCATTTGCTGCTCTTGGTCGGAAGGTGGCTCTATTGGATGGAACATGCTGGTCGCAGTGGATCTAGAAACAACAGAGAAATCGTGGTTGTTGGATGACGTGGTCGATGATGCGGGTGTCTGTGAGGGGACTTGTGCAGCCCTGTTCCCTAGACTCGAAGTTAGGGTTGACTCGTTCCTCGAAACAACCTCAGCGAGCTCATTCATAGGGTGAGCACAAAACAAGAGAGGGAGAAGGTCCTCCAGGATGCATAAGACCTCAAGGCTGGAACATAGACAATAATCCGCAGATTTCCATGGCAATTCAAGGCCCTGTGTGTACCAGCAGCCACCGCGCCTCACTTTCGCCCAAAGACGCTGCCCATGGAAACGTCGGCTCCCATGTTCGGGCGGCGGATGGAGAGCTTGTAGGGAAGAAGGGAGAGAAGAGGGAGCGATTTGGAGACAGGAAGGGCAGGCTCTTGGCTCTGCTGGCGGCGCTGGCTGCCTTATTGGACAGAGTGATGCGATGATGCCTCTTTTTCTCCGCAGATTGCAATCAAACTAGAGGACGGGTTTGAGGGAAGGGTACATCGCGAAACTCAGAAAGGACTCACCCGACCGGTTCTTGGGACGGGTGTTGAACGAGCTGAAACCCATCATCTCGCGCATTGCAGCATCCGCGTCCATCTGGCCACTATCCAGAGGCTCCTGGGCTTCGGACATAGTTACGCTCTTAATCTCGATAGTCTGTCTCGCTATCAAGCCGGCGAATTCAATGTGAAGGTGTTGACGATGGTGCCTGAATTTGTTTGAGTCAAGCGCGGGCAGGAAAACAGTTGACTTCAAATGACCGTCAGACGGCCGCATTCGCTGCCTTTTCTAGTTCGTGTCGTTGTCCGCTTTCATTGTCGTTTCTGCTCCCATCAACAACATTATCAGGAAGAACAATGGCCGTCTCACAGCCCACCTCTAAAGATACTTGAGCCGCGGGGAATAAATATGGCCCGGTGGCCTTTCTAAAGCGCCGACGTCAATGCCCTTGCTACATACATGGTCCAAATGTTGCTAATTGTCAATTCTGCCCGATGATGGTTGGCGAGCATTGTTGGGCAGGGACGGCGAAGACGGGAAAGGTACAGTAACGTGCGGGGAAGGGGAGCGTGGGAGAGTGATGGAAGCCTGTTCAGCTAAAGCTCGACGTCAGTTCGTATTCGTGCCGGCCCATGCGAATCATGATTGGCATGACACAATATCTAGTGATGCCTGCTTCTTGAGACCTCAATCTATCCGTCACGCCCAGCTTTGAACCTCGAGAGAGCCTTCAGAAGCAATAGCAGCGACAATGGCGGTACTATCGTCTCGCCATCCCGTGAAAGACTGGTCTGCCTTGATGAAAGCGAGGCATACTTTTACAACAGAGCAGCTGCAGCACTTCAACGCCGCTGGCGTCGACCCATACCTCATCCAGATCGCGCAGCTAATTGGCTCGCAATTCAATATCTCTCTACAAGGCCAGCGAAATCTTGCAAACGCCTTATCCAGTCTTCCTCAGGCCGAATTCTATGGTCAGAGGGTCGGCATCGGCTTCTCAGATCGACATATCGCAAGGATCCTTGCCGAGTCAGATGGCGGATTCGCTTTCTTGAGCATCCTCGGCTGCCTGGGCGAATACTTTGCATCAGATGTTGTCGTGGCTGTCATCATGAAGCTCGCGAATACCCTACAGGTGGAGGAAATGTGGGAGGGGTGGCAGCCCAGTGATTTCCAGTGGAAACGCTTGGTAGGTCTTTGTCAGGGTGTGCTTGCTACGTCCCCAATTGGTACACTGATTACGCGAAACCACGAAAACCTCAGGACAGCCACTCATCATCTCAATGTCGCCCAAGTTGTTGAAGGTCTTACCAGCATGAGCCGTCTCGTTGGTGGCGGCGCGGAGAAGTTCTCTCTCGAGCACGCCGGGTCTGATGTCTTCTGGTTTGCGGCTGTTGCGGAGTATCTGTTCGACCTCAAAGTTGCCGTTCAAGATCCTACCGGAACAGTGATATATGCACAGCCAGGAGTTGACGCGACAACGGCCCAATTTGTACTGCGATCGGGAGTGCCCGTGTACAGCGATGATTCAGTCGAGCTGTGGTCACTCTCGAAAGCATTCCCAGACATTGGCCGTTCCGACGGCCCGTTCAATTCGTCAGCTCTCAAAACTGGAACAGTTCCTGAGCCCCTGAACCAAGTTACTCCTGTTAGTGGAGGAAGGGTTGCGTGGGACAAATTGTTCCGCTCCTGCTTTGGTCGAACTTTTACGGAAATCGAGCCATTGCTGGTCGCCGACTTTACAGGTGGTGCGGCAAGTCTCCTTTCGTCGGCACTACAGTATGGCCAGACGAAATCTCAAGAGTTCTTCTTCCCGCATGCCAGCACCATACGAGGTCTCTCAGGCTTCGGACTGGTAGAGACAGTAACATCCTGGTTTCCAGAGCTGCGTCGCATGGCCCCGCAGATGGGCAAAGCGGCACGGTTACCGTTCCAACAAGCACGAGACAGAATGGACGAGATCTCGGCCACGTTGGAATCCAGCTGTATGTGCAGCTCCTGTGGAAATGCGCCAGCGTCGTCCACCGAGTTCTGCAAACACAGCGTGGTGGAGACCATCCTGGAACTAGGCCTTTATATCGCACGCACCGTGGTCATTCCGAACCTGTTCCCTAAACGCGTGGGAGTTCTGGCCTTCTATGAGCGCTTGCATGCCGCCCGGCTGATCTATAGGGCCCAGGAAGCTCCTAACACGGAAGCTTTCATAAAGGGATTTGCGGCGGCGTTGCCTACACCCCGAAATATGATCGAGACGATGTGCCTGCTATTCGTTGGGAGTGTGCCCAAGCACCTAGTGGAAACTTCGTTGTCGGTATCGCACGAGGGCATTACTGTCTCCGTGAGCGCGTGGAACCCAAATTCAGGGATCCGCGACCCCGAGAATGAGCATTTGGTGATCCGGCAACGGGCGGGAGTGAATGTTTCAGCAGGCTCGTCGCACCTGAATGGGAGGATCTTCGACCATGCATACTGGATGCCGTTTGAAAACAGGAGAGCTAATGGCGAGACCGAAGTATTGTCGTTCGGTCAAAGCTTCGAACTGTTGAGGACGAAGCCAAAGGAGGTCAGGCAAATCGTGAAACCGAAGATGGGAGACTTGATGTTCTCGTACATCCGAGCCGATAAGACAGAGGAAAGCCGCGCCAGCAAGCTGGGATGGTTGGTACTGTAATGCGTCGGCCTTGATCTTTCGGACCGCAGACGACAAGCGACGTCAAGCCGATGTACGGAGTAGTCTTCGAGGGTGCTCCGTATTTCGTCGCCTTTTCAGGACATTTTAAGCACCAGCCTCGAGATTTTCTGTGGCTCGCAAATCCTTGGTTTGTTGTCTAGAAACAAATGTGCTGTATATGTAATTACAGTAGGCAACATCCAAACCGAGTCGCGGCGCGGCCAAGGCGAGGCTGATGCTTACGGGCCTGTTTCACGACACGCTTGACGCGCATGTCCAAGACGAGGAATTGTTGACGCCTGCCTGTCCATCCGATTTTTCCGTGCATTTATATCTAGGTACGCGCTTTACCATGGCCCCGAAGGAAGTGCTACACTACCCATTTCCCGGAGCCGTTTACTGAAGATAAAGCAACAGAAGAAAGTATTGACCAACTAGCAGCAACCAACAACCAGCAACCGACCGCCTAGGCAACCATGTCAGACTTCAGGACGCCCACTTTAGTCCCCATCAAAGCCATCCCCGGCCTCTTCATAGCAGAGTTCGTGTCCCCCCAAAGCTCCACTATCATGCGTACTCCTCCCCCTCCTCGTCCTTTGCTCAAGAGGAATACTAATCCAAGTCTATATCACCCAGCCGCTTCGCCGCCTCCTCGCGCCAACAGCTCCAAGAGCACAATATCGTGAGGATCGTCTCGGTGCTCCAACGTCACGAGATGTCCCGATCGTTGAACCCCCATCCAGTCCACGCCGACGCCGACGTTGACGCGGGCGTTGACCGTGGTGAAGGTGCCTACATCGCGCGACATGGGCCTGAGATCAAAGTCCTCGACCTTGACGACGACCCGCTCGTCGACATCCTCCAGTGGGTTGGCGAGACGTGCGACTGGATCCAAGAGGGACTTGATAGCGGCAACGGCAACAGCAACAGCAATATCGACGTCGAGGAAAGCTCGGATCGGGTCTCCGGGAAGGCAATTCCGCCTGGCGTCCTGGTTCATTGTAAGCAGGGGATTTCGCGCTCGGGGGCGTTTGTCGTGGGGTTCTGTAGGTCCCATGTCCCGTCCTAGTCTTTCTATTTCTACTCGCACGCCTTGTACAGCTTTGTAAACAGACCTATCGATCTGCTGGCGGACTGTCCGCTTGCCTGTCTACGCGGGTTGAGTCTTTATGAGATATCAGGTCCCACGAGATGCACACACACACACACACACGCACGCACGCACAGAGAGAAGGGGGGAGTGACATCGCAGGCGTTGCTGACATCCCATTCAGTAATGCGGCGGTTTCAACTTTCCTACGCATCGGCGCTCAGCTTGGCGCGTGAGTCACGCCCGCAAATCACGCCGAACAGTGGGTTCGAGAGACAGCTCCGCGTGTGGGAATTCTGCGGGTATAGCGTGTACGACGAAGACGGTTGCGCTGGTTCTGGTTCCGACGGTTCTGCCGCATCTGGAAGGGCCAAGCCCCAGAGGAGGGAGAAACCGCCGTATAGGGCGTGGAAGGCTGAACGGGACAATCTACTCAAGAGGGGTGAGGAGGATGTCAACAGGGCAAGGTTCTCCAGTTTGGCGGATATGGCGGCAAGGTTTGGGCGGAGGAGGCAGGACGAGAGGGAAGTGGAGAGGAGTCTGACAAACAACAGCGGGGGAAATGACGAGGAGCTAGAGGAGAGTCTGAGTCGGGATAAGAGGAGGGAAGCGTGGGAAAGGGTGCAGAAGATGGAGAGGGAGTGGAATGAGAGGTTGATTAGAGGTCAAGGTCAAGGTCAAGTGGGCGGTGAACACGACAAGGGGGCACAAAGGTAATTCAGAGGCTTGAGAGAGAAGTATACTTTTCAGTTGATGGGAAGAATGCTCTCCGTCATGTTCTTTGCCAGGGATATTACATGACGATGCTCCAGAATCAGCATTCTAACTCCTATGCTCTCATCTCGGAAAAGAGGAAAGATCACTCCAAACCTCACAGTTGGTATGTGTCCACCTTCAAGGTATTCGCAGTCCTGACATCGCCGCACATGTTCTTCATCTTCAACTTGCTCGCGACTTCCAACACCGTCATTGGTTAGCCGCTGCGCTGACTCTGACTGTCGTGCTGTAGATGAGTCTTTCATTGACCCATTCTCACCTTGCAGGAGTCGAAAGTGTAGCACTTGAGGCTGCCCACCAGGTGGTAGGGAACTCCTGCATCCAGCGCGTCGAGCCACTTCTCAACTGCACGTGTGCCACCAGGGCTGTCCTGGCACTCCACAGTGGCGACCTCGAAGTCGGTGAAGAGCTGGTACTGGTTCATGAGTTGCTGGAAGCCAGGGTAGAGCGACTCCATCGTCTCAAGGTAGACACGACGCAATTTGGTGAACTTGTACTCCTCCATATGGATCCAGTAAAGCGCTCGTAGACGGTTGCCTTGGCGGTCATAACGCATGTCGGCCTTGGGATCAGCGTCAGAGTCGTAGTCGAAGTCGTAGTCGGAACCTTGGGGTTGCAGGTCGTTAATTGCCTGTTGACCCCTCTTGTAGACATCGTAGTCGTCCTGCACTGGCTCATTCTCGCGGTCGGGGCCGAAAAGAAACCAGGGGAGCTGATAGCGGGACCACAACGGAGCAAGCTTCGCATATTGCATCCTGTTGATAGCCGCGAGTTTCTCGTCCGTGTCGATAAACAAGTTGGAAAGCATAACATAGGGATCCCAGAGAACTGTATCCTTGACCTCGTCGATCTCCGGAACAAAGATCTCAGGGATCTTCGCGAGTAAGCGTTTGGCAACAGAAACGGTTAAATCGACCATTTCCATCTCTTCTTCCGTGGGGTCATCTGGATCAAAGACATCGCCGTCGGCAAAGGCAATGGTCTTATTGAGTCGAGCTTTGAGCCAGTCGGAGGCGCGAGAGAACGGACCTCGTGGGATGTCCTCGTAATATTCCCACGGGCTGGGATCCCAGTTGAAAGGACCAACCGAGAACGGCTTTTCGTGTTTTCCCAGGCGATGATACAAGTATCCGTGTGTGCTCAAGCCATGATAGATGCTCCCAATGCCTCCACTCTTGAATCTGTTTCTTGGCTGAAGAAGTTCAGCATGGCACTGAGCAAGGCTCTTGACGAGCATTTCTTTGACCTCGAATTGCATCCCTTGCCATTCTGACATCAACCGTTTCAGCCCCCATTGTTCCAGACACTTTGAATTATACAACTGCAACTCAAGTTTCCAGTCATAGGCTAGGCTGCTGTCATTATCGTCGACAGAGGTGACGCATAGCAGTGGTGGGAGGCTGGTATTCTGCTTAAGCCAGCTCATGGTGGCAGCGACACTCTCGACCGCATCATGAGGGGTGTTTTCCGAGTAGACGGAGATCTTGGCTAGTGGTTCGGTGTTCTTGTGAATTATATAGACCAGTGGGAAAGATGGGTATTCCCTGTATAAGTCAACTTCGCAATGGTCTTCGCCAGTAATGTTGAGGTGTTTCCGAGCGATCTCCTCAATTTTGCCAATGTCGACCACTGGTGGCTTTGAGATATCGGGAAGCGAAGGCGAGCTTTGCGATTCCATCGTGGCGATGCGTGCTTAGCAGGTCGAAGCCTTTCTATCCACCAATTCTCACATGTAGTCCGCGAGAGTTGAAGGATAAGATCGGTCGTAAGTTCAGGACGGAACTGTAAGGACGACTCGCTTCAGTGACAGAACGCCCAGTGGCAGTGAAGCTGAGGTTAGTGATCGCATTGTTCGTTGTTCGTGAAGTGAGAGCATGTGACTTTTCGTGAATCGTGAATCGTATAACGCTAGTTGCGACCGCCTACAGGGTGAGGCCGGAACGCTGTCTTCCATATTCGCTGCAAGGACCAGGAGCTTACCAACATTGCTGGCTTGCGGCTGCATGTTTTTGTTGCTTTTCATCAAGGCGAGTGCTTTGTATCCTACAAGGTCAGCTGTGCATGATATACCTCAAGCAAAAGTTGAGCAAGCTGATTGAGCTTCGCAAACAGAAGAGCATCTGAAGCAGGCAAGGAAGATGGACGCAACAAGGGTTTGCCAACACGGCGAAGCCGGCTCTCCCACCGGCCATCTTCCTTCGAAACTCATCATCTCCAATTTGCTGCTGTTGTCTTTTGTCTCGGAGGCGGCAGTCGGTCATCGGCGCGAGAGTACGGAGAACAAGCTCGTCAACCCCGCGATGAGGATGCTTGATGTGTTTAGGAGATGCATGAAACGGCGATCTTCCCCACAATCGACATGGTTGGAATCATATTTACCCGGTAGAAGATCTGTTGACACGTCCATTCATACACCTCTCCCACGTCACTACCTGCTTCGCCAGCTCCAACCCAGTTTGCCCTCGGGAAATCAGCCGGCGAAGCGGCACGAGACCAGGAATAGTCGCAAAGAGAACGCTACACAAGAGAGGGCAGATGAGGAGTATGGAGAAAAGTCGGTATCATATATGTACTGGGTGTTGGGCGGCGGCGGGCCTTGTCTCTCAACCAATGCAATACACGTTGAGATCTTTTTACCAACATGAAGTCGCTTTTCCTGGTTGCTTTGAATCTGCTGTTACGGCCTGCAGAGGCGGCATGTATCTCAAGTCAGAGTCTCTCTGTCACAGCTAACACAGGGATTTTTACTGGTCTCCTCAACCCTGTCTATCCATCAGTCCGCGAGTTTCGCAATGTACCTTTTGCTCAAGCTCCGGTGGGAGATCTTCGTTGGCTTCCACCTCAAAAGCTGCCAGCATCGAGCAAGCAATATGATGCCACCCAGTACCCGCGGTCATGCCCACAGTTTGTGAGTAGAGTGAAATCAGTCTGGAGCGAGCAGATACCGGAATGGTTGATCTTCGATGGCGGTGAAAGCACCAGTGCTGGTCTTTATGCATATGGTACATCCGAAGACTGCCTGAGCCTGGGTATCTGGACGCCTGCGAATGCCACGACGGCTTCCAAACTTCCAGTCATCATGTTCATGACAGGAGGTGAGTGACCTCAGATGCTGTCTGTCGGCCGATTTCTCTAACATGTCCTGAAGGTGGCATGGTCACCGGTGGCGTGAACATACCTATTCAGATCCCAGCAGAATGGGTATCTCGCAGTCAAAGTCACATCGTTGTGACCATCAACTACCGGCTCAACATAATGGGCTTTCCGAACGCTGCAGGGCTTCAGACTCAAAATCTTGGGCTTCGCGACCAGCGTGCAGCTTTGGAATGGGTTCAGGCCAACATTGCTGCATTTGGAGGCGATCCATCTGCTCTCACGCTCTGGGGACAGTCAGCTGGTTCTCGAAGCACTGATTATTACAATTTTGCTTACTATGACGACCCTATCGCTCGGGGCTTCTTCATGCAATCCGGTGTGGCACTGTCGAGCCGAGCGGGTACTGATTTCCGAGGGACCAATTTCACGTTTGTTGCAAGGAACTTGGGTTGTGATTTCCCTAACAATAAGACCGCCGAATTGCAATGCATGAGGCAAGTGCCTGTCAGCGACATCGAGAACTTTGTTGGACAGTACCAGGACAACTCAACTACGACCAGTCCTCATCAGGCACCAATCACTTTCACACCGATTGCGGATGAGGACGTCGTGTTCAGCAACTACACAGCCCGTTACCTCGCAGGCCAGGTGGCCAAAGTGCCAGCAATCCTCTCCAACACGGCTAATGAGTACTCGTCTCTGGCACCATATCCGCTCAACAATCTTACGGATGGCCCGAATCCTCAAGCAGTGATGGCAGGTACTCTCAACACCGTCTGCGGCATCTCCAATACCAGCTTGTACCGGAACGACTTGAACATCTCAACCTACCGATATGTTTACGGTGGGAACTTCTCCAACATCAATCCACTGTGGTGGATGGGGGCATATCATGCGTCGGACCTGGCGATGATGTTCGGAACCTATGGTATCAGGGCTGGAGAACCATCGCAGCTGGAGATCGAGACCAGCGCGGCCATGCAGGACTATGTCCTGGCGTTTGTCAAGGACCCGATCAATGGGCCGAAAAGCGTGGGTTGGATGCCGTACGATCACCGCGATAGTGGTGGACAGATGGCCCTATTCGGTGCAGATGGAAAGGCTGTCCAGCAGGTCAATGGGACTACCGTCGAAGGAGTCTGTTATGGTGAAGGAACATATGACAGTACCCCATAAGTTGTTGGTTGCACTGAGATGTGTCTGTACTTCGTCAGCTCGCAGTGAGCTCAGTTTCGTCGCACATGATGTAGAAGTCGCAGTTCTACAATATATTCACTTACGTCCTGGCACCACATTTATGCAAGCGCCCGGCTGCAGATGTCTACGGTTGCAAGGGAGTTCCTGGTGAGCACAATCGGATGCGGAACCTCGGGTGATGGAACGTGTCCAAGTGGGGAGTTTCTCTTGGAGGATTCGTAACGCTGAGAGGCCGAGACTCTTAGGGAGGCGCAGTCATCTAGATGTCGACCCCGGCAACCTTCGACCTTTTGATACATTTCATGGGCAAGGTCGTTTGTGACGTCGACTCGATGACCATCGCGCCAACACTTTGCTTCGAATGAATCGGCGATAATGCGGTAGTCAGTGGCGTCCTTCGGGACACCACCCTCAGCGACGATAATCATGGGCGACAAAGCGCAATACGAACACCTGCCCATTCCCACCTACGAGGAGGCCACTTCCTCCCGTCCTGCTTCCTCACAATCGCGACTGGGTCCCGAAGAGATCAGCGACGATGCGGAAAGGCAAGGTCTTCTTGTCTCCGCGGGGAACTATCGCCCTCCAACCGTCGAGTCGGCGCGACCGAGTCTCGACTCTCTTGACGGCATCGAGGAAGATGGCGATATCGACGTCCGCCGGGAAATGCAGCAAATGGACATCGAAGACCCTCTCAGCGATTCCTCCTCGAACCGATCCCTCCTGCGATATCGCCTGTCCAAATCCTTCTCCAGCTTCACGAACTCCTTTTCCTCCCTGTCCTTGCCTTCCTTCCGCAACTACCTCTCGAACATACGTTGGCCGAGCATAAATTACCAACAGCTGGACGCAAATCGCGTCGTGATCCTGGGACGACTATTCGGCGTCTTCCTTATCATGGGGGTTCTCTATGTACTTATAGCCTCAGACGTCTTATCCTTTGGCAGAAATCGGATGGGCATGGGTCAGATGTACGACCCCGAGTCTATCAGAGTATTCGTCCAAAACCACATGAACGATCATGGACATATGCGGAAGTATTTAGAGCACATAACCGATTTTCCACATATCGCAGGCACCGAAGGCAACTATGTTCTGGGTGAATGGGTAGCGGAGCTTTTCAAGGCGGGCGAGCTGGAGGATGTCCAGATGGAGCGATACGAGGTCTATCTGAATTACCCACGGAAGGGCGGCAGGAGAGTCGCGATTGTCGAGCCGGAGGATCTGAAATGGGAGGCTAGGATCGAGGAGGATCAAGAGCAGGATCTGGTGTTTCACGGTCATTCGAAGTCAGGCGACGTGACGGGACCATTGATATACGCCAATTATGGATCGAGAGAGGATTTCCAGCGACTTGACGATGAAGGTATATCTGTCAAAGACGCGGTGGTACTCGTTCGGTATTATGGTACACAGGGCGACAGGGCGCTGAAGGTCAAAGCAGCAGAACTGGCCGGTGCCGTGGGATGTATCATCTATTCCGATCCGGCACAAGATGGCTTCGTCCAAGGACCCACATTTCCTGATGGACGGTTCATGCCGGCAGACGCTGTTCAGAGAGGCGCTGTCAGTCTCATGTCGTGGGTTGTTGGAGATGTCCTGACTCCCGGGTGGGCGTCGACTCCCGACAACAAGAGGCGATTGAAGCCTGAAGAGAGTCCCGGTCTCAACAAGATTCCTTCGATCCCCATCTCTTGGAACGACGCAAAGCACTTACTAGAAGCGCTCAAGGGACGTGGCAAACAGTTCTCCGATGACTGGGTTGGCGTCCCCGAGGTGGAATACTGGACTGGAAATCAGGAATCGCCCAAAGTCAACCTCAAGAACATCCAAGATGAAGAGGCCAAGCAGCCCATTTACAACGTCCTCGGCAAGATGTCAGGCTGGGAACAGCCCGAGAAGAAGATCATCGTCGGGAACCATCGTGACGCTTGGTGCACTGGGGCCGCGGACCCAGGTAGTGGCACGGCCATCATGCTCGAAATCGTGCGTGTCTTTGGTGAGCTGCGGCGGCTGGGCTGGCGACCACTACGCACGATCGAGTTCGCTAGTTGGGACGGCGAGGAGTACAATCTGATTGGCAGCACCGAGTACGTCGAGAACCGTGAAGCCCAACTACGCGAGGATGGGATCGCCTATCTCAATGTCGACGTCGGCGTGACGGGCGTTGATTTCCGCGCCTCTGCGTCTCCATTATATGAGCACCCCTTGATGCATGTCATCAACCGCGTCAGTGACCCCTCGACAGGAAAATCCATCCGCGAGATCTGGGACGAACAAGGTCGCCAAATCGAAGGGCTCGGCGCAGGCAGTGACTTTGTTGCATTCCAAGACATTGTCGGCACATCCTCGATCGACATGTTCTTCAAAGGCGCCAAATTTCCTTATCACTCTTGCTACGACAATTTCGAGTGGATGGCAAAGTTTGGGGACCCGGATTGGAATTACCATAAAGCCATGGGCGAGATCTGGGCGCTTCTGATACTCGAGCTGGCCGATAAACCCCTCCTCTCGTTCCAGGTCACTTCTTATGCATCAGCTCTTGCAAAGTACGTCGACGAGCTGGACGCCTACGCCAAAGTCCAAACCGATGGCAAATCCCTCGATCTCTCCCACCTACAAGAGGCAATCGACTTTCTATCCCGACAATCCCAACAATTCCACAACTTCGACCAATCGTGGCGCGACTTCGTCTTCGGGTCCGGTGGCTTCGAGTCCAACGCGATGGGAGCGGCTCGGATCGAACACAACGACCGCCTGGCACAGTTTGAAACTCATCTCTTGGATTTGCGAGAAGGCGGTGGGCTGGCGAACCGTACGCAGTTCAAACACGTTGTGTTCGCGCCTCAGATTTGGAGTGGATATGACGATGCCACGTTCCCTGGCGTGCGGGACATGATTGATGCCGGTAACTGGGACGAGGCACAGGGGCAGGTGGAGATTATCGCGTCGATCATCAAGGATGCGGCGACGAAGTTGAACGCTTAGCGAAGAACCGCGCGGACGACGAGACTGCCAATGTGCAGGGCAATCAATGTCTCCACCGCAAACAGCGATGTGGTTGGGGAAAGTTGTCGAGAGGGGTCGTTGTCTTCTCTGATGTTCATCTACAGTTAGAATTTCGAGCTCAAGAAGTAGCAGCAAGGCGAATGGAGTTAAAATCGCGGCGCCAGCTCGGGATGAAGCGAAGTTGATATAAAAAGAAATGGGACAGCAGTGAGGAGGATGGATGGGATGGTCTGAAGACTCAGGGGATCCCTTTCATGTCGATAACGTATGCTACTGTGATTGATTGAATATATGTGTCTTTGTACTTGGGCTTGCGTACTATCCGCGAGCTCCGACATCATCTATCTACCAGCACTGACTGAGACTTTTCTCACACTTCGGCAATGGAACCTATGAAAGGCAGTTTCATGGGAGATTGTGCCTAGTTTCAACGAGACAGCACCCTCGACTACACAACACAGCTCCGTAGCAAGGCAAATCGGATTGTCGTTTATACTCGCACAAAGCATCCCAGAAACACCCCATGTTTTCCTCCTTCCTTCAACCCCTTCTCACTCATCACAAGTCCCTCTTGAAACTTTTCGCTAGACCCCAGAAATTCTCCATCTTGGCCCGGCTCAACACATCCTTCGCTTGCGCGTCCGTCTCGCACACTCTCGCGCCCAGCCATTTCCGAAAGCTCCGCTGCTTGGCCTCGCCCTTGAATACCAGTTCACACTTGTTCAAACTCAGGTCCTTCAGCTCGTTGCCCCCTTCTTCGTACGCGTCGAGCCACTTGGCCAGGACCTCGCGATTGCCTTCCTCGACCGAGCGAGGGGCCTCCATCTCGGTCCAGTGGATGCGGTTCTGCATCAACTTGTCGTAGTTGCGAATACTGTGCTCGCCGCCCTCGACGACCACGACGTTCAGCTTCGGATGCATGATGCAAACGCCGGTGAGGGCGTTCTGCTCGGCATTGATGGACACTTGGTATCTATGCTTGCCATTCGCAAGACTGTCAATCTTATACACCCGGACGTGGATGCCCCGGGCAGCATCTTCGGCTTGCTGTTTGGCTAGTTTCTCTGCCCGCTCTTCCTTTGTGAGCTTGCGGTTCTCGTTCTCCTCGACGTGTTTCTGGTGCCGCTCGGCGATCTCGCGGTTCACTCTGGCTTCGACGGCGGTGGGGTCTTTGACGGCTTCTTCGCCCAGGACGCGCATCAGGTTGCCCTTTTTCACTTTCGGTGGAGGTGGAGGCTCGAGACCCAAGCGGACTTTCGCTTGTTGTTCTTGAAGTTCGGCTCGACGCCGTTGGCGGCGAAGTTTGGCCTGTTCTTTGGCGGTCAGGTACATGGGCTTTGGCGCTGGATTGTTCTTCTCTTGTGGCGGCTCTATGAGCACCGGATGCTGGATGTAGATCGTGATGATGCTGTCTGGGGTGTCGATCTTGACGTTTGCAGGATCGGAGATGGCGTCGTAGCTCTTGCCATTGACCAGACCTTCATCCCACCACTCCAAGTCTGGTGGTGCCGGGACAAGGAACGCCTTCTCCGTATCGAGATCTTCTTCGAGACCAGCTTGCCTAGCTCTTTCGGCAATCTTCTTCTTCATGGCCTCGAGTTGGGCCTGACGTCGGAGCGCCGCAGCCTGCTGAATGTACTTGCCCTTCTGGTTGAAAACCAGCTGCCGCGACTGACGACCCTTCCCCAGCGCACTTCGAGGCCCGAGGCTTTCATCGAAATAGGGATTGTCTCTGAGCTCTTCTAGCGACGGTCCCGAGATGTCAAGTTGTGCCTTTGGCGCTGGTGAATCGGTCCTGCGGTTGCCCATCGCTGTCGCGAACTTAGGTTGGGGCGTGCGACCCTGGGCCCTCTGCACATCCTGCTGCGCGTCCGCAAGTAGAGACGGATGTAGACCAATGTTTAACCCTCCTCGTGCTTTTGATGCATCCTCGGCGTAGACTGGGGGAGTGTAGGATTGTGCATTTGTACGCGACGCCGACTGGCCAGTTGCAGCAGCCACTCGAGCTTTCAGCTGTGCGATACGATCGAGAGCACTTGAAGGCGGAGTCGGCGAGGCAGTCGCTGTCTGCGCAGGCGAGCTCGCTGCTCCCAGTTTGTTCGCTGCCATTTTGGCCTTGATTTCAGCGGCCCTCGCTCTGGCCGCAGCGATCGCCGCGCTCATGTCTGGTTTTGCCCCAGGCGCGGTCGACGAGGCCGACGGAGTGGTGGGACGAGGAGAGCCATTGTTGGACCTGGCGCGTTTCTGGCTGTCGAAGTCATCGTCTTCCGGGTGAAGCCTTTTCAGCACATTGCTCGCCCTGTCTGCCATATCGACTGACTGTAGAGAGGAGAGACTCACTGTACGCAGGCCCCGCGAGCTGGAGCAGCCTATTTCGCGCTCCTCAATGTCACGGGAGGTGATAGAAGAGTAAGTGGTGTTGACTCTTCCGTTTGGCTGCGATGCGGAGGAAGACAGTGACGCCAAGAACAGCGAAAACTGCTGGCCCCCACGACGCCTCGACCCCCAGATCGAGGAGGAGGGCCAAGCATCAGTGGCTCTGATTGGCCGTCCATCCCAAAGCTGTTGTCGCGTCGTGTGAAAACAGCCTCGACTGTTCGGTTCTACTGTAACATTTTTTGTACCGCTTTACCCAGAATGCTATGCTTCATGACATGCGACTTTCTTATCGTTCAGTGTCGTTCTTACCCTTCTCAGCAAAGATCATACGGAGGCGACTTCGTCCCCACGCTGCTTTCACCTTTCTCAGTGAACTCCAGTTGAATTCGGGATGTAGGCTCTCCCTTCCCGTATTCGGGCTATAACTACTAGGACCCAAGCCATGGTCTAGACTATGGAGAGGTTCACTAAATCCCGCTCGGAAACTTTTGCGAGGATGAACCAGTTGATATTGACAGAGCAAAAGAACGAAATAATGAGAAGTCGAGACAACTTGGATACTCAGATAAAGAACTGGGTTGTCCTTTATCTAATAGAATCCCAGACTGTCAGGACTTCTCAATCCATTGCAGTTACAGATCCGATTCAGCAAGTGGTGAGATGTCTGTCGCTGAGGGTCTTTCCTAATGTTTTGGCCAGCTGAGCAACTGACCAAGTAATTCGACGCAAAAGCGTCTCCAAGGGGATCCTAACGTGCTTCTCCCTGCTTGTATCTTCTCAGTCGGAACCAAAGTTTCCACACAAGATACCTCGATCGATTGACGTCCGCGGAGGTTTCAACCAGGAATACAAAACGGCCCTCCAATGGACTCCGGCATAACACAAGGAAACGGTGCAAGTCTTTCAAAGACTTCCTGCAAACACTGCTGAACACTGCCAAGGCTCGATGAACACTCAAAAATTCCTTCGATGGAGGTACCTCGGCCGGTTTAATGACCTGCAAGTTTACCAAGATAGATGCAACTGTTAAGGGAACACCACAGGGACGTTAGTCCACAGCAGGGGTCGCAGCCTACGTGTACTGCGTTGTTGAGAAAGACCATGTGGATGATCGTCGTCAGATCGTCGCTCACAAGTCGTTCTAGTGTGAGGACAGCTGGGACGTCTGGTTGCGAGGGAGTATTGTGTGACCCCAGAATCCGTTGTTCAAATTCGGTCATTAATCGGACTGTCTCATTCATTGAACCTAGCAAACTTGGGAGGAGGCGACTACCTTGTTCCGCTGCAAGTCGAAGGTCGAGCTAGTGTGCGAGCGGAGTGCCATTTTACCTGGTTGCACCAAAAGGCCATGGCTTCTCTGGGTTGCCTGACCGAAGTACTCCGCATTGGGCATAGACTCTGTCCCCTCCTCAACAATAGGTCGCAATATTGAAGGACCGAGTCAAACTCGGTTGTCGTCCGACAACTTTTACTGCACGATTCAAGTAATGGCACCTTGTCAATGCTGCTTGATGGTCGAAACCATGACTCTTCGTCCTCTTGAGCGTGCCACTTGTAGGACGCAGACCCTTCAGACGATTTTGCCACCGCATAGCACATTGTGCGCCTGAGCTGAGCGCGTATCGTCGCTAGTATGCGATGTGCTGTCCCGGTTGGCGCTCGACTATTAAGGACTGGCTTGCCCGGCAAGATTGTGCAGGCCAGCCATATATTTGAATTGTTTCGGACTCGAGTGATACTAAAACCTCTGAAGGTTCATAAAACTCGCTTTCCAAGCTCTATCCAGTTCAGTGACGACTATTTCAAGCATATATTAAGATCGCGTTACAGGCCAGTCCACTAGACTCCCCTCCGATATACCTAGAAAACCCCAGACGATGCCCTCTCAAACCGAGAGTAAGCTGTGGAAGGCCTTTGGCATTTCCGCCGACGAACATGGCCCAAGCCAATGGCACCCTGACAGTAATGCCGAGCTCGAGGTTATTTGTCTGGGATTCTCGCGCACTGGCACAACCTCGATTCGTGCTGCATTGGATATGCTAGGCTTTGGGCCGGTACACCATGGCGTTGTAAGTGGTGAAACACAATAGTAGAAATTTCTACTGACAAACGAAGGAACTGTTCCGTCGTCCCGACCATAACGAAAATATGATTGACTTTCTGAAGTACCTGAACCAGAATCCGCAAGAAAGTCGGCAGCCCAATCCCCAAACCATCGAGCGCCTGCGCAAGCTCATGCGTGGATATCGTTCGACCCTGGACGGCCCTCTTTGTGACCTGGCCCCGGAATTGGTCGCAGCATATCCCCAGGCAAAGTTCATACTGACCGTGCGCGACTCGGAGGCCGTCTGGTGGCGGTCTTGGAAAGAGAGCGTGGGCATCTTTTACATCCCCGGCTGGAGATACACCATCTATTCGTCCCTCATATCGTCGGTCAAGCTTTTGAGACGCATGAATGCCATGGTACAGGAGGACAATAAAAGGCTCAAGAGGGACTGGGGCTCCGTAGGCCCGCACATGTATCGTCTGCACAATCAACAGGTGCATGACCTGGTTCCCAAAGATCGACTGCTGGAGTACAACGTGAAGCAGGGCTGGGGACCACTTTGCAAATTCCTCGAGGTCGATGTTCCGGACGCCCCCTTTCCGATGCTCAACGAGAGTAGCAGCATCAAGGCGATCTTCCTTGGGCAGCAGATTTTCGGCGCCGTGGTGTGGACATTCTATATCGGAGTCGCTTGCGGTGCTGTCTATTTCGCCATGAATCCTCCGAATGTTCGGCACGTGTGGGCAAGAGCATAAGACTGACTAGGTTCCAAAACAAAGGTCTCGTAATCGACTATTAGCTGGTAGAGCAAACCAAAGGGAAAAGAGAAGCCGTCGTGGATACTACATTCTTTGCGGAATTGAGTTGCAGGACAAGCCACCGCAGTACTTCTCTGTCTCGGAGTAATCCTAGTCGCATAGCACAAGGGACTTATGTTGCTGCGCATGGTGCAACTCCTGGTGAGATTCTTGACATCTGATGATTCAACGGCGACGAATCCGACAAATCTGCCAAGGCGTTCGACTACATAGGACCAGAGGGTCATAAAGCATTCTCACCTAGAGTACCTTCTTCATATGCCATTTGGGGCCAATTCCTCCCAGTGGCACGACTTTCCATTTACCAACTCACGCGCATGTCCTTTGCCATAACAGCTGTGACAGCGTATCGAGTTCACTCCGCTGCCCTCCGATGCTTGTTCGCGCTTTCTGCCTCTTCCGGTGAGGATGATGACAACAGACTGAATGCAACACTGCAATGGATGGAAGAAACTTTCCCACTGTTAAAGGCATGTTGAAAGGTGAGTGAAGTCGACCAGACAGTATGACTCCTGCACTGCTGGCTTTAGTTCTGCTCCGTTTGGGAATCATCCTGCAAATCTGTGATCTTCAGGCCTCCCTCGACCTTTCCTGTCGTAGGGCCAAACCCCCGCATCATGTTGACGTATGTCTTTCTGCATCCAGACAGTCACCGAGACAGTCACCCACAGCTCTGTGGCTTGATAATTCGCGCCACTTCTCAGTGCTTCCTACAATATTCAATCTACAGAATGGTTACGCCAACCGAAGCGGGACTCTTGAACGCGACCAGCGAACTCTAATGGGGCCAAGACACAAAAATTTCCATCATAAAGTTCGGTCTGGCTGTGTCACTTGCAAGGCCCGACATGTGAAATGTGACGAAGGCAAGCCTGAGTGCCTCCGTTGCAAAAAGTCAAATAAACGCTGTGGCGGATACGACCTCCCCAAAACCTGGATATTTGATCCCTATTGCGACGACGACAGCACGGATGGAGAAAGGCAAGAACAGTTCCAAGCGTCTAAGAATACATTGGGCGACTCGCCGCCAACCACGGGCGCAGGGCTGGGAGACGATCTGGCTATAGGATCACCAGGCTACGTGCAATATCTGTTGAAGAATTATTCTGGTGAACGAAGGCATCATATGTCGCTACTCTTCCATTACAGTGAGTTGCCCAACTAAGCTTTGCACGGTTCTAACACGCTCCGCATCAGCAATAATCCACTACGGTCCTGCCTACATCTGGCGATTGTTTTCGGATTCGACTGAACACAAGACCTGGCGCTTCAGATTCGTGCAACTGATGCTCTGTGAACCCGCCCTTTTGGAGGCCGTATTCGCCGCGGCGAGTCGATCGATGGACGTCACTGTGCAACTCTCGAGTGACGCTATCTTCGATTCCTTGGAACACTATAACAAAGCGCTCACGCTGCTCCGGAGTAGAATATCAGAGCCCGCGGCAGCTTACAACGACGCAATCTTCTGGGTAATCATTGCGCTTCTTATCAATGACCAGGAACGGGAAGATTGGCAGAGTTATAGTATCAACCTCGGCGGAATCCGGCGCATCATACAGTTGCGCGGGGGCGCCGAAGCCTTAGAAGGTTTACACGACCGCTCGTACGGCCTTTACTTGTGGGCGGAGTCTTGTTATGCAAAGCACAGCGATCCCAGTGACCCGATCGCCCTGGACGAGCCCGAAATATCTTGTGGAGCTCCCGAGTTCGAAGTGGCTCCTGGGAAGGCGCTTTCATCACTACGCCAGTCCTCTCCGGCTTTCTTCCATATTGCCAAGCAGAATACGTTGACATGCCCGACCATTCGTGCGTTGGATATGACATTGCGATGGCTCGGTGTGCATACAATTTCCAGTGGGAGCGAGTTCCCGCAAGATCAAACCGAAGCGCGCACAACTTTGACCAAGACATGGCATATGTTGCTCCGCAAGAGTGTTCCAGCGGAAGTGGAACGACTGGTGTGTCTCGGTGTATTCGCCTTACTTATCGGTCTTCCTCCATTATCGATGGCGGAACAATACCCCCATGTCCTGAGCAGATATATTTTGGAACTTGACGGCATGTGCATTACTGCTATGTCTGAAGACTGCGCTCTCTGGACAGGTCTGGTTCTTGCTTCGATGCCTCTTAATGTTGGGCTTGTGCCCAAGTCTCGATGGATGCTCCTCCAGCGTGTGATTGCGCAAAGGTCAGGTGGGCGAAAATGGGAAGAAACCAGAGACATCGCCAGCCAGTTTTACATCACAGAATCTCTGGAATCTCAATGGCAGGAGTGCTGGGAACTTGCTATCAACAAATTCTCTTAACGACCTTTTCAATGCGACCAGCCTTGACATATTCTGCATTGTTGGCACCTTTAGCCAGAGGTTGTCGAATCCTGTTCTTGCGTCTCAATTACTTCTTCCCCATGCACTCTGTCCCAACTCACATACAGGACGGTCAAGGGAAGTGTTCTCAGCAAGCCAGTCGCGTGAGCGTAAACCATCAATGCCCGTAGTTCGGCAGGTCGTCCAGCCCAGTCGGCAAAGGGGTACGCGCGGTATGTGTCGAAAGGATCATCGAGGAAGCTGGCTTGTAACACGACGTGGCCGTCCGTCGTGTGCTCGCTGATATACCCGTTCGCGCGTTCCAGCAGATCAAAGGCATTCCCGCACTCCAACATTTGGGCCGAGCCGCGTTTGTCAGTCGACTGGCCGGCAGGCTGGACGTACCGGCCTCCGAAAGCTCTGCACGGCGTGGCTCCTCACGATCATGAATTTGGACGACTTGCAATCGAAGAGGCGTCGGCCGTCTTCGGTTGAATTGCACGGTCGTCAAAGGCGCTGTTGAATAGGGTGATGGCTCATGCCTGTGTCATCTTGGGTTGGGATCCGAGCAGGGTACTGGCCGGAAAAATTTGAAATCTCGCTGGAACTAACTGTGCTTCCCGTCCAGACGCCAGATCACGGAGTCATCCTCACCGAAGACTTTATCGTGGGTACTGGTGCGGCGAAGTGAGACCAGATGATTAGTCGCGGCGGGCACCCTTGGTCATGAAGGCAATCCATGGTCTAGGCCTTATCCTATACGAGATACTAGCCTCTATGAGACGAGTTAATTGCATACATACCAATATAACCGACACGCCTAACCTTTGGGGAAGTTGTTTGTCTATCCGAATCAGGTATAAGAAATGAGAGCACTTCACATCGCGGTTTGTACCCCGGCCGACGGACTTCTTCTACCAATGCCATCCACTTCAGCGAATCTAGAACCATGACCTTATGATCGTTGAGTAGCGAGCTGGTCATCTGAAATGGCACCACATATGGTTAGTTCATGCATCGCTTTACGCTGTGCATCACAGGCTGTAGCCTGAAGAACTCCGAAGCTTAGTGCTCCAGTAGTGAATGGAATATCAAAGGAGACCTTTCGCAGAATGGATTGACTCTCACAGAGCGTCTTCTGTTTGCACGCCTTTTTGAATATACTTTACGATCATACGCGAGATCGTGGGCCTCAAGAGTGTCCCTAATAACCTTGACTTCACCCCAATCGTTGTACGCAAAAAGTCTTAACGTCATCGAAAGATATCAGCTTCAAGCTGCTATGTCGGCCGATACAGCTTCGAAGCCTGAGGTGCGACCCTACGTTCTCAGCAAACAGGAGGTCGATTCGCTTCCCCTCGAGGATTTCGCCGGCAACAAAGATAAGGCTACCGGCGGTTGGCGAAATATCTTCTCCAGTCCAGGCAGTCCTACAGACAGCCTTACGATAGGCCTCGCGACGTTTCCACCACGTAGCGAAGGCCAAGAATCGTTCGAAGCTCTCCACAGACATCAGCAGGCTGAGTTCTACTACATACTCTCCGGTAAAGCGGTTGTGAAGATCGAGGGCCTGGACTATGACGTCGCTCCTGGGCACGCCTTGTTCATCCCAGGTGATGCTGAACATGGCTTTTGGAACACAAGTACTGAGGAGGAACTAGTGTTCCTCTGGGGTTTTGCAATCGACGGATTCAAGGAGGTTGTTTACCGATTTACAGAGGAAAAATGCCCATCGCCTCACAAGAACAATCAAGGACTTTGATATACGTGGATGAGATGACCCTAGAGAGGAGGGCATGGGCTGCGGATGAGTTCCGATGGGCCGGTCCGCATAGAGGCTGTTGAACGACAATTACTGCCAGATGAAAATTGACCACATCTCATGACGAGGGAGGGACTAGCCACGGGTTTTGCTACATTGCACAGAATTGGATAGCGCCACTCAAATGTTATGTGAGCTTCAGAGTCAGACCTTAACCCACAGAGTCACTCTTGTGGTTTCTTACTTTATGGAGTCGTGCTACACCTCGATGCGCACAACAATGCTTGCGTGCCGACTTCTTCAGGATCGCTGCGCGCACAGACTCATGATGCGTACGAAGCAGTCATGTTGTGAGTCGTGATACTCGTGCCTTGGGGTCTTTGACGACGTGTCAATTTAATACAACAATAACCAGCTACTGCAGTTGGAATTGTCCGTACACCACCAAGACGCGGCCCCTTCATCTTACTAATTAATGTGGCTAACCCTCTGCCAGTTAATGAGAGCCTTGCCAAAATGGCTTTCCGGCAGCTAGGTGGTCGGATTCAATCTACCACCGGCTTAACCTTCTCCTTACCATACAGCTCCAGCGCCTCTTCCAACCGATCCTTCAGAGCATTCCATATACCTTAGTCGAAAGAGCTTCAGCCCAAGAAGTGACTTAGAGGGAGACCTCAGCGAAATCCACCCCGTCCCTTCATCAACAGGCGTCGCTTAAAGCAGACGTAGGGTTGATTGGCGATAATGCTTGGCCTTCGTGGACGCAACATCAACTCATATTTGGTTGAACTACCTTTGAATTCCGATGTTTCGTCTTTCACGATTGCGTCTTTCCCCATGCCTTTAGAAGCAACTCCTCCACGTCTACAGGCTTCACTTCAGGACACAACTCATTCAATGTCCCGGTCAGGATGCCTCCTCCTTCTTGTCCCTTGCACGTAACGGCGTACATCTGCGCAACCATTTTGCGCTTGAATGCTTCGACACTAAATTCTCCCTTGGCCATCCTCTCTTCGAACTGTTTATGAGATTTTCGGGCAATCTCCTCGCATTGGCCAGCTGTGATTGTGACATATGGGATGTCCGTTCCACATTTCGTGACCAGGATATCACGTATAGAGGAGAATGTTTTCGTGCAGCCTGCCAGTCCGATTTGGCCGGTCAGCAGTCCAGGTGGGAGCGAGAGAGATGCAGCGACGAAGCGGCCGATATCTTTGATTGATGTCATAGAGACCGGCACGGGCACTGGAGCTGAACCGCCCTCAGAGTTCGCAGTTGATGTCGATGCCGGGATCAGCAGTTTGCCGTTCGCGACGTCAATGTAATCCAATAGCAAATCATCTTCTAGGCCATGCGTCAAATCCTCCTCTCGTTCTCTTTCCTGTATCTGTCCACCAGGGTACTTCTGCACAAGGTACTCGATGAACATGCCGTTTTGCACTGTGCAGCATTCCACCACCCACTCCACGTTGCCATCGGCGCCATTTCTCCGCATTCCAGGCTCCCGCCCCTTCATGTGGTCACTTCCCAACTTCGCTATGTCCGCCTTGTGTGCAAGGACATCTACGGCCTGGTGGCATAGAGGTCCCATGGACCAGTCGGACATGATGAAGCGGGAGACGTGGGCCTGTTGTGCAGCTAGGAGGAGACAGCGATGAGATTCAAGCATTTGGGCCGGGTCGAGGATTTTGATGACCGACACGAGGGTGTGGACTCCCTTCAGAGACGAAACGAGTAATGGCGAAGGATTTCGGTCGTCGTCGTCGAGCGCATACGGGACCTCGAAGATTCGTGCGCCATATTTTGTTTCCTGCGCAGCGGAGGGAGCTGTTTGCTGATGTGATGGCGCCACGTCAGTATTTTGGTTTTCCTGTGCTGCCACATCTACTGTACGCCCTTCTCTCTCGCCGTGATGCTTTGCACTTCCCCTCAAGGCTCGATCGTGTTGTCATAAAGGCAAGCCGTTCAAGCTGCAAAAACATCAAAGACGAAACGCATGCATAATGCAGGTTAAAAGGCACTCACCTCTTCCCGGTCTTTGGCCCTTGATAGAATGATCACTTCATGATTTCCCGTCGCGATGATGCTGTCAACAACCGACTTGCCCAAGGTCGGCGATGTACCTCCGGCGACGGCTACACGAACCATAATATCGCAAGTTGCCAACACTTGTTATCACGCCGCTTAGACGCGCTAAGTTGGCCGGCCGAGCATATAATAATACTGCACATGGGACACGCCGATGGTACAGTAGGTAGTCAGGACAGATAATGCAAAGGGGACACACATCTCGGCGGCTTTCTTTGGACGATACTGGGAGGAAGAGTGAAATCGAGCCATGTCGTCATCCTGTGGAATTTACTAATTATTCCTGGGAAAAGTCTCCAGTCCAGAATCTCGTATTCGTTTTCACAATTTTGTCGTGCAAAGCGCACGGGTACGCCAAGCTGAGCGACCACGTGAAAAGCCGAAAAGTGGTGAGCATCTGTTGTTCAAAGGCATGCTAAGTACTCTGCATTGTCCCTTCGGCTAGCTACGGCGATTTCATGCGAGCGTCACGAAACAGCAAGAGAAGCAGTGTTCCAGAGCCCACCACTTGGGGCCATTCATGTATAACATTGTGTGGTAGTCCTTCCGAGCGAGATGGAGTGATGGAACCGAATACTCTGGTTTACTAGGCGAACATGATCCCGCTCTGCATGGTTGAGGAGCAGGAGCGGCGGCAGCAGCAATTCAGAGCAGTTCACGAGGCCAAAACGGCCAGGACCTATGCGGAGAAATACTTCATGCCGACTAGGGGAAAAGAACGACGATGTTTGGAATGGAAATGAGCAGACTAATGGAACCGAGAAATGTCTCGTAAAGCGAGGGACTGAAGGACGCAACTAGCAAGGGACAACACGAAGCAGGCAGGGTGGCACCATTCACGTAGCAGTGGACATCGTCAAGAAAGCACAATCAATCGATCAATCTGTGCGGAAGTGCGTGGCGTAAGCGGCCAGAAAATTGAGACATAGTGACTTTTCATTCCGCTCTTCCCTGACGGACACGCTTCGGAAGACCGAACGTCTTTCCGGGGTCGGGTGAATGTCGAGGGTGGCTCGGCGTCGATCCACCATGTCTGTTGTTGCCAAGAAAGTAGAATTGGCCTCCATTGCGACTCGCTTTAAAGACAAACATTGATTCCTTGCCCTGAGATTAAGGGTAGTGTCAAGCGTACAAGTCTAGCCATATTGTGCCTACATCGAGCATCGATCTGGTCCGGTTCATTACTGTCGCCACAGGTCATCCCTCCCGATTTCAATGGTGGATACGTACCCGAAGGCCGTGACTGCCCTCGTATGGTGCAGGCGTGACATAGTCTCCATCCATAGAGATATCTTCTCGTTTGGTTTCGAATAGCTCCAGCGTCGGTCCATCCTGCTCTCCCTTGTGGGGGTCATAGAGACTGTAACGACGGAAGATCCCGGCTGTGAGTGTCTGGAGTTCCTGGTAAGCCAGGTTGATCCCGATGCATTGTCTGCCGCCCTTCGAGAACGACATGTTATACTTCTTCAACTCGGGGTTTTTAATATACCGATCGGGGAGGAATTCATTTGGACACTCGTAGAGATCCGGGTGGCGGTTGATGATCGGCGCTGTCATACCGACAGCCGTGCCTTTTGGTATTATATATTCTCGGCCGTCAGGAGACTCGTAGAACAAGTCTTCCTCCGGACAAGTACGATCCTGCCGGTGCGTGGCTCCTGGATAGAGACGAATTGCTTCCTGGATGACGGCATTCAGAAATGGAAGGCCGTCCAGCCTCGAAGCGACCGGTAGTTGTTTCGGGTCGGGCATGGCAGCTTCCAACTCAACTTTCAACCTGTCCAGAAGTCCTCGGTCCGCAAGCAAATGATACATGATGGCTGCAAGCGTTGATGCAGTGGTTTCCGACCCAGCAACGACGAGTACCATAGCTTCGTCTGTAAGTCGTCGGGTTTGCTTCTCCGATTCAGGAATTTCGCTCCTTATGATTTCATGAAATATCGTTCGGCCCTCAGAAAGTTCCTTTGCGGCCTTGATGTGCTCGATTTGATCCGCGAGGCCCTTGGCGTGGTCAGTCGATCTACCCAAACCTGAGACATGAATCGTCTTACCTCGACGAACCTTGCAAAGAGAGCAACTCTCGGGACAAGGGATACTGTGATAGAGGGCGGTAGGTTCGCCATGATATAGGCCAGCCAGAACACGTAAGTGCCGAGGTGACAAACCCTCTGGGGAGTCATGATGTCAAAAAAGGCAGCGTTGCAATCCTCCATGTCCAGGCATTTCTTACCCTCGCCGAATGCATAACCTTGGATTATGTCCTTTGTCGCTGCTCGAAAAGCCACACTCATTTGAATCGGCTTACCGGTATTGGCCCACCCTTCCATGCGATACAGGAGCGCGGCAAGTGTGTCATTGATAACAGGCTCCAAGCGCCGGACATTTTGTTGCGAGAAATACGGGTTGAGAACCGAGCGCCGTTTCCGGTGAAAGTCGTGGTCAACTGTGGCCAGCATGGACCCGGGAGCTTGGAGATTCTGCACAACCGTCTTATATCGCTCACGCCGACGTTTCGGGGATTGCGCGTAGATCTCGTCGATAAAGCTTGGGTCATTGAAGTGGAGAGCATCGGGTCTTACCCGAACCACCGGCCCTGTTGCGTGGCGTCAATCATTGTGGCGGCGCGCTGCTGCATACCGTACCGTATTTGCGATGCATTTCCTCAACAACCCAGACGTATTTACCCCCACGTACCAAATCATGATAGCCCGCGTACCAAGACGAGAGGGCTGGTTGCTAAGCGTCAGCGGAGTCATGACTTTGATACTGCGTCTTCTCGAAGAAGGCCGTCCTACCGGCAAGCTTAGGACCAGGAAATTTTGCAAGTGGGCTGAAGTAGAGACGGTATAGCGATAAGGTAGTTAGGTATGCAAATGCAAATAGCGACGCCAGCAAGAGGGGGTGGCTGTAGATAGCCCCAAAAGTGGACTCTTTCCAGTCCATAGTCGTCGGATAAAGCTATCACAGAAACCAGACTGAAGCAATACTCTGTAGTATTACCTTCTTTAGTGACAAGACGGTGTCACCTCTCTCAGCTCGAATGATTCCAGGAAACCGGAGGGAAGTTGATGGATGGGGAGGTGTATATAAACTGGAGAACTAGGCCTTGACCAACAGGTGTGCCCAGAGTCGCATAATCATGTCGGATCCATGCCCGCCGAATGGTATGGGACGCCTTACCAGGTGACACCACAATGCGCCACTCCTCGTGTCCGCGTACCGTCGTTGAGCTCCAATGCGTCGCGGCCCAGCATCCTTCACCGTATTTGATGTGGCCGTGTTAGGCTCCGCACCAAAGACGTCCTCCATGGCGAGAGCATGGAAGCGTACAGAGTACATAGTCAGATTTCTAAGGGTAGCTCCCGTGCCGAGACCGCAATCGACACCCGACAGCCTCTTGGAATCTGTAAATGGGTTTCTTTCTCTTTCCAACTACTGCTATCTCGTTCTCCCACAACCAATCCTAGCAGATTAAATGTGCGAACGCCCAAAGTTGTACCTAGAGGACTTGGCCGGTGCCATACAACAGTCGCGTAGAACTGGATGTGTAATGAAGCAGCTCAGGCTCGCTGAACCATGTGTTTTGTGAGCGATACTCCTGCGTTCGTATCATTCGCGGGATCTTCTTCGCCGTGGGAATTCTTCCGCGAGGAAAGATAAATTTTGGTAGAGGCCGCCAAGGAAGACGATGACAAGGATTCGTTTCGGTCCACTGATGACAGTGCTGTGTATTATATTATCATGGATTATTACTCAAACAAAGCGCAACGAGTGCGTCGTCTTCTAGACGGCTCTTGCACTCGCCCGGCTGTGAGTGGCCCCGATGTCGCCGCTGCAGAGACAGAAATTGAGTTATCGGGCGCGGTGCTCTGCGAGTTGCCAGCTTCGGTGCATTTATCATTTCAGCTCAACGTCGTCTGGCGGCATCTTCCCGCCAAGCTTCCTCCTACAACACATCAAGATGGTGCCGAGTACAGAGCCCAACAGCCATAGGAGCAGATTGGCAACATTGAACCCAGCAGCAACTTGGATGCGAGTACTGTGGTTGTTGAAATATCGCCTCCCGAAGGCGGCTGTCACACCAAGCCAAGCGAACGTCAAGACCCATTGCCAGAACAGGACCCAGAGCAGCCATAAACGGCTTGAGAATGGGTAAAAAATGTCGAGGGCGAACAGGACGGTTGTCACTGTTGATAGGCTGGCGATGGCAATGGCGTAGACCTGTTGACGTACCAAGTCAGGCGCCGCCCCACTGTCGCATTCACTTCAAGGCACTTACTGATACGCCGGTATTGGTGGGACCATCATCTATATCTGAGGCATTGAGGCCGATCACAATGATAGCGGCGAGGAATTGAAGAGAGACTTGGATGAGATGGACAATGCGACTCGTTGGGGCATCCTTCCAGGAGAAATTAATGCTGATCATATTGTTCTTGTTACAAATATTCCTGGAAGGTGCATTCTAGCAGACCATCATGAAACCCGATGAGCATTGCAATGAGCGTTGCCAGAGGGTTGGGGGACTCCTGAATATACACAGTAAGGGGCTCAGGCAGCAAGAATTCCTGAAACGGAAAAGCCGCTTCGGATAAGCGCGCCGTATTCGCGTTGCACGATACTCTGTTTCTAGCTGGCCAAGATCTAATATCAGGGCAAGGCGACGCGGTTGATCAACGACAGCACGGGCCAAGGCATGAACTACCTGTAGGCTGAGAGAGGCTTGTCGTCAGATACCACACTGAAGGGCACATGCAGGTGACTAGAGCCGAAGGAGGATGAAGACAAAAGGGAAGAAGGCTCAGTGGTCTAAAGCTCGCCGTAGCCAAATGCGCTATATGCCACTTGCTTCACCCAAGGATAGGCTAAGTGGACATGTCCGAGGTTCCGCCAATCAGGAGTCGACTGACTCGGAGGCAACTCCAACAGCTTTGCACTTGACTCGGTCCAAAAATTTGTCGCAAAAAAAGTTGCTGGGAGTCCCCGCAGCAGCAATTATTCGACAATCCACGAAAGTTGCAACGCTTCTTTCGCGACATCCTCGCCGTCTCTCCTCCTGCCACTGGGTCATGGCATTGATGCGCAATGGCAGGATATGTCAAACCAATTGCCTCAGCCACCGGCGGCCTGGGATTTTCCCGACTTCAATCAGACGAAGTCCGAAAGATCTCAGTGAAGCGCATCCATGTTACTCCGGCTTTAGATTCCATGTTTGGTCCTATACCAGGAGGTCTTCATGATCCAGCACTGGGCGCGATTCAAGCGTTGGATGCGAAGTGAGACCCTTGCATTCTTCGTGGGGACTCGGACTGACACCTATAGTTGCTCAACATGTCGCATGAACGCGATTCATTGCACCGGGCACTGCGGTCACATTGAGCTGCCTGTCATTTGTTACCACCAGCAATACATCGAGTCTACCTTGCGTCTCCTACGTGCCAAATGCGCCTACTGCCATCGTTTCAAAGCACCTGAAAACATCATCAATCAGACAGTGTGCTTCCTGCGATTGCTGGAGCTTGGCCTCGTCGATGAATACCACAAAATTCGGGACATTCGTCTTCGGGGTGGGCTGCCTAAGACGCCGAAAAAGACCGACCACCCTGACGACATTGTGGAACAAATTCTAGAGCACGAGCCGTTAGAAGAGATCCACGATTTCATTGAACGAAGATCCGAGCTGACGGCCAAGGCTATAAGAAGGGCCAAACGGAAGGGCTTGGTCGACCCGCAAGCCCTTATTCGAAACCCTGTTGCCATCGCAGCCCGCAAGGATGTCATTGCGGCATTTATGAAGGAGGTGCCGAACTTGAAGAAATGCGCCAGGTGCGGCGGTGCCAACATCACATACCGAAAGGACAGAAGCGTGAAGATTTTTCGCATGCCACTCGCGAAGAAGCAAAAAGAGGCCATGTCAGTCATGGGACGGAAAGCCCCCAACCCTCTCCTCTTCCTCAGAGCTGAACAGCGGCAACAGGAGGAGGTAAAAAAGCCGGCAATGCCTAATGGAGTAAACGGGGTGCATAACGACGACGTGGAGATGCAGGATCGAGAGGAAGCAGAAGAGACTGACATTCACGGTGCTGAGGACGAAATCGCCATGCGGAACGCATTGGAGACAGCGGCCCGATCACAGAATGTCGCCATCGGAGACGAAGAAGATGATGTGCAGACCTACATGACGACCGCCGAGGTTCACGCCGCGCTAACTCTGCTCTTCAACCGTGAGCAGGAGGTTCTCAGCTTGCTGTATGGGTCCCAGCCTGGTCGGCAGCTTGCGCGAGTGTCTCCAGATATGTTCTTCATCACCGCAGTCCTCGTACCACCGAACCGATATCGTCCGCTGGCCAGACAAGGGCCGAATCAAATGCTCGAGAATCAACTGAACTCAGTTCTTAACAAAATCATCAAAGCCGCCAACGATGTCCGACGCATCTCGCGCGAGTCAAGACGAGCCAAGACCGACCCGAATGCTAGGCCTAGGACCTTGAATGAAAGTCTCCAGGCCGCAATTGTTCTGCAAGAAACAGTGAACGCGCTTATCGATTCTCCGGCACCAGCATCCGGCAGGCCAACCGACCAGGGCGTCAAGCAGGTTCTGGAGAAGAAGGAAGGCCTGTTTCGAATGCATATGATGGGGAAGCGAGTCAATTTCGCTGCTCGCAGTGTGATATCGCCTGATCCGAACATCGAAACAAATGAAATTGGCGTGCCATTGGTGTTTGCGAAGAAGCTCACGTATCCAGAACCCGTGACCAGCCACAATTACGAGCAGATGAGCAGAGCGGTCATCAATGGTATGGAAAAGTACCCGGGAGCGGCAGCCATCGAGAATGAGAACGGCATGGTTCTCAGTCTAAAGCGCAAAACACTCGAGCAAAGAAAGGCCCTGGCAAAGCAGTTGATGACTTCTACGACTCCCGGTGCCAAAGGCGAGAACGGCAAAAAGGTGTACCGGCATCTTCAAACAGGTGACGTGGTCGTCATGAATCGTCAGCCTACACTACACAAGCCGTCAATGATGGGTCATCGTGCACGCGTTTTGCACAACCAGAAAACCATTCGAATGCACTACGCGAACTGCAACACGTACAATGCCGACTTTGACGGTGATGAGATGAACATGCATTTCCCACAAAACGAGCTTGCGCGCACGGAAGCCCTGCAGATCGCAGATACGGATCATCAGTATCTGTCTGCTACAGCTGGCAAGCCTCTACGTGGTCTAATCCAGGACCATATTTCCATGGGCGTTCAATTCACTAGTCGGGACGTGTTCTTTGACCGGGATCAGTATCAGCAACTGCTCTACAACTGTATCAGGCCGGAAGACTACCACAGTATATTCGAAAAGATTCAGATGATACCGCCTGCAATCTTGAAACCAAGGATGCTCTGGAGTGGTAAGCAAGTGATTACGACGGTTTTGAAGAACATTGTACCAGAAAGATTTCGAGGTATCAATCTTACGAGTAAGTCGTCAACGTCCTCAGACTCATGGGGCGAGAAGACATCGAATGATCCAAGTCAGTGGGCTGTAACTCGCGACACGGTAGTCTTTCGCGATACGGAGCAAGTGGTCATCTTCAAAGATGGTGAGCATCTTTCTGGCATTCTGGATAAGTCTCAACTTGGCCCCAGCGCCGGCGGTCTTGTGTATTGCATGCATGAACTTTATGGTCATATCATTGCAGGCAGACTGTTGAGTATACTGGGTCGACTGCTCACGAGGTATCTCAATGAGCGCGCCTGGACTTGTGGAATGGATGATCTATACCTGACACCTAAAGGTGACAACGAACGTCGGCAGGAACTCAACAAAGCCAAGAAAATCGGCCTCGAAGTCTCCACCGAGTATGTGACCCTGAAATCCGGGGAGGTCGACGAGGAAAATCCCGAGCTCTTGAGCCGACTCGAAAACGTGCTCCGCAATGACGACCAACTCAATGGCCTCGATCAGCTATACAAGGCTAAAGTCACAACAATTACCGACGCCGTCACCAAAGCTTGCCTGCCAGCCGGTCTTCGAAAACCGTTTCCGTGGAATCAGATGCAAGCCATGACCATCTCTGGAGCCAAGGGCTCCAGCGTCAACGCAAACCTGATTTCCTGCAATCTGGGTCAACAGGTTTTAGAAGGTCGAAGAGTTCCAGTCATGGTCAGCGGCAAGACACTGCCATCTTTCCGAGCATTTGAAACAGATCCAGTCGCTGGTGGTTATGTCTCCGGCCGTTTTTTGACTGGCATCAAGCCTCAGGAGTACTTCTTTCACGCCATGTCTGGCAGAGAGGGTCTGATTGATACTGCTGTAAAGACGTCCAAGTCGGGCTACCTACAACGTTGCATCGTCAAAGGTCTTGAAGGACTTCGGACCGAGTACGACACCTCCGTCCGAGAGAGTTCAAACGGCAGTATCATCCAGTTCTTGTATGGAGAAGATGGCCTTGAGGTCCCAAAGCAGAAGAGCTTGAAGGAATTCACGTTCCTCGCCGAAAATCACAGCTCCGTGGCGTCCCTCATCAATGCTGAGGAATCGTTCATCAGGCTTCGAAATCCAGACCTAGACCTGGCGCAGGAGCAGAAGGACATTCTGAAATCTGTAAAAAGAGGCAAGCCCAAAGACCCGTTGACAGCTTCTTACAGCCCGGGTAGCCATTTTGGAAGTACTTCAGAGTCCTTCGCAACGGAGTTGAGTGCATACGTAAAGGAGAACCCCCACAAACTGATCAAAGACAAGAAGACCAACCCCAACGGCGGCATTGTCAGCAGGAAGACCTTTCAAACCCTCATGGCTTTAAAATACATGAGATCGATTGTCGAAGCTGGGGAGGCAGTGGGAGTGGTCGCAGCGCAGTCAGTCGGAGAGCCTTCCACACAGATGACACTGAACACCTTCCATTTGGCCGGCCATTCAGCAAAGAACGTGACTCTTGGTATCCCTCGCCTCCGCGAGATCATCATGACCGCTTCCCCGAAGATTATGACTCCAACCATGACGCTGAAGCCCATCAAGGAGCTAGACGAGATCCAGGGAGAACGTTTTGCCAAGAGTATCAGCAAGCTGCCATTATCGCATGTCATCAGCGATATGTCCGTCTCTGAGCGAACTGGTGGTGGCACGGGCTTCGAACACGAAAAGATTTTCGACATTTTGATAGACCTGTATGATCCCCAGGAGTATGAAGAGGAGTATGCGATCAAGCGGGATGATGTCCAGCGATGCTTCGAAAGGATGTTTCTCCCGCTGTTGGAGAAGATGATTAAGACCGAATTCAAGAAGAAAGCGAAAGAGGCAGAACGATCGGAGGTCACAGCCGCCATGCCCGACGTAGGCGCATCTGTAGGTGTCATCGAAGAAGCCAGAGTGAGGCGTCCAAGAGCCACCGAGAACGAAGGCGGCGAGGATGACATTGATGAGGATGCAGACCCCGATGATGCAAAGGACATGGCGGCTAGGCGCCGAAGAGAAAATACCTTCGACGAGCCTGATGAGGACGAAGACGCCATTGCGCGCGAGTCCAGTGACGAAGAAATGGACAACGACGACAGTGCTGACAGCGGACCAAGAGGCGAGACAAATGGCGCAAAGAAAACAAAGAAGTTCGAGAATGCTCAGAACCTACGGGAGCTCGACCCGGACGACGAGGCAGAGGATGCAATTGACACAGAAGATGAAGCCCGAATAAAGCAGCTAAAGGACAAGCTGTCCCATCTCAAACGCTTCGTTTTCGCCAAGGGTGGAGGCAAATCCTGCCGTATTATCCTCAGTTACAGCTCCAAAACACCAAAGCTGCTGCTTCTCCCTCTGCTTGAGAAATGCGCGCACACGGCCGTCATCCAGTCTATTCCCCACCTCGGGGTGTGCACACAGTTCATGGAGGAAGTCCATGGTCCTGACGGCAAGCCACTCAGACAAATCAACCCCGAGACTGGTCTGGACGAAATAGTGAAGGAGCCTGTCATCACGAGTGAAGGTGTGAATCTTCTTGCTATGCGTGACTATCAGGACCAGATATACCCGCACTCAATCTACACAAACTCGATACACGACATGCTCAAATACTACGGTGTCGAGGCCGCACGCGCTACCATCATCAAAGAAATTGACTCGGTCTTCAAAGGTCACGGAATCAGCGTCGACACGCGCCATCTGAACCTCATTGCCGATGCAATGACTCATTCCGGCGGTTACCAGCCTTTCAGTCGCCATGGTCTAGTCAAAGAAGGTGGAAGTGTATTGGCCAAGATGAGCTTCGAGACGGTGATGGGCTTTCTCAAAGATGCCGTACTGTTCGGCGAGCGGGATCCATTGCTTGGGCCCAGTGCCAGGATTGTGGCGGGCAGGAGAGGGAATATTGGTACTGGATCGTTTGATGTGGTCATGCCTGTGCATTAACGGAACAATGACCGTCAATAGCGCCCAGTGTACAGAGTAGTGAGGTCGTCTTTGTAATTTTTCCTTTCTTTGCAATGAAACGTCCAAAGGCTCGAGCAAGGTTCTTGCTCCGTAGTCGTCTCAACCCCTGATATCGATTGCTGTGCATCCCCGGACAGTCGGGCTCAAAGGGGCAGCTACTTACTGCGGCCGCAGTAACCTTCTCGTACGGTGCAGATGCCGCTAATGTGAAGCAAATGAAGCCAGCGGCTCGGCGGCATTCTCTTGCTCGCCTAATTGGCCATGCTGATCCGCTGGGCAGGGTTAGCATCATCCACCAGCCCCACCCACTTCGGTCGTGTCACAATGGGGTCCATGGGGGAATGTCCCACCTCCGCAAAATCCTTCAACCCTCTTTCTCATCTCATCCACTTCGCTGATTTGATTGAAATGCTTTTCCTCCCTGAATGACCGAGGCTTGCTTTCCTACCCAGCCCATGAGCCTCGCTCGGGTCACATTTCCTTGACCGCGTCCTCCCTCGTATCGTACGAGTACCGATTCCTCTTGAGGAGCCACCAAGGCTGGCTAGGCGGCAATCCTTCCGCTAGTGATAGTGTGACGCCCTCGCCTGCATTGGTGTTAAGAAGCCAGGGGATGCAGGCAATCTGCCAATACGAACCACGAAGCTTAGAAAGGAATTTCCCCTGCTGCAGGAATCACTTCTGTTGCACGCAGGCAGCCTGGCCGTTGAAGGAACAAGAATTGCCTGTTCGCTTCCACTGCTCCAGGTCCCACCAAAGCCATTGATAATCATCAGGCTGGAATTCCGTGCTCACGACGGAGGGTCGTATCGAAACACCCTTTTCCCGGATAGCTGCCATGTGGTTGATGTCGCAACGACTCGCTTCAAGGAAATGTCCCATTTTTCGTGACGCGGGAGGCGTCGCGAATTTGATTCCTGACTCAAATCGTCGATCGGCAGGATGAGATGCCGCAGCGACGATCTTCCCAGCCACGCATGGAGTATTGGTATGTCTGTCCCTTCGTGCATGAACTGACTCAGTTCTGCTTCAGAATGCTTGACCCTACTTGGCCTAAGCTTGGACAATCCAGACAGTCTTGAGGGAAGGCCTGGGATGGAACAGCATCTACGAAGTACATAAACCGATCCAGCAATACGGAGTACGTACTACAATGTCGATCGCGAGTCATTGTCTCAACGCCTCAACAAGGTAGACCCCTCCCTCGGTTTGGGACATTCTCCGATAGCTTGGTACACTTTTCAGGGGCAGAAACTTTGACTTCCGTCCATCTCTGCCTGCCGCTGTTCCGCGTAACTCGACTTAGTAATGGTAGAAGCCATTCAGTCCTCCCAGGCAGACTGACTCGTTCCCCTCCCCGGCTTGCAAAATTGCAAATGGGAACTTCCTGTGCTTTGTGCTCCACACGGTCAAAACGTGCCGTGCAGGCATTCGGCTATTGTTGGAGGACAGGCTCCATTGATTTGCCATTGTGGCTAGATGCCCCATTGGAAACGGGCCCTCTCCTTCAACAAGCTATTCCGGGGAAGATTGCCTAGCCTGGTAGTGTTCGACTGGCCGCTTCTGGTCTTGGTCTACCCCGGATTGCATTTGTTCTCGCTTCTGGTCCTGACTAGTTATGCGTGCCGTGGTTGCAGATTGCAGCTGAATTAACCAAGTCTTTCTCCAGGGCGCTCGTGAACCTTGAGGCTACCTGCGCCTCGTCGCATTGGAACTTTCTGCGCCACATCGCTTGATCCAGGGGTGTCCCACATCCCCAGTCACCACTCCGCATTCATATCTCCCGCGCGGACCGCACGTCGCCCGTCCTGCTCGCACACCACCTCCATGCTGTCACCAACTCCTTGAATCTCGCCTTCGCTCTCAGTGGCAGCATCCGCAGGCAAGATGGGCTTGGAGCGTGGAATGCAAGCCGTGGTGACAGCGATCGTTTTCAACGCGCTGGCATTCGTTTTCATTCTCCTCCGATGCATATCTCGATTTTGGGTGATACATCAGGCTGGGCCTGAGGACTATCTGATCATATTTGCCTTGGTGCTCTCCGTTGGGCTCACTGTCACCATTGCGCTTCGTAAGGGCACCGTCCTACCCTGCTGGTAATTGCCAAACTAATGTTGCGCTCACAGAGAAGGATAATGGTCTAGGTCGGCACTCCGACACGGTTAGTGACGAAGAAAATGAGAACCTGTCCAAAGTCAGTATCAACCACAACCTTCCCGAGGCAAACATGCGCTAATGGACCGATCAGCTTCTGTACGCAAGTATCATTGTCTACAACCTGGGGCTCTTCCTAGTGAAAGACTCCATCCTCTACCAATACTTGAGGTTCTTTGTCGACAGGCGTTATCGCTACGCAGCATGGTTCCTCATTGGCTTCATCTGCGTCGCAGGAATCACCTTCATCCTAGCATCCTGCTTTTCTTGCACTCCTGTCGCCTTTTACTGGGACAAGAGCATTGCCGGGGGCCACTGCATCGACCTCCTGGCTTTTTGGTTCTGCTTCTCGGGTTTCAACATTCTCACAGATTTAGCTGTCTGGGTGCTTCCCATGCCGGTGTTGTGGAACTTGCAACTGCCTCGGAAACAGAAAATCAGCTTGATAGCCGTGTTCGCATTGGGTGGCTTGTAAGTGGACCAAGCTCGCTCTATTTCAAGATCGCCGTCAATGCTAACATCGAGTAAGTGGCTGCGTCACTGCGATCCTCCGCCTTCATGCATTGTATATTGCCAGCAATTCCACTGACCTGACCTACGACAACGTCGGCGCCGCAACATGGTCGTCTGCCGAATTGAACGTCGGCATTATGTGCGCCTGCATTCCTGCAATGCGACCAGTCATCAGCTTGATCTTCCCACGACTCCTCTCCAGCACACGGCGTGATCAAAGCTCCAACCCTTATCCCCATCGCGGAACCTACATGCAGAACGAAAGCGTCGTTGAGCTATCCCAAGGTGTCAAAGCACAGAGTGAAATCAGCAGGGATGACATGGTCAGTTTCGACAACGGTCATGGACCGAACTCGATCCAAGTCAAGAATGAGTGGTCCATCACCGAACGAGAGCGCGTCTAAATTGACGTCTTCGTCTTTCCGATATCTCGTGCACTATGTTTCGTGGTATAATGCACCTGTACGATATGACTTACGAGGCCCAGGTATAGCATTGGCGGAAGGCTGAAAAGGAGTTGCATGCACCAACAGGAAAATATCAAGAGCAGCGCGGCATTCTCTTTATTTGAACATGGCAGATGCTCCAACATGGTAACGTCCATCGACGCTTTAGAAGAAGACGGTCAACAGCCAACGCTTGTGAAACATCTGGACTGGGAATGGGGATTCTTGGGAGGTACCTTGTCTGGCACTGGCATTGTTGTTAGGTTATGGTCCTGGGGGAGTCGCATGCTATATCAGGGGCATAGGGAATGGCAATCTGTGCCTTCCGATCTCACGTCAACAAACAGCATCGATGCAGACATTGAGCTGCTGGGACAAGCAACAATCAGAGTTCCAAAATTGCTTCATCACCCGTCCATGGTTTCAGATCCACCCTTGTGACAACAAAAGGCTACGACAGCTCAACAACATCGTGTGCGGAGCCTTGGCTGTCGCTGATAAAGCTCTTTCTGTTGTCAATAAAGGTCGCCCACTTCGCTTATTTTGCTCATGGTGGTCTACTTGAACCCAGTTGATCGCCCTTCTTCCTTGAACAATCGCATCTATGCATCGAAACCCTTCTCCATTGCAGCGTCTCATACCCTCATACCAGGCATTCACTAAACACTCGGGCTGATCTCATACTTCCAATGGACTCGGCCAACACCACAGTTCCACCATCTCCGTCCTTCATGACGCTGCCGGCCGAGATTCGCGTCATGATCTACCAAGCAGTCTTGATCCACGCCAGATACAAATGCACCAACGTGGGCGAGAATGTTGTTCACGAAGTCCTGTCCACGGACGTCACGACCATTTTACGCCTCAACAAACAGATCAGGCGCGAGGTGCTGCCAATCGTACACACGATCCCGACAGCTCTGGGCCTCTTCGGCTGGCCGAGGAAGAGGCACAAGGCAATCCCAAAAGTTCCCATGCGCAGAATCTGCTCCATCACCACAGACGAGCCGTACCAGTTTCCCCACGGCCTTTTGCGATGGCTTGATCTCAGAGAACACACGCATCTGCGCCAGATTGTCTTTCTAGGACCGGCGTTGATCATTCCAGCAGGGTCGCTTCGAGCTCTCATTCTGTCCAGCCTCCGTCGAGGCATGCGTGAATTCAAACTGAAGCCGACCCACTTGGCCCATGCTCACATCCTTCGAACCTGCCCGGTCAGCCCTGCCGCGATCCTGGACATGGTGAGAGATCGTCGCGTAACACTCAAGTTCGCCTGCCGGTTCTCGTACCGGAACCATAACCCCGTCGCCAAATCCACGGCCCTGGCGCGAGGTGTATGTTTGATGGCGACCACTTACAGCGCGCGTTTGGCTAACGATCTACCAGGTGATCATTTGGGACGAGACAGGGATCACTGTGACGGATCTGAGAGCGGCCTAGCTGTGAGAGGCTACTGTTTGCCACAACTGACCTGCTGGCTGCAATATCACCGATATCTGCGTAACACTGTGTCCTGTATATCTTTCTCTTGTCACTGACTCCTGTCATCACCCTTCCCGACAGCCTTCCATTGTGAATACCTTTCACTCGCGCCTCCCGACAACCGTCCCTTGTCACTGCCTCCCCCCAACACGGAGTTTGGGTCGAACCATCGTGGCAAGTGCAGTTCAGGAAAATATTCTCTCCCCTTCGCTAATAAGCTCGAGACTTTGTTCTGGGATAGAACAGGACTGGCGCTGACACAGGTAAGTCGTCCCATTCAATAAATGGACAAAACGGCTGATTTTGACAACCTTGGCCTCTAGAACGACAGATCTGAAGGTGAAAACCAGCGAGCGGAGGCAGTGACTAGGGAGCGGATTCAATGTTTTGACCTCATTTGCCATCAAGATTATGATTGAGACTGGGTTACGCACCGCGGAGGACGCAGGTCCCAAAGACAACCGGGGACCTTGGGGACTAGGACGCTGCATTCATGTTATATTGGGACTGTGAGCTGCCAGGATGTCAACAGCAGATCAAAGCAACTGAGCTGGACAACGGGGGGCGATCAGCCTTTGTGTGCGTAGCCAAAGAAGCGAGGATAGCTTCCATTTCGAAGTACTGTTTCCTGAACAATGTGTTCTAGAAGTTGCTCTTCACTGAGATCGACTATCTGTCCAGCACCAGCTCTCACCGACACCGGCACCGACACCGCTCAGCGCTATAACTGCGCACTGTCGGGTTTTCCGTTACGACCTCACCCTCACGTATTCCGCTTCTCGTCTGCTCCTGTTCACGATGACTTCGTCCTCTTGCTTACAAGATGACCTCTCGGATCAACACACTCGTTACACTCATTGGCGTGATTCTCGACCGGTTGACCTGGAACAGTCTCCGACATGGCAACAGGAATGACGCCGGTCTCCCCGGACGTCGCGCAATCTTCTAGCACCGACTCAGCCGCGAATCTGATGACACTCCCAGCCGAGATCCGCATCGAAATCCTCAAAGACCTGTTCACCGGCATCAAGCTCAGATACATCGTCAAACGCCAGATGGTTCAATGCGACGGCTCGGATGCAACCCTTCCCAGCAATGATGCGACATCTGCCCTCGAGCAAGCAAGCACAATCACCGCAGACCAGGAACCAGGCCACACTCACCCATTCGCCGTCCTGCGCGTGACCAGAAAGTTAAAGGCGGAGGCACAGCCCATCATCGCGGCTTGTCCCATCGAGCTCACGATCCATGGCTGCGCGGCCGCCGACAACGGCAGTCCCTGTCCGTGGGACAAACTCAAACTGCCCAACTCGGTGCGCCGCCGCATTTGGTCTCTCACCACGGACGAGCCGTTCCTCGACCTCAGCTCCGGGACCATCAAATGCTGCTTCTTCAATATGATGTACTCGGCCCTGCGGCGCGTGGAAATCCGCTCCTCCCCTCCCACCCCGATCCCCGTCCCTGCCAGTGTTGTGTCTGAAGATCTGGGAGCGGGAGCGGGAGCGCCGAGTCCGCCCCTTCCACACGAGCTGGACGATGAGACCGAAGCACGGATTCAAGCATGCTGGCCCGAATGGAGACACGGTCTCAGAAACCTAGTCAGATATGGCTGGTTTACGCTCTGGATCCATTGTCAGCTGGAGGGCATGGTGTCGTGGAACAAGGGGCGCACCAGGTCGCAAGTCCGTGACGTCGCAGTACGAGGAGTGAGTTTGATTTTTATCTCCCTCCGCTCACTTTCTTCCATGTCTTGTCGGTTACCGCGCATAAGAGCTAACAGTCGCGCGATCCTAGGTCCTGCTGTGGGATACAAACGGCATGAGTCTGACGGACCTGTACGCCTGCGATGCGTGAGATGTTGGTGATTTCACTACGACGACGACAACCTTGCCGACGTAAGTCCATTCATTGTTCGTTGTCGCAACAACGACAATTGTCTGATACGGAGAGATCTGACCATTTATATCTCACTAGGACTACTAGTATGCAGACAATGTGAGGTGGCACGCACAAAGTTGGACAGGAATGGCTTGTATGGACCTCGATATTGGTGACGTCAATGTACGACGGCGGTCTCTCTCCCTGCCTCCGAGGTACACACGTACGAGTAGATACGAGGGTATCTACAGCGAAAAGGTGGCACGGTGGTTAGAAGGGTCGAGTTGTAGGAAGACAGGTTGTATCGCCTCGCTGTGGGGTTCAGTGCCATACATACTTGAAATGTTTGGGTCCAGGCACCCAGGTTCTTCTTGTCCCGACTTGTACTCGTACGACCCCTGCCTGGTTCTCGATGTCACCTTGATTTGCTCCCTAGTTACTGTAGGAGCCGTCAGGAACATTTCTTCACTTTCAGCTGTCTTTCTCACTCTACCGCACGAGGGTGATTGATTTCTTTTTCATAGAGCAATACACATGAGTCATCCAAATTGGACAGAGTGCCCGGTGCAGCCGCTTAAAGCAACGCGAATCTCTCCCATGTCATTTAATCATTAGACGTTGATCAGTCATATCGTCGCTTGACCAACAACACCACAACACAACAAAACACACCGCAGCACAACCCGCGCTCTCCCCGGCCCGACTCTATATTCCACATTTCCAACATGACCAATGCAGCCCATTACACCGTCAGACGCCACCGGCCCAGCGACCTCAGTGCCATGGCCGACATAGTCGCTCTGTGTAACGCGACCGACACACTCGCGCGCTATCTCACGCGCGATATCGACACCAAGTGGGCCTCGTACCGATGGCACTGCGGCAACTTCATGCGCACCATGGCCGCCGGACGCGGGCGATATACTTTTGTGGCTGTATCTCGCGACGCACAACACCCAGACGAAGAGCACGTGCTCGGCTTCGTCATGTTCTCTCGACAAGGGACGTCGGCGACGGCCAAGAAATGGCAGGACTCCCCCGACGCGCAGAACGGGTGGTCCTGGACCCTAGAGCGCGCCCTGATGTGGGTCGAGGCGAGATACCGCGCCATCTTCACGGGCGTGAACCCGACGGCCGATCCAGCCCACCGGGCCAACGTCGCGGGTGAGATGGGCGAGAACTTCCCCGAAGACGTGGTGCCCGAGGTGTGGCTTGTCGACGCGCTGTTCACGCATCCCGACCACCAGCGGAGAGGCATCGGGAGGGCGCTCTTGCAGTGGGGCTTGCAGAGGGGGACTGACGAACACGTGCCCGTCGGCGTCAAGGGGAGTCCTGTCGGAGGGCTGGCGTACCGGGCTTGCGGATTTCAGAGTGTCGGTGCCACTAGGTTTGGGAGGTGGTTCGATGAGTTGGAGTACGGCGGCGAGGTGCATCAGTTCTGGCTCTGGGAGCCGGAAGGGACCGCGGAGAGGTGGGTGGAGAGAACGCGAGAGAAGAGGCTTCAGGCTTTGATGGATGGGAACGGCAATGAGCGTGACGGTGAAAGGCCGAGGGTGAGGGCTGGAATGGCCCGAACAGGAGTGTCAGAGTCGCCGGGACCATGATGCTGCAGATACAGTATTGATATAGGTCAGATTCCGAGAGCGGTGTTGACAGTGGCCCGAGGGGGAAAGAAACAAGACACGCCGGCATGGATACCTACTCACAGTCATGTACCCAGCGGGGCCTTGAAACTTCTGTGGCACGGTGGCGATACAGCCTCGGACAATATTAGGTGTTGGAGAGGATTTACATCCCTCCCTCTTACTCCAGTGCCTGCTGTGATAGAAAGTTGTTTTGAGAATGGACATATTATTCGAGGTAGATCTACTGTGAAAGGTGACTACACCATTACAGATGAATACTATTCCTGTTCCTAGACCAAGACCTCTAATAGGGCATTCAACAGTATATAATTTACTTCTAGTTTGTACTAAATATTGATTTTGCTTCCTCTTGACACTCTCATGCCTTCTTCCTTTCTTTTACTTTTAATGTTCGTAATGATAATGATGAGTAATTAGTCTTACATTTTCCAACTCTCGTATTCGTGGTTGTTGGAAGCATTCCATCTCAGACGAGGTCCCAGTGGTCGCGGAGAGATTTCGACCGCCATCCGCATTTCCATCCCGTCTGTTTCTGAATCTTGGACAGCATGTCAAGCGCGGTGAACTTTTCGTCGGCCGACCGAAGGTTTCGGCCACAGATCCAGATGGGTTGGATGGCATTGACCAGGCAGGGAGAAGTCGGGTTCGATTGGACGATTCCGCACGTCTTGCGAGCATGGTCGATGATCATCTCCGAGACCACCGAGCCGTCGTACCTCTTCGAGTCCGGGACCTCGAGCAGAAGAACAAGGGCGGTGTGGTACTGATACCATGCAATCACTGTAGCCTTGATCAGCGCTGAAGAGTGTACGAGAGACGGCTACTCACCGGAGGAATTGTTCGAGTAAATGATGGTGGGGAAGCAGTCTCCGGCCGCTCCTCCTCCTGCACCTCGGTTCGTGTTCTCTCTGTCGTCGCAAACGTCAATGTCGACGACGGGTTTTGTTTGCACGGAACCTAGGCTCGCCCAGAGTGTGAGGCGATCAAACAATTCCTCCCATTGTTGGCGCTTGGCGATCTCGTCCATGGTCGCGCGTCGGGCGAGAAAGTTGATAACCTGCGCGAACAGCCATAGCATGGTGTGCACATGGTCATCTGGTGACTGGTTCTTCTGGTCCAACATGTTGACATGGTCGTCATACCATTCGTCTGGAGGGATGATGGTGACCGAGTCGCTGCAGAACGCGGCCCAGATATCTAATCAGGTCATCAGCTTTCCTATTACAGACGGAAGGGCATTCTACGATATAATAATTACCAGATCGCACATAAGCCCAAAAGCACGAGCCCACGAGCCCGCCAGTAGAGCCGTTCCAGCCGCGTGATGCGAAAAGGGTCGCACAGCCCTGCAGGTGTCGGCGCCAGTCGACCAGGCTGACGGTCACCAACTCGTAGACAAACAACAGCACCGCCGCGGCGAGGACTCCCGTGTAGTCGTCGGCCGGCAGGCACCGAATGAGTTCCCGCACCGCTTTCTGGCATAGATTCAGCGACTTGTGCGCCGGGTACGTCGGATCTGTGCACTCTTTGAACTTGGACGCCAGCGCGAGGGCGGCAGATCTGAACGGCGGGCACACGATCATATGTTGCAATTCCACCACGGTAAAATGACGGGCACTATCGCACGCCTCGATCCATGGCCCCGTTTCCGCGAGGTGGACTTTGAGGAGCTCGATGTCGACGGTACTGGTGAATGGCTCCGGACGCGGGGTGTGTGGCGATACGGCTTGACTATCTTCGGGGAACAAGAAGTCCAGTCCCTCAAACACGGAAAGAAAGTTGCATTCAAGGTCGCAAGGCGTCATCTCGGACGCGGTCGAGAGCTGCACAGAGGTATTAGCGATCAGGTGGGTGTCGTCTTCTTCGAGCACTCTGGCATCGCGTTCCACTTCAGCCGCAGACAGAGAGCGTGAATGGTGGGTTGCCACCTGGAAATCGCCAGGTGTGGAAGCTGTGGCCAGAGGGGATACCTGTGGAGGAAACGGGGCATGCCAGCTTCCTTGGGGGTCACAGGACGCATCTGACGACTGGGCATCAGAATCAATGGGCGGCGTGAGAACGAGCAAGGAGGTGGCATTGTTACATACTGCGAATATTACTCTGGGCGGCGCCTGTTGGATTTCTAGTTCGATGAGTTATGGTGCCATCCATGACACTCGAATTATGCGGTAATAGTCCCCGTCGTGGTGACGTGGCGAAGGGTGCTTGTGCTCGCCCAGCTGGAGATGACACGGTATCGACATGACCGCCAGAGTCTGTTGCGCCAGGTAGGCCCATGCCTGCGTCCTCGATGGTCTCATTAGGTCGAGGCTGGGGGTTCAGCATGTCGGACACAGTAACGTGTTTGAACCGGATGTTTCTGCTTCTATCGCACTCTCGGTTGAGTCGGGCACAAGCAGAGCACCGCGGGAGCATTTCGTCGCATTTCCGTTTCCTCCTGACGCAGGTCGTGCATCCGGATCGTGTACGACGAATTGGTGGTGCGTCCATATCGATTGAGAGCCTGGCAACGGTAGGGTTTAAGGGCAGCTTTGAGTCGAACAGGGGCCATATGCGGAGTTCGTGAATTAATGACAGGGGTGGACACCCTGGTAGGGCAACCTGCTTTACAGCCCGTAACCAAGGCCCAGATCGTTTTCACTGGCAATTGCGAGCTGGAGAATATTCAATGAGATCCCCCAGATTTTGACGCCGAAGCGGAGTCCGGGGGAGCGGAGCAGTTAGGTTTATGCTCGGCTTCGTTACATAGTGGCAGGTATGTTCCGAACCGAGGGAGGGGTCAGGTAGTTGTCGCAGGGTGGCAGGGTGCATGCAACACCACTACAGCAGAACAAGAGGGAGAATCACAATGCAACGTTGCGCTGCGAAAGATATAATTACGGTTCCTTCTCTCTTCCATGGGCTATTGTACTATTCTCACCTGCAGCCCACGGACGCCTTCCGTTGTGTCCCACGGGCTACCAATGCAGGGTCATCTCGAATCTTGTGACCACCTTTCAAGAGGAGTCTCTGTTCAAGCAGCAACGGTGTATGACTCGACCTTTATTTGGCCACATTCTCAACCAGAGTGGTAACGACCTTTTCTTCACTAGACATATCAGATTCCTTGTTATTCGCAACGGTAGTCCCGTGCTCAGGATGGTTGTGGGCGTGATTCTTGCGGAACGGCAAGCCTGTCGACTTATTGGAAAACATAAAGTCAATCTCTTCGAGACTGTCGCGCAATCGAAAGAAGTCAGCATTCCTGACGAGTAGTGATGCACTGCCCTCGAGCTATTTCCACAGGGGATACGAAAAGGGACTCACCTCTTATTGCTGACTTCTGGATAGAAGAAAAACATCAGCGGGACAAAGGCGAACTGAAGTGTCGACATTAGCCACTCTGCCCATCAACTTCACCAAGGATCAAAAGGACTACATACATTTGTGATGGTGAAGATCAAGTAGGCTTTCCATTGCAGACGATTGATGATGACTGTTGTTGTTAGTGAGAATCGCTCGTACTAGAAAAATCGTTCTCGTACTTGGAGTAATCATCACGACGAGAAAGTTCCAGAGCCAGTTCGACGAGGTCGCCGCTGCGACACCCTTGGTGCGCGCTTCCAAGGGCACGATTTCTGGTGCGTACGCCCAGGGAACACAGTTGACAGAGCCGCCGAAGGTGATCATGTACTGATATTTCCGTCAGTTTAGAAAAGTCGATACCCTGGTTTCGGACAAAGGGGGCTTACGGTGAAAAAGAAGGCAATGCAGGCCGACGAGGCACCCTTGCCTCCAACCTATTATTGGTGCATGTTAGTATTGTGATGAAAGTTTCAACAAGGACTCGATGCCGAGATACAGCTGTAGAAAGGATAGACAAGGGACTTACACCCAGTAGGATCGTGATCATGCCCATCGACGCCCCGACCAAGCAAAGTCCGATCATCATCGTCTTGCGCCGGCCCATTCGGTCGAGCATCAAGCTTGGAAAAGCCGAGCCGATCATCAGACTCATGTTGATACTGTAGGTTAGAAAGGTGAGTGATATTCTCATAATGTGATCAGATAGCTTGGATTTCGCTCACCATCCTCCCAGGATTTGGGCGACTTTCGGGGTCATTCCGACGTTCTGTACGAGCACAGAAGGAATATAATAAACGACTAAATTGATGCCTCCCATCTGATTCATAAACTGGCGGCGACTGTCAGCCAACAGGATCAAAATTGGACCGGTAATCAATACTTACGTGGCATCCAAAGGCCAGCAAGACTCTTTCGCGGGTGCAAACTTCGTCTTGTGTGAAGAGCGTCTTCCATGTCGTGCGACCGCCCAGCTCTTCCAACTGCATGGCCTCGATAATATCTGCCTTTTGCTCTTGCACAATCGCCGAGTCCTCGGGTTGGCCGCTTGCCAGACAGAGCAATTTGACGGCTTCATCCTGCCTGTCGACAGTGTAGAGCCATCGAGGCGACTCGGGAACACCAAGCACGCTGACCATTTCGATCAAGGAGAAGACGATTTGCATGGCCAGTGGTAAGCGCCAGGCGATCGAGCCACTCACGTATGACATGCCGAAATCAAACCAGCTGTGCCGTCTGTCAGTATCATTTAGCTGTTGCTTGCGGATCAAAGGACTTGCTAGGCAATAGTTATCCCGACGCCGACGACCAGCAGTTGTGACGAAAGGAGTCGCCCACGCAGGTGCTTGGGGCAGAGCTCGGCCTGGTATGCTGGCACCGTGGAGCTATTGATGCCGGTGCCGACGCCGGTCAGGATCCGACCGACGACGAGATGGGCAACGTGGAAGGCTGAGCATTGGATCGCCGCGCCGATGCTGATCACCAGCGCTGCCCACCACATGGTCCTGAGGCGGCCGATCCTTGCGCCCAGAAAGAAACTGACTGCCGTGCTTATTAGAAAAATGAGGGAGCATAGGCACGGAAGGGGTGAAAAAACGTACAGCAGCATCCCAGGAAGCATCCGAGGTCAAAGCATGCGACGATGATGCCAATGTGGGTGTCGTTCGGGTTGTTGAACTGGGCGTGCCAGTCGGCACTCTGAAGGATGCCGGCGAACACTCCCTGATCATATCCGAGAAGGATCCATGCGTTGAGACAGTGAGCGGTAATCCAGAACTGGAGCTTTCGGCCGGAGCCGAACCACGAATACATGTTGACGATCTCGTAGGATATTGATGCCACACCTTGGGCAAGAACTTTTCACTCTTGAGGAAGAGTGACTGATATTTTCCAGAAAGAAAAGGGTCTTGGTTTATTCTGCCCAAACCACTTTGTTCCAAAGTTGGGATTGATGGTATTATGACTTGTTGGCCTAAGGATCTTATACTTATTATCAGTATATCGCCAGCACTCAAGGGCCGTCGAATCGCGACAGCTCTGGCAAGACTGACAGGTACGCCCCGCACAGTGCAACTAGTACATCTTTTGACTCTGGGGTAATTAGGAGTAGAGCGAGAGTTCCCCAGACCAAATCCACGAGGCGCTGAAAATATACAAATTGGGAAAGTTGGGTGCCTCTGCGGCCTCAAACACCCTTTTGGGTGTCGAGACCTTATCCGAAGGGTTAGTCTGACGCTAGGCGCTACCCACTGCTGATTGTCTCACCAAGGTTGCGATAAGAAGACTGACACCAGCTTGAACATTGACTTCCAGGAGCCTCTGGGTCGGACCGCTCTTCCTGATGAGGTCTACGGCAACACATGACCGATACAGACAATGCGTTGGGCCGGGACTGTGAGCATATATATGCGAGGAGACTATGTTCGGTGATTATACCAGCGATATCCGCGTGCTGTGATAATAGACCATCTCGAAAGCTTCCCAGTTCCAATCTCCTACCGGCATTGCAAAAGAGAAATCCGAGATCAACATGGCCACGGCAGTCCAGGTCCTGACAGAAAAGACGCCACTTTCCGAGCTCGGCAAGAACCTCACCATCAGCAGCAGAGTCGTGCAGAATGAACAGACCGAACTGGTCTTAGCTGATAAGTATGGTGTCCCCGATCACTACTTGTCGACCCACGACACCCTCTGGTACCACTGGCAGGGCAACATCTATGTAAAACCGATTCGCTTCGAAGCCAAAACTGGAACCTATGTCATTGCTCTCAAATGTTCGATCGATTCTGACCTGGGCAAACATCGCCATCGAGGGCCGGTCACGGGATACACCGTCAAGGGTGCATGGGGTTACAGAGAGTATGTTCCGTATCTCTTTCCTCACTGTCTTAGCTCTCCAAAAGTGCTGACTCGCAGCAGGTATCAGTGGGTGGCCAAGGAGGGTGACTATATCGTTGAGAATCCAGGGACGATCCACACTCTATACATGAAGGCCAACACGGAGGTCCTATTCACCGTCGGGGGGTCGATTGAGTTCTTCGAGCCGGATAACTCATTGCGCGAGATCATGGACCTGTTCAGTTTCTGGAGGATGTACCTAGAGCATTGTGAGAAAAACAGTGTTGCTGTGAACCAAGACTTGTGGTATTAGATAGGCTCGCTGGTCTAATACATGGCCATTTCGATCCGGCTCGTCTTTGATATTCTTCTGAGGTCGCTTTCACTCCCAATACTTAAGCCCCGGGTGGACATGTTTGTGCCAGATTTGCGGCTGCCCTACTCATGCTCTACACGTGATATTCAAGTACAATCGCTGTGTAAACTTTGCCGTGTTTCTCTCCAGACAAGCTCACAGCAGATACTTGTAAGCGAACGGATCAACCTCAAAAGGCGGAAGATGGAGCCAAGTGCGGTAAACTCTTTCTTATGGCTCTATTCGACGGTATCGTACCCCTTCCATAATCGTCTTATCCTGGCGGAGTATTGAACTTCGACCAATATTTACCAAGCGCAATATCCCCCGTCGACTCTCATGTCCGCTCCAGTCATGAAACTGCTGCCGTCGCCAAGAAGGAAAATCAAGGGAGCGCGAAACTCCTCGGGCTCGCCTAGCCTCTTCATCGGGCAGCCGTCCAACCACAGCGCCCCAGATCCAGGATTGTTTCTCAGGAGCTCCTCGGTCATCTTTGTCCTTACGTAGCCTGGACTAAGGGAGTTGACACGGATGGGAGAGCCGGGAATACTGCTCCATTCGGCCGCCAGCGACCGACACATCTGGTGCACCGCCGATTTCGACGAGTTGTAAGCAACGCAGGACAGGCCCTGGGTACGTCAAATGTTAGATTACAGACGTCCATCTTTGCAGGGTGGGAAGACAAGCTCACTCTGTTTGCGATACTTCCACTCATGCTGGAGATCAGCACGATACTGCCAGAGACCTTCTGCCGGATGAAGGCGCGTGCGGAAAGCTGGGCAGTGATGAAGACGCCGATTGCGTTGACATTAAGAATCTTGTGGAACTCGGATGGCGGGTAGTCGAGGGCTGGGATCTCCTGCGTGATGCCAGCACAGCAGACGGCGCCGCGAAGTGGGTATCTCGCTGTGGCAAGGATTGTCTCGACAACCTCGGCGTGCGCTTTCTGATCCGTCACATCGACTTGGTGGTAGGTCAGTCGTCTCGAGTCTCGTTCAGCGATGCTTTCAGCATGACCTGCGAGTTGTCAGCCTTTGTGATCCCGAACCGGCAAGCAGTCTCTTTATTACTCCACGACTCATCGTCGGGCTGTGGCGATATCGCGAGACAAGCGACGTCCGCTCCTGATTCTAGCAGAGTCGTAGTAAATGCAATGCCCAAGCCGCTACCACCTCCTGTCACTGCGTTTGTCAGAAGGGCGGCCGTCCAAAGGAACTGAAACGTCGGCTACACTCACCGATGATCGTTCGCTCTCCCAACGAAAACAGCTTGGACGTTGGAATGTTCGAGTAAGCAGCGTTCTGGACATCGAAGACTCCGTCGACCTTCACGTTCTCGTCCGAGCTGGTATCAGACAGCCTGCATTCAACATTGAAAATTTTGCCCATTTCTAAGGGTATCACTGTCTCTGTCTGCCCAAATCGCTTGACTGTCGCTGACGCCGTGTTCATGATAATCGCTTCCAATGTCATCTTGTCGTACAACCGGTTGGATGAGCAACGAACGCGCAGAGAGGCACACTTTCGCAGAGAACATTATCGTTGTTGAACATCTTGCTAGCCCGGCCTTATGGGTCCACCTCCCAGCATGAGCGACGCGTGCCGCCTTGAATAGAAGGCTGAAGCGCAGAGGTCGACCGGTCAAGGAGCGGATACTCTGTAGTGATTCCACCAAGACGCTCAGAGGAGACGAAGCAGAGGAGAGGATCAGGCCCGGCCGAAAACGTGCGGACCGAGTTTCCCAATTGAGGGAGAAGGGCTCGCACAGCGGGCATTTTAGGGTTTGCTGGCGGGGGAGCCCGGGATAATAGTCAACTGTAGAGGCGCAGCTCTTCTGCGACTCCGCAGAGAACACTCTGAAAGCGGGAGGAGTCTTGTTATCTAACCATTTTCGGTATGTCGGTGCGCCGCATGCCAGTGGCTCGCTTCCATCGCGGTAAGAGCTGGGGCTGAGGGGACTGGGGAGACTGGGGGGACTATGGGGACTCACGTTATGTACTGGTACATACCTCGGGATGGCAACCACATAAGGTCAGGACTGCGCTGTTCCGAGACGCGTCTCAAAGAGTTGTTCAGATCCGCATGAACAGTCGTCGCATGCATAATACTCAATCATGATCGAAAAACTACGCCAGACGGACTACAATGTCAAGCAATGTCCAATCTACACCCGACGCAAGCTACGGGTGATCTGTATTGGTGCTGGAGCCTCGGGGATTGTAGGTTTCGATATACCGTGTCAAACTCGGTAATAATGGCTGACATTGCAATCGCGAAAGTATATGTCAATTCGGCAGGATCAGCTTCTTCGAGACGTGGATTTCCAAGTTTACGAAAAGAACGAAGACGTGGGAGGGACGTGGTTTGAAAACAAGTACCGTAAGTTCATATTCTATCGACAGGAAAGGTAATTATTGTTCACATCCATGGCAGCTGGCGCTGCGTGCGACATTCCGTCGCACAATTATACCTTCTCGTTCGCGGGCAAGGCAGATTGGACAGCATAGTAAGTACAACGAAAGCCCCGGTAGACGCATACCGTTGAACAAAAGGAAAGCTACTCCGGCACCGACGAGATCCAGGGATATTTCCGCGGTCTCGCGGACAAGTACAAGCTCGACCGATTCATCAAATACCAACACAAGGTTGTCGCTGCGAGATGGAACGACCAAAAGTACCAATATGAGATAGAGGTGGACACGCCAAACGGCCGCATCTCTGACAGCTGTCATGTCCTCATCAACGCGTGTGGTATTCTCAAGTACGTAACGGGGCCTTCCGTACCCTTGAAGGCCCTCTGGCCAAGGCTGATGATCTCGCAGTGCTTGGAAATGGCCCAATATCCCCGGACTACAGGATTTCAAAGGCGATCTGCTGCACAGCGCCCATTTCGATCGGAGCTGGTCTCCCGATGGCAAGAGAGTGGCTTTGCTTGGAAACGGGTCCAGTGGCATCCAGATCCTACCACAGAGTAACTGAGTCGCGCGGCTCGACCTACGCATACAATAAGCTGACTTTGTACAGTCCGGCCGCATGCGACAAGAGTAGACGCCTACATCCGATCGCCCACGTGGATCGCAACACCGTTTGTGAGTTCGAAGAACCCCGATCCTGACCGAAACCCGCTGTACACGGAAGAGGAAAAGCAACGATTCGCCAATGATCCCGACTACGCGCTTCAGTATCGGTGAGTCAAATGCTGCCTGCTGAAATCTGAGAGCGAGAGAGAGAAAAAGGGTCGTCGCTGATCCGCCTAGCCAGATGTGAAATGGAGCACGAGTTCAACTTCTTCTTTGACAACTTCATCGATGGAAGCTCGACGCAGATCACGACCAGAGCAGCTCTGGAAAAGATCATGGCCGAGCGATTGGCGCGCAAACCTGAACTCATCGACAAGCTGACGCCCAAGTTTGGAGTCGGGTGCCGTCGCATCACACCGGGCGTCAACTACTTGGAGTCGTTGTGTGAGGACAATGTCGAGGTGATCACCGACGACATCGATCACGTCCTCGCGCATTCCGTCGTGACCAAGGATGGAAAGGAACGTGAGGTGGATTCTATCATTTGTGCCACCGTAAGTATTATCCCCAGCACTCGGGGATAGGGTTCTTACGAAGGATACTACTGCAGGGGTTCGATGTCAGCTTCGCTCCTCGCTTCGAACTCATCGGAGCGAACGGTTACAAGTGTGACGAGAAATTTGCCGAAGGTACTGTATCACCTGCAGCCTCAAGTCTTGACCCACGTCCACCACTGCTGACCTGAGCATGCTTAATAGACGCCAAGGGCTATCTATCACTGGCCATCGCGGGTCTCCCGAACTACTTCATCTTCTACGGTCCACAAGCGTGCGCCGCCAATGGCTCATTCCTCCCCGCCATGGAAGCCTCAGGGGACTATTTCATCAAGGCGATCCAGAAGATCCAGGCACAGGACATTGCGTACATGATGCCCAAGCCCGAGGTCGTTGAGGATCTGGTCCTTCATGCCGATAAGTTTCACGAGAAGACGGTTTGGGCGCACGGATGCCGTAGCTGGTACAAGAATGGCACCACAGATGGCCGCGTCGCGGCGGTGTGGCCGGGAAGCACTCTCCATTTCCGCGAGACGCTCCAAGATCCTCGGTGGGAAGACTACGACTACGTCTATCTGGATAAAGCGACCCGGTTCTCGTATCTGGGCAATGGCACCACGTGGCTGGAGGTCAAAGGGGGTGACAGGTCGGGACACGTGAGAGACCGAGCGCACCTGTTTGATGAATGGTGGGCAGAGAGGTCCAAGGAGTTGGAAGCCAAAAGCAAGTTGGTCGTTGCCGTGGAGGATCCAAAGCAGCCTGTTCACTCATTGTCTTGAACACACTTGAGGCGTGTATTGAAGGGTTTTTGTACAGGTAAACATCAGAAGCCCCAGATCATGGCATGACACGTCCAAGAAAATGTGTCTGGACTATAGTCCATAACCCGTGCCGACTCAGTGATCGTGATCCAGCTTATGACAGCATTGGTGAAACTCTTCAACTGACCTTCTTCATTGCAGACGTCCGGGTATTCTTCCCAGCACTAATTCCTCATCTTCCTCTGCCAAGGCACTGACAGGCTCTATTAGTTCAATTAGTCAACGAGACTCTAGCAACGAGTTAATTAGTTAACTTGCACATTTTGTAGTCTAACTCTTTAACCAACCGTCGCCGGAGCTCTTCATTCTCGGAGATGAGATGTAGTGGCGTATGGCATCTACACGTCGAAACCGGGCCACTCTATCTTTGCGAGTCGAGACGGAAGAGGACGTCTTCCCAGGAATATCATGATGCCCTGTTGACGCCACTATTTGCTATGAGCATGAAGTGCGGCATTCTGGACATTTTTCTCCCCCCGGCTTTGCATACAGCTACAGGACCAGAGTGATCCAGCTAACGGACTCCATCCAGCGATTTGTGTGAGCTTTCCGCATCAATGGCCTTAGCGAACACTGGCATGTCCGCGAAAAGGAGCGCATGAATCATCTCAGCAAGACGAGAATGCCCAGAGCAACCCCAGTTAACGATTTACGGCTTCGAACCCATCAGTGGCCCGACCCGCCCTCCTTATTTTGGGAATCGTCGGAAAATATCGCCCAGCTTGTCTAAGGGTGCAGCCATGAGCCCTGCGACGGTCTAGAAGGGAGGCTTGTCCGGAGCGGAAGGATAGCTGCGCGTCGGCACAATCATCTTGGTCCTCTCGAAACTTTTCGCCATTTCTGAGGAGTTAGCATCAGGGATCGCTTTCTCGAGCTTTGGGAGGTCGTCGGTCTCTTCTTTCCCAATGTGTTTGGCGAGTACGCCCCACAGCGACTTGATAGTTGGTTCGAACTCCCGTGGGAGCCAGGCCCTGGAATTTGTACAGCATTTCTTTGACCTGTTGTCATGGCGAAGTTATCAGCGTCAACCAGTACAACAAGGACACCGATGTGTCATGTTGTAATGCCACAACAGACCGTAGGACATACCTTGTTGTGGCCGTTTCGATCCTTCTGGACCAGTTGCTTTCCCTCGTCGTCCAGGTGTTCCTCTATGTGGATGGACGACAAGCTCCTCTCCGAAGGAGTGACTAGCTAACTCTCAAGTGAACTGGTTCTGCCAATGGATCTTCGACTCAGTGTCCGTGGCATTGAGAATGTTGTTGTAGTATTCCTTCAATTATGCATGGTCGTGTTTGACTGTACAACGGATTTGTGAATCCATGACAGCCTCACCTCGCTTCCAAAACTGCAGGCTCCCTCCCCAAACTTCCATCCAACGGCGCACAGTCTACCGTCACACTTGCCATGGATATAATGGACTTCGTCTCCGCGCCCGTCGCCGAATTTCGGCTCTCTGCCATTGCAGTCGACTACCGCACAACTAATTCACCAGGAAATGGAGTCCGCTTTGCGCACCTTCTGCGCCGACTGACGCATCCATGCAACGCGAGGTCCACCAATTCCCTTTTTCCGCGGTAAGTGACGTTGAGAACTGTTGCGGTGAGCCACAGTTTGGAGAGCCAGCACTTGCCTATGTTTATCTCCCGTCCTCGCTCCCTATCCTTGCTCCTTCGCTATCTTGGTCCCACGAAATCTGTCCTGAAGTTTGGTGAGAGTTTTGTTTGAATGGCCTCCAACGTCACAGCAGGTGAGATGGCAGCACACACCATTCAGGCCATGGGGAAGGCCATTGGTAAGATGGGTGGTGACCCTGGAGCTCTTCAACGATCCTCGCTCTTTCAAGGTGCAAACGAAGGCCCGGTAGTGGTTGCGGCCAAATTGACAGGCGTCAGCGAAGGAGGAAAAGCCGCCGATGACGGCCCCTATTTCACCAACAATGAAGGTATCCCTTTCCCCGATGCATCTCACAGCAAGACTGTCGGAGGCACTCCAGTCGCGTCAGACACATTCCTCTTCCAGAAGCAGCAGCACTTCAATCGATCTAAGCTCCTCGAGAGAATGGTACATGCTTGTAGGCAGAATCACTGCGCATGTTAAGATCGTCTCCACTGACCACACACACAGAGACAGGCGGCAGCGGTGCTTTCGGCTACTTCGAGACTACCAAGGATGTGTCGCACTTGACCAAGGCCAACTTCTTGAGCGACTCCGGCGTTCAGACTCCTTTCTTTGACCGCTTCTCAACCGTCACCTTGGGGCGAGAGTTTCCCGACCTGGCTCGCAACTCACGAGGCTTCGCTGTCAAGTCCCACACGGGGGAAGGGAACTACTGTTGCATGGTATGGTATCACTCAATGAGTGGGTGAATGATGAGAGGATAAGTCGGTGTGTGGGGCATATGCATGTAATTCAAAGCACTGGAGGCTAGCAGAGCATGGTCTATGAACCCAGAGATAAGCACAGTCAACGAAGTCGTGCAAAAGTCATTATACCTACCGTGTTGACTGGCGCGCAGAGTAGAGAGTAAAAGGTACAGAGATCAGAGAATAGGATAGGAGTCCACAGTCAATATTAACCACCAGGGGTATAAACAGCGTAATTATGTGCCATGTTCACCAGATAATCGAGAAATCTCCCGAGACCCCCGGCCCGCAAAGTTTGTCCGCAACCAGGGGGGGCATGGTGCGCACTGAACAATGAATTTGAACTTCAGTTCAACTTCCAGTGTATACTCATTTATTCCCTACTGTGTAAGGATGTAGACTGGTATCCCTATCCCCCACCAACATAGTCAAAACTACAACGTAGACCAGACCGGGCCATGCACCTGTGCATCACACCCTTATAACACGAGAAGGCCGTCTCGGCGTAAGAGGCAGGGTTGTCGCGCTGCTTTCGACATCCGAATCCACGGCCGAAGCCGTCACGACGGTATCCCCCATCTTAGGTCTCTCGGTCTTCTTATCCCGCGGGTCCTGGTCCGCGTCTGCCAGCGTCAGCGCGACGACCTCCTCCGGCGGAGCACCGGGCGAGGGGAGCGCCGCGCGCGGCACCTTCTTCAACTCCACCCATACGATACACACGGCGACGTAGACGCACCAGACGATCCCGCCGACAATGCCGTATGCGATCTTCCACCCTTCGCTTCGATCCCGGTCTGGCAGAGATCCAGACAGTCGGAATCCCAGACCCCCGTCGATGATACCGAGCATGAGGCTGACGCGGCCCATCCAGAGGTGTATGTGCATGAAGGCCGCGACGCGGGGCACTGCAGCGTGGAACCAGTGCAGTTTCAGGAGTGGTTGGATGACCAGCATCGCGAGCACAGTGTAGCCTACCAGAGCGTGGTAGCGGTCCAGCGTATGGAGCTGCGAACCCATCCAGAATCCCAGACCCACGCACACGATGTAGAGGGTCATTCCGAAGGCTTGGATCGCGGCATGGACCCAGACGATGTGGCGGTGTGGCCAGACTTTGATGCTGATTCCACCGAGCGGGAAGACGAAGAGGAACGCAATGGCCCCGAGGACGGCGTGGGCGATCTTGGCGTCCTCAAAGGGGGCAGCGGATTCGCTCGTCAGCGCGTGTGCGGCCGGATGGGTAGCTTGGTTGATTGTTCCAAAGGTGGCGCTGGGCTTCGTCGTCGTGAGCCATGGGGATGAAGCCCCGGGGATTGGTACCGTGGGGGTAGCCGGCGATGCGTACTGCGTCTGCGCCAGGACCAGTGTGTCTGTAGGGCATGTTAGCTGCCTAGTGGCTTCTTGGCGGGTTCTGGGTGTGGAAACATGCCATTGATGGATAGAGTTTTGGTAAATAGGTCGCGCGCAAATAAACCTTGGAGAGCACTGAGCAGCAGGATGGCTCTCATTACTGGTCTCGCAGCCATGATGCCTCGACACAGGGATGCAGCGCGGGGCAACGAAGCTGAGACTGAGTCCTTGCAGTGCAGTATGCTGGTCTCAGCGGCAGCAGAACAGCAGCCATGGGAGCAGGCGAAGTTCGTATTCAAGCTGGCGGCAGGCTGGGACAAAGGAGCATTGATGTTTGCAGTGTTCCATTGTAGACATGTCTCAAATAGGAAATGCACGTCTGGCTGGAATGTCCGACGCATGCTTCAAGCAGCATCCTTGACGCATTGTTCTCGTATACGCCCGGGCCAGCATGAGGACCTGGTGCTCCACGTTTTCAACGCTCGCTTTTGTCCTTGCCTGCGAATGCTTACCGTCTCTCCCAGCCGTTACCTGTACCCTCCATGTCCCCGAAGGCTCACCATTGTCCGTCCTCGCAAATGCTTGCCGTCTCTGCCGACCGTTGCATGTGGTTTGGGCCCACACTCAATCCCACGGGCGTGGATTGCCTCGTTTCGGGCAGCCATCACCTGATCAGTGTTCCGTTTCTCTCCCACCATTCCGCCCAGTTGACGACCCTCCTCTCTCTCCTGGCCTCTTCGGCCGCAAACACAACAGCATGACTCAGGATGATCTCTTCCAGATCACATCCCACCAAGTCTCTTTGTGCTTGAGCGACGTTCATTGTTCCCGCATCGACGTTCTGTACAGCTTGGACAAAGGCACCAGCGAGACCCCAGTCGCCACCACCATGGCTCTTCTCCACTTCGGGAGCCTGCTTGGGGATATCATGCACCGTCGTCTTGCCATCGACAAATGTGTGGACGGTGATGACATGAGAGTCATAGGTGATTTCTCCCAATGTGCCGTATATTCTTCCGCGGCGCTCACATTGCGATTGTGTCGGATAGGTCATATGGAACAGCGCCCTCTTTGGCCCGCGACCAAGTTCTTGGCCGGGCAGAGGGTCTTCTTCCCAGTCCATTGCAACAATCTGGTCATCAACAACATTGTTGTCTGACTCGTATACACAGCGGCCGTACCAACTTCTGCTTGCAATAACATCATCTGGTGTAGTATCTTTGTCGTAGTCTTCGCCGAGCTTCTGCATTAAGCGCTCTTCACCCGCATCCCAGCCTTTGGCCGAGACAATGTCTTCAATCTCCGGGACCACGATCTTGAGTGGCCAGCCGGTATCCTTCTCCGCCCGAAGCCATTTGTCGCGGTAGATTTTCTTGGCGGAATATATGCAGTCCGGCTCGGCAGGGCAAGAGAGGCAGTTCGTTGCCGCTCCCGCAGCTTTTGGCTTCCTTGCACGGCGGAAATGGGTGATAGCCCCGTTGCTTGAGATGGTGGACGGCAGATGAGGCGTCTCGCCAGTCAGAGCGCTGGGTGAGCAGAGAAGCCACAGAATGAAATCAATATCGTGTCCGGATTTGGTGAGCAAGGAGCCAACGCCCTCAGGAGTCAATCGCCGCCAATTGCCGCGCACGTAGGAGTGGGAGAAGTGCCACCAGCCGATCGGCTCCGTGTGCTCAATCGAGACGATCTCGCCGATGGCCTGGTCCGATGTCAATAACTTTCGCAGCAGAATGTTGTGGGGCGAGTAGTGCAGAACATGTCCAATCGACACCACTTTCGGCGGAAACTTCGACAGGGCTGTAGAGATGGAGAGACAGTCTGATAGTGATATTGCCAGCGGCTTCTCGCATAGGATATGGAGATTGAGTGGCGCAATGGCTCGAATGATAGGAGCATGGCTTTCGTCTAGCGTGCATATGAAAACACCAGTGATGGGGATGTATCCAGGTTCGGGGCCAGCCCTATCTGCTTGCTCCCTTCGTTTTGTCTCCCACGCGACCCATTCTTCCCAGTCACCGAAAGACTGGCCGTCCGTGGGCTGCCCGTCTCTTCCCCAGATGTACCTCCGTCCGAACTCTTGACGCTTGAATGGGTCGATGTCTGCTACTGCTGCGATCTGGCCGGAAGTGGAAGCTTCCACGGCGCGAGCGTAGGCATGTCCGCGAGACCCAGCGCCGATAACGAGGAACTGCGGCGGCGGTGAAGGAGGTCCGATGGAGCCCATGATTGTGGGCGATAGTCAAGCCACGGAGAAGGTGCCTCCTCTATTCCTTCTCCGGGGCAGGCAGAGGTCTATATGCCCGCCGTGAACGGAGTAGGCCGCGTGTAACATTGAGGTGAGGCCACGATAGCCGTTGTAACACGAATCGTGTCGGCTCTGATTGGCCAGCCACTACGCGCACCACAATTACAGCAGCTTCATTGTCAAATGAATGCTCAAAGATGAATGGCAGGAGCCTGGATGTGCTACGTGACACATCCTTGCATTCTCAAGCTCGGTGACACCTCAAGGCAGCAATGTAAAAGCACGGGCGCGCAGTGTGCGACATATCAATCCGGGATTGGTTCTGGCTATCTTATACAAGCTTCAAGAACCCATTGAATTAATACGGTGGATCCCATGCTAACATCTTGTTATGAGTATGCTGACCACATTGATACAGCCCCCAGCTGCCGAAACAACCCCTTGTCCGTGTCGAAATAAACACATGTCCGCGTCAATGGAGAAATACGACACTGCCCCTCGTCGTCTCATCGTAAACCAACCCCGCACAGGAAACATCGAGTCAGGCGGATTCTCCTCGCGAATCAGAGTCGACCCGAGGCATTCGATTCGGCTCTTGGTGAAGTCATGGCAGAAGGTCCAAGGGAAGGGCTGTGCGGAGAGTACGGGCTCTTCTGGACCTCATTGGCGGAATCAAGCCTTCGTGTTCCTTCATTGGTTCTCAAAAGCGAGGACAGCTTGATTTCTCGGATTGTCTACTGCTAAGGACATGAAAGAGTTTTCGCTGGTGTCTGAGGTGTCTGAAGTGCTGCGCATATGAAAGGCGTGTATTCCTACTGACACGAACCTCACACCTCACACGTGAAGCTTGAGCAGTCGGGAGCCCTCTCTGAACACGCTGACTAGGTTTCTACTAGATCTAGTTTACAGTTCTGAAAAGCCGTCACTATGTCCACGCAGATAGGAATGGGCGCGTGCTGCCTCTCCGGCGCCGTCCACGAAGGCACCCCGCAAGGCCGCGAAGATACCATTGGCGGCCTGCCCACCTACATTGCCGAACCCAGCGACAAGTCCACTGCCAAAACGGTAGTCTTCATTGTCGACATCTTCGGCTGGAAGTTCAAGAACGTGAGACTTCTGGCTGACCAATACGCCAAAGCAGGCTTCTACTCCTACATTCCGGACGTGCACGAGGGCGACTCCCTTCCCATAGAGTTCCTGCAGAGCGTTGAACCACCGCTCAAGAAGAAAGAGCAGGAGGGCATTATTGACAAGGCGAAAGAAACGGTGGATGTTATGGCAACGCTGGGACCTTGGCTAGCGAAGCATAGAGAGGCTGTCGCGGAGCCGCTTATAAGTGGATTTATTAATACCGTCAGGACTATTCCTGGCACGAATAAGATTGGAAGTGAGTGCTCATTCAATTCCTCACAGGAACGCAAAATTGAGGATATATTTACGGTGGGATTGTATGGTACTAACCTCGTCTTCCGTCTTTAGCCATCGGCTTTTGCTGGGGCGGCCGCTACAGCATTCTCCAAGCCCACGCCCGGAAAGAAGGCCAAATTGGCGGTGTCGATGCCGCCTACGCGTGCCACCCATCCCTCCTCTCGATCCCGGCTGACTTGACACCCGTCGCGAAACCCACTTCCATTGCCGTGGGCGAAAAGGACAGTTTGCTGGATATGAAGTCGGTGGATCAGATCAAAGAGGCACTGGAGAAGACCGGCGTTCCCACCGAGGTGAAGGTGTATAAAAATCAGGTTCACGGGTTTGCGTTGCGGAGTGACTGGAGTAGTGACGAGGATAAGAAGGCGATGGACGATGCGGAGAAGCAAGGGATCGAGTGGTTCAAGAAGTATCTCTCTTGAGGGTTTGCCGAGCAGCAGACGTGGTGTAACAGATCGTGGCACCAACCTGTTCACGAGCCAATTCAAGAACGGAAACCCACCGAGCAATGGTTGTTCCTCCCTGTTCTAAACCTAACACAATAAATGTCCTAATCGAGGCCACCTGGTTCTCGCATATTGTTGTTTCCTTAGCCTAGTTAAAGGCTCCCAACAAGACTGTGACGTATTGCGCCTTCTCCAAGTCGCGGGCAAAGCTTACACTGGTATTTCGGTTCCTTCAGGGTGCCATCTGCCTTGCGATACATGCATTGAAGCAGTTGACAGCGAGCCATGCGACAGCCTGCCGTTTCAGGTTGGCGAGCATATAATCAGGGCTCCGTATTGGGTGGTGGTGGGTAGGGTCGCAGGTCCCACAGCGTGAGCCACAGTGCTTCCGATGTGGCCTTGATCCGTTCTGAAGGCTCATGACCCTCCAAGCAGATAGGGTCCACAGTTTCTAGGTAGGTAACGGGGGCGGACTTGAGACTCAATGACTCCTCATGATGAAGAAGTTACCATCACATGGTGTCTCAAACTAGGCCAGCCTTGCACATATGGAACGCTACCGGAATTATCGCATCTCTGCTTACGCCGCGAGATCCAGTTGAAGATGCCAAAGGGGGTTTGCTGGCTATCTACTGGGCAGTATTGCGTCCATCTTGGTGGTCATCAAGGCTGAACCTCAAATCACTATACGCCGCATTTCTTCATTGCCATGCGACGAAAACACCGACAGCAACCCTCGGTTGGCACCCAAAGGCTTCGGATAGAGTAGCTGCTTTGCGGTCGTCATCGGTGTCTTGCTCGCGGTGGCGTCTTGAGCATTGCGGTAGCGTATCGTTGAGGAAAGAGAACGTCCGAGGGACTAGAACGTTGACTTCGACCACATATGTGATGCCAGGCACTGGTCTTAGTAGGAGAGAAATCGAGGTTCCCAGCGCGTATCTTCCGTGAAGCTCGTGCAAGACTTTCGACTTCACTATGTGTAAGGCCGCAACGCTACCGGTGAACGATCCGACCAAATTTGCGGTGTTCTGTGTGAGAGGATTCCATCACGAGAATCAGCAGCATGTGCCAATAGCGCAAAGCATCACACCACTCGCAAGATGAGCTGTTATCTCCAAGCTTGCTGGTCTGGAACAACTCCCCACGTGGAGTCTCTAGCGCCTCTTCATCTTGCAGATAAGCTTCCCCGTCGAGAGCAAGACTTCGCGATGTGGGGATCCCGAAAGGCTTAGCAGAGTCAAACTACGTTAGACGTGTTGCCAAGAACTGATAAGCATTTCCCCAGTCATTGGCTGCATTTCCCCAGACTTTGGGTACCCACCCTGATTCGACTGACATTTTGTTGTTCATCTCTTGTTGCAATTGCTTTCTCAGCCCAATCGCGTAGCCCTTCTCAAGAGCTCATGGATGATAAGTAGGCGAATACCTTTGACCAGTTAGAGAGAGCAAAGAGCGGTTGTCGCGTCGCAGTTGTGCCTGCATCGGACGCTAACACGGAATCATGCCTGGCTGATTCGAGCTCGTGGTGCATATTGCTTCCAATTGACGAATCATGGCTCTTTGGGGGGAGAGATATCGCTTGGATCCCGGTCGATTTATAAAGTTGGTAGGGGTACGTACATTGCATGGCTGGTTCGAGACCTGGCGAGCTCGACTTTTCTTCTTCGTCGCGTGCATTGCTGCCTTCCTGTTTAAAAGCTTGCGTGCTGCTCCCACCTGGCCTCCTTGAATGCGCATTTGTACTCCTCCATTTTCGCATCAACTCGGCAGGGCGGTCGGTCAACAACCTGCTTGGCGTTCGGTTTTCAAATTGACTCATCCCACACAACAAACCACATCATCCCGAAACCCCCACCGTCATGTCACCCGGCCACGCCGCCGGTTGGCGCGCTCAACGTCGCTGGGATGCCGACACATTGGTCGCGCCTGACTGGCTCAACAATGGAGATAACGCTTGGCAGTTGACAGCAGCTACGCTCGTCGGGCTCCAATCGGTGCCAGGTCTGATGGTCATGTACGCTGGGTTAGTGAAGAAGAAGTGGGCAATCAACTCCGCATTCATGGTGCTGTATGCCTTCGCAGCTGTTCTCATCTGCTGGGTGGTGTATGCGTATAAAGCTGCTTTTGGCAAGCAGATGTTTCCACTCGTTGGCGTTCCAGGTCCTGCAGTCGAGATGAACTATGAGTTGAAACAGGCCTATTTGCCAGAGGCTGGGGTTTCGGCAGCCTATCCAATGAGCACCATGGTATACTTCCAGTTCGTCTTCGCGGCTATCACCGTTGTCCTCATCGCAGGCGCTGCACTGGCCAGGATGAATTTTCTGGCTTGGATGGTTTTTGTGCCCCTCTGGTTGACGCTGAGCTACACCGTGGGCGCATTCAGCATTTGGGGAGGCGGATTCCTGTATGACCTGGGAGTGTTGGATTACTCTGGTGGATACGTCATTCACGTCTCATCTGGAACGGCAGGATGGGTGCTTGCGTATTGGGTTGGACCAAGACATCCTCGCGACCGAACCGAGTTCCACCCCAACAACGTTTTGCTCGCTTTGGTCGGTGTCGGTCTCCTCTGGCTTGGTTGGAACGGCTTCAACGGTGGTGATCCTTACACTGCATCGCCTGACGCTGGTGCCGCGGTCCTCAACACGAATGTCTGCACCGCAATGAGTATGCTGACCTGGACGATCATGGACTTAATATTCTTCAAGAAACCAGCCGTCATCGGAGCAATTCAAGGCATTATCACTGGTCTGGTTGCCATCACGCCCGCGGCCGGATTCGTCGCAGGATGGGGAGCCATCATTATTGGTCTCTGTTCGGGCATCGTTCCGTGGATTTCGATGAATATCCTAGGCAAGCAGAAGTGGTTCCTCGAGCTCTCCGACGACGTTGTAGGTGATTTTCACACGCATTTGGTGGGAGGCGTTGTCGGCGGCTTCTTGACTGGGCTCTTCGCCACCAGTGAAGGTGTTGCTGCATTCGCACTTGCTCCGGTGGGTGGGGCAATCGATGGGAATGGTCGACAAGTTTGGGTTCAGATTGTTGGATTCCTGTTTATTATCGGCTGGAATCTGTTCTGGACCAGTGCCATTTGCCTGTTCATCAAATATGTGTTGAGGATTCCACTGAGATACAACGAAGATCAATTGCTCATTGGTGATGGGGAAGTTCATGGCGAGCTTCCGTACGCGTTTTTCCATGATGGAAGACATGTAAGTCGCCTCTCCCAAGTCTGACGCGCTTCTTCATTGCTAATTTCTGAAACAGGAATATGACGCGCACTATGGCAAACCCAACGAAGATTTGGAGAGACGAGCAGGAGTATTTGAGGGTGTGGATGCTGCAGGACACTCCGGCAGCGAAGGCCCAACGGGCAGTGCTACTGGTAGCGGTAACGGCAAGGAGACGAAGCAGGCATAGGCCGCGGGTTTCGAGTTGTCCTTTCTTCGCTCACGATGCACGCCGGCTTTGAAGAAAAGACCCAGGAACTGTGGCATTAGCTCATATGTGTTACTTCTGACTTTTAGCGATCACCGCAAAGCACTCCAAGCAGGTTTCCAGCACCATCGGCAGAGCCATAGCTCGAAATTAATTTGCATCAATTCTCCAAAGTAAACAACTGGCGTTCAAGATGGTGTGCGCTGTCCTTCAGAACTGGGGAGCGATTGCAGAGTTCTGTGGAAGGAAAGCGTACGACTGCAACAATCGAGCGCGATGAAAATCTGTTTCGTAGGTTGTCGAGCAGCTTCAAATTGACAAAGGAAAATGGAGACCCGGAAGTTTGGTGGAAGTTGCAAGGCAAGGTTGATTGACGTCATTGTAGCCTGAGACGTTGGTACCTGCTGGTGCCGCGCCTCTCACCTTCACCTTAACCTCACCTGACTGCGCGTTGTTTACTCTTCAACTAACTCAATATCACCTTTTCAGGTCGATTTTAACTTCGCTGTCTTTGTTCAGCAGTTCCTGTTCATTTCATCTCCTGGAAGCTCTTTGATCACTTTTGGGCAGGATTGCCCACGCGCCATCACACCAACAGCAACTGACTTCAGCCAACTCTCCTGTCAGAGTTCACGCTCTCATCTAGGTTACTACCGTCAGCATGTCGGAACCTACATATCGCTTTGGTGAGTGCATTTCTCTCTCTGTTTCAGGTCCCTGGGCGGAGTTCCCCAACCTTTGGAATGCTTTGTACCCGCTTCAGCTAAGCAACCGGGCCTCGTCAGACCTCGCCATTCCCTACGCTAGCTCTTTTACCACTGACATGGCTCCCAGAACTCGCCAAGCAGGGGCGTGCTCTTTGCCAAAACAGTGCATGTAAGCACGCAGGTGTCAAGATTGGGAAAGGAGAATTTCGCATGGGGACTCTTGTGTTGTTCGAAGGCAACCCTTCATGGAGGTGGAAGCATTGGTGAGCCCTTGGTTTGCACATTCAGTCCTCTCATGTCTGATGATTGAGGAAGGGGGTGCGTTACGCCTCTTCAGATCGGTAAACTACAAGAACAAGTCGGCCCGCTTGATGAGCTTGATCTTGACGATGATCTGCCACGCATTATTGACGGCTACGACGAGATCGACGACGAGGCACGAGAGAAGATCAAGTTTGCATTGCAGAATGGTCATGTACCGGACGAAGATTGGAAGGGTGTATGTAGAATGTTTTCTTCTGATCACTGAACTTTGGACTAATGCCATCCAGGAGCCAGAATTGAATCGACCAGGCATGAAAGGTATCAACAAACGGACTCCGAAAAAGAAACCCACCGGAGAGGATGGAGATGCGCCTGATGAGAACGGTCAAACGCCTTCGAAACCGAAGCCGAAGAAAGGCCGGGGCAAGAAAGGGAAGGCCGAATCGGAGGACGAGGACGTGCCAGCCCCGAAGAAAAAGGCCGCTAGAAAACGCAATGCCAAACTTGAAGAGGATGAGCCTGCTGAACAGGCAGCTCCACCAAAAAGAGCCGGAAAACGAAGGGCCGCGATCAAAGAGGAAGACGAGGAGGACCAAGTGGCCGAAGCGAAGCCTACTAAGAAACCAAGAGTCAAAAAGGTCAAAGTAGAGAGTGACGAAGAAATGCCCGCCGTACCTGCAAAGAGATCACGGGCCAAGAAACCGAAGGTCGAAGAGCACGATGACGAAGACATGGCGGATGTACCTCAGCCTGAACCAGCCAAACGGGAGAGGCTTGGAAAGAGAAAGAACATGCCCTCAAAAATCGAAGGAGGCGAGAAGGACATCAAGCCGCCAGCCGTGCAGAACGATGGTGAACTTGATGATCTGCCCCCTGTAGGAATGAGGGCATCTCGTGCAAAGTCTGGAAGACCCGTCAAGAAGAAGAAAGCCGCCAAAATGGAGGAGCCAGAGGAGGACGACCTTACTGCGCACGAGCCTTCGACAACAGTCGGAACAAAACCCGGGGCCAACATCAGAACCAACGATGAGATCGACAACGAAATCATTCCAAACGTCAAAGGCGACGATCGGGAAGAGGAAGGTGTTAAGCCCTCTTTTCCTACTCCCGACTCCGCTTCCGCTGCTGTCGGCAAGACTGGCGCGGAAGAAGAAGCATACACAGATCCTGCCGTACGTCCCGGGCTAGAAGATCGTAATGGTGGCATTGGAGAAGCGGATGGCGAGGGAGCAGAAACCAGCAAACCCGCGAAAACAGGAAAAGGCAAGAGAGCCCGCAAGACCGGTAAAGGCCGGGCAAAATGATGCGAGAGATCTGGACCACGCAGCGTTTTTCACCGTGTCTCAACACGAACGCATGGCGAGCCGGAAGCCTAATGACGAGGAACTGAAATTCGACATGGATTTGCTTTAACAGGAAAGAGCCTTCGGTGAGTCTGGAGAAGGCAGAGTATCCGCATCATGGCAGTCAAGACATGGAAGTATTCGATTTGCTGCGTTTGTAATCGTACGGGGCTTTGGGGCGTTTGATTGAGCAACAGTCGAATATGGTCGATATCCTGTGCCACTAGACGAGACGTCGACAATTACCCGTTTCAGTCGGAACGAATGTACAATATTCTGTTCACCAAGTCGACCGCATTCCATTAGTATGAGGCCGGAGAGAGAGAAATGCAGGAAGAAATGTTTTAATGAAAATCATCGATAAGTTGGAGTGCTGGATACGAGACGCGAGTCCCACCTCCTTTCCCTCACCTGGTATATTCCTACAACCCAACAGGCGCACGTCCATTGCAGCAGCACCTGTCCTTGACTGCCAGACGCCCTCCAAAAAACAGAATCATCGCCGCCCAATTACGGCACCACTCAGTGGCGGTCCTCACGCCCTCTAATCGTGTGCTTCAGAACTCCCTGCTGTCTCCGATATCGCAGATATCAAACACCCCCGTCTCAGCAATGCCATGGTGCTTCAACGCCTCCTTCAACAACCGCGGCGGCTCCAACACATCCTCCTCGGTGAGCACCCACGTGCCCCAGTGGATGCCCAACGCCTTCTGACACTTCGTATCGCGGAATATCTCGACCGCATCCCGCGGGTTCGCGTGCATGGGCGACATGATCCATCTGGGCATGTACGCTCCTATTGGGAGCAGGCCCAGGTCAAAGGGTCCGCGTAAGCGTCCGATGTCCGCGAAGGCAGGACAGTGTGGGAGATGGGAGTATTCGTCCGCCCAGTCGTCTGTCCCGTCGGAGGACTTGGGCACGCTGCGGTAGCCGGTATCGCCGCCGAAGTAGACGGATTTGTTGCCGGAGGAGACGGACCAGGAGGCCCAGAGGGTAGCTGCGCGGTCGTGGATCGAGCGTGCGGAGATGTGTTGGCAGGGAAGACAAGATATGCGGGCTGATATTGTGCCTGAATCTGAAGGCGAGGGTTTCGCGGCCGGCTCGTCCGTGGAGGACACGCTTGTGGATTTCTCTTGGGTGGACGACGAGGCTGTCAGGGTAAAGTCGACTTCATCCCACCAATCTAGCTCGGTGCACTTGTCCACGCCGCTGGCTTTGAACCATTTCTTGTTTCCGAGGGGTACGAAGAAGTGGCATTCTGGGTGTAACTTTGCGATCTCCATGATTGTGGGATGCGACAAGTGGTCGTAGTGATTGTGCGAGATCACCACCGCGTCGATGACTGGGATGTCTTTAATCTGGCAAGGCATTTCTGTGTATCGCTTGGGCCCCAGCCAGCTGAAGGGGGAGCACCGGTCTGTGAATACCGGGTCGAAGAGAACGCGCAACCCGGAAGGAAATTCGACGTAATAGCAGGCGTGGCCTAGCCATGTCGCTCTCAGCGCTCCAGATGAGGTGCTGGCCTCCCTCGAGGGCAGGAATGTAGGTGCATGGACAGGTACCGTGGGAGGAGTGGTGTCCGGTTTATTCGCTTTCCCCGTGAACCTGCGCACGATGAGACCCCATATGAGGGTGGACACGGAGAGCATCTGCCATGATGGCCATGGGTTGTCGAACCCGCCGGTTTTGGAGTGCCAGGCTTTGGCCTTTGTGATCTCGTCGTCGGGGCGGGAGGAGGCAGTGGAGGGGACGGCGACCGTGGCGGCGTACAGCAATGCTGCTGTTGACGAGGATGTCATTGTGCGGAAGCTTGCTGGGAAAGGCGGCGGCGGAGGAGGAAACGTGTGGGATTTGAACGGCGCGCGCTTGCTGAAGAGCAGCCGGAAAAAGGTGCGCATTTGTTTTATAACAATGGATTTCGCATGCTTACTTTGCTGCCTAAAAAGCCAATGCAGGCTTGGTAAACGAGACGGCGTTGGATGGCTGTGTGGTTTTCTCCTTGTGAGTAGCTCAATGCAAGTCGAGAGGTTGCGCCTTTCTTAACTCCGCAGCTGCAGCGGACATTCTTTTTCCTCGATCGTCATCATTGTCGGAGTCGGTGGAAATTCCATTCCGATTTATGCATGTGTTTGGATTTCACTTTTGGCTCACTTGAAGCTTGGATCCTGTGTCTGAATCACAACCTCTGCAAAGTTGCAGGGGGATGCAGAGCGATAATGGGTTGGTAAAGGTCGCTTCGAACCCAGCTTCGGTACTGCCGGGCCTGAATGATGGTGGTGGTGATGCTCAGAAAGCGGATCTTCTCCGCCAGTTTGCGAGCTCGGGAAATTCTGGTGATGGCGGGTTCATCGCGCAGTTAAGCAACAACCCATTTTTCACCGCGGTAGGTTACCTACAACAGCCCCGTCAGGATCGCGTCTAACCGCTCACCAGGGCTTCGGACTAGCAGGCCTCACCGCCATCGCGGCGTTTGGTCGACGAGGAGTCCGCCATGGAGCCGCCCTCCTGCGTCGTCGTCTCCTTGTCGATGTTGAAGTCAATGTCCGAGACGACTCCTACCCCTGGTTTTTATACTGGATGACACTGCATGAAAGAGGGAGACTTGCCAGACATCCTGCGCAGGGGAAAGTCAGTGGCCTGGAATCACTCTTGCAACGACTCACGCCGGGTATGCGCCATCTGGCCATAGAGACAGAGAAAAAAGAATTGCCCAACGGCGCTATCCATACGAATTTTGTCCTAATCCCTGGGCCGGGGAGACATGTTATCCGCTATAATGGTGCTTGGATCTTCGTCAATCGCCAAAGAGAAGGGAAGCAGTTCTCAATGGACGGCAAGCCTTGGGAAACAGTCACTTTGACCACGCTCTACTCTCAGCGAAACGTTTTCGAGTCACTGTTCAAAGAAGCCCATGACATCGCGACGCAGTCCGTGGAAGGCAAGACCGTCATCTACACGGCATGGGGCACTAAGTGGGATAAATTCGGCAACCCGCGGAGCAAGCGGCCATTGGAGTCGGTCATCCTTGACAAGGGGGTCAAGGAGCGCATCGTGTCCGACGTCCAGGACTTTCTTTCGTCTGCGAAGTGGTACTACGAGCGAGGTATACCTTATCGACGCGGCTACCTCCTATACGGTCCGCCCGGAACGGGAAAGTCTTCCTTCATCCAAGCGCTCGCCGGCCACTTGAACTATGATATTGCTATGCTAAATCTGAGTGAGCGGGGCCTCACGGATGACAGGCTGAACCACCTCTTGACCGTCATACCTCAACGGACGTTGGTTCTGCTAGAAGATGTCGATGCTGCTTTCGCCAATCGACGGCAAGTCGAAGCCGACGGCTATCAAGGCGCGAACGTGACATTTTCAGGCCTCTTGAACGCTTTGGATGGCGTTGGTAGTGCCGAGGAACGAATCATCTTCCTGACCACGAATCATGTCGACCGACTAGACGAAGCACTTGTGCGCCCGGGCCGGGTAGATATGACCGTTCGTCTCGGTGAAGCCACCACATATCAGATCGAGCAGCTCTGGGCACGCTTCTACAGCGAGAATGATCCAGAAGGGGAATTCAAGGCGAGGTTCTTGGGGAGACTTCATGAGATCGGTGTGCTCCCTGACCCTTCAGCAGCCAGCAGCCGGACGAGTATGGCTGCTCTGCAAGGACTATTTTTGTACAATAAGGGAAATCCCCAAGGTGCGATTGACATGGCGTGGCAATTGGCGCCCGGCGGGTTACCCAGTGCTCTGACCAAGGAGAGTCAGGCACATGCGAACGCGGTTTGAGGAGAGGAATGTAACGCTAGTATATGGCATGTACTTGTATAGAATATCAGAGCTCATGGCTACAGTTGCAGTGGCTGTGCAATGCTTGCGCCACTTTCCTCACTTGGCGAGGATCATGGCGACCTCAGCTGAGTTCCATACTGCTGTTGTCATACTTATTAGACAATTTCTCAGGGTAATCTTTGGCATTGTTACCATTAGGAGGAATTGGATTATATTCTCGAATATACGCACATTTACGAGCCAAAAGCTGTCTTCGTAGGCCATGGCGAGCACGAGTGGCGCCCGATCCCAGTCACTCTAACACCCAGAAGCCAAAATCCTCAAGTCGACATCCATATCGTTGGCTCTGCCAGCAAATCTTGCAAGGATTTGATTTCCGAGCATAACTCACACTATCTATCCCAGCGCCATCGGCATCTCAAACAGCGATTGTCCCGCGCTGGAACATGCTACGAGTCACAAAACATGAGCGATCCGTTTTCAATTGTCACCGGTGTTGCTGGTCTCATAGCGCTGGCTGGCGAAGTAATCAGTAAATGCTATCGATATGGCTGCGCTGTTTCCAGTGCCCCGGATGAAGCAAAGCGACTGGTGTCCGAGGTCGCTGGGCTCAGTGGTATTCTTGTGGGTGTTCAGGTCGTGGTCAAACAGAGCAGTCTCCCAGAGTACCAACTGGAACACCCCTTGAGAAACTGTTTGGCGGTCCTGCAAGCTCTGTCATTGAAGTTGCAAAGATACTCCCTAGATTCGAGCAATTCGTCTGGGAAGCGCAAAATCAACAGGCTTCTGTGGCCATTACGCAGGAGTGACACCGAAGAGCTCATCGCAGCCATCGAGCGGCACAAGAACTCATTGTCACTATCCCTCAGCTCGCTTTCAGTGTGAGTTGCATTATGATTGATTGAGTCCAGAGACCGTCGCTCATGGTAACAGGGAGGCTCTCATGAGTCAAAGCACAACCGTAGAAAACATCTCGGACTGTCTTGCAGACCTCTCAATGAATATCAAGTCCAGCCATGCAGCACAGCAACGCCGAGACATCCTGGACTGGCTTTCTGAGCATCACTATGAGGCCCAATATCACCGAGGATATCAACTTCACTGCTCAGACACATGCCATTGGCTTTTACAGGACCCTGCATTTCTCGACTGGTCGAAAGCCAGGTCGTCTCTCCTATGGATGCATGGCCAAGTCGGCACTGGTAAGACCATTGCCACGAGCTATCTCATCCATCACCTGATCACAACAAAACCTAGCGATTCGCTGCTTGGATACTTCTACTATGATGCCAGTACGATGGAGAGCCTGACGCCGGAGAGCTTCTTCGGTGCTATCATCAAGCAGTTTTGCTCGGAACTACCTGAACTCCCAGCCGAGATTGTCGATGCATATGCGAGAGCATCGACTCGCGCCGGAAGCCCGAAACCGGCAACCCTGAACGACCTCAAGTCCTTCTTGAGTTCACTCCTTGAAACTCATGGCTCGGCAACCATCGTTGTTGACGGCTTGGATGAGTCTCCCAACTACGCCGCCGTGTGCGACTTCCTGACCTCAACAGTCTCGGCTGGCAAATACGCTCTGCGAGTCTTTATCAGCAGCCGTCCGGAGCTGCACCTCCGTCGCCGACTTGGTGGATTCCAAGAAATCCCAGTACCCGAAGTTGCGGTTGAGGAGGATATCAGTGTCTATATCAAGATGAGAATCAGCACGAGCCCACGGCTCAGGCGTATGAGTGACAAAATGAAACAATATGTGGAGATGACTCTCCGAGCGGACTCTCACGGCATGTGAGTTCGAAGCGCAACATCATAAGTGAGCCACGAACGAAACGGCTGACTCCTGCAGGTTCCGTTGGGTGCAATGTCAGTTAGACGAGATCTCACGGCTAAGGACGGATGCAGCTCTCAAAAAGGCCATCAATCACCTGCCATCCAGCCTTGAGGGCTCCTATTTGAGGATCCTGAACAGTATCGCCGAGGAAGATGTTGCGTTTGCTAAAAGGGCCCTTCTGTGGCTCGCTCACGCCCCGATACCACTGAGCTTGACCGAGCTTGCTGAGGCCGTGGTTCTGGAGCCAGGGTTTGAGCTGTTAGATCCGGACTCAAAGCTGAACGACCCGAACGACGTTATCGACATCTGCCGCAGCCTGGTCGCGTTCAATCCGCTCTCGAAGACGGCACGCATTGCCCATCACTCGGTGCGCGAGTTTCTCACAGAACGACTGGATCAGACTTCGGAATTCTACATCCCAGTTCAGATGTCGCACCGGACCATAGCCGAGGCTTGTCTTTCTTACCTGCTGCTGGATGAGTTCGCGACCGGGCCCTTGTATCTGGCAGACTTCAGGCGGACTCTTTCACAGTTCCCACTTCTCAGGTATGCCGCTCAGAATTGGCCATTCCATGTGCAGACGTCCGGCGCGGAGCTCGAATTGATCCCTCTTATCCGCAAGCTGATGACCACAACCGCAAACCCCAAGTTCTTCTTCTGGCTCCAAGTTGTCCTTTATGATTCACGACATGGCTACCTCACCCCTGGGTCGGAGCTCGGAGAGGCCAGGCCTCTGTATTACGCTGCATCTTATGGCCTCACGGAGACAGTCAGGAGCCTAGTGCAAGATGGAGCCAACCTTGACGAGTGCGCTGGGAGATACGGTGGCACGGCTCTACATGCAGCAGTATGGCGGAAACAGCCAGAGATACTAGACATTCTCCTTGATGCTGGGGCCGATCCGACCATCAAGGATTACAACGGAGCATCCCCGGCGGATCTATCTATATGGGGTGGAGCGAAGTCACTGTATCTTCGAATCTCCGAAAGCAAGCGTGCCAGTAAGAAGGGACTGGCGCCATTGATTTCAGCTGTTCTCAGAGCAAGGGAGATGGAACTCTCCTCTACGGACTCAAAACTCGAGCACCAAGACTTTGCCTCGGAGATAGTGTCTCTGATCAAGGACCAGCCTGATGAACTGATTGAGCAGCTGAGAGACGAGCAAGGCTTCGATCACGACCCGACAACACTTCATTTTCCGGCGGTGCGCAACGAAGCTTACGCCTTGGCGAAATTACTTAGCGGCGGCGGCGACAACAACAACAACAACAAGACCACAGGGACAAGCGGGGTCGAAGATGCTAGGAACAATCCTCTCCCTTCCGCTCGCAGAAGTGATGGTGCTTAGTCTTTGCAGGTTGCAGATTCGGAACGGCCCTGAAATGCACTGACGCTAAGGAACAGCAGACTTGAGCCCCGTCAGCCTCATCTGGGCAAGCCTCTCAGCAATCATAAACCCCCTGCTCTGCCGGAAGTGAAAGTTCAAGCCAGCGTCAGACCGAGAGCTATTCGTCAATCCCACTAACAGATCCTCCAGGGTCTACGGGCGGAATACGTAAGGTGGGTGCCAAGCGCGTTTATGCGGAGGAGCAAGGACCTTTGGACGGAGCAGTCAGCCCAGACTCCGAGGGCCAGTGCCATACCGAACGAAGTTAGCGTCTCATCGAGCGCAAGCAAGAGTACTGAGAGTAGGCAATGTTCCCTCTGAGGTCAGAACGCGCCAAAGCACACGAAACCAAGGCGAAACCGGTGGTTATGGCGGTGGATAATACCCACGGATCCACTCGCCTTGAAAGCCTCGTTGGGCGACACCGGGTTTGAAATTCGATAGTGTGAAGAATACCATGCAGCCCGGAGCCGGGACGAGCAACACTGGATGAGCAAGCCATCTTACAGCGAGAAGGACAAGAATGGTGGCATAGTCCATGACGGAACCATTCGAATATATAATAGTCCTGGGAACTAGTAGCATGGGCATGGGCATGGGCATGAGCGCAAGGCTGTTGGGGGCTCGTCGCTCCCGGAAGTGCATTCTCATGTCACTCCAATCTGCGGAGCGAAGAATAGAGGCCACATATCATCCCGTCCTGTCACACAGTGTCGTCCGTCGCCGCACAGTAAAAGAATTCTTCTGAGGAGCTTGGAGTGAGGAACCTTCACTATTCGTCTATATCTCTGTATGTATCTGTATCTATCGATCCATCTCTATATATGCTTTAGATGCTACGGATGCCATCTATGCTACATATGCCATATGTGTGGTTTGCGGGCGAGCGGATACCAGCCCATCCCGAGATAAATACATACCTACTCGTTACAAACACCAAACGATGAAGCCAGACCTCTAATGTCGATACAATGCTGTCTTGCCCGATCATGTCATCGCTGCAAGCCAAAGCGCATCAACTTCGCTAATCAAGACTAAAGTTTGACAATGTATTTCGGTACGGTTTAGGAGCCGAAAGTACGGATTTCTGCCTCGTTCTCGTCACTGGCCTACAGGGGATTGCGATGATTGGTGGATAGATCAGTTCACATCTCGACCACCACAATAGCAATCAAGCTCAAACTAATTAGTGGTAGAAGATGGCCGACGCCAAATGACTGCCTCGCGGTTGACAACCGGCACCTGTGATGTTTATTTCAGGGCAGTGCTACGCCCCCAGCCTCGTCGCCGTCTCCGTCTGAACCAATGTCCAACATGAGGTCATCCGCGTCAACTTCCTTGACTGGGCCAGCATCTTCCAGAGGCTCAACTTCTGGACTGGAGCTGTTCCGTCTCAGCCTTGCATCCACTGACTCCTCCAGGATGTCGATCAGGCTGGCGCCAGCGGCATCAGCATTGGTGACAGGGTTCCCATTCCCCTTGGCTCCATTTCCATCTTTCTTGTTCGCCGGTTTGCCCCTCTCCTTGTTCTCACCGCCCGTCCATCCCTTGCTCATATTGACAAGCGGGGTGTCTTCGTTGAACAACCTCAATAGCATAGCTCTCCTCTCCTCCTTCGGGAGCATGAGGTTCAAGCTTTGAATGCTCTTCCACAGTGGGAAGACCATTCTCTCTTTCAAGCCTTCTCCGTCGGCCGGGTTCTCATTGGTCTCGGTTGGTTCGACGATCAGAACACAACAGCCCATGCCCAGTTTGGTGACTTGCTCGCCTACTTCGCCTAATTGTTCTCCTTCTTCACCGTTAAACTTTGGAAACATCTCAATCAATAATTTTCTCAATGTTTCCTTCTTCCTGAGTCTGACAATCCGCTCAGGCCCGACCCACGCCTCCAACAGTCTCAGTCCATCGCTCTGGATCCGCCATGGACAGACCTCCGGAGAAGGAGCATCCTGCTTGACAAACATCTTGACACCGGCATGCACGAACTTTAGTCCCTTGCCTTCATTTTCCTGCAAGATTTCTTTCGAGAGCTCACTGGTGTAGTAAATGTTCTTTGTCGCTGTCCCGTCGGGATTGCGGACCATAAAGCGGGTGAGTGGAAACCGAGGCGAGAAGTTGTAAAAGTCGCGGATTTGCATTATCTCCGGGGCAGTTGAGGGTAGATATTTGAAGGGCTCTTCGAAGGTTTGATTGCGGTTCTTCTTGTTAGGGTTGGAGGGTCGCTGTGGAGGCTGTTGAGGAATTGAATCGGTATGAGAGGCTGTCAATGGAGTACCGGAGGGGTTACTCCCAAGCTTCTCTTCGCTTTTGATCCGCTTGAGTGGTGAAGCAATACCGTCCACGTCGTTGTCGTCCTCGCGCTTGCGCTTCGGGGCCGTTTCGGAGTCAGGGGGGGCGCTGTCGTCAATGGTGCCGTTGCCGTTGGCAATGTCATTCCCGCTCTCCACGTCACCCACGGAAGTGGCCTCAAGCTTTACCTTCGAAGCCTCTGGCTTGGCTTTGATCTCCGATTTCTTTTCCAAGATCGCAATAAAGAAAGCTCCTGTGTCCTGTTGATGAGGATAGACGCGCATAGCTCGATCGAGCGGTAAGTCATCCTTTGCAGGAAACATGCTCTCCGATAACTTATTAAGAGCATCATCTGCGCCGTGTTCTTCCTTTCGCTGTAGCACAGAGGCGTAGTCTTTCCAGATCCGGCCAGCTTTATCCATGACACTCCAATCCTTGAGCCCGGGCCGGCGCTTCAAGCCGGGTAACAAGTCCTTCGTGTCGAGGATCTGGACCCATTGTGGACCACCGCAACGGCTGATGGCTTCTGCGAGCACAGCTTCATCTTCGACTGGATTCATGCTACAGGTCGAATATACCACACGTCCCCCGACTTTCAGCATTTGGAGCGCTCTGATCAGAATCCGGACTTGTGTCGCGTGAAGACCGAGACCATTGCTAGGGCTCCAGTTTTTCCAGATCTCCATGTTCTTCCTCACCGTGCCATCGCCGGAGCACGGTACATCGGCCAAAATGCGGTCAAACTTGAGATAGCGATTAGGAACCGTCTTGCCGTCTGCTGTCGGTGGTGAAGCGATCTTGATGGACGGATATATCGTGGCATCATGATTGGTCACGATTATGTTGGGTGAGCTTAGGCGCTTCATCTGGTGGACCAGCATATGTGCCCGCCTGTAGTCAACATCGTTGGCGATGAGTAAACCTGTCGACCGACCGTCGTCCGCGAAATCCTCGCCTGCCGGAATGTCCAGGTCCGGACTTGATGCTACGCGCCTGCATCTGTCTTCCTCACCAGCATGAATCATCTCGATCAGCTGGGCGGATTTGCTGCCGGGCGCAGCGCAAAGATCCAACACCGACATTCCTGGCTTGAGGTCCATGACCAAGGGCGGAATCATGCTGACCACCTCTTGTCTGGTTATATTGCCCACATCGGTTTCGGCAACGAGGAATTTCTGAAAAGAGGCGAAAGGCTTGAATCTGCGGATGACATTTTTCGGAGTGGTCATGAACCAGGCTAGTTGCTCAGGGTACCATTCGACCGGTCGCGGAGCTTCAACGTATTGGCCTTCGTAGGTAATGGAGGTGATCTCGGGGATGTAGTAGTCTTTGAGCCGTTGCTGAACTGCGAGCGCGTGTCTGAGATTATTAGTCCATTAAACGCCATATATGATAGAGTCGACGTACTCTCGCGACCCAGTGAATCTGAAGCTGTTGGGGAGATCCCTCTTCATGGCTTCCCAGAAGTCATGCTTCTCATTGTCCGGCAGTATGCCGAGCTGGTTGTAGTACTGTTCGAATCTTTCATTCTGTCGTGGGATATCCTGCTTGGGGAACCGAAAATCGCGATTGTCGCGCGGACGAGGTCCTCCGCCTCTGCCGCCACGGCCGCCACCCTGTGCATTCGTTAGAAGCTGCATCGTAGAGTGGTCTTACAAGACGTCGACTTACCCTTTTACCACCGCCGCGCTTGCCCATTTTGACTGAAGCGGAGGCTATCGATATTTCCGCAGGGACAGATACGCTTTGGATACAATTCGAATCAAGTCTGTCAGGGTGTGGGGAAATTTTCAGATGCGGGGAGCGGCGCCAAGTAAGATGCGATTCATAGTTGTCACGTTGTCGGTCAATTCAATGTGTGCTCACTCTCGCACACCATCTGTGCCGTGCTGAGACTGAAATGGTTAACGTGGTAAGTCATCAATCCATGGTCCACTTTCAATTTGCACTTTAGAAAGTGGGTAGGTAAATCGATTGATAGACAGAGGGGTATATGAAGCTATGTATTCGTGCTTCGTCTCAGTCCGGCGCCGTCCAGGCCTGTCCAGTCAAGGCTCATCGGCCTTTCGCCAACTTCGCATGATGGACCTTCCACTCCGCGCGTGCAATCCTCATGAACAGATCCTCGTCCTGAATCGGGATCCAGCTGGTCAACACCTTCATCGCGTTCTCAAAGTCCGACTCCAACAATATATCCCGCATGCCGTCAATCAGCGCCGCGCTTGCTGCGTGTAAAACATTCAAAGTCGTGCCGAAACTTGGCACTTCCGCCACATCTTGCCCATCCTTGCGTGTCGAGGAGGTCGTCCCTCGACTGGGAGGCGGCACCGTGACAAGGGTAAAATCATCGCCCAACAACATGAAAACATCCCACACTCTCAATTGCGCAGGGAACGGCACGGTATAGTTGAAAAGCGTCAAATACCACCTGGTCCCATACGCCGTGGGCCCAATGCCCAAGCCGTCCAACTTCTTCGCCACCTCGCCCTGTCCAAGCCATCCTTTCTCAAAGTCGTCGAGCGCAGACATCAACCCGCCGAATCCGGACGCGTACAATTGACCGAGGCCTCGGAGTTCCCACATGCGGACAAGCATGACGAAGGCCTTTTCTTCGTCGTAATACGCCAAGAGGGTGACGGCGAGGGCAGCCATGCCTTGAACATACCCTGTGGCTGGGACGTGGAGGGACATAGCGTGCAAGACGCGGAATAGGAGTCTTTGACCGCCTCGATACCGCCGCCGGAACATGATGTGGCTGGAGATGGTGCGCGGGACGTCAAGGTCGATCTGCACATCATCCGGCGAGGATTGGTCTTGGTATAAGTGGAAGAGGGACGTCAGCTCTGCATCACTGGGCTGGTTCTTCCGTTTGGACGCGGAAGCGCTGAGGAAAGAGTGCCATGCCGTAGCGCGCCATTTGTCAGGAATCCCTTTCCAGGTGCGTTCGATGAGCTTGGAGCTTGAGGTGTCGAATGTATATTCACTTTCTGAGCCTGCCCCAACGATGGGAAGGCCAGTCTTTGGATCTTTTGATGGCGGTTTCGCACGAGCCATGCGCCGCCATTTCTCTTCACGCTCGAGTTCTTTCCGCCTGGCGCGCGCGTTGGAGATGTGCACGTGCCCGTTCTCTACTGTTTGTTGTGCTGAGGTGGGGAGCGTGAGCATGTCCATCGCTGAGTCCATCAGACGACGGTTTCGTGATCCGGGTACAGGGAGCCGGGATGATGCTCGTCGGCGAGGCGTGCTTGCATATCCGCTTTGAGAACTCATCGGTCGAGGTGGCGTCGTGTCGGGTGTGCCGGCTTTGCTCTGTAGGGAGCGCATTGAGCCATGCGCACTGCTTGGTGTCCGCCGTAGAGTCCCTTTCCGTCGTGGTGTTTCACTGGCCATTTGTAGACTTGTGGTCACACGCGTGAGTCGTTGGGGTTTGGATTCATCGGCGCCATCGGTAGCCGATGCTCTAGCGATGATAAAGCCATAGCGATCAATTTCTTCGGCGTCGACATCTTTCCAGTCTTCTAGGCCTCCAGCTAGTTCATGCTCCTCACGCTCGAGAGATATTTGTGGCTGAGATATTGAAGGCGCCATGCTAGGCTGTCGCAAGCTGGTGGTTTCGTCGTTTACCTCTGTGGTGGACGTAGCGCGTGATACAGACGGGATGCTGACACTGCGAGCATCGGCTCCCAGGGTCGACTGCCAGCGCGCCCCCATCCGCACTGCCAGGTTTGTGGTGGACTCCGTGTCTTGCTGTTCATCTGTTCCTGCGGCGTAGAATGCCCGGACCTTCTCCGACAGCATTTCTTCATCCGCCGAGAGCGCCTTTGCGGATGGCCGGTCGTTCAGAGTCCTTGGTGCGGGCGCCGGAGTTGACTCTGGCGGCGGGGTCTTTGGCTTGTCGTACTCCCCATTCGCCTTTTCTTCGTCCATGATAGCGGAGAGATTGGGGGAGCTTTTGCGACTTGACTGGTTCACCCTCCGGCCATCAATGAGCATGCTTCCCCTTTTTGAGAATTCAATGCTGTTCGTCGGCAATAGCTCCTCGCCAAATCCAGCTGTAGGGATACTGACATCAAACGACAGTCCCTTATATGGGTCGGGTGTGTTTGTGCCAAACTCTTTCCCTGATGCAGCTGAATTTGATGCAGACGGTTTCAGTGACAACCATCTCCTGTCCTCGCCGGTACTGTAATTGCTGCTGCGATCGGCAAAGGAGATTCGTGCAGCAGACTCATCCAACCGAATATGAGGGATGCTGACAGTGGCAGATGTAAGACTCGACAGGGTCGGGGTTCTTGTGTTGAAACTCAGAGTTGCGCTGGTCTGACTTTCTCTCGCGGAGATTGAATCTGGCGCTGCGGCTTGAAAACGAGGAGCGGCTCCATCCTGCGGCAACGACGCGTGTGAATTGTATCTTTTATTGGAGGAGAGTGACGCGGTGTCCCCGGTCGGCGGAGAAGGCAGCGGCTGGTCGATTTCTCGAAGTAACGACGAGGTCGAGCGCGTAACTCGGATGGGAGGTTTGGATGCCCTGGTCTCGCTGTAACGCAATCCTTGAAGACTGTGATTGAAGTCCGAGAGGGAAGCATTGTAATCGCCCATCACGGCTGACGGACTGCCTTACTGGGGCAGAATGCGCAGCCGTGAATCCTTGCTCTCCCGAAACTCAGCGGTCGCGTGCGCGGCATAGGCTCGGATTCAGAAACGCGCGATTGGGAGAACAGGTACCAACACCCGAAGTTCAAGGGTTGCTTTTCTCTGTCGTTCTTCGCAACTCATGAGTACTCGTAGAATCAACGGAAACAATATTCTCTTTGCTCCTTTTTTTGATCGTTTGTTCGTAGTCAAAAAGGAGAGCAATCGACGTCATGATCTTCTCAAGCGAGACTAACTTGACCGCTTTGACACGTCCCTATTCTTTGGTTTGCTGTTCCGGAAATTTTGATTGCATAGACGAGATGTCATTCCAGAAGCTGTACCCCGTAGGGCGAAGCAAGGGATACGCTCGATAGACGGTCACACAGCAGTCACATTGGCTTCGGCCCGCCTCCGACAATGACAGCAGGGTTCTGAATATACAGCACCTTATCCATGTCGCGTCTCATCGTTGATCGCGTGGGCACCCTTGACCCAACATGAAATTCAGTGCTTGGATTGTCATGTTTTCATAGTAGCTTTAGAGGCAGCAGGTCGCCATCGCACGTCTATCTGCTTACAAGTTTCTTCTGCTCTCGTCCTGTTCTTGTGACAATGCATGAAACCCGTTCTTTTATGAGTGGTCGAGAGCAACGTACGCGATTTCGCCCAGGAGGACGTTCACTGCCAGATATTTCCACCTCGGAGTCAACATAATATATGGCCGCTTTTCGATGTACCTGTTGTGCTGCACGAGTCCGGCATGAGCAAATGAACTTCTCGGTCGTAATGGGGGACACATGGAGAGCTGCCATCATGACGCTCTTAAACCTGCTCCCTTTCTGCCATTTGGGTCTGCGAGATGTCCTCAACAGCGAGCTAGTGGACGAGATCCAGAGCTCAGACACAGTACTCCTTGGCCTGTAATGTTACTAGTTGTAAAGATGCATTTCAACACTGCTGCGAATTTCCTCCTTGGTCATATTCTCCATGGCCCTCCCTCTCGGCTCAGAGGCGACTCGGAAGAGGTCATTGTGGGCATCCAAACTCGCACGCACAATGGGCTTGGAAAATCAAGCACAAGACTGCAAGGGAAAATTATGAACGGAGCACGTGGCCTACACTTGCTCGTTTATCGCTGGGAAGCCCACGGGCCTCCAGTAGATGCCCAAGTCACTCACTCAGGTCTATCGTGCCAGAAGTTGCCCGAAAATCACATTATCCCTCGGTGGACTGAGGGTCAGCCTGGCGTGCCTGGTAAGTTGTTAGTGGGTGTTCTTGAGGCTGAGAATTCCTGCGCGATTGTGATCTTATCTTATCGGGTTGCGATTCAGTTTCTCCGCAACTTTTTTCTGGCGGCGACAAAACTCTGGACAACTCGAACACTGGCCTCCAGACAATCTCTATAACGCTCAAAATGACGGTAGAAGATCAGACAGGCAATTTGCTTGCTACACTGACCACGGCGCTGCAGTCAGCGACTTCAGCATTCCCCGACACAGAGCAACAATTCCTCCCACCTGCAGAAGGCATTTCTCTCCTCGATATCAAAAACGATCTGCTGCTCTCATACCTGCAAAACCTTGTTTTCTTGGTAATCCTCAAACTACGAAATGGCCTTGGTGAAGGTTCTGGCGACATGGCCTCCGACGTGGTCAAAAAGCTGGTTGAATTAAGAGTCTACCTGGAAAGAGGCGTGCGCCCACTCGAGAGCAAGTTGAAATACCAGATTGACAAAGTCGTGCGGGCAGCGGAGGAAGCCGACCGGCGGAACGCCCAGAAGATAGCTTTGAAGCAAAAGCCACAGAATCCGACAACCAAAGCTCTCGCGGGCGATGTGTCGGATGAATTCGATTCAGACCACGACGATTCAGACGACGATGCGCAAGAGAATGGCATGGCAACCGCTGACTTCTCAGCTGCGCCGAGACCGTCTGCTCTTCTACAAAGTGCAAGTGCAACGAAGAAAGAATCAGAAACCTCAAAATCACGATCCACAGCGTCTGGCGCATACAAGCCACCACGGATCACACCAACGGCAATGCCTACACCAGCCACACAAAGAGACCGCGATACGCCTGCCCGGAAACGCAAGTCGCAACTACTAGACGAGTATATCGACGAAGAACTGTCAACAGCACCTCGCGCTCAGCCCTCCATTGGCTCTAATAACACAATTGTCAAACACGGTCGCGGCGCCATGTCGAACCGTGACCGGGAAAGCGAACGGGAAAGAGCCGAATACGAAGAACGCAACTTCGTCCGACTTCCGGCAGAGAGCAAAGCCGAGAGGAGGAAGGCAAGGCTTCGAGGTGAGAGTGGAAAGCGGGATTTGTTCGGTGGTGAAGACTGGACTGGTCTTGGTGGCCTTGGTGATCGCATTAACAGGACTGTGGCTGGACGGTCCAGAGAGGAGAAAGCAGGTTTGCTGGAAAGGAGGCAAAAGAGAGGAAGAGACACGCAAGATGCACCGAGAGGAGATGGTGTGGGTATCGGTGAAAGCTTTGAAAAGAGAAGGAAGGTCATGCAACAGAGGTCGGATAAGAAATCTAGAAGGAAGGGCTGAGGGAGGGAGCAGATCCTCCGATGAAGCATGGCGTGATGACGGGGTTTTATGAAACTCTTTCTAAAGCCTCCCACCTTCGCCTTCTCACGAACCTTTATTTCACACCCCATGATTGAGCCTGATATAACTGGAACCTTGATTTTCCATCCACCGTTTCCAGAATAACTCTTGCGACCAAGTTTGTCTCCGACGTACTACCATCCTTCTTCGTGGCAGTGAGCTTCCCCAGCATCATAATGTCTTGACCCTGTGCATCGCTTGCGAACACCTTAAAGATCTCGTGGCGGCGGATATCGAGCGCGTCCCAGGCGTGTTCGCGGCACTGGCTGATCTCTTTTCCAAAGTTATCACGATCCCCGTCGTTCATGAAGAAAAATCAACTAACCGCTGGCTCCGACAAACGTCCCGTGAGGCGTGACAAATCTACCCTGAGGAGAAAATACTTCTCGTGCAAGTCGACTTCCCGCGTTGCCTGCTTTCGACTCCGTGAGGGAGAAAAATAGGTCAATTAGATTCCGGGTCTCTGTTGAGATCGTCACAGAAGGCCATTCTGTGAAGTGAGTCGCCATACCGTCGTTGTCTCTCGGTGTGGTCCCTGAGAGGCGCTGTAAACACGCTTGGAATCTGGGGTGTGAAGGACCAACGCCTTTGATGTACGACGAAGTCTAAGGTAGACGAACGCTTTGGATGTACGGTACGGCTGACTCCAAGGTGGACGCAAGCCCCTGCGGAACAAGGTATCTGCCCATCGTGGAGGTCGGCCCATTCCTGCCCCCATGGCACCACAGTTGATGATGTCCACCGATTCGTCGTTCGTCCGTGACTCCGTTTGAGGCACCAAGTGCCACTCTATCATTCCCAATCAGGGCGGGACTCCAGCAAAGAGCAGTCCGGGCCTATCGGATCTTTCGCTTCCAAGCCACACAATGTGAAGTACGGAGTACAAGCCTGCTTCTGAACTTCGCAGATCCCAGACACTTGGCTACCCGCGCCTCGTTATCATTCCTCTTCCAACACTTCTCTCTTTGCTTTGGTCGGTGGGCATATCCACCACTTTGCACATGGCATATCGCTTCCGCCGAAATACAGATCACTTCGGTGCTTTCAACCACGCCGGTCTTCGTCGCGATCGAGTTTTGTTGGACGACTACTTTTCCAACAGATTAGCAAATATCAGGGTTTAAGAGTTCAACAGTGTATATCTCCTCATTATGACCTGCGCGGGAGAAACTGCATACATTACTGGTAAGGCATAATGCATGCTATGGACAGATGGTTCTCTGAGAGGCGCCAACCGCTCACACTTTCATCCCGCTAGGTGGTGCCAATGGAGTCGGAAAAGCGCTGGCAGAAATGCTCGTGGGCAAAGGGTGTGTAGAACGGCCCGCAAAAGTTCTTGCTACTGCTTCTCGGTGTCGGGCGAGGCTGTTCCAGTCCTCCAACAAGGCTGACATTTACTTTTTCAATGTTGTGCAGCATCAAGGTTTTCGTAGCGGACATTGACGTCGCTGGCGGGCGGCAGACTGCCAATGCGCTGAACAAAGACGCCCCAAGCCCTATGGCTTGGTCGATGCAGGTCGACGTTGCCGACTGGGAATCACAGCGCAAAGGGTTCGAGGCCGCGGTTGCGCAGTTTGGCGTCATCGACTACGTTTTTCCTGTCGCTGGCATGGGTGAGAGGAGTCACTTCCCCAATCGTCTTGGTTCGAAGGACTTCCAGAAGCCCGATCTGTATGCTTGGGATGTCAACATGACTGGCTTCATCTACACGGTTTCGTTGGCATTGCAGCAATTCCGTCGACAAGAGCCAAACAAGCACGGATTCCGCGGTAAAAGTATGCATTCTGAGAAATCGGAGATGTTTGGTGGTTGTACTCTGCCTGGCTGCGGCTCAGGAGATCCCTTCTTGCTAATCTGTAATTTCTCTGCAGTCATTTCCGTGGGCTCAGTTGCTGGGTTTTACAATCACGAAGGAATCCCAATGTGTGCCGCGGCCAGACAGTAAGAATTCTTCTCCACCTCCCTGTCAAACATTGACATGGTGCATTTGGTGGGCACCGCTTACTGACACATCCAGTGCCATTGTTGGCTTCGTTCGCTCCTTCGGCGGATATCTCAGGGACGACGAGAAGATCACGCTGAATGTGATCTGCCCGAACAAGATCCGGACGAGCATTGCTCTACCAGAGGTGTTTGACAAGGTGGAAGCCGCAGGGGTGACGCTGGTGCCCGTCGAATGGCTGCTTGAAGCGGTCGAGAAATTGCTCGGTCCCTGCAACGCTTCAGGCGTCGTCTTCGAGATTGCACCCAAGATTGGATGCTTCGTCAGAGAAGCACCTGAGTTCGTGAACTCGGACTCTAAAATCAGCGGTGAGATGACGCTGGGATTAGCGCGTCACATACACCAACCCATCTCTGAATAAAGCGGCATATATGACGATCTTGAGCCTCTTGCCTTTTCACTATAACCCTCGTTCCTTTGTAAGCGCCATTGCCTCGAGAAATAACGCACCACTGGGAGACAAGTAGTACGTAAATGATTTCTTTCGTCGCGGTCTTGATAACTTCCTTCATCCAGCCATGGCTGCATGGCGAAGACATTCGCAGCTGCTTCCCGTACTATCGGGAGCGTTTCCCAACAAGGCCCTCAGAGCCCTCTCCTACTTTGAGGAGAGTATGGGGTTCCACGTTCCTAACATTTGTTGTTTCTCTCGGCGGTCATATTAAAGAGAGCACCGTCCGGCTTCAGGCTATTATTCTCGTGGTGAACGAGATCGCTCTACAACTCAATACGCTATATGCACGGTTTTAAGATGCTGAATAGAACTAAACTAAAAGGGAACGACCCCCAGTTGCCGGGTTTTTTCTTTTGTGGGCGACACGATATCAAAATCTCCTTTTCCTTTCGCATGCACCCTTCTGCATGCTTTCATGCTTGAATAGCCTCCTGCTTCTCCTCCTTGTTCCATCTGCCAGATTGCAGTTTCTTTGCGACGTTTTGGCTCAAGAATTTGTCGAAATTCGGAACCCAGAATGAGAAGACGATGATTAGGGCTCCAAAGGGGAGGGTGCTGTAGAAGACAATTTTGAAACTGGAGATGTAGGCATGCTTGACCTCATGAGCCACCAATCCCGCAATCTCTGGTGTGATACCAGGCACTGAGGTGAAATTTCCGGCAGTGATGCCGGCGAAGAGCGCCGGCAACGACGATTGAGGCAAGCCGGCCTCGACTGCAACAGGGACAACATATTCGGGCAGGTACTGAGTAAGCTTGGTCGAAAAGATTGACAGGAAGAGTGCCTGAGAGACTGCGCCGCCCATGGATCGGATGGTGCCCATCAGACCGCAGGCGAGGCCGATGTCCTGCGCCTCGAAGAGCAAAGACACACCCGCATACCCGATGTTGTCGATCCAACCAACACTGACTGTGGCGAAGATTCCCAGGACGATGATCTGGGCGTGAGTGTCGAAGTTGAGGGAGGCCATGGATGCAAAGAAGGCCGCCGTGCCGGCCGAGCTGAGGATGGCCTGCCACTTGACCTTGGGGATGTAGGTTAGCCCAAACCCGCCGATTGTTTGCCCGAGCAGCGTCCCGCCACCAACCACGCTGGATTCCCAGCCGATCTGCAGTATATCGGATGTGTAAATGGAGCCGATGATCAAGGGCCACATAACGGTCATGCTGAAGTACACCATAGCCCCCAGCGTGGCCGTCACTGTGAGGGCTATGAAGCCCACGTTTCGGAAAATGCGCGGAGGCATGATTCCGTGGCCTTTCATGATATATTGTTCTTATCAAGTCAGTAAAGGCTCAGGGACAAGCACCTGGAAGTATCTAGATAGACGGGGTTTAAGCACATACCATAGAGGCCGAAGATGATCACAAGGAGACCTCCCAGGACGATAGTGCAGATCACTCTCGCGCTTCGCCAGGGGTAAACTTGACCACCCCACGATAGGCCGATCAAAAAAAGGATGACCCCGGCTAGGAAGAGGAAGAGACCGCCGTGGTCCAGTTCTTTGACCTGCTGCCATTTGGACTTGCCGTGCATGTGGAGCTGACCGTACCTCGGCGGGTGGTAGAAAAGAACGAAGAGAACAACGGCGATGCTAGCCAGGATAATACTGAGATAGAAGCTCCAGCGCCACTGTGCTGTGGTGTTAAGGAAGAACAGCCGCGCAATAGCGGGACCGAAGACATTAAAGGGGGTACAAGCGAGGAAGACGATGGAGGTGATAGGACCTCGATGTCTATTTGCCACCAATTCACCTAGTAAGATGGGGAACGACAACTGAACCGCCGCCGCCAGGCCACTCAGCGTGTTAGCCGCAATCAGGGTCTCGACGTTGTGAGCTGTGGCGGCGACAATGCAAGCGATCAGCGACAGCGCGTTAGCACCGATCGTGAGCCACCGGCGGCCGAAGATGTCTGACAGTCGCCCGAAGAGCAGGTAGCCCACACTATTGGAGAGAGTCCATGCTGTCGCAACCCAGTTGATGTTATTTGAGGGGCCGATAGCCTCGTTGATCAGTACTCTAGACGTATGTTAGCCGTGCGGCAGGAATAACCAGAGGAGTTGAAGTCCGTACAGAGTGTTGGCAGGGACCACCCAGCTAAGCACGGCAGTCATAGCCCCGAGGGTGACAGCCTGGCAAGCGAGAGTCAGCCGGAAAATACAAAATGGCTGTCTCGTTTCAATCTCTGGTACAAGCTCACTATAAGGGTTCCGATGAATTGGATGCTATGCCAGTAGCCTGGTGGCATGTCCTGAGCTTCACCGCCGATAGCTTTCACGTCTACCAAGTCTACGGTGCCATCGAGATGGACCGCCTCGACGACGTCGCCATCGACTCTGTTGACATGCTCTGCCGGTGTGACTTTTGGTGAGGAGGGTGAAGTGCGTTCAATCTTAGACTCAAGTGGGAAGTTCTCGTTACGGTTTGGAGCGCTCATTTTGGCGTTGCAAAGAGCCAGCTCTCTGGAGCAGTGTGAACGGCGAGATCGAATATGATAAGAAGTAGATATTGTGATCTCAATTGAGTCTTCCGACGTTGGAGACCCAGGAGTCTAATACTCAGCATGTACAAATCATAGCATCCGGATTCTAACTGCCACCAGGCCATAATAGGGGGCCATTTTAGCTTTCGTGAACAGTTCAGCATGACCAAAGGTAGAGTTTTGCTCCAGGCCCTTGCCTTGCTTCCTTCCCGTGGCAGCGAGCAACGACAGCTTGACGGTTGCGGTATCAAAAAAAAAAAGGCGCGACACCGAATGGAGTCGGATTCCTCCATATCCGCACCAGCCCCTGGAAGCAAGCTCTGGTGTGTATGGTGGACTGTGTTCTCTAGCCATGCTAGCGGAATTTGGGGGCCCCGGGTTTTCTGCCTCCCCATAGCTCCCCAAGCTGTGCTCGGCGCCTTTCTCAAATTCCGGAAAGCCAACCGCGGTGACTGGACCACTCATAGGCTGCGGGATAGAGAACAGACCGCATTAGCTATGCGAAACTAATACTCCATACCACCGTAACAGCCCCAGAGTGCTTTGGTCGTCCCTGGACGCTCAGTCAATAATACGGCGTGGCCGCCTAGAGGGGATGATCCATCGCGAGTCCAGGTCTGAATCGTCAATGAAGAGCAAAAGCCACAGTCCTCAACTGAAAAGGTCCTCAGTCACCTAACTTTCAAATAAAAGTGAAAACCACCATTTACCGAATCCTCACACACATAGGAGTGTATCGGTCTGAAAGAGTGACCAACGACATCATGTCTGAAGCAGCAGCTACAACAGAAAGAACACGGTCTGTCGTAAAACAGTTCATCTCAGCTCTCAACGATCGCCGCTTCGCCGACATGGCCAACCTCTTTGGCTCAACCGGTACCTGGACCGTCATTGGCCGCAAAGATCGTGCCCCCTGGGGTGGTACGTCAAATGGGGCGGAATTGTGCAAGACTACCGAATCGATGCTCGGACAGTTCGAGACCTGGAGATACGACATCATCGCTCTGATGGCGGACAATGACAAGGCCGTGGTGGAGGGTTACGGAGCCGGTAGCGGCCCATCGCCTTTAGCCTACCAGAACAGGTACATGATGCGATTCATCATAAGCGCGGAGGGAAAGATCAAGGATTTAACAGAGGCTCTGGACGCGTATGAGGTTGAGGAATATATGAAAACTGTTTCCGAGTATCAGAAGCTGCAAGAAGCCGGACAAGCTTAAGATTGTGGCTCTTGGCTTGAGAGGGAAGTGATCCAGCCTGGTGGAATTTGGTTGCCAAATCGTCAGAGAAGCTCTATTTGAATTCGAGGTGGATGACAATCGACATACCGACAATGGTATGAGGCACACTCAAGTGGGCACTTTTCGTGGACAAAGCATCTTGCAACCTTTGAGCGACTATGGCTGTGGTGGCGTCTTGTTACACTAAGACATGGGAATCTCTGAAATTGACGATGTATTTCTGTATACCCGAGGGGCGATATTGATACTCGTAGTCATCGTATAAATGTGATTCCAGCCCAGAGCTACGGCGTAGTGGTCCCCATCTCAAAAAATGGCCAAGGCATTGGGGTAACAGCCCACCGCGCCTGAAAGCAGAATTCAGTTGTGTTGCATGTCAAATAAAAGGACCGTGGTGAAACGTACCGGGAATATTGGGTGGCGAGCTACAGAAGAAGAACTCGTAACGTCCATTCTCTTTGCAAACTCGGGACAACTTCTCCAAGTCGAACAATTCACCAATACCCATACCCCATCTGGGAATCATGTAGAGGTGAAGAAAGATGTCACTGGTTGGAGGTAGGCACTCAAACCCAGGCGAGTCCCCGGCCACAATGCTGAAGTAGTTGTCGTGTAGGAAATCGAGCATCTCCTCTGACTGCTCGACTCCAGCGTGTTCCACCTTGGTCTCGTAGCCGTGCTCCACAAGGGCCTTCCTCTCCTCGTAGGTCAATTGATTGTACTTGTGGGTGAAGCCGGTCCGCATGATCAGAATGTCGCCGTATTGGAATTGCACCTTGTGGTGCGAGGCGCACTCGAGTATGTCTTTGACCGTGATTGCTCGTGCTGTGAATGGATCGTACGACTCTTGCTTAAACTCAAAGAAGTCGATGAGCACACCTCGGCCAACTGTTGACTCTGTCAGCATTCATCACAAGTATCTGTAGTAAGGCGATACACCTGACCTATTCCTTTATGAGACCATGCCTGCAAGCCTATACGAGTGGTGTTGTTTACTTCTTCTTGAGTTGTCTGTGTCCTCTTGTCAGAGTTTAATGCCGCCGTCTATGTATGAGCGGACCTTACGTTATTGTAGTATATTCTTTTCTCTCCATGCTGAGCGCTGACCTGCACGGAAGTGTTACATTTTGTCAAGATGAGATTCATATGCACATCATCTTACGTGTCGAAGACCATCCCACTGTCGAACAAGTCAGCGTTTTTAGCAATCATTGTCTGTCGCTAGCACTGGTGGCACTCACCTGCGAGCTACTCTGTGAATTCATCTCAAAAACATCGTCATTCCCATACTCTGTTATTGGGTTGATTCTGTGTTTGAATGGATCTCTCCCAAACATGGGTGGATCAGGGAGATTAATGGGCCAACTGTGCGATTAATATATTTGTCAACACTGAACGCTGCGGGCGTGTCATTCAGACGCTGCGAAGAGAGTTACTAACTTCAAGCTCACGACCTCGCCAGTCGAGATCAACTTTGAGGCTGCTGCAATCCTTTGTGGTGTCAATAAGTTTAGACGCCCTAGCTACACCAAGGTCTTCAGCTGCCACGTATCATACCGTGTGACGAAAATACCTACCTCATCATTTTCACCCCAGAACCATGCTGCGCCGGCAGGGGCCCCTGGGATCTCTGGTAGCTCAGACCGAGCCGGGAGCTTCGATGAGGTAGGATCGAACACAGACATGGCCAATATATAATGGCACTACGAATCAAACCACCAGAGGGCTAGACTGCGCCGATGATCAGTGGCGGATTTACGTGTCTGGGCTGGTTTGGATTAAACGAAGCGTGGAAGACTGCAAATCCTAGATGGGAAGAGTCTGTACTCTGTACTTTAGCTGTATTAGAAACAATGCACGGAGTTTGAAATCCTTAACGAGTGGACATAACGGGAACACGGGAACCGGGGCCTGGTCGCAAAGTCTCCACTACATGTTTCAATGCTCAGAAATTATAACTTCTCGCGACGCAGGCCCGCTGACTGCAATTTTTCTGTCATGATGACTTGCAACATGCGACGGCTCTTGACACTACCTCGGCTTCTTCACCTCTTTTTGTCTTCTACCCTTTCACCTATTTCGACTCTTCGTGAAGCCAGTATTCTCAGGTTGGCGGCCGCAGAACCTGCGACGTCGAGTCCTCCAGTCGGGTCATAACGACCGCTCCACTCCGATCGGGGGAGGGTTAGCGGCCTTTGGCTTTTCGGGGCGGCTTCAAGCATAGACAATGGAGTAATCAGTCCATCCGAAACGTCCTCTGCTTCTTCCTCCACACATTGCTTGAGGCCGTATTGTGATTTGCGATGTTTCCGCATTTTGTTCCATGGGGACTGGACTTAGTCTGTGCACGTAGAGATGAAGGAGTGGGCTCCATTGGCCTCAAGGCGAGAAAGCCGGCCAAGGCCGAGACCTGCTGGAGCCGAGATGCATACGCACATTATATGAGTTTGACCAGCAGGTATCGACAAGCTTCACACAAAGAGTCCTCCGCAAGATACTCATCAAGATGGTGGATAAATACGACGATTTTGGTGACAAAGTCCTACGTCCCGCGTATTTTGCGCACGCGGTTCTTCGCACGGCAAACTTCAGACCTATGGTCGAATTCTACAAAACGTTTTTGGGCGGCCACGCAACCTACGAGAACCACAAGCTCTCATTCATTACCTATGACGAAGAGCACCATCGTCTCGCCGTTGTAAATGTGGAGGGTACCGGGCCTAAAGACCCAAATAGCTCTGGCCTAGGTATGTTCGTACAATTTCAATTAAGAGCAAGATTGTATATTACATTCAGAATTCTAACCTTTCACTGACCGCAGAACATCTGGCTTTTGCGTACCGCAATATTGAAGACCTTGCCGTCGCGTACCGACAGCGAAAATCGCGCGGTATACTCCCTATCTGGAACATCAATCATGGTCCCACGACAAGCATATACTACAAGGATCCTGACGGCAACAAGATTGAGACGCAGGTCGATAACTTTGATAGCGTCGAAGAGGCCGGAAGGTTTTTCCTCACGAAAGAATTTGCGGAGAACCCCATCGGAGTAGAATTCGATCCGGAGGAGTTGGTGCGGCGTTTGAGATCTGGAGAAGACCGGAAAGCCATCCTCAAAAGGCCTGAAATTGGTCCCAGGACCACATTCAACAGACAATGAAAGAGACAAAACCGTCGTTCTGAAATTGAGAATTGGAAAGGTCTAAGAACTATACTAGGATCTACACAAGTGGGAGGTTGGGAGCCGGCAAAATATCTTTGATCACATCTATATCCGACAAAACTTCGCTCCCCATCGCGTCTTCTTCATCTTACGCTCATTGATTTTGAACTCCAAGATCCACCAACAGCTGCTATGAAATTGGGAGCGCCGTATACTTTAACAAACTGCGCACCTGCTTTGCAAACTCTGTCTTAATCTGGACAGACGTGCCTGCACTCTTCAGATAGGACGGCTGGGCTTGATACGGCCTCCCCCATGTTTTGATTAGGCACGGCCGTCGATAGCTTCTCTCTCCGGCATACAAAGTAGAAGAAAACGGGGTTAAAATCCGTATTCCGACGGATGCAAAACGTGGAGTACAGGTGGTGTTCAACCACGTATACTATGGTCCCAGCTTCTCCGTACATATAAAGCCGATAGACCGGATCCGCTGAACTTCTAGACTAACTACTTCCGGCTGGCATGATTTCCCTTTTTGGTCGGGTCTCTGAGGATTCCGATCCGCGCCCCGCAATTCCAGCTGGGAAGCGGGTTCCAGAAAATTAGGGACCCCTTCATTGTGTGGGGGGTTCTAGTAGTCTCTGCGATGGATTTGCGACTGGCAAATGAATCTGCTAGTGATTCGTACAATATTATCCATCTTCATCCATGAACAGGCTCGAGCTCTGTCATGCCAGCACAGCGCGGGCATCATTGAACTTCAAATCTTATGTGGTCCTATTGAATAGTTTGACAACATCCCCAGCACAATGACCGAACCAGCGGCGCTTTCGACAAATCCTACTCTCAAGGCCTCGACCCTCGGTCTCAAGGACTATGCGAAGCAAAATGGGATCGAACTCGAATTCGACCCGGACTTTCTCAAGGCGAAATATGCCGAAGAGAAGAGAAAGCGAGACAATTCTCAGGGTATCGCGCAGTATCAGTCGGTGCGAGACAAAGACTACTTGAAGTCGTACACCAAAGACATATACGCCGACGAGGTCTATGCTCGCGACCCCATTAAGGCCACGTATGATGTCGTTATCATTGGCGCAGGCTACACAGGCCTCCAGGCCATTGGGTTTTTGAAAAGACAAGGCATCACAAATGTTTGCATCATCGAGAAAGCTAGCGGGTTTGGCGGCACCTGGTAAGTATTTTGCTCCTGACCACTATGTGCTCTTCTATGTACTTACAGTGGCCACGGTATTGGAACCGTTATCCTGGTGTCCAGTGCGATATCGACTCGTATATTTACATGCCCCTGCTAGAGGACGTAGGTCACGTTCCTACAGAGAAATACGTTCACGGCCCAGAGTTGCGACGGCATGCAGAAGCCTTGGCGAAAAAATATGACGCGGATTCCAAGACGCTTTTCCAGACCGAAGCTCTGAAATTTGTCTGGAATGAGGACAAGCTTCGTTGGAAGGTTGAAACCAGTCGTGGCGACGATATCGAAACACAATGGATCATCCCCGCCCCGGGGCCGCTCCACGTTCCGAAGCTTCCCGGCTTCGGTGGGATTGAGTCTTTCAAGGGCAAGCATTTCCACAGTTGTCGATGGGATTATAATTACTCTGGCGGAAGCCCAGAGAAGCCCGAGCTAACAGGACTCAGCGACAAGCGCGTAGGTATAATAGGGACTGGGGCAACCGGGGTTCAACTAGTTTCACGTCTCGGAGAATGGGCCAAGGAGCTGTATGTGTTTCAGCGTACGCCTTCGTCGATTGACGTCCGCGGAAACCGGCCGACGGATCAGGCCTGGGCCAAGACTCTGAAAAAGGGCTGGCAACGATCACGGCAGGACAATTTCAGCACCCTCGTCAATGGCGGCGCGGTCGACGAGGACGAGGTCAACGACGGGTGGACCGACGTCCTGCGCTCGCTTCCTGGCTTCATGGCGGGCGCAGACAAGGCCGGCGACGCTGCCAACCTCCTCGCCCGGATGCAACTCGCCGACTTTAAGAAGATGGAGTCCATTCGCCGGCGGGTGGATAGCCTCGTGCAGGATCCCAAGACGGCAGAGCGTCTAAAGCCTTGGTACAACCAGTTCTGCAAGCGGCCGTGCTTCCACGACCAGTATTTACAGACATTTAACCGGCCCAATGTTCACCTGGTCGACACCGAAGGTAAAGGTGTGGAACGAGTTACCGAGAAGGGCATCATGGCCAACGGGCAAGAATACGAACTCGACTGCATAGTGTACGCCACGGGTTTCGAATGGGCGACGGACCTAAGCTCACGTATCGGTGCGCCCATCATCGGCCGCGGGGGTCAAACTTTAACGAATAAATTCAAGGACGGGATCGCCACGCTCCACGGATGGGCAGTCAACGGGTTCCCCAACCTAATGCTTCTCACGTTCCATCAGTCCGGGGCCACGCCCAACTGGACACACAACATGACCGAGATCTGCGAACACATCGCCTACGTCGTGGCCGAGTGTAAGAAGCGCAACATCGAGGCCGTCGAGCCCAGCAAGGAAGCCGAGGATGAGTGGGTCGAGGAATGCATCCGAGCCGCCCAGGGGCGCGCAGCGTTCCTGAGAGACTGCACCCCAGGCTACTACAGCGACGAAGGGACAATAGATGACAAGCTGTTGCGGTCCCAGCCATACCTCGCTGGAGGACCTGTGTTCTTCAAGACACTTGACGATTGGCGAAAAGAAGGGAAGTTGAAGGGTCTTGAGGTGTTAAAATGATAAGAAGGACTTGCAACAGACTATTAGTGTTTGAGACAAGAGCAGGCGGAAGACCGGCGATCAATCCCTGTAGGGCGGTTGCTGGGCCTTTTTAGTTACTCTCAAGCACGTATCCCAGCGAAGCATTTGAGCGGCTGTTGCTCCGTTGCTTCCAGCATGCCCGTTTCAGTTGACAAGGCCTGCAATTACATGATGGTAGCCCTGCTTGAACCGCCTAATTCCAGTACTTTGAGCTTGGGTGAACACTGATGATGAGTGTCTCTCGCAACCTGAGCTAATCCGCCACCATTTTGCATTGCATATCTCCAGCCTCGATATGTTTCGACCTGTGGTTGCAGTAATAGACTCTTAAATCCGGACGAAGATAGACTAGCTAACGGGCAATATGGCAAATGGAGTTCCGTCCCGACTACCCATATTCGATGGCTAATTGGCAAAATCTCGGTTGTGTGAGCTGCGGGTGGCTAGGAGAGTCGTACGAATAAAAGGGCTTCCATAATGAATTCCGTCTCCTCGTTGGGATGGACCATTCTGGTCGATATCTTTCCATCAGGCCAAGGAACCTCTGAGGTCATCCTTGTCTCCAGCCGACTCGTTCTAGCACCGACTCGGGTGAGCCAGTACAAAACTACATTTCCAAAACAGACTGAATCTCAATTTGAAAAGTGGCAATGTCTGCCAGCAGAGTGGCACTTGTTACGGGGGGAGGTGGGGACTTTTTCCCTCTCATAGTCGACTGTGTGCCAGCTTCCTAATGAAAATCATGTCCAGCTTCGGGGATGGGATTGAGTGTGGTGGAGGATCTCGTGCGACAGAGCTGGAACGTCGCAGTCATTGACCTGGACACAAAGATGGGGAAAGAGGCAGAGACCAAGTTGGGACAACAAGTCCTCTTCATCCGTGCCAATGTGGCAGAATACGATCAACAAGCGGCCGCGTTTGTCCACACGTGGGCGAAATGGGGACGACTTGATCTAGGTAATCGTATATTCCTCGCGGAGCAGGCTGATAATCAGGGATTAACAGAGGAATATCAGTGTTTGCCAATGCAGTATAAGACCTCTCCCTCCTACCCTCGGGCCACGCGATTATACGCCAGCGTAGAGCTGACACGATTCCAGGGCATTCTAGACCGCACCGAATTCACCGCTCCAGCTCCTGAAAGTGCGAATGGGGCACCAGCGAAGCCAGACGTCCTAGTCACTGACGTCTGCTTCTACGGGCCGATATGGTCCGCTTACCTGGCTCTGCACTTTTTCCGCAAGAACAAGGACGGCAGTGGCAAGTTGGTCATCACGTCGAGCCAAGGGGGAATCTATCCATCGCCCATGGTACCACTGTACGCGGCCGCCAAGACAGGAGTGAGTTTTCCTCTTGATCCTGAGAAGCCTTTGCCCTCGAGTCTCACCTTGGCGGTAGGTCGTCGGCTTCGCTCGCTCTCTGGGCCTACGGATGAAGCTGGCGGGAGAACCGATCACGGTCAACTGTATCTTGCCCGGGCTTGTGGCCACTCCCCTGGCCAACGCCGCTCTGCTCGCGGCATTCCCTAAAGATATGGTTACTCCGGCGGCAGTGATTGTTAAAGCCGTAAAAAACTTCATCGACGACCCGTCACTGACCGGCCTGGCCGCAGAGTGCAGTGGTCAGGACATCATCTATCGCGAAATTCCGCCGTTCGCCAATGCAGCGGCCGAATACATGAGTTCCGGCAAGCTGGCCGATGAGATCGACTTCAATGCCGCGATCGAGGACATAAAAGTAAAAACCAAACTCTTCAATCAGAAGTTGAATGGTGCTTCTTGAGAGGTCGACGGCGAAATAGACCATGGTCAGTCTATGTACCTGCAGGGATATGAAATAATTACTTAGCCACAGCACAGATGTTGGGCCTTGGACAATGCCACTCTTCCCCCATCTGTCCAGTGGCCGACCGAGCCTTCCCACTAGAGGCTCTGCAAAGAATGCCCCTTGCTAATGCTGGGCCAAATTCTCGGCTGCAACGTAACCAAACGTGAGAGCAGGACCTAGAGATGAACCACCACTCGGGTACCGGCCATGCCAAATTGAGTTATTGTCATTGCCGGCCGCATAGAGACCCGTGATGGGGGTGTCACCATCGCCTAGGACCTGTGCGTGCTCGTTCGTCTTCAACCCGTACACGGTGCTCACGTTCCCGGGATACATTTTGACCGCGTAAAAGGGAGCCTCCTTGCACGGCCCCAGTGACGTATTCGGTTTGTTGTCCGGATCGCCAAAGCACTGATCGAAGGAGAACTCGCCGCGATGGAAGTCGGGATCTTTCCCCTCGGCTGCGTATTCGTTGTTCAACTCCACTGTCCGCTCCAGATTCTTCGCAGGCACGTCAATCTTGTCAGCCAGCTCGAGGATCGAGCGTGCCGAAATAATATAGCCGTCGCGTAGAAGAGTGCCTTTGGGATAGGGGTCGGCTAACGCCAATCCCATCCCGTACTTGCGCAGAAAATTCCGGTCGCCGATCAGGTGGCAGTGTGGGATCTGGAGACCTTGCATTTTGGAGATGAATTGGACGTAGCCCTCACTTTCATTGCCGAAGCGTTTCCCGTCCGGGCCCACAATGATTGAACCTGGTCTGGCGCGGTCATACGCAAAATGAGGATACATGCGAAGCGGACCGTTGGCGGGTTGATAGGTCGAGACCGGTGCATGGACCGCATTATCAACATTGGGCGGTGGCAAAACGCCGCCAATTTGAGTCGCCAGGCGGATTCCGTCGCCAGTCACGCTCGACGGTGAAAGGCAGTAGTCCTGAGGAACAAACGGCTTCCCTTCTGCTGCGTGACCAAATCCGCCACTGGCCAACACGACGCCTTTGTTTGCACGGACGCGAACTTCGCTGCCACCGGGCTGGCGACGCACTACGAGCCCATTGACTTCACCGGGTCTTTCAGTGATCAAGTCGACAGCCGCGGCATTTTTCCACAGGTCCGCTTTTGCCTGGTCGAGAGTGTAGACGAGGGCCCCGACCAGCGCGTTGCCATTGGCGAGAAAGGTGCCTTTGCCGTATCGCAATTTGTCGAAACAATATCGCCGCAGCTTGGCCGTGACATGCCGGAAGTTGTAGAAGCTGTCGAAGGGCTTGGAGAGGATGGGGAGCTCGTCCCACCCTATCTGCATCGATTCGAACGCGGTGTAGCCCTGAAGGGTGTACCGGATATCCTGGACTCGCTTCCCGAGCCTTCTGCCATCGAATGACTGTGGCACGAGGGTGCGGCCCACCCCTGCCCCGTCATACTCGGTGTAATAGTCGGGTAATGGTATCGAGCGCCAGGTAAGCAATTTGTCGTTATCTAACCACTTGGCGACTTTGGGAGCATTGTCGAGAAAGCTGTTCACGATCCCCTCCTCGTGAGAGTCCCCCAGGAGCCGTTTCAGGTAGTTGTTGGCCTTTTCCTTGCTGTCATGGAAGTTTGGGCTTGCAATGAGGTGGTTATTGGGCAGCCACGCCCCTCCTCCTGAATATGCAGTGGTGCCGCCGAAATACTTTGATTTTTCAATCAATAGAACCTTCAGTCCACATTTGACCGCAGCCGTCGCAGCGGCTGTTAAGCCCGCTCCCCCTGACCCGACAACCACGACGTCGTATACGGCATCATATCGAGACTAGGGCTCAAGAAATTGTCATGTTAACGAAAGGACATCGTTTACAGGACGAAAATCAGTAAACTTACCTGCTCGTTTCCGATGGTGGCCAGAGTTCGTCGCGGCTTGACCTGACTCGTGATCAGCTCTTGCAATTCGTCATCCGGTACGTCAATTGGACCTACAAAGGACAGAAGACTTTTCCGCATCCTTGAGCTGGGGGACTTGGAAAAGGTAGTGGCGAAGATGGTCAGCTTGACCATTGCGCCGCAGGTGTCTTTGGCACTCCAACGAGTGGGTAATTGTATCGTCTTCTCTTTCGCAGTCTGTGGCAGTAGTGGCACTGGTAACACTACAGCCTATAGCAGCCCACAACAGCATACGACACCCCAGAACAGCCACTTGCATCTATCTATGCTCTTGTCGAGCGAAACCAGGAACTGGCGAAATTTCCAAGCGGCGACACGGCTCAGTTGACTCCGACCAGACGAGGCTCCATTTGCATTTCCCCGGAAAGCTGGGTAAGCCCTGGAGTAGTTGCTCTCTTACTATTTTGAATCAGGGTTTGGCCCAAGCGAGCTGACCTCCTGAAAATGCACCCTACTTCCAGTGAGTCGAAACACCCGGTCGCCGAAGAGAGCCAACCCCTTTGAGAGAGCTCAGCCCATGGCGTTGTCTGAACAGTAAGGGGTCCATCGAATTTGGACAATGCCCTAGAAAGATTTGCGAAGTAGCCTTCTACTGCACTATTGACGGAATCGTTCGGCAAAATGCGCTGTGCTTTGTTCCGGTTGGGCCGCGGTTCTTACATGTTGGCCAGGAAATACTGCCCGTAATGACCTTTTCCGCTGCTCATATTACCATCTCCTTGAATCAAAATGCAGTTCAAGCAGTGAACCCACACGCAGAGAAGAGATTGATCCATAACAAGGCTGATGGTAATCTGTGGTTTGTCTGCATGGGCATTATCATAGCAATTCAGGCTTGTTCCTACGCAAAAAAAGGCAACCAGCCTACGCTACGCAACTATGTAGCGTGAGCCACAAGGCATTGTTAGCGATGATTACAGTGTATACATAGCCAAAGAGAAGGGTCTGATTTCTTTTGCCCCATGCCATTCTTATCGCTGTCGTCCCCTATCAACGTATCATGCCATTAGTGGAGCATGATATGCTCTCAACTGTTTCGAACACCTGCAAGCGGAATCACAACCGACTAGTCTGTCGTCCGACATAACTCAGCCCTCAGCTTTCGGCCTAGAAATTTAATCCAGTGTAAAAATAACTTCCCAGCTAGGTCTAACTAGACGGGGGAACTTATCCTAAGCAATTACTGTTCGATGCGCTTCCTGTAGATCATGGCAAGTTCGGGCTTGAAGATAGCTTGCCAGCTTCGTAGATCTCTCCAGAACTTGTCGTGGTCGAAGTTCGGAGCCAGCTCGAAATCGAACTGGCGAATCAATCTCGCAGCGATCAACCGGAGTTCCTGCATGGCTAGACCTCGTCCGATGCAGACATAGCTACCCAACCCGAAGGGCAGATACGCGAGCGGAACGTGGTTCCAGTTTGGGTTGCGCTCCGAATCGATCCAACGCTCTGGTACGAAGTCCAAGGGGTTGGTGAAGTGCCGCGGGTCACGTTGAGCAACCCACGCATTCACCGAGACCTAGACACGACATGAGACATTAGTTACTACTCTTCTACTTGCACAAAACTTCAACATGACTTTGAGCCCACTTACAATTGTGCCGGGAGGCACGTAGTTTCCGTCCACCTCGAACCCCTGGGGCTTGCGTCGTTGCATGCCGTTAGGAGCAGGCGGGACAATGCGCAAGGCCTCTTGGATGGCGCCGTGTAGGTAAGGGCAAGTCTCAGCGCCTGGTGATTCCAAATCAGCAAATCTAACGAAACGGTCTTTTTCATTCCGTGGAAGGTCGATTACCGAGCATCCCAGCTTCCAGAGGAGACTTTCCATCCCAGGCTTTGTCAATCTCCTGCCTCAATCGCTCGTAGACACGTCGGTCACGGCACACGAAGTAAAACAGAAAGCTGGCAACCCAGTCAGAGAGTTGGTTGAGTCGATCCCTGTCAGGAAGAAGCTTACGCCATGCTTGTGGAAGTGGTGTCGCTTCCTGCGATGAACAGGATGGGCGAGTCAGCTCGCAGATCGGCTTCGGCTTTCTCCTTGCTGTCAACCCATTAGTCTCTGCTCCGCTTCTCCATGTGTGTATGATATCGGGATGACCTGCTCGTTGTTGGTGTACGCCTCGATGAGATACGAAAAGATGTCATGCGGATCGGTGCCTTGCACTCGTCTATCTTCGTATTGCTTAGAGCCGAGCTCACGGAACTTCATCGACTGTCGTTTCATTTCCTCAGGCATTGGGGCCCAGTCTACCAGTGGCGAGACCCAGGGGATGTTGGCCACGAGGTAGTAGGTCTTGATCCCGCTTCGGATGAAGCTGGAATACTCTCTCGAGCCCTCTATAAAAGAACTGTCAGTATTGGACTCGCCAAAACCCATACCGAACCAGATACGCACCACCGGTGATGAGTCCAAAATCCTTGTTGAAGGCCAGTCCGCCCATGACATCGAAGGCATAATAGTCGCACCAATCGACGAAGTCGACTATTTGGCCTGGGTTCCAGTTTAGTTCCAGTTTTTTGATGCAGACGAGTAGAGAAGTCTGTCAAACCTTCGCGCTTGCTCAGTTCCGTGCATAGCTGATCTAGAAGTCTGTTGAACAGAGGCCCAAAGGATTTCAGACTCTTTTGACTGAAAGCTCCGTCCCACAGCCTACGGCGAGTCTTGTGGACGTCAAAGTCCACTAGCGCGTTCAAAGGGGTGCCAACACCCTCAGTGTACGTGCTTGTCTCGAAGTATGGGCCCTTGTTCACTCGTCCCAAAAGAGGCTTCACGGCGCTGGCGCTGCGGAATGAGAGCTCATTGGGACCAATTCGGACAACGTCACCATACTGCGATAGTACTCAGCAATCAGATCTTCGACAATAGCACTATTTCCAGTCACCTTATCATGTACTTCCGTCATATGATCGTGAAACAGGCCCGGCAGTGCATGGTAGATTCCCTCGAGCTTAGTCAACTTTGCCAGGAATGGGCCCGGATACTTTCGTAGTGGGTGGAAGAACAGCCGGTAAGCGGATATGCTGAGCCTATGATTCACTGGAGATTAGTGGTCATATTTCCGTAGGATTAGATGTGGAAAAGAACCCTAGAGTGAAGAGATGGACAGTGCTGAACAACAGGACCTGTCCCAACAACGTCAGGGGTTTGTAGAACAGTTGATCTATGCAGGCCCATCCTGTGAAGAGGGCGCAGATCAGGAGATGATTGCGTGCAAAGCCACTGCATGGTCAGCACCTGTCTGTAAAGTTGTTCGGATCGTTGCGTCTCACAAGACGTTCGGCTCATATCTCTTGTAGTAGGCGTGGAATACCTAACAAAGTTCCCATGAGCCCAACCTCCCAGGGCTGTTAGAATTCTGGATGTTGATCTTACCAAGCCTGAGATTATGGCAGGCGCAAGCGTCGTTGTGTAGATGGAAGTCATAATGTCGCTTTCAGGTGGACAATCACCAGGAATATTTCTTGCGACAATAAACCTCAAGCTGCAATGCGACCGGAGCATATATGCGATGCCCGTGGGATGGAGATACCAGCTGCTACGGAAGATCCGGGCACCCTTGTAGTGTTTCCCCATCCATGGATGAGTGATACTGTACCCGGAGAAAGTGTGGACCCAGGGCATACGGTCAACGGGATATCCGACTGAATGTGGTAGTTGGATGGTTGTACGACCGGCTGAATATACATGATGTTAGGTCTACTGGGAAGAAGCCTCTTTCGTGAAGCTCTTACACGATTAACGTTATGCGTTGCATTAAGAGCGTCCAGCAGTATCCTGAGCCCTCTGAAACACCTTTTTGAAGCATTAAAGCATTGAAAAACGTTGTGCGAAGGATACGGTCCTTTGGGTCTGAGACCAGTTGATCGCGTATGCGCTCCGATACGCGAGACTGAATTCGACCGGAACGACGATAGCAGCGACGCCGTCTGGACCAACTTCGACCACCGTCTCCGCTCAACCTGTCCCCACACATCTTTGACACTGGATCAATTTATATATCCTTGACCTCATCGAAATGCTATTGTACATAAGCCTTTCTCCTCAGGGACAAATCCTCCTATAGTAGTTTCTCGCATTGAGACCACCATTCCATTTCAGTTTGGCAGGCCTCACATGGACATTGCTTCTCGATGGAGCGCATCACAAATCATCCACGCCTGCTATGGCGGCCCCGATGCCCTGCTCAGACGATGCTGAATAAACTGCGCACCCTTGTCAATAGACGGCACTCTCTTTCCTTGAAGGACTACCATGACCTGTGGCTGTATTCAACGGACAAGGCCACTTCACAGTCTTTCTGGGTGGATGTCTATATCTTCTTGGGAATGGAGGGCGACAAAGTCCCCCACGTAGCATTCCAGGGAGCCGAGGTATGTACCACATTAGCATCCTGTTCGTCCCACATCAGACCTGATGTACATCGAAGGGAGACCAGTTATATCCGCCGCCGACCTGGTACCCGGGCATCAAGCTCAACTTCACCGAAATCCTGATCGCCAAGCAGGATCCTTCAAAAGTCGTGCTGCACACCTGCACAGAGGGAGGGCGGAACTTGCAGGATGTGACCTGGGGGGCGCTGACTTCTCAGGTCCGACGCATCGCGGATGCAATGAGATCCTCCGGGATCCAGATCGGGGACAGGGTGGCCGGGGTACTAAGCAACTGTGTCGAGACCGCGGTTGCCTGTTTGGCGACATTATCCATCGGTGCGCTGTGGTCGACCTCATCACCCGACATGGGTGTGTCTGGGATCCTGGATCGAATACAACAAATTCGACCCAAGATTCTCCTGGTCGAAAGCGACGTCTTTTATAACGGCAAAGTGCAGGATCAAATGGTGAAGAACAGAGTTTGTGCACAACGACTGTTACAAATCCCAGAGTTCATAAATATGGTCGTGATTCCACGGAGCCAGGCAGTCCAACCCGACGCTGAGGTCAGGCAGATTACGTGGCATGAATTTCTTGGACGAGACCAGGGCCGAGATTTGCAGTTCACTCGGCTCCCTTTTGCTCATCCAGGATTTATTGTGTACTCTTCGGGGACGGTACGCCAGAATTGAATTCCCTAATATCTGCCAACACCTCCAATGCTGATTTCTTGACAGACCGGTCCACCCAAGTGCATCGTTCATAGTGCGGCGGTAAGGATATATGCATTCTTACATCTCTCAATCATGTCCGCTGACGACCCAGTTTTGTAGGGGCTTCTACTACAGTCCAGGAAAGATTCAGTGCTTCATTTCGATGTCCACCCTGGCGACAACATTCTCCAGTACACAACGGTAACACTCGTGTTTCCGGAATACGATTTAACGTGATAATGACCATGGCTCTTCTAGACAGGCTGGATCATGTGGGGGAAGGTCATTTGCGGAATCGGCTACGGCGGTCGGACAGTTCTGTATGACGGCTCGCCGCTGAAACCCGACCCGTTAGTCCTATTGCGTCTTGTATCGAAACTGAGGTATGTCACAATTGAGATGGGCATGAACAAGGTGTTCGCTTTGGATATTAATAGAGTGGTAATGTCAGAGTCACACATTTCGGCACTTCCGCCAGGTATTTGACGGAGCTGAAGAACTCTGGACTCAGACCAAGTTTGTCAACCTCTGACTTGCGCACTGATTCAGTCAGACTAACCATTTTCTAGAGGACATGATCGATCTCTCATGTCTGAAGGCGGTCATATCCACCGGAAGTACGCTGACAGCCGAAGTGAGTGAATGGTTCTACGACGAGGGGTTCCCGCCTCATATCCACCTCGTATCCACGAGTGGCGGTACGGACATTGCCTGTTCCCGTAAGCTTGGGAGTCTTTCTCAATCCCAAGAAGAGTCATGTGCTGAGCATCGAGATAGTTGTCTCCGGAAACCCTACATTACCGTTGTACTCTGGTGAGATCCAGTCGGAGAGCTTGGGCATGGCGACCGACGTAGCCGATCCCGACGCCGCGCAGGCGATTTCTGTCAAGTCCTCGGGCCGGCCTGGAGAGCTCATCTGCAGGAGACCATTCCCCAGCCAGCCAGTTTCCTTCTGGGGCCCTGGCGGCATGGAACGCTATCGGTCCTCCTACTTCGAAAGATACGGGCAGGCGATCTGGTATCAAGGAGACTTTGTACAGTTGAACCCGGAGACTAAGGGTTTTCTCATGTTGGGACGATCGTAAGTCATGTTACCTTTTCACTAAAAATTCCGACTAGCTGACCCTGTACCCCAAAAGTGATGGCGTCCTCAATCCGTCCGGGGTGCGGTTCGGTTCAGCCGAGATCTACGAGGTAGTGGAGAGAATCCCAGGAATCGCCGACACATTATGCGTCGGACAGCGGAGGCCACACGACCAAGACGAGACGGTGGTGCTGTTTGTAAAGATGGAGAAAGGGCAGCAATTGACCGAAGGTCTGAAATCCACCATTCGAGCCGAGATCCGCAGAGAACGAACACCGCGGCACGTCCCCAGATATATCTTTGAGGTCCCTGATATCCCCTACACTATCAACGGGAAAAAGATCGAACTCGCCGTCAAAGCCATTATATCTCAAGGCACATTCAAAGCCAACGGAGCGGTTGCCAACCCCGAAGCTTTCGAGTATTACAAGCAATTCTACGATATTGAGAGAGCAGCCGTGCAGCAGCATGAAGTACGTGCAAAACTGTAGGTTCTCAGCGGTTGGAGACCTGGAGCTTCCGAGCTCGAGAAACAACGGGGTTTCAGTCTCTTTATGGTCGAACTGGCAAGCGCAGCATTCTGGCGGCTTTTAGGCTAAGCATGACATTTCTGACAGCTAAGGACAACCTCTGTGATGAGCGGTGGGATATGTAAGGGTGTAAGAAAAGCTTTGGACTACGTTTATTCGAAGTCCTCAAAAGGCCGGAGTGTTTCCACGAGTAGCAGATAGATTTCGAAGAATGGAGAACCAGGAAGCCCTTTCGTGTACCACTGAAACTCTCCCAACCATACCGAATACACACAAAGCTTCTGCCAAGTGACACCGTAAGATTGACCAGAGGACGCCGACCTAAGGCATCATATCAACAGGCCGTGAATACATTGAGCCCATAGCACGGGATGAATTGTCAGCGCCAGTCGGAAGCTAAAGAGTCAGCCCGGCGATTTCTTCTGTTCCGATCCCAAAGGGTCAAGTTATTACTGCATTATCCCGCGTTTGTTAAGCATAATAGATGTCTGCAGTCCACATAAAACATCTGAGCCATCACGATAAGAAGAAACACCTTTAAGCCATAGAGTCTGACAGCTGCAACAATGACAGATTTTGGGAAACTGGTCAGGTTCAAGGATGCATCTTGTCTCGAATACTACGGTGAGGCCTCGTCGTTGGCCTCCATCACCAAGAAAGGTCTCGTCGGCTCTTTGGTGCCCGTATATAGCGGCCTCGATCCATGGGATCCGACATTCACATTGACAGGGGAAACAAAGACGATTGCAGAGGTACGAGGACACAGCAGACAGGCTTCGCAGGCCCCTCAGACGTGGAATTATAATGGTTGACCTGTAACACATTGGATCAAGGTGTTGGCGCCACTGCCACAGATACCGATCATATTCTGCGTTGGGATGAATTACAAGACACATGCAGAGGAAGCGGGCGTATATCACCTGCCACCTAGTAGCTGGCCGACGTGGTTTGCTGATGATGATTATTAGAAACCTCTGCACAAGTACCCGTTGATATTTGCAAAGCCACCGGGTAAGGGTTGCAAAATTTAGAGACAAGAAAGGCGAGAACCGAAAGCTAACTTGCTTTATGTAAGACGCGCTTGCTGGGCCATTCGAGGACATCCCGATCCACCCAGAATGCCAACAACAGATGGACTACGAGGTAAGTTTGGAGCCGAATCCCAGGGGGCCCGGGAGCTCGAGTCGATCTGACACACGATTTATGTTCTTACGAGTAGGTCGAATTGGCCATCGTTATCGGGAAAGACTGTAAGAACGTCACCGAGGACGAGGATGCCTACCAATACGTGATGGGCTACACCGCCGGTAACGACATCTCGGCCAGGTGGTGGCAGGCACCTGAGCGCGCGAACGGACAGCCAGCCGCAGCCAAATCCTTCGACAAGTTCGCTCCGTTGGGTCCAGTGATCGCATCTAAGAGGCTGATCCCGGATCCCGAGAAACTGACGGTCCAAACGTTCGTCAATGGCGAGCGGCGACAGAACGGCAACACAGACGACTGGATTTTCAACGTGCCATTTTTGGTCCGGCATCTCAGTCGGGGCACTACGCTACGGAAGGGAACGGTCATCCTGACGGGCACGCCCAGCGGTGTCGCGTACTTTATGAAACCCCAAGCCTGGCTTATGGACGGAGATGTTCTGGAGACCGAGGTCGAGGGAATCGGGCGGATGGAGAATCGGATAGTATTTGAAAAGGTGAACCGGCCAATCTGACCTTGGAAGCTGGCTACCTGCAGCATACCAAGGCGAGTCGACTCCTGCGTACAGAGCAGAGCAGCATTGACCTATTGATATATTTATCGGCCCGACGGGAAGAGGATTAGTTAGAAGATTGCTTTCAACAACCGAGCCAGAATGCGAAGCATTTTCCACCCACGTTTCTTTTGCCTCACACCGATTTATTGACGAACAAGCCAGCCATGCCTTGCCCCGTTCCAATCTGATCCAGCTCTGGTCAGCCTTGATATCTCGAGTTGCAATTTGTCAAGGCTTGCCGTGATGCCTGTCGTCGACTTACACACATAGACGTGACCAATATTTCCTTCTTGGGTCTCCGTGCTTCGCCGAGAATCGTGCAGACCTGCCGGACACTTGTTGCACCAACCGGATGCCCTAGCCTTTCTTACAGGTGCCTTGTCAGTACGGCGCTTTCCACAGACGAATTATGTATTGTGGTGCTGTAAAAGAGGCCAAGACTGTCGACGGTGTCACAGATTCTGGTTTTCAGAAGAGACGGAAGATAATTCTCAACTGATGATCGGACTTACGCAATAGCACCACATCTAGGATTGAGCTTGGAATGGCTCAGGCCCAATGTTCGCAGGCAATAGATAGCCATGGACGCAAAAGCCCGATTGATCTCGTAAATATCAATGTAGTCGTTGTCGAGGTTGAATCGGCGCAAGAACTTCGGTATGGCGTGGACAGGCCCGACGCCCATGATGCGTGGCGGCACTTCGCTGACCACAGCACCGCAGAACTTGGCCAGTATCGGTTGACAAAGTTGAATGGCGGTGGACCGCTTCATCAACAGAACTGCTGCCGCTGGTGAGGGAGACAGATCAATCTTTGCTTCCAGTTTTCTGGTGTCGAAACAAATTTCTCAAAAATGAGAATGGGGGAGGAGGAAGTGGCATTGGACCGCGGGCTTCACATATTCGAGTGAAGAAACACTTAGCGCCGTCACTGATTTGACTGGCGTTTCCCGCCGTCGTTGTTGCACCGTGCTCAGGAATGGCTGGCTGTAATTTGAACAATGCCTGCAGCGTCGTACCGTGTCGAGGACCCTCGTCCCTGGTGAGAAGAATCCGCTGGGGGGGCGTTGGATTACTCTGTTTCTGGTCGATGATCGAGACAGACATGGGCACGATCTCGTCGTCGAACCAACCATGTTTCTGAACAGTCTCTGCCCGTCGGAAACTCTCGACGGCGTACTCGTCCTGCTCAGCCCGAGTGATGCCAAACTGGTCTCTCAACGTGTCCGAGGTTTGCACCATTGGTATTGTGAGGTCATCCGCCGCTCGATTCGTCAAAACCGGAGCGTCAAACGGCAGTTCCAGATATTTGCCACCCTTGGACAAGCTCTCGGCTCTAATAGCAAGCCCGATTCGGATGTCACTCGCTCGAATCTGGTTGGCGACGTCTTGGATGGCCTTCAGACCGCTTGAGCAGAATCGGCTGACTCTGGAGGCGCCAGTGGTGTGAGGAATGCCCACCCTCAGGGCCCCGGCTCTCAATTTGGCCGCTGGACGACTATCTCGGATCGAGATGACATTAAGCATCGTCACTCAGCCAACGTCACTCGTACGCCCTCAGAGCTTACATTGCCCAGACAAATGTCCTCAATCAAGGCAAGCTCGAGGTTACTCTGTTAGACAACATGCTCCAAGAGTTTATAGATCATATGGTCCAGTGTCGTGCATTTGAACCCGCCCTTGTACCCTCGAGTGAAGGGGATTCGAGCCGCCAGCGTTATCACAATATTATCGGGGTTCTTCCCTTTACCACGACCATCAGCATGTTCTCAAGCAGAGCCTCGCACCCACGAATCCGCCGAGAACTTACAGCGTGTCTTCCGCCGAAGGGTTCGGCTGAAGATGAGAGTGGATCGATTCCAGGCGCTGAGATGCCACCGTTGTGAAAGGATGGATATACTGATGAGTAGGATTTTGTTGTGTGGACAGGATAGGTAAGCTAAGACGATATATGTGGAAAGTTCTGTACGAGACCGGATAGCGAAATGGTTCCCGATTCGAGGAAAACTCGACATGTGGTGACCCTCGCCGCCCTGCCCGAAGTCGACCTAAGTTGATGATCCCTCTGCTTCCTAATGGCCACGCTATACGATGGAGATCTGGAGCTGAGACTTGCTCGGAGGTTCAGAGGGCCTGAGTTTCCCGATATTCTAATTGTGTAACGACGGACTTCTTGCAACAATTTGGGGACAGAGCTTTGAGATTTAAAGAATTTAAACAACATGTTGATCGTGAAGCGTGCAACGAATCTGTCAAATGTGAAGATCTTACAGTGCCATACCAACCTGAAGCACCTGTACGTTCAGCGCAGACCTGCCACAAGCAGCCGTCTTGGTTCCCGTGCTCTATTCTAGATCCGAGACCTTATGTTATACCGTAGACAAAGAGAATGGACGCTATTGACCATATCTTCTCTTACACCGCCGGACGAATGACGCTTCCCTAGGTTGCTCTTTCTCGTTTGCCAGAATGCATATAGGAATGTTCCTTACACTTCATCATTTCGGCCCCAGTTACAAGCTGGCTCTGATCGCCCCGCTTGTACCGAGAATGGTTTGCAGTGCTTCAACGAGTTCCATTCCACCTCGCGCACTCGGCTGCCTTGATCGCCATGCGACAAAGTTGTCAGGCCGGACCAAAATGGCGCCGCCATCCTCGATTCCCCGCAGATCATTCCATTTGCCGTCGTTGCTTCGGTACTCGCTTGTACCACCCTGCACGTCCGACGATGCGATCTGTGCGCTGGTGATGCTCAGCGAGATTTTGAGCTGCTCCACTATCGAAACCCACGGCTGCCCCTGTGCGTCGGTAATGAGACAAAATGTGCCCTTGTGCCCGACCAGGTCGTGAGTCGAGACAGTCTCGTCGTTGGTGCCTTTGATCAGCCAGGCGTGCGGCAAACGATGCCCTGGCCTGGTGGTCGGCACGTAGCGTTGGCCCAGTGGATCCGCTGGTGGTGGTGGCGTGCCGTCGTCGACCCGGGCTCCTTCCTCGTAACGATATCCGAGTTCCACGTCCGAGGCCGAGAATTCAATGTCCTGACTTCCGACTAGACGCTGGACCTGAGCCCGCGCGGTCCGGCCACTGTCAGAGGCTTCGAACAGCCGCTGGAACCGCGCACGATTCTCCTCGACCTGTCCAGGGGCCATTCCTATAGCAGCTTGCAGTACTTTCCTGTTGTCCGTTGTGAATGCGGCCTCAAAGGATGGTCAGCTCGGTGTTAATGCACGAAAACCATGCTCAAGCTTCTTACCCAATCGCAATTGCGCCTGGCAACCGGTCTTCGCTCTTTCTCATAGGTGTCCAAGATATCCGGACTTGCCTGACCTCTGTGAACGAGGGCCAGCTTCCATGCGAGATTGTTGGCATCCGTCACGGCGGTATTCAGTCCAAGACCTGTCGTAGGAGGATGCTTGTGCGCGGCATCTCCTGCTAGGAAGAGTCTTCCTTGCTGGAACTTGCTCGCCAGCACTCTCTCCTGAATCCAGTGACTGATGTGGAGGATTTCCGGCTGCAAATCCGGTAGTTTTAGCAGGGCTCGCAAGCGTGGCACGAGGTTCTCTTCATTGAAGCGCTCTGGGTCGTCGATGCGATGGCCGAAGTGGATGGACCATTCCTCTGAGTGTTTGCCCCACGTCGGACCGGTCACGACGAGAGCCCCGCTATGAGTAATGGTACCGCCTTCGGGATTGATGAAATGGCAGATCAACGTCCGGTCTACGGGTGGCCGCGCATGATGAGTTAGTTTCGAGAGTTGAGAATCATCAGCGATACTCAGCTTACCGTCCCAGTATTGTGACAGATCGGCCTTGAAGTGCACCGAGACTTTGTCTTCGAGGTGCCTGGGGCCTTCCATGACTGCGCCAATATGTGGCCCGACGGTCTTGCCGCCGTCGGCTCCGACTGCATACTGGCAGCGATACCAGGTAGTGGTGCCGTTCGCGTCCACCACTGTCGCGTAGACATGTCGATCGTCTTGTTTGATTTCCGTCACCGTATGACCATACAAGATGTTTCCCGGATTGCGTTCTTCGGCGAGTCGGCGCAAAATGGGTTCTGTGCGAATCAGGGGCAGGTTGCAAGGCAGTGTGGGTGACTGGTCCCTGAAATCCACAATACAGTCAGGTCTTTGTACAGAATGTCATCGGTAACAAAGGCTGCATGCACCTGTACCGCGAATGCATCTCTGTGCCCTCGTAGCCTCCAAAGGATGGCAAACTTGCAATCAGTTTGCGGTCGAAGGGTCCGTCGCCGCCGAGAGAGCTCTGCCACAGCATCTGAGATATGTTCTGCTGTGGCGACGCTTTCTCGTAGATGGCCTCGGACATGCCGTGCTGTCTATAGATCTCCATGGTTCGCTGGTTGATGTAGTGGGCCTGTTCTCTCGTCTCAGTGTTCCCGGAATCGGTCTTGACTGGGGTTCATTCACTTACCTTTGGAAGATACGATGTCGACGGATGCCGCTCGAATAGAACGTGAGGAACATTGTAATCGGACAAGAAGCTGGATAGTGTAAGCCCGCAAGCCCCTCCACCGATGATGATAATTGGGACGTCTTTGGCGTTGGACATTTCGGCTACGATGGTGAGATGCTGATACCTTGGGTATGGATAGGTCCTGAATCGACGATATCAATTCAAAATCAGCAGTCGCCAACCGCTCCCACTTCGAGTAACTGGTAGCAGCATGGTAGGACCTTGCTCCGGAAGACCCACTTTAACTCAACCGTTTTGCAGGCGGAAACGTGCGACTCACCGGGGCATACTGTCCGGATGCTCTAGCAGATACCCCTTCCCATCAGGTGGTGAGCCTCGGGACACCTCATTCCCCGAGCATTCGGTGTATGCTCCAATGTCTATGATTACACCGTCCCGCGTCTAGCCTGTTTCAGCTGCACATAGCCCAGAAGCCTCGATCGTAAAGGCCTGTCAAGGATACTATCGAGTGGACAGGGCATCTTGGTGTGGCTCTCTCTCGGCCTATCCCACAATTGCGCGGACATGTCTTATTCCGGCTGGATGGCCAAAGGTGGGGGAGAAGGGAGATACCGAGGATCCACACCAAGTAGTCCGTATTCTGAGAGGACTAGTCATACGGCTCGAGCGGGCCTTTGTTGGTGCTAGATGCCCCATCGGGTATGGGTCCTTGGTCACGTCGAAAAGCCCTTGGTTCCCGGAGAAGCCTGGACGACTTCAAACCGGTATATAAGAAGCGTGGGTGAATAGGCACTCTCGTGAGTGGTGGGCTTTGCTCTGTAATGGTCTATAGTTAGCTTCTACGCTCACGCCACCCCCCTCGACTCGATCGAGTGGACTAAACAGCAACCATGACTGGAAATGACGACGAAAAGGCTGCAGACGATGCAGTCGCACTCGAAGTCGAGCATTCACCTCGCTTGGGGACAGGCGGTGTTGATAGCACCAACAGCGAGAGCGGCATTGGCAACGGTAATAACAGAGCGCCAACAGCCACAACCATCGACGACATTGAATTGCCCAAGAATTACTACTACAGTCCCTTCTTCGTCGGAACGTTCGTTGCCATCCAGCTCAATGTGTCGAGCAGCGTGGCAGGCTTCACGCTGCTGGCGCCGGTCCTGGCGCTGGTCAACCAAGAGATCGGCCCGGACGACAACTATATCTGGGTCGCTCTGACCTTCACCATCTGCCTCGGAGTGAGCTTGACGCTGTTCGGTCGCCTCTCGGATCTGTTCGGACGGCGATACTTCCTCATCGGCGGCCTCCTGCTGGCTCTGGTCGGCGACGTCATCTGCGCGCGGGCGAATTCCATCCCCATGCTGATCGCCGGCATCGCTCTGGTCGACTGCGCCAGCTCGACCGGATCATCCTACATCTTCATCATCAACGAGATTGTTCCGATCAAGCACCGGTTCGCCGTCACGGCGACCGTCTTTCTGTTCTTGATCCCCATCGGGTGCTTCGCGCCCGTCATCTCGTACCGCTTCATGCTGTACTCGAGCCAGGGATGGCGGTGGTGCTTCTACCTGCAAATGATTCTCAACGCCGCGGCCCTGGCCTGCTACACCTTTTTCTACTTTCCCCCGACGTTCCACGAGAAGCATCAAAACGACCGCATCATCGACTGGGTCAAGCACTACGACTACGTGGGCACGGGGCTTTTTATCGCCGCCATTGTCCTTTTCCTCATGGGCATCAGCTGGGGCGGCGCTGTGTACCCCTGGAAATCGGCCCACGTCATTGCCACCATCGTCTGCGGCATCGTCTCGCTCGGCCTGTTCGTCGCCTGGGAGAGTCTGATGGACCTGAAAGAGCCCTTCATCCCCATGAGGCTGTTCCGACGCCGCGCCTGGAACGCCACCATCGTGGTCATCATGATCTGTGGCGGAGTGTTTTACTCGTTTGCGCTTGTCTGGCCCAACATGGCCGCCATGGTGTACTCGCGTGCGGATGATCCCATGTACACCAGCTGGCTGGCTTGCCTTCCCAGTCTGTCCTTTGTGAGCGGAAGTGCCCTTGGCTGTCTGTCCACCGCACTGTTTGGCAAGTTCAAGCTCCAGAGCATCGTCGCTCTGGCCATCGGCACGACATTGGTCACCTGTAAGTGACTTTCTTCACCCCGAAGTTTCCGAGAGCCTTTTCTCTTCCAGCCCAACTGACTATCAGCTCCCCTTCCACAGGCACCGCTACCGCCAACGAAGACACTCCTGTTCGAGCGATCTGTTTCCTGGTGTTCGGGGTCGCATGCTACGGGTTTGTGGAAGGGGTCACCATGGTGGGCAGCACCATCGAGATCGAAGACCAGAACGACATTGGTCTCGCTGGAGGCGTCATGGGCGCTCTACGGTCGGTGTCTGGCGCGCTCTGTACGGCGATCTACTCAACTGTCCTTACGGACCGAGTGTCCAAGAATGTGCCTGCGCAGGTGCCTCCCGCGCTGATCGAGGCCGGCCTTCCTGCAAGCAGCGTGCCCGCGTTCATGAGCGCCTTGGCCGCGGGGACGACCCAGGCATTTTCCGCGGTCACCGGCATCACACCCGACATTCTGGCCGTCGGCACGGCCGCGTACAAACACGCCTTTTCGGACGCATGCCGGACCGTGTTCCTGGCGACCCTAGCCTTTGGTGGTCTCGGCGTGATCCTGAGCTTCTTGCTGCCCAACGTCGACCGTGGATTGACCAACGAGCTGGCGACCAAGTTGCACCACACGCCTGCTGAGGCCCAGACGCCCGCGGTCGATGTCAAGGTGTGAGAAAATCAAAACCCTGTGATCGAGCATGTACTATGTCCGAGTTGTACACAGCTCATTAGCAGCCTCCAAATCCACCGTCTTCTAATGTCCCGCAGAGCCGCTTGCCTTAGGTCTAGCCCTTCTTCTCCAGTAGCGAGCGTCACGTGTACATTCATCCATGCACTGCAATTCCGATGCAAGATACCGGCGGAGTAGCCTTCGGAGTTCCCCCATGGTCCCCAAGCTCTCGGTTCCCGCGCGACCACCAAATACCCATTCCCAGGCCCCCTCCCCACACCACTACCGAGTGGGCTACTCGCTACGAAGTATGATTTTGGCGGCGATTGGTGTTCTCACGGACTAAAGCCGGACGAAATGGTGTGCATCCCGACTCCGACCTGTCGGGAGTAAACCATTCCATTTCTCCGTCCAAGAAAGGAAAGTAGCTAATCCCTTTTGGATCGGGACCTCCATCCCGCGGAAAGTCAGCCTTGTCGCCCCCCCGCTTTTTATTTTCAATTTCCCGGGCCCATACGGTATAGCCGCAAACTCTAGCTGAGCAAGCCCAAATCTACGAGTTAAGCGTGCAAGTTAGACCCGCGTCTATTCTCTAGTCTCACAGAGAGACGGTTCGTCCTCTAGTGTGAGAGATTGTGGCGCGCTGTCCTCGGTCGGTGTTTTGGACCGTTTCCCCAAATGTCTCCTGTGGCTCTAATCCAATCTACTAGGTACTAGTCCAATCCAATCCAGCTGGCGTCAACTGTCGGCCTTCCCTTCATACTTCCGCTGTAAGCAAGTACATGGCTGGTGTGACAGTGAAGGCAGCCAGACGTGGCTCGCCATGTTTTTGTAAATTCCAGGACTTCTTGGATGGGTCGATTCAAAGTGCAATACCAGGGCAAGTGGCAGCTGGGTGTTGATCAAGAACGTTCACCTGGCTTCTCAATGGCTACAGGATGCACTATGAGAGACGTACATACATTCGAGTCTCCATGGATTCGAGACCATGGTCAATTCACAAATATAAAGTCCCAATGAGGATGGGGATCCAGATGTGATGGCTAAACGTTAGGTTATTGCTACCGTGTTAGCTTGTGCAAAGCCCATCATGGCCCTGTGGTGCCACATGCCCACCAAGCTCCTGCACACAGGCTGTGTCTTCGAGATATCCCGACATGTGCAAAAGGTTTCTCGGCGACATTGCGAGCCTGCAGTGGTGCGAAGGGTCAGTTCATCGCCTCTCGTACTGCCTGACATCAACATTGATATCATTTCATCGCATTACAGTGCACTCGCAGTGGTAGCAGACAATCCTTGCAGCACACAGCACTCGTCGTACTTGAAACCCATCCTAGCATAACAATCGTGGCGGCTGAAAAGCCGTCTGCGCATAGATAATAGGACTCGTAGTGGCTTGGAGCATGAATCGCCCTGCCTCCTCAAGAACTAGAAGCACTGAGCAGCCATATCTGAAAGTCATTAGTGACGAGACTGAGCCGATGAATGAGCACCTCGTCTCTTTTCTGGTCAATCCTAATAGGGCGAGAGAACCCAGTGGCCGTGACGGCGTGAGAGCTGTGGGGAAGCAGTCCTTTCCCGTCTTTGGCATGCGGTACAGTTCCTAGAAGACACCCCGCAACGTGTGTCCAAAGCTGGATGACTGCTGCCCAAGTGAAGACTGGTTACCAGTATCTGAGCAGCTCGACGTTACCGTCGTGGCTTCCTAACAAATCCTGCGGCAGGGGCGTCGTGTTCGGCCACCACATCAGGCTTTCTCCGTATTCGACATCCAGATCCATACCACTGTACATCAGTTCCTGTACATGGACAAAAAAGGTCAGTCTTTGAGGACCCAAAGGTCTCAGGGAATGGGTGACAAGAACTAAGGACATGGAAGTGGGAACGTACACTTTCCAGATTTACGGCGTGTAAGGCTCCTATGTCAGGAGCGCCGTCAACTGCGTTGGGACTCGACCTCGACGGCTTCGTCTGCACATTGAATTCCTTGCCTGATGCGGACTTGGCCGAATGGTGCAGCTTGGCATTAGCCCTAATGACGGTCAACCGGGCCAGATTGGTCACGTCCTTAGCAAAAGGGAACCGTAGGTCCGCCGACACAAACTCGACGTAGTTGATGTGCCCGGCCACCATGTCCATGGACTGAACATCCGAGTCGACGGTCGGGCTCTCAGGATTTTGCAAGACGTGCGTAAAGAGGCAGACCAGCGCCGTCAGCGGAAACACATACACGAGGCTAGACAGAATAGCGATCAGTAATAAGAACTATAAGTCTCATAGATACAAACAAACGAGCGGGAATTGCGCAGATACTGACCATTTGGGCGTCGACGGCTTAATGCTAACGTGGTGCAGGTTCCGAACGATATTCCGCGCGGCTTCGACCACGACGGTCGTGCTGTGCAACATCTGCTGCCGCAGCTCTTCCTTGTCTGCGGACTCGAGCTGCACGGGCAACGCATTCCAGGGGTGTACCACGGCCGAATGTATGGCGATGAGGCTCCCATAGTACGAGTACAGCAGATACAGCGCCTTGCTGGGATGGATGCCTTGCGGCAGCATGCGTGTAACGGTGTCTTGCTTGACAGTGTCTGGGACCAACGCGTACCATTCGTCCAGCATGCGCTCCAGCTCACGGATGACGGTCTTGACTTCTTGAAAGCTGTGGCTCGACTTCCGCAGCTTCTTGAGCCCTTTTGAGATACGGCCCGATATCTTCGAGTGCCCAATCGCCGCAATGAAATAATCCAGGTCCGCCGGAGTGCCACCCATGGTATCTCGAGGGATTTGGCAGGTGATCTCATCCTCGTCGACCGCCTAGTTATAAATTCCACGTTAAAATTTTCGAATCGAAATTCAACTTCCTGCGGTTGTAAAACGTACCAGTGGTCGGGCAGACCGGTACGCGATGTGCCTCTCGTAGATGAACAACCCCCACCATAGATAACTGCGCAGTTGCATGGCCGAATCGGGCAAATTCCAAGCGGAAGCGGCTTGTGTGTGAAGACCTTTGGACTCGGCGAGCTTCATGGCGCTTAAGCATAGCATCCAATCCAAAGACGGACAACCGATGCATTCGACGTAGAGGCTCTAGGTTCGTGTTTCATCAGCGGTCAAGTTCCAGCTTATGTAACGGCAGATGGGGGAAATTTACCATTGCACCGAGGGCTTGGATGGCCATCAAGCTGGTCCTGCAGTACAGCAGCTTGGAATCGACCGATAGCGCGTTTTGGAAATATTTCCAGCCTTGGCCCTGATCGAAGCGGAAGCCACTTTGAGGGGTCTTCCACGACAACACGCGCCAGCCGGCGGCATAGACGATGAACCGGAGTGCATACCAGGCAGGGTCATGGTCGGCGGTTGGCGGCCGTCCTTGCTTCAGCTGCATCTTCAGCCGATTTTCAAAGTGTGTCCGCTCAACCAGGCCAACGCTTCCTTCCGCCGAGTCGTCAAAGTACGCCCCAGCGTAGGCCCACGCTTCCTCGGGGCTCGGGTCAGGTTCTCGCTCGGGCGAAGACAGGGTCTCGAGTTTGAGTCGGCGGCAAATGTCGGTGGTCAGTTTCCTCGCAGTCGTGGCAAAGTCGGTGCTTTCTGTCTTGCGACACACCCATTCGATCCCTGACTTGGAGCAAATTGACAGAAACGATCCTGGACCTATCTCGAGATTAGACTGAGTAACAAGCCAGCCGCCCGGGTGGACCTGGTTTGCGGAGACGCTTTACCGTGGTATTCATAAGTCGACTAGGAGTAGCATTTAGTCTTCGGGTACATGAACAACACCGTTTGACAGCAGCACATACCTCTTCTTCGGGCGGTAGAGAGCAGCTGCCATCATCGCCATTGGAACTCTGCAGAACGGTCAAGGTCGGGGTGGGAGGCAGTTGGATTGCATTCTCGCTCTCTGACTCCGAGGCAGGGCGTGGACGCGCCGTTTCGACGGCGATCTCCTCCACGACCGTGCTCTGGGGTTCTTGTGGCGCTATTTCGCCCAGCAAGGGAGGGAGCCATTGTTGTTGAGTCCCGGGCAGGTCGCCGCTCTGAAATCCATACATGAGGTAGGTGTCTGGGATGGACTCTCCGGGGCCGACATCTATCGCAGTCTCTCGTGTGGCAGACTGCTCCGTCTCTTTCGGAGGAGAATTGTCAGGGGTTCGTAAGAGAGTCTCCAGCTGGGCCACTCTGGCTTGGAGGACCTTCAGGTCTTCCTTTCGATGGCCTCTAGCTCGAGGACCGCGTGTGGCGTAGTGGCACTGGTGGCGATAATCCTGGGTGTGGCAGTAGCAGTCAGTTTCGCATTGTCGCCAGGTATAAGTCAAAAATAGGGATCCCTACAACACAATTCGTGCACGGAAGCTCGCCGTTGCTGGTGTTTCATTCAGTAAACGCGATCTGAAGCGCAGGGCGTCTCCGTCACCAGGAGCCAGCAGGAACGTACCACTTTATTTTCTTGGTTCGACACGAGTTGCACGCGGTCGGGCATCTACCACGGCGCTCTGATGTACGCTGCATTTCTTCACAAAGTCCGGTGTAGTTGAGAATCTCTGCAAACAACCATCGAAGCCGTGCCGGTGGTGGAGGCGACGAAAGAGAGGGAGCAAAAAGATACAGAAGACGCGGGGGCCGAAGGGCGGGGATGGTGGTTCTTCTGATCGGTGGGGGAACAGAGGCCACATGCAATCTGGGGCTTAGCCCCGAGCTTGGAGTGCGCCTACAAGTGTCTAGCTCGGCGTCGCTTAGGGTCCTTGGCACCGCAACCAGAATGCGGAGTGAGATGCAGCAGCGAGAATTAGGGTTTCGATTGGGGTCCCCGCCCAGAAATTTGGCTCCCCCAGGGTGCCCCGAGACTTGCATCTTATGAGCATAGTAATACTGCTAGTACGACTAATCGTATTTATCCTCACTACTCGCGCAATGCCTTTGTTACTTGATGAATGGTGAAGCTGAATTGCTCTGCAATAGAGTCGATTGCCCCTCAAGGGCTTTGGTAACCCCTAATCTTTTCCAATCCAAAATTTAGCCACGTCTCTCACGGAACTGCACCCGGCGAAACTTCCCCTGAAGCCGGGCGTTCTACTTACAAATTTCCTCATGCGTATCCAGAATCACGCTTCGAGTTATCTTTGTTCCCCTTAGTCTTGCAGGACCTCTTTGACTTTGACCTTGACGCTCCATGGGCCCTTTGGACCACTGGGGACCTGATAATCTGCCGCAAACCGGATGTCTTCATCTGTTGTGTCATAGAGTTCAAAGTCGAATCTGCGTGCGAACATGGCCAGGGCCAGATAGAGTTCCGAATAGGCCATGCTGTGGGTGGAAGCAGTCAGTCACCTTGTCACCCAGTCCGAACTGCCACGTCACTTCGAACTGGGATATTCGGTATCACTCACTTGATTCCAATGCACTGACGGCTGCCCCGGGAAAAGGCAATGGCGTACTTGGACAGGCGCTCTCCTTTCTCGGCGGCTCTGATCCAACGATCCGGATCAAATTTGAGGGGCTCTGGGAAGACGTCGGGGCTTTGCAGAACGAAGTGGTGTTCCGTCATCAGAGGAGTCTGGTTGGTTTTTTGGGTGGGTTAATGGAGGAGGTTGGTAGAGAACAAGCGCACCTGAAAAACGAAACAGAAAGAACTCACACCGGGAGGAATCACATAGTCCTTGTACATCAGAGGCTCGTGGGCGATTCTGCCTGACCTCATGGTCGACCCGATGGCAATTCGCAGGGCCTCATTAACCACTGCGGCCTAAAGGCATCATCAATGTTATCAGCAGCTATCTGCAGAGTTCTCGTTCATAGATCCAGCGATAGAAATCTCCACCCACGGCCCACAGCCTAGGACAACTTACCAAGTAGGGCAGCTGCTCTAATTGAGACCAACTTGCTTTAGTTGACGGGTGTGGCATGACTTGCTTGAGCTCCTCCCGCAGCTTTTGAAGGATCGGCCGTTGTTTGAGGAGATGGTAGGACGCGACCGAGAGAGTGTTGGCCGTCGTCTCCGTGCCGGCGCCCAGCACAATGACGGCTTCCGAGGCCAGACGGTCCACAGTCCTCTCTTCGGGGGGAAGGCTGGGATCAGTCATGGCGTCGAAGATGGTCTCTCTCCCTTCTCGCTTGGTCCGTTGCCGGACCACGTTCTCGGACGCTCGGATAAGTCGGCGCTGCAGTTTGACGAACGACGCTGCCGCCGGATCGATCCTCTCAACGAGCCACAGCGGCAAGCTGGCCGAGACGGAGACAAGCCAGGGGAAAAAGTAGAACAGGTGCGCAAAGTGACCGAGTCCATTGAGGCCGTCCTTGAGGTCGTTGTTGGGCCAGTGGTCTTCCAGGTACTTCTCGCTCGTGCCGTAGCAGTAGTGGCTGATGACGTCCGCGGTGAGGCCGGCGTATGCATATTCCAGCTTCACCACGGCCCCGGTCTGCTGTGCCTCCTTCAGCCGATCGCCTAGGAGGTCCATCTTCTCCTGGATAATTGGCTCCAGATTCGTCACCGAGCGCTTCGAGAAGAAGGAGTTCAACACCGAACGCCTCACGCGGTGGTGATCGTGTGCCACGGTCGCGATAACGGACAGGGGTGCACCAAATGTGGCGACAAAGGCCGGGTCCTTGTCTCTCCGCTTGCCGCTCGGCGCGTAGATTTCCTCGAAGAAGTCCGGGTCGCTGATGTGAACTTGACGGGGATTAATCCTCACGATCGGGCCTATGCCAGAGGTTTTCAGAAGGTATCCCTCAGAGCACAGTCAGGGAAAAATTCTCTTCACCGACCATATTTCTGGTGCATACGCTCGATCTCAAAGATGAACTGGCCGCTCTTGATCACATCGTAATAGAATTCCACAATGTGCGACGCCGCCGCCAGCTTTGGCCCGGGGATATGGCGGAGTGGATGCAGGAAGATGCGATAGATCGTTCTCAGAAACAGGTATAAGGCGCTGAGAGTAAAACATCCTAAGGCAAGCGTTCCATAGTCCTTCTTTGCTGGAATGGCCAGCAGCGATAGTACCTCATTCCCCATCGTGACGTGACTCTGTCGACAGTAGTCTAGAGTAATGTCATGTGCAGACACAACCAAGGGCTGGCGACGAGTACGAGTATATTTCATACGCCCTCCTGGAGGTGGGGCCCCTCAAGTTGGCATCGGTGGATACGATCTACCGGCCGTGCCCAAGCCGGCCCAAGAGGGAAAGGCTCTGTTATCAGGTACATTCGCTGAGTGCACAGAGAGGTCGGGAAAGTCAGGAGTACGAATACCCCGTATGGAGAGAAGTTAGAAACTCAGGGCAATCTGTGAGGGGTGGTGGCCTTACTGGATCTGTTCGGATGGCAGAATGTCATGTTCAACTCTCTGTAGAAAGTGACGCGCATTTGCTATGGTTGCCGTTGCTACGCGGACGAGTGGTTTGTGTCCAGGGCTTCTAAACTTTTCGTCGTCAAAGGCATAAATCGGAAAGTCTGCGACCTCGTGATAATACTTCTCTGTCGTTCTTGCCTCGTCTTTCTTCTTGTTCACGTACTTACGTACTGCTCAACTTGCGTGCCGCCATGTCGTTCAACTCACTGAACGGAAAGATCATCGCCGTCACGGGCGGTGCTTCGGGCATCGGCTTAGGCCTGGTCAAAAAGCTGCTGAATCTCGGGGCGAAGGTGGCAATGGTGGACCTGAAGCCCAGCGAGCCCGACGAAATCAGTCAAACTGCCAAAGCCGGTGTCGACTACATCTACACGTCGCTGGACGTGACTAGTCGCCCGGCGGTGCACGACTGGATCCAGTCGACCGTCAAGGCGTTCGGGCGACTCGACGGCTTGGTGGCGAACGCGGCCATCTGCCCCGATGAGTCGGACTACTGGGGCGACGAATTGATCCAGCAACTGCTCAACGTGAACGTGATGGGGGTCTGGATCTGTGTCACCGAAGCCTATTTGCAGTTCCGGGAGCAAGACAGTCCGGGCTCCATCGTCATTACGTCGAGTACGCAGGGTCTTCGAGGAGGGCCCAATCTCCCTGGGTACACCGCCAGCAAGCACGGCGTCATCGGCTTCGTGAAAGCCTTGTCGGCGGATTGGGCACCCCACGGCGTGAGGATTAATGCGGTTGCACCAGGTAAGGAGAACAGCCCCCATCGAACTTGATCCTCATGTTCGCGCAATCCCTGGAGCAACTATCGTCCTCTAACAAGAGAATGGCTCAAAAGGGATGATCGATACCCCCTTGCAGAGAGCGAGGTCCACGCCGGCGCAGCTCGAATATTTCATGTCGCGACTACCAGTGAGGAGGATAGGGAGGACGGACGAGGTTGCCGATAGTTTCCTGTTCCTGTTGGCAGACACGTCGTCGTACATCACCGGCACAGTCCTGTCTTGCGATGGAGGCTTGACCATCTAGTTGAGACAATATTCAAGAACGAAGCTGCTATACGAGACAGTCTCGTATGTTTCGACCACGACTTGTTTCTGGGTCCCATGTCTATCGGCATTCCCGGCCTATATTAAATCCCACTCCCCGTTTCCATTCACGCGGTCACGTTTTGCTGTTGCTCGTGAAACTCTTCCAGGCTCTTCATGGCGGCTTCGACCTCGTACGAGTCCATGGCTTCCTTGAAATCCTTGATCTTGCCATCGTCACCCACAATGAACCGCATCATATAGGTGTTGGTGTAGGCCTTAGCTCCCGGCCCGCGTCCCTTGACGGAACCCTCGACGAAGGCCGTGTCGTTCTCGGCCACCAGATTCACAATCTTGACCTCCCAGGTGTCGAACTCGTCCACGAAACTTTTGGCGACGCTGGCCGTGCGTTCTCCCGGGTTGGAACCCCCCCAAGAACACCGGTCCGTCCTCGCCAGCACGGCCCAATGCGCGCCCGGCGCAAAAAGGTTCCCCAAGTCCTCCATGCGGCGATCGCCGAGCGTCGTCATGAATTCCTTCGCTGTCGCGCGCGTCCGCTCGGTCTGGGATAGAATCGACATCGTGGAGGGGAGAGCTTCAAGCTATTATCTTGGTCCTCTCGGGTGTGACAGACAGCGCGTTTCTCAAGGATTTCTTCCAGATTGGTAAGTATTCTGAGAGGTTGGGGCGAACGATGGAAATGTTTAAATGCTTGCGCAAATGCCTTTTCGGCTTGATATATAGACTATTCAAGTCGGACCGAATAGCAGCCGTTCCGTATTCCCGATTCCATTCTCCTGTCAGTATGTACGAAGTAAGATGTCGCTAGTGAACCCGATCGCAGGAATGCTTGGACCGCAGCTGATTTACAGACAGATTCGAGGATGTAAATCATCAAGAAGAGCAGCCCGGTCCGTGCGTGACTACGAGTACATAAAGAGAGATGACCAAGAGAAGAGGCAGAAATTGGTTGCTACGAATGACTAGTCCGGCCGCAGCACACCATTACCGAGGAGTAACGCCCGTGGGGCCCCAAGCTGGAGACCAGACCCTTTGGCTTATCGTGGCACCTCTGCCTCAAGCTGATCGGTGTCTCGCAACCGAGGCTTCTCTTTGGGTAAGCTACTTCGCACTCCGTTTCTCAGCATCGATTCTTCAATTATCCGTAGCTGTCCACTTGACCGCTTCTCCCTCTGGCTGGGATGTTTAGAGCGGCACGCGCTGGCACGTCTTGCTCGAGGCAGATTTTGCCCCTGTAAGCTGACGGACTAACGCCCTTCTGATTCGACAGCCTTGCATGTATGCACGCAGTGGGCGAATACACTGTACCCGGTCGGTTGAAGAAGTTCACTAATCATTCGATTCTCGATCCTCGATTCTCAATTTTTCATTTCGTACTCGGTCACGTAGAGGTTCTAAGGCAGGGATTCCCCTTACAGTAGGAATAGAATTACTGAACTAGTTCTGACGAGCGTCCTGGGCGGTGGCGTGGGGCATAAGAGGCTTGATGTCCTTCGTAGGGCGTGGCCCTACGCGTATGAGTATAAAGAGAGGGAATGATTGTGCTCTCTGCCATTCTTGTTCTCATTCCCATTCCCATTCTCATTGCCATTGCCATACCGTGTATCAGCAGGGCCTGACGCACTGCACTACTTCAGCTGCATTCAACTCTGCGACATACCTGATAGTGGTTCCATACCACGAACAGTGCCACGCTCACGTCTCCCATCTCTATCCGGTATCCACGGCCCAACATGCCTCTCTGGCGTATCTTCTCCCACCCCAACACATTCTCGCCAACCCAAAGAGAAGGCCTCGCCAAGGCGGTAACAGCGCTGTACGTGTCGCGCGGCCTCCCCGCCTTCTACGTCAACGTGATATTCGTCGACTTGCCCGACGCCGATGGCACAAATCCCTCATGTTTCGTGGGCGGCGAGGCACGGCCCAATTTCGTGAGGGTTGTGGTCGAGCAGATTGCACGGACCATGGCCGGTAGTGAGACCGCGGAAGGGAAGGAGAGGCGGCGGAAGTGGATGGATATGATTAACGAGGTATGTTTCTCGAGTGGGACTTTCAGGCGACGGGATCTCAAAACTTGCGGATGAGGCTTTGCTGGCTACGACAAGTTGGTTTTCGCGTCGTCAGGGTCGGTAGATTCGATGGCTGTACTGACGTTGGGTGCATAGACCCTGAAACCGTTTATCATCGACAGGCCGGAAATCGATTGGGAACTGCACATCTACGAGACCCCGCGGGATCTTTGGAGAATCCAGGGATTGGATCCGCCGCCAGCGTTCTCCGAGGCAGAGAAGGAGTGGGCTGACAACAACAAGCCGCTTCCGTATGAGGTCAAAAATTCGTGACTCCGGGATTCATCTCCAGCTCGACGGCAAGAGCAAGAGTTTTGTGGCTGTATGGCTGTAGCTGCTGCAAACCGGCCATTCACACGAGCTTTGGCGCGAAGTACCATAATGCCGCAAGTCCGGAAAGGACAGTCGCTCCAGCGACCTGTCGGGCCCATTGAGTTTTCCCCGAGACCTTCAGCCTTGCAACCGTGTTGTGCTGTGTCGAGCGCGCACTCCCATTGCCTTTGATCTTCTCCGCCGTCCTTTGCTGCAATAAACTGGCCATTTCCGTCCGATTGCTCTCCTGAGCTGCCGCAAATTCTTGGTACTCCTGAACCAGTCTCTTCAACCCTTGAATGTCCTCCTCTAGACTTTCGAGGTCACCCTTACCCCCCTGGATCTCCACACTCTGCACATTCCCAAAGAAATCCACCACTCTCCTTTTGCGGCCTGCCTCTTCCCCACCGGGGAACAGATCCCACCGGACCCCAGGTCTACTGTGGATCTTGCCCACATCATAGCTGTCGAACAGATCGCCCAGTGTCTTCTCACTCGTCGGCCCCGTGACTTGCGTCTCCAAGAATTCCAGCACATAGTACGTCCAGCGATCAATCACCGCGACCCCCACATCGTTGTCCGCGTGGTGAGAGTACGAGGATTCATCCTCTTCGCTTGAACCAGTGGCGATCACGCCCGGCGCGTAAAATTGCCGATACAGTGTATTGGCCTGGCACGTATCGATCATGAACAACATCTCATTGTAACGCTTCTTCTCCCTCATCTGGGAAAACGCATCGGCCAGGTCCCAACTGGAAATCTCCTCGCTGTCTTGAAACTTGAGGAATTCGCTTCCGCCGTGTCCCGTCATGTAAATCAAGATATTGCTTCCTTCGTCCGTCTGCAATCGTTTGCTCGCAGGGACACCCTCTTCCCAGCGATCCGTGAGCAAGCGGATGAAGTTCTCAACTGTGACCTCGTAGCCGCGGTAATCGACCTCGACGTTCTCGCCGTACAGGTCCATGCGTCGGTCGGCGTTCGAATAGACCGTCCCCGAAAATGCGTTTCGCGGGTTACAAGCCATATCGTCGGGCAGGAGGAGAAGGATCTGCGAGTCGGGGATTCCGAGGCGCTTGACGGTGCGGTAGAGAGAGAGGGTGTTCGCGAGGTGGCGGTAGTTGAACCAGAAGCGCGAGGTCGAGACGAGGACGGCCCAGTTCGAGGTGTGGGCGGCGAGAGTTGTCGTAAGAAGGGCGAGGACCGCCCACATCGAAGGGAGGAGCCTCATCTTGCCGGCGAGGTGTCTAAGTGTGCGGGTTCATTGACACTTTCCAGTCAAGAGGGAATAAACGAAGACATAGCCATTCTCGCAAGACTACGGAGTGGTGGAGGTCGGCTGCAACGGATTGGCAATGAGTTGGTAAGCAAGAAGAGGAAGTGCAACAAAGGCAATGAGGGAAGTACGCGCCGTGATGTCGGATACCGGAGAATATTTGGTCCGATTACCCCCTGATTGCCTCCGAGCCTCCTCGCCGCAACCGGCCTCTTCCTCCCATTCTAACACAGTACATAGTCGGTGATGAAGAGCTTCGGAGCACGAAAAACTGAAATCCATACTCAAATTATTGACTTTCTGTTGATAGAGATCGGACGCCGCATGAAAAAGAATGCCACAAACCTGGGGGTGCTCAACCGAGCTTGATATTTGGACCGGCAAGTGTCTGGGCCTTGTCTGGTAATTATTCTACAACAATGCTTCAAGCTATCCACGCCGCCGTCACTTGGAATCACTGGGACCTGCTTCTCCAGTATTCCCTTCATAGGTTCGAGTCCGTCTTCGAAGCTTATTTCCAGTCTTCGCTCTAGCCTGCGACACTTTGGGCAAGGGGAGTCCAAGATTGCAGACGAAGTGGAGGTTGTCAACGAATTCATTCTCGGTAGTTGGTCTGGTGCTAATTAGCTGACACTGAAGAAGGTCGCAGAAGTCATTGGAGGTTCCCCTTCGGGACTTCGACTATTTCATTGCCGGATGGATCAAGCATAAAGCATCCGTAGCCGTCGATTCTGTCGTTCCGGAATGGAGCGCCGAATGTTTGTAAGGGATGGGGATCGTGAAGGCCTTCGAACGTCATTCCGTTTCGTTTACCGTCAGCATGAATTTTTCCTGATACCGCTGGAGCTTTGCTTGGTAATTGAAGTGCGTGGATGTGGCTGTGAAGGCTGCGAGACTTGAATTTGCCGGTGTAGAGGCTTCCGCATCAACCTCCCAGGTCCCCATCATCCCTGGTTGATGATCTCGTTATCGTTGATCGCCCTGGAGCAACAACCAGTTCTGAAGCATGCGACAGGAATTCTCGCATGTAACCGTCTTCAGGCGTGATGGCGGCCTTGGAGGACTATTTTATCAGTCTTATCTTCAGAACGCGATAGGGCCATATCGGGAGTGCGAATGTCATGAGAAGAGAAGGCAGGAGGATAGTTCCACCTCGGTGGATAATGTGCTCCTAACTCAGTGAAGTAGGCGTGTCACTTGCGGCTGGATGAGCAACTCAGATCGTTATTGAGGGATGAAAAACTTTTGTTTCGCCATAAGGGTATCTGTCCCAAAATAAACCAACATAATAGACGTCCACATACATCTGTGTATCTTACAGTACAAGTACTGTGCTGGGCTCCTTGGTGCTCCGAAGGCGACGCGGCTGAACCGACAACACACCAGAGATCTCGGTCAGCATTCAGTCCAGCGCCGAGGTACACTCCTTCTCGGAGCTAATCATCCTGTCATTAAAGGCCGTAATTATGCCAGCCTCTGCTCCAAACCGCAGAGGATCCCGTCAGAAGTCGTGCATTTAGAATCGAGCCTGGAAGCCCAAGTGCCGTGGAGGTGTGCCCTGAATTGTGACACTGATCCGGCTTCTTTCTCGTCCATCAATCTCCAGTGGCGATGGCGGTTTCGGTGGATGATGAATCTCATACACCTGGCTCCTGGGTGCCCCTCTGGCTTCCACCGTACTATCACGTAGGCCTTTCGTGTCCAATTCGTACCTCGGAGGAGGATCGCCGGTTTGTCCTCCAGCGAGCTGGGCAAATCTGCGACGGCGTTTGGTCCGGATGTACAATGCAGCGACAAGTGCACCGCCAAGGATGATGGCTCCAATGGCAATTCCGATACCTGCGGCCGCAGCTGTGCTGAGGCCTCCAGACCCGTCATGGTTGGATTTGGGATTCGATAGGGGTTGTTGGCCTGTTGTGTTGGGATTTAGAGGGCTAAGTATGTGCGTTAGTCACTGGCATGGAGCCTCGCAGTGAACCTCCACGTACCTATCAAGTATCTGTAACACCCCATTCGAAGTCAGGTAGTCTCGCGTCGTAATGAGCGAAGCATCGACATAAAACTGTCCATCCTGCTCGTTCATCGTAGCGGATATGCCATCTAGCGTTGGAATCTTTGTGTCATTTTGGAAGGCCGAAGAGTAAAGAACTGGACCTTGAGATATGCTGTATTGAAAAATAGACAAGAGATCCGCGCTGGAGAGGCCGTCCCATCCCGTGAAGCTGGCAGAGAACTGAGATGAGTTCGGGCCGAAGATTGTAAGATCTGCAAGAGTGTTCACTATCGTAACGGCCGGAGAGTTTGGTGTCACGAATCCACCCTTGGTGAGTAGCGCGACAAGGTCTGTCAATCCGGCTTTAGTGATCGTCGCCGGAAACGAGATCGGAATGGTCAGCACCGAGTCAATAATGTGAATGAGACCGCCGAGGTAGAAAATGTCCTATCTTCTGTTAGTATCGCCGCTGCGGTGCGCGAGGTGAGGCGACACCCACAGCTTCGACAAGGTGTGATACGGCTTTCACTCCGCTCACCACCGCTGACCGGTTATCCAGCGACGCGAATTCCACAACTTGGCCGCCTGTAACGTTGGTATAGTCGGGGTTTGTCAAAAGTGTCGGGACGAATAGTGGTTGCAGGCCGAACAAGGCGGAGGGGTGTGTTCCATTCGCAATATGGTATTCCAGCAGCGCTCGTACTGCATCCGTGTCGTTGCTCAAGTCCGGATTCTCACTTCCAAAGGCAGCGAGGGCTTGGTCGTTGGGGACGAGGACTGGCTGGGATGTTAGTTCAGTTGTTGGTTTGAGAGAAGGTCGACATACCGCTGAAAGTTCCTTGGTTCAGGATGTCAACAAGGTCATCGAATTGCTCTAGTAGTGCAACAAATGTTGAGATGTCATTCTGCTGCTTCAAAATGGTGAGGACGTCTTGGTCTGCCGCAAGACAGCAAGCAATAATGCTGAAGGTGGCAAATACTATGCTGTACAGCTTCATTGTGTATGCCTGCGGAGCATCAAACGACCAAGATGCATGACTGTACAGTCGCTGATGGATATATCGAGCAGCGGGCCCGAATAAGAACGAAATCCATTGTTATCCGATGGGGCACGACCAGAACACGAGCCCAACGGCTCCACGAGGGGATCCATCCTGGGTCATATCGCTGGTGACACTCTCGAGACGCGTTCCTCAGGAGGCAGTTTGAGAACCAAGACGCTGTAGGAATGGTCTCGAGGTAGTAAGATGGGAAGATGGAGACATGGATGCGCTGTTCGCTTCCAGCGTCGAACAGTGGAGCCGAAGGGCGACTCTCCACTGGCTCCGTTTCCGGCAAAGAGGTTCCCGCCGCGATCAGTGCAGGAGAAATGGGGCGACCATGCAAGGGTTGAAGACTTTGCCTGCGAAGAGCTGGAGAACACGCCAGAGAGTGACGCAAAATTGAAGGTGTGAGACGTTGAGGTTCCTTGTTCAAAACGGAGGCCCCTGCCGAAGATGATCCCTAGCGGCGTTTCAGTTGCTGACTAAAGGGGGAAAGCGGCTTTTGCTGCCAGGGACGCTCGCCCGTTGACTGGAGGATTTCCCGCCGGCGCAGCGCTATGAGCGCCGACAAGGTCGGTGGCGTTCATTCTAGCTTTAGGACGGCCTGTGGACGCCTCACACTACAGGTAGTAGGCTACTGGATACATTGTGCAGCCCAAGAAGTCTATCGGAGAGCCAACGAATAGTGCGATTCCTTCACTCGTGTAAGCTGCCAACAAGAAGACACGCCCCATGCACGTTAACCTTTTGCGAACACGAATGCCTCAGGGGTCAATGCCAGACAGGGAGACGCAAGCCGGCAAAAGCACACTGCATCGTCGAAAAGGAAGAGACTGAACTTTGTAATCTCGCTCTCTGCTAATGAATTTTCGGAGCACACCAGACTTCTGCTCCTTCTTCTGTGATGTCTCGTTTCCTTCGGCTTAGCGAGAAATTGCAATCTCTCGTTCAGGGAAATCAACGAGAGTGCAAGCTCGCCACAACGGCAGAGCATCAGGTTGATTGTGGTTGTTGAACTTACTCATCGTCTACTGAGTACTCGTCGTCAGGTTTGAGGGTGCCACTGGCGTGCTGTGGTCAACCGCCAACGCCACCACACCGTCGATCACCCACCATGGAAGCAGCAACTTTCTAGAACACTGCTCCCGTGGCTTGCTCTTCGAACAGCTTGATAGTTTTGGGAACAGCCCGCGCAAACACTGCGAGTTCATGGAGCTAGCATCAACGCAAGATTCTTTGACCTGAATGACGAGACGGTTATTGACACAAGCAAACCTTCCAGCTTTATCAACCAGAGGTCATTGGCAAGCAGTGTTTCCTTTTGGAGATACATCTCCTTTTAGGGTGCGTCCGAGCGTACCTGCTGGAGATCATTAGCACGTTAATTATCTTCGTACACGTAATAATTTCTGTAGCCTTGAGGCACTCGACTTCACTTCATCTTGCTCTTGGGGGCGGCGCCTCGTTGGATCTACACACCGGTTGAAGCCAGCCATATGGAGTATCATCCCCATCGGCGCTGGGTTCCGTGTAGGCAGTTACTCGTCGTCCTCAAACTACACAGTATGTACACGCTTCCGGCCATCTACCGGAGCAACTTTGCGGTTTAGAACCGACTGCCACAAACAGCCCCAAAAGTAGACGCCACCACATCCCGGGCATGATTCCTCTTGCGGTCCCGACTCTTTCCAGCCTTCTTGTCCTCATTTCCGTTTACTCAAGTCTCAACATACTAACTACTGTAACTCGTACACTGTATACAACCCACCGCATTGGGTGATCCGGGTACTCTCCGACAGAGTATGTCCCCGTGAGACGTACATAGCACAACTGGCAAGATCCTGGCGCCGACTCTTCACAAGTAAGATGAGAAGGACGTAAAGACAGTACCCTTGATAATCGGTTCGAATCGTTCTCAACCATCAAGAGACCCCCTATGAGTTCTATCGAAGAATCAAGAATTTCAGACTGTTCCATGCATGGCGACTCACGAGAAGCCCGAAGTACACCCCCACTCTGGAAAGCGTACTCAGTACTCTTATTCTATATCCGGAGGATGTTCAGACTTCGTGTCTCAGCGTGTTTCCATCTTCTAGTAGTAGGGACATCCTCCTCATCCATGAAAATGAACATTCATTTCCCAACTCAAGAGACAAGTCTGGACGCTAACGAGTCACGATCGTCTAAATATCAGCCTCAGCATGGATTGATTCTCATTGAACCTAACTAAACAAACCCATTGCAATCGCATCGCTCAGACACCAAATGCTATAATTTGTGCGCGCGTACGCTCCTGCACCACTATGCTTCTAGTGCTCGCTTCTTGTGCCCCAGAAGACGTCAATCGATGAGGACGAGTATGAACCTTCTGGAGAATATGCAAAAGTGTGTGTGCTTCAGAGGAGACACCAGCCTTGCACTTCCACACACAGTAAACAACCGCCTCATCGTCACTTCATCGTCTGGCGCCTTACTGTTCGCTCTTCGCCCTTCAGCCGTGACCTTCATCAGTACCGATTCGATTCACGGTCCACGCACTACCGCCCGACAACGGCCTTTAAACTCAAGCCCTCCAAAAATCCGGCGAGATCCTCTTTCTTGACCTCGACGATACAGTGATCGAAACTGTCGATCCGGACCCTGGCGTTCGTCTCCTCCACGACTTCCTGAAACGCAATGCCAAACCGATTATGGCCGTATCCTCTTCTACGTCTCTTTTCCATCTCTGCTTCATCGATTTCCTCCTCAGACTCGGAATCAGCTTCGGATTCGGATTCAGTGTCTTCGTCTTCCACGTCAGAATCCTCGCCAAGTAATTCTCGTTGAGCTCTACGAGCAGCCCGTTTCTCTTCCCTTATCTTCCTCTTCTTCTCCCGTTCTTCCTCCCTTTTCTTCCTCTTTTCCTCCCGTTCCTTCCGCCCTTCGATATCCTCGCCTCCACCAATTCCCCCTCCCGTGCCTACAACAACATACGTACCTCTTTGTTCGTCCAACGCCGCGAGCACCAACGGCGTCGGTAATCCTGCATCCCCTCCGGAAGCTTTTTCCCTTTCCTGCACGGCAATCGCCTCGCCCACCCACAGCGCCAATTTTACCAATGCGCCGGGACTCCCCGCGAAGAGCGGCAGGTCCGGTCCTTCTTTGACCACGCCCATTCTGAATGCGCGAAGATGGCGAATATGGTGTTTTTGTAACAGCGAGGAGCCGGTCCTTAGTATGGAGCGGAGGAGATGTTGTGCGGAGGAAATCGCGTCGAGGAGTTTGCTTGGAGAAGTCGGGTTGAGAGCATCATATGCAGCAAAGAAGCGTGGAAGAAGAAGGGTGGAACGGTCGGGGACGTCTTCTTTGGCGGTGAGTTGGGAGGCTTGTGACTGTGACTGTGTATATGATGCAGCGTTGGAGGCGCCTGATGGCGTGGCAGTGGGGCCGACGTCCAGGATCGCACCCAATATAACGCCCACGTCCACGGCTGAGAGTTGAGCCTTCCAGCCCCAGGAGCGGATGAAGCCCCAGCCTTCTTGTTCGTAAGAAGCTCTCCCGGTGCCAGACGGTACGAGGTCATCCAGTCCATAAACGCCCGCGTACTTCAATAGGCGATCGCGAAGTGACTTCTTCAAGTCCATGTCCATGTGAGTATATGTTTGCTTGCATTGCGTCAAGGACACGCCCATCTTCGCGAGAAGCTTGTGTAGTCGTTTGGTGCCGGACTCATTCCACACATGCAGACGTGCGGCGAGGTAGGGGGAATGCAGCATGCTATCATACAGGGACCAATGTCTCAGTAGGAGGAATCGCGGGTCGGGCGTCAACCGGATGGATGTATCGCTGGGGGAACTTGTGCCCGTTGCAGGGGATATCGTGGGCGATTGGTCTGCTGGTGGAGGATTAAGACGTCTTACTTCATCGCGGAGGAGAGCGTAGGTCTGAGATGAGCGCGTCATGCGCCAACCGCGGTGTTGTTCGGTGGTGATGGTTGTGCTTCTTGACACAGAGGTGCCCAAGCCAGTTGATGTATGTCCTGAAAGTTCGAGCGACGTCACCCCGATAATTGCTAGCCAGAGGATGTCGTTGTCTTCGCGACCGAGCTCGGCAGCGAGAGAGTATGCCAATGTTGAGACGGGCTCGGAATAGGATGTACCTAAGCTGTTGTACTGACGGAGGACTGATTCGTGTTCTTCTCGCAAATTTCGGAGTCGTTTTCGAAGCTGTTTGGCTGTTTGGTGTTTCGGGGGTTGTGGTTTCGAGGATGGGGAGGTCGGCTGGGAGGAAGATGGTGTCATGCTTCTGCTTCTGCTCCGGGGTGAGGCAATTGACGAGCCGGAGTTGCTTCTTCGCCTTTGACGGGGTCGTTCTTCGTCTTCTTCATTGTCTTCGTTCTCGTCGTCTCGGTCGGACCAAGACTTTCGCTTTTTAGATTGTGAGCTATCTTGTGTGTCGTGTTCGTCATCGTCCAGGTCTTCTTCGTCGCTTTCCTCGCCGTCGACTTCAGGCATCTCTGCCAATGCACAATACGCGTCTCTTTCCGTGTTCAGGTCACCAGCAATATCTCCATCGTCGAAGACAATTATGCCTCCCTTGCCAGATCGATATGATTTCTGAAGGCACCCTTTCTCCACGCCAAGAGCACGCGATCTCGAGCTATTGATGACATCTTCTGTAGGCGCTTCGATAGGCATACCGCCGAACACATTGTCCAGGTTGTACGGTCTTCTCGCGTCAAGAACCCAGACTTCGACACCGCACATTGTCTCGTTCAAATCATCATCTTCCAGGCCCAGAACGGTGCCCAGATCCACCAGTGCGCCGACACCCAGACATATGACAAGACCACCACTACCGCCTTCAGTGGTCTTCATGGGCCGTACAAGGTCTTCGCCGGCCTTGGCCAGGTCTGCATAGCCGGAGACGGGCTGGATCTTGTGCTGGATGAAGTCGCGCCGCAGCAGCGCCGTAATGATGCGGCACGCGCATAATGAGTCAGGCTCGAGAGCAACAAGCAGCAAAACTGCGGGTGAGTGCGCGTGATGTGAGCGGACGAGGTTCGTGTAGAGGTGTGAGATTAGGTCTCGCGGTAGGTACATGGCGGAAGGATTGGGATTGCGAACGGGAGCGTAGTTCTATTCGAGTTCATGGCAATCGTAGGTTAACAGCGCGTGATTGGAATACTCCCTGCCTCGGGGGAGTTCAGAGGTTGCTTGGGTTTGATTTATCGGGGCTTATGGTGGACATTTGCTGAAGGCGGCACCAGGTACAAAGCAACCCGCGAAGTCGCGTAGCAAGGGACGCGTTGTTGCCAAATACGTCATGCGCCATACGCTCTCCGTTCTGGCCGCATGCCAGACCCACCATTCTGCCACCTCGTACCCAGTCCAGATCGTATCATCCACAAAGACAGAGCAAATAAATCTACATTAACGGCGCCTGAAGAGATGATTGTACGCAATTATCAACAATATGCTTGATTAGAGCGCACTACATCAACGCAGAGTGTCAGCCATCCAGCCATTTACTGCGACTTCCCCGAATTTGACCGCAACAGGATCTCTCGCACTACTACCTGCGATATGCCGTGATGTCCCAGCCCAGTTGGATGGAACACCCTCCATCTCCTCATCTCCGGCCATTCAGGGACAGTTTCTGGATGAGGCATCTCCAGTTCGCCCACAGGCTTTTGCGGTGGTCCACTTTGCGACGCAGACAAGGCAACCTGCGGTGAAGGAATGTTGAAGAACCATGTATCAGCGGTGTCCAGATCTGGCTCCTTAACGCCTGGCTCGCAGAATCTGTGTCCTTCGAACGCCCGATCAATGTCGACATACACAGCGCCATGGAGCAATGCCGTCGCCCTGATCACATCGTTCAGCATCATCACGAGCTGATTGAGATCCCTCCGCTTGGCCTTGGTCAAGTAGTCCAGTGGCCTCGTCTGGCTGAACGTTGTGTTATCACATTCATCCGTCTTCTCGTTGAAGAACCTTGCATATCCGGTGACTATGAACAGTGCTCCCGGCTGCAGATGCTGAACTGCCCCGGAGATAATGTTCTCGAGATTCTGCAGTGCGCTGGTCTCGATGATCTCTCTGGCTTTGACAAGTTGAGCTTCACAGCCTATTGCTGGCGACCAATGATAGACACATTCGTTCAGGACCACGAAGAAGTTGACATCGTTGCCGCTGGCCGTTAATGTCACCAGCTCCGAGTCGCCAATGTAGGGGACCTGATCTCGCAGGATGACAGCGCTGGTCAAACCACCACAGGCAAGGTGCTTGAACTTGGTTCTGTCGATGTTGATCAGGGAGTTGTTGGCTACTTGGATCGGATATGCGTCAGAGTATCGCCCACAACGGAAATCTGCATAAGGTGGCCATCCCGGAATGCCTGCTCCAGCCCCAGAAGCGTACGAGTCTCCTATTGCCGCATAAGACCGTGGCAAAGCATGTTGCTCAAGGATATGAGTCAGGGTCGAGGTACCGCCCAAGCACAGTAAGGAGAGAACACAGCCGAGAATGATGGCAGCTGCCATTAAGAACAAAGCACAGCCAGTACGTCAACGAAACGCCGCCCATGCGACGACTTCGCGCATCATTCAATACTGCTGATGCCGGGAGGCAGAAGCAGAGAGCGATGAAAGAAGCAAGACCAGGTGATAAACACGATGGCTGCCTGCCCTGTCCCGAAGGCACATTGCCTGAGCACGACGTTCCATTGGTCACTTTGAGGCGAGGCCGCCCAGGAGAAATATGGTCCGCAGCGTTTCTTGCGTCAGCGTCAATTTAGCCCGCAGTATCTCGGTGACGTCATGACGCGTGCACAGTTTGGTGCCACTCCAATAATGCTTCACATCGCTTCAGTTTCAACACCTCTGCAGTATCACACCTATTAATGCACTTCAGCTCAACGCTTCTCCGTGGTGCATATCCCAGTGCGGCTCGCACATCCTTCTTTGAACTTCAATTGCCACGTTCGCCCTGCGCCACCTTCCTCGGATGCAAAACTCCCACCGCGTCGCGATTTGATGGCTGTCAAGGCATGAAGAAAACCGCCACTTCCAAACCTCGACTCAAAGTCCCGGACTACTGCGCTGTCGAGCCACGGCGCGATGATCGAGGACAACCAATCTGGCCTGCTCCAGAGGCCGCTATGGAGCAGGCGAGGGCATTCATAAAAGAATGGTATCTTTGAACTATGCCAGCGACTGGTTACCTGATACACCTTGCTAACCTTAACAGTGCAGTGAGCGGGAAGAAGACTCTCATCGTTCCAGACAAAGACGCCGATGGGCTCTCTTCCGGTGTGATATTATATCGCACGCTGACGACTCTCGGTTTGGACCCGACTCTGATCGACGTCCATCTGGTCCAGAAGGCCTCCACAATCCATGCCCAGTCTGAACGTGAAGCCATGGCAGCCAAAGAACCAGCCTATATCATCGTCCTCGACCAAGGATCCATAGCAGCTCCGCCAGTTGTGGACTTGCCAGCAACGAGATCACTGGTCATTGATCACCATTTGAGTGATCACTTCCCAGAGGATGCGCAAGTTGTGTCAGCATGCCATTACCCACCGGTATCAACGTCTTCCTTGCTCACATATGAGATTTGCAAACCCCTTGCTCCTGCAATCGCCTCAGACTGCGCCTACCTTGCTTGCATTGGCACTCATGGTGACCTGGGAAACACCTTGAAGTGGTCCCCACCATTTCCTGACATGAAGGAAACTTTCAAACTCTATACCAAGAAGTCGGTCAATGATGCAGTATCACTTGTCAACGCACCTCGGCGCACTGCCAAGTATGATGTGATAACTGCGTGGACAGCTCTTCTTGCCTCGAAGGATCCAAAGGACCTCTTGGGTAATGGCCGACTTCAGAGCGCCCGCGCAGAGGTCAATGCTGAGGTGGAGATGAACACACATACTCCTCCGAAGTTCAGTGCCGACGGACGAATTGCCGTTCTACGAATCAACACGCCTGCTCAAGTCCATCCCGTCATTGCCACCCGCTGGGCTGGACATCTCAATTCGAAGGCATTGGAAATCGTTCTTTGTGCAAACTCAGGCTATCTCCCTGGCATGGTGAATTTTTCTTGCCGTATTGCTCGCTGCGCCAGGTCAAGGGATCCACCAGTCAATATTATCGAGAGCTTGAAGGCTGCTGCCAATCTATCCACTGACGGCCTGAGCGACCGACTGGGACAGAGCTTTGCCAGGGGTCATAAAGAGGCTAGCGGTGGCATCGTCCCTATTGAAGCCTTTGAAGAGCTGATGGCCTTGCTGAAAGTCGGCGAGAAGCCTGAAAAGAAGGACGAACCTGAAGAACCGAAGCAGAAGAAGCTGAAAACCATCGAAAAGAGTCCACAGAAGAATACCATCGCCAACTACTTCCTCAAACCTTAGACTCGGATGCACTAGCTCGTCAATCGGTTCCCTCGTCGCCATTGTCCTCGGGGTTTAGTGTCTGGTATTCGCCGAGCAAATCATGCAAAACTGTGGGCAAAGTCTCCTCAAGTGCCACATTGATGAGCCATTGGGTCATAGGGTCATTGCTCCCATAAAGCGGCCCTCCTAGTCTCTCAGACAGCCTCGAAGGCAAGCGGTTCTCGAGAAATGCAGCATAAGCGCGTGCGCTCGGCATTGCCGCCTGTAAATTGGGGCACTCGACGTACGGGTCATTGGGACGCTCTGCTCCGGGAAACAGAATCTCAAATATCCCGAACCATGCATTCACTGGAGTCTCGCCAGTTCTTCTCCGCTTTACAGCCTTGCATTGACCTACGGTCATTTTCTCCTCAAAGGGACAGACCCTAAGCACACAAAGCCGCGATCGAGAATGTGTCTCGCACTCGTCCTCTTTTTCAAATTCCATATAACATGACGAGCAATAGTACTCTGGTCGACGGTGGACCCTGTACAAGTGTTGCTTGAGTCGAGGAATGCTTGTGAGGTACACCGTTCGGCATCGACGATAGGGCTTCTCGCTTTGAATTTGATTTGCTTCCGAATATCTGACCGGATCATGCTTGGAATATGGACACGCAAGGAGACCATCGGATGTCGCCTCGTCCTCCCCGACCTTTTCAAGTCGAGGCTTCTTGCGCTTCCTGGCATCTTCTTCGTCCTCTTCATCACTTTGGCATCGCCTGCGAGCTGAGCGCTTTGTCACGCTAGTGGGTGCCGTTGAGGATTCTGCTGGGGCTTGGCTGCACCTAGCAGTGCTGAAACCTCCTGAGGATTTTTGCGAGGTCCGTTGAGTGCATGTCATTGTCCTGTCTGTCGAAATTGACACAAAGTCTCTTGCTAGCTCTTGGCCAAGTTCAGAAGCTACGCGTTCGACGCGCTCTCGATTGTCTAGATCCAAGACTGGAACACACTCCTCATCCAGGATAAAGGACTCTTCTCCGGAAGATTCCATGAACGCGTCGTCCGACTCCACGGGGCTGGGGCTCGTGACCTCCGATTCCACCTTGACGGAAATATGCGGCTGAGTATCGCTGATGCAGTTGTCGACATCAGCCTCATTTTTGAACTGGATTTTTCTGTCTGTTCCCACCGATGATGTACTGTGCCTTTTCCGCGAAAGATTACCCTCATCAGAATGGCTCTCGGCTTTCACCTCCTTCACATCGAGCACTTCCTCCACCTTCCCCATTGGCCAACTGGAACATGACTTAGGAAATCTGAAGGAACGCAACCATACTCGAAACCACTGGAAGATCACTTCAGCTGATACCGGCGGGCCATCTTTACTGCTTTCTAAGTCTTGCTCCTTCAAGAATGCAACGATCTCGAGCTCGAATTGGCTTCCAACGCTACTCGGTATTTTCTCATCAAGATGCATAGACTCGATTAGCAACTCAGTGCGCTGACCTGTAGGGGTTTGAACAGGTGTTGAAGCCATTGAGTCGACTTCTCCTTTAGTCGACTTGATGTTTACGTCATCTACTTGTTCAGCGTTAGTAGCCAAATCGGTGTGGGAGTCTTCCTCCACGCCCGGACATGGTTTCTTGCTTGAGCATGGGGTTGATGCGGGCATGGGCGAGTGTTGTGAATTCTGTCGCTTTTCCAGAACCTCAATTCTTGCCATCATCATGCGGATCTCCTGCTGAAGCTCTGCATTGTCCTGTCGGAGTCTCCGCATAACTTCAAGTCCCGCTGGCGAAACCTGATGATTAGTTTCGGGCCCTTCTTGACGATCAACATCCCATTGTCCATTTTGCTGCGTGAGAGTCTTTATGGCTTCGCCGTTTATTTCATCATGGTCGCTCTCCAGATTTGTCCAAGTCACTCTTTCGGTTGTCATTGGCGAGCTGATATTCGTTGTGGTCACTATTTCAAATGCGTCAGGAATAGAGTTTACCTCGCAGGGTCCACGACTGCGTCGTGGTTGAACAGCTGCAGTCTGCTGATGCTGGATTTCCAGTTCTTCAACAAAATGCTGTGCTAGGGTCTACCCACCTTGCTCCACGGGACCGAATAACACTTTTTCTGGTGTCAAAGACAAGGGAGGTGCGTGCGGCCGCGGGCGCATTTTTACCCGTAGTTTCAGTTCTCTAAGAAGTTGTTCAGCAACATCTGCCTCGGATATGCTCGATCCGCCGAGAATGCCGTATTCCAGAGCGTCTTTGATGCCTGATATATCAGCTTCGTACCACGAAAGCCAATCCATTAACGCGTTGCTCGTGACGCTATTAGTGTGCTTTTGCCATCTTTC